>JAVRKA010000016.1:4925583-6156979 GCA_034508555.1 Venustoraphidia nigricollis
TTTTATACTTTGTTAATGTCTGTATTTATTTAAAATAAATAAAATAATTAAGGTAGAGCTTTGGAGTCCGGTGACAATACAATATTGTGTATTTAATATTGTCCTAAAACAAATATGCAATGAAAGAGTTTGACGAGTCAAATACGATGTAACGTTGTTATAAATGGCAGACGTCACATATTTGATCGATTTGAAATTTTGTATACATAGGCATTCCCGATGACAATACATTATTCGGTCATTTTAAGACTTAAATAATCAATTAATTAATGTTTTAATAGTAAACAGAAGCAGAACAAAACATAATATTAGTAAAATCAAGTTTGCAGAGGCAAACTTTAATTGAAATGCACTATTTAATTTAAATAATTTAATATTTTAGGTCCATAATTATAAAAGCGCGGATCGTGACTAATAAATTATTATTGAGTTTATACAACCCACGCTTTTAAAATTATGAACCTAAATTATTAAAAATTATAGTTTTTCTTTTTAGTACATTTCAATAAAAGTGTTTTTACTAATGTTTTTTATAAGAAGTTCTTAATAATAAACAGATAATCAATTGTTGCAATGTTTCTTAACAATTATAGCAAACGATAACTATTATCTGTTTACGAACTATACCGTAATTAACCTTTATTAATGTTCTTAATAATACTTATAATTAACAAGTCAACAATGAAAATGAAATTTTTGGGATAATTCGATCATCAATTTTGTTTACATCTATTTATTTAGTTGTCAAATTTACCGTACGTGGCATCATAACATGTTCCATTGAATAAGGATTGTATTACTGGATATTAAAACAAAAAGTACGCTAAACAAATTACGGTCAATAAAACAAGTGAAGCGTACAATTTTCTCCCAATAGCCGGTCGGCGGGTTATACATATCTCTGGTTAGGGAGTTTTTATGGCTAATGCAGCTCTTTGACCAAACGCGTTTCTGCTATCCTGATATTTCCCTCTTTTCTGTGTATTTAACTACCAATCCACAAACATACAGTGTGTTTTTGTAAAATTATGCCTGGATAAGCAAGAGTTCAAGGGACCGCGATCTCTTTTTCGCTTATGGAGGTTTTTCACTAATTAGAGTTTCTAGCTTATAGAGGTACAGGAGTGGCCTTTCTCAATTATAGAGGCCTATAAAAATACAGAAAATATATGTAATTCGACGTAGATGCTAAAAAAAGAAAACAAAAAAATCTTACACTAATAGTTGGCCATTCGAATAGAATACGAAAAACAAAAGCAATAATACAAAAACAATGTTTGTTAGTTCAGCTATTTATGACTCATTTTTAAATTGCGTGGAACTATTAATACGTTCGACTATCGCTTATAGAGGTCCAGGCAAGTAGTAATCTTAGTTATAGAGAGGACTCTGTTTCTCATAACTATAGAGGCTTTAGAAGGTTACAAAGACGGTACCTGGCAATTACTCTCACTTAGAAAGTTTTTTAGCTTACCCAGTTCTCATTCACTCAATTCAATTTTCATTTGATACCCATGTGGAGAGATTTGCAAAGAAGAAAGGTTACCGCTCGTAAATAAGAAATTGAAAATATTAATTGGTATAATGCTCGCCACGGTTCCAAAAGGTTCTGAAGTTAGTCTCATACAGCGTCGCAAATGCATATTTTAGAGGCGTCCTGGTTGTTTTGTAGGAAAGGAAGACTCCCACCTCCTCTCAGTTACCGGCACAGAACGTGCGCTCGTCGGTGATTGGTTATCGCTGGTTGTCTTGTCAATTGCCGCTTTCCTGCTATAAAGTACGCTATTGTTAAGTTGTTTCTTTGATTGTTAATTGATCAAGATGCCTAATACAGTTTTGCATAAATAAGCACGAAAAATAATTTTTTGGATGACTTTATGCAAGGAATTAGACCTTTATATTAAAGAAAAATTAAAAATAATAATATAATGCGAGTTTGTAGTTTTTCAACCGACTGTACCTGCGCAAGCCTCCATTTGCATCTAACTTCAAAACCTTTTAGAACTGTGGCGCGTATTATACTAACAACCGCAACTATTGGTGACCTTAAAACAGTAACAATAATGATCAAAACCTGCCAATGACTCCAAGCTATCTGCTCTCTAAAAACTTCACCCGGTATGTTATGCATCGTTTATATGTCGTAGTAGAGTCCAAAAAGTATGGAGGCATATAAAACTTCCTTAAATGCATCAGAAAGAGAATCGTCTTAAATGTAGTCGTAAATATTGATTATACAACATGTCTAATTGGTCGTAACTCGGAGAGCCAAGGCGAAGGGTGCACCAGCTGTACTGCGTCCTCCCCAGATGAGGATGAACTTGAAGAGCCGCGTCTTTAGCACTTCTGCAACGTCTGATGCGGGGATTCCCATAACGCACATTGCACCATCTAACTGTCTAACGTCATGCGTTTAAATTAGCTGTACAGAAGAATGAATTTTGGGTTTATGATAAAATTTATATACTTAAGGTGCCTGTTTATTAGCTGTTCACGGCGCCCCCTTTTCCACCCGCATCTTACGAGCATATAAAATGCACTTACTCCCGTTTCGGAAATCTCTAATTCCTATGAAAAATCTTATTCAATCTTTTGATGTTAATGCTTCAGAATAAACTAGAAATATATGTATTATTCTTCCTATATGACTTTTATCCAAGTTTTTACAGTTTATTTGATCTAAATAAACGATTTAAAATCAGGTAAAAACGAGAAATTACAACAAATGTTTGTACAGAAATATATTTGATTTGAAAAAAAAAATATTGAGCGTCAGTTTTTTTCAATGTAAACTAAAAAAAACTTCAAAATGTTAATTTATCTTCCCGTAATTCGAAATTCGTGACGTGCTGTTTAATAATAAATAGCCGCGGCTATTAAAAATAAATTAGCGCGGATATTTAATCAGTTAATTAACCGGTAATTCATTCTTTTACATCATTATCTATATGTGATCACGAGTCTGTAGTTCCACAAAAAGAAAATGGTTTCGCCGCCAATGGCAATACTGCCAACAATAGCATCAGCTCTTTTGTTTTGTGTTTGTAATAGTGAATTGGGGTAACATGTTCAGTAAGGGGTAACATTCACAGGTGTGTAATTACACCCCCGTCTCCCATCCCTTAATTACCCATTTCGTTCTCTTAACAAACATCGAGCCTATATCATATTACATTTTCGTCTTGTGAATACATAGCCGGACGTGCTCTAAAAATTACCTATGCAATAAAACCCACTGCGTTTATTGTTTCTAGCGGGGAAAGGGGGAGGGATCGATATAACTAAAAACCAAAGAATAGGTTCTATAAGAGGCGACGTTCTGAAACGTTCCTTTAATATTACTTGAAATAATAAAATATGATTATGCAAAAAATTCTACATTTTTTTAACTTAATTCACTCAACGATTGTTGCAAACTATTAAGGCTGTCGGAACGCTCTGAATTTAAGCCAAAAATACAGCTTCGGCTGTCAACTGATTGTAGACTTATTTGTCAACATTCTGCAAAAATTCTTTCTCTATAAGGAAGATAAAGGACAACTCTCGACCTCTAATGGACTACTTTTGCAATTTATGTACGATTTACTAGAAAAAAGTTGACATTAATTGTGCCAAAAAATACACGTTTTCAATATCACACTACGACCTTATTCGTACTTATTTCACAAAATTGTCCCATCACGAACCTACAGCGACTCTTCCTTTTTCGGAAAAGTTTTTTAAATCTTCAACATATTTACAAAAATTAGAATAATCAATAGATAGCGGCTAACATTGCATCTTTTATCCTCGTAGTTGGCACCAGCCAAAAATTGAAACGTGCGGATGATTTGAGCGAGACAGAGCAAAAGAAGGCCACACCCACAATATGTCTTTTGCCTACCTCGCCCCTTACCGCTGGGTTTCAGCACAAACAAAATTCAGAGCGTTCCGACAGCCTTAACCCACTGAGTATCTGGGGGCAGTAGTGTCCCCGTTAAGACAAGCCAAACCAAAGGAAACGGGGCAGTACCTACCTTTTCTGGAAACGTTTCGTCGTATTTTCGAATCGTCATAGTTTTTGTCTGGCCAATGCTAGAAAGCTGAAATTTTCAGGATAAGATGTCTTTAGCAGACTTATCAAACACAACAAGTATCAATCATCTAGCTTTTATGGTAACAGATTTATTGACATCTGAAATATGTCGATTTCAAAAAACTATTACGGAAACGAGAAATTCAGCCTGAGATGCTCAATAAGACATTTCTTAATTGAATTTTGAAAACTATATTTTTTGGAACGAAGTTCCTTATCGCGGGTTGGCGAGGGGACCTAGCCGAGAAAAAATGTAACATGTCACGAAAAACCGTAAGACAAATGTGTCACGAAAAACCGTAAGACGTATAATGTATACTGGTATACGGTGGTACCGGGTGTTTTTAGATTATACCGGGTGTTTTTAGATTATACCGAGTGTTTTTAGATTATACCGGGTGTTTTAGATTATACCGGGTGTTTTTAGATTATACCGGGTGTTTTTAGATTATACCGGGTGTTTTCAGATTATACCGGGTGTTTTTAGATTATACCGGGTGTTTTTAGATTATATAAAACGCGTTACGAAAAACGTCTTATACGAAAGGGACACGTTTCAAGTTTTTTTAGAAATTTTAAGATTCAGGTTTTTAATTTTTAAGGATTTTTTTTTTGGAAGTAAGGGTAATAGAATAAAAATCGGTATTAAAATATAAAAAAACAATTTAATTAATTGGTAAACATTTTTAAGAATTATTTAATAATATTAAAGATCACAATAATAAATGCTATTTACAAACGCATATAAATAATATTAAGCTTGCAAGATATTCAAACTGTGGCACCAGGGACTCCGTATTCGTTGCCAGGTGTTGCCGCTGGACTACTTCCACCTCCCGTAGCACCGCCGCCGAAGTCAACACCTCCAGCAGGCGATATACTTTCTGGATAGCCGTCAGCTCCAGCTGACTCCGTCTAAAATGACATAATATGCTTGATAAAAGGTCTATTTTTCAGTGTTTAGGTTGATCAGTAAACGTCATTCTTGAAGAACAGATGCCTAATCAGCCAGGCCTCACGGATTGATAAAAAAAAGTATAAAATATTTTTTCTTGTATTAATTATTTGTATAATAAATGGTCTAAGAGCTGGGAGTCATAGAACTGTCCGGTAAAAAGTGGTGACTAGTCCAGCCTCTCTGACCAAATAAATTCTTTCGATGAACACTGTAAAATATCGATTATAAATATGTATTCAGAAATTGTATTTTCATATGTAAATTATAAACGCTAGACAACTGAGGCCATTAGCGCCATGATATGTAATTTATATGTAGATCAAAAGATAAAATTAAATAATTAACATTCAGTTAAGAACATGTAATTTTATTTCTTGCTAAGTAATTGGTCAAAGTCAAAAAAAACTACAGTAAGACCCCACTTAACGCGGGAGATACGTTCCAATAATTTTCTGCGCTATTCGAAACAGCGCTAAACGAGGTCATCTTAATACGTAAATCATAGCCATAAGTAAAACAGAACTGAGAATAAGAAAATTTGTTAGTTTTTTTTCTTATTTAATTTTATAGCACTTATTGTTAAATACTTTTTTATCACATTAATTATAGATTTATTTATTGCTAATATCGATTTTTGTGCATAAATCATTTACGAAAATCAAATAAAAGTTCGAGTAAGAAGATATATTTGAGCTAAGAAAGGTTCCTCATTTGACATATTTTGTTTTTTGTGAAGAAGTCATCTAATGTCGTTTGCCTTTTTCTGTTTCGTTCAGAAAGCTGTTGTCGGTAGCAAGATATTGCATCAATAAGATCTTGCCTTTGAACTTCTATCAACATTTGAATCATTTTGTATAAACTGATTCATAATTTACATGATAGTGACTAAACTTTTTTTTTAGAAACAGCGTAATACTGAAACAGCTATAAGCGGAGCAGCGTTAAGCGAGGTCTTACTATACTTTAAAACGGCATCAGTTGTTCATATTGATCACAACTCACAAATCAAATCAATTGTTGGGTCATTCTTGCCACCAAGAGTGTCGTTTAGCGAAAGGCTTAGTTTCGATGTCGTCTCGGTACTGTCCTGGTCTCGTCTCGTAAAATTGAAACAAGCCGCGGTTGCGTAGGTAGTGTCGTTTCTGTGTGAAGTCCCGGATGATTCTGTTGATACTGTTGATATGTTGTTATAATCAAGGTCATGTTGATGTGAAGCATCTAACAACGCGCTTGGATGGGAGTGAAAAGATTGCATGTCGTTCAGTTCGTATGAAAATATATTGAACTAAAACCTGAGTTTCCTAGGAAAGACGTAACAAACACGTGTGCAAAGAAATAAGTGGATTCCGCTTTTTAACACGCTTCACCTGTATGTTTGTTTGTTTGTAATGGAATCTTTGAACACAAAATTCACCTACTTCAAAACGCCGGATTAAACTGAATCTTTGCACACTTATCAAGGACCGATGACAATACAATAATTTAATAAGTTTGTCCCATTATCCTAAATAGGACCTTCAGGATAAAAAAATAAGATTTTTTAATGTATGTGACGGAATCTTTGAACGTGAAATTCATCCACTTTAAAACGTCGGATTAAACTGAATCTTTGCACACTTATCAAGGACCGATGACAATACAATAATTTAATAAGTTTGTCGAATTATCCTGACTAGGACCTTCAGGATAAAAAAAATAAGATTTTTTAATGCATGTGACGGAATCTTTGAACGTGAAATTCATCCACTTCAAAACGTCAGATTAAACTGAAACTTTACACACTTATCAAGGACCGATGACAATACAATAATTTAATAAGCTTGTCCCATTATCCTGACCAGGACCTTCAGGATAAAAAAAACTTGAAAAATTACGGCAAGCAAGCTAACACGTTGTACGGTGACATACGGTGAATTGTCTGCCTCATAGTCAAATACAAATTGTTTTTTAGTCTTATAATTAAAAGTAGTTTAAAAAGACTAAAACAACACGCTTTTATGAACTAAAAAATGCAAAATAATTTGACAACAAAATTAGCTTTACTGTAAAAAGCGTGGGGTGCTATTTACTTAAATTACAGTTAGTAAATGAAAAATTTATTACCGATATTGCACTCCACGATTTTTACAGTAAAGTTAATTTTGCTGTCAAATTATTTTGCATTTTTAGTTCATAAAAGCGTGTTGTTTTAGTTTTTGTAAACACTAATTTTAATCATATACAATTAAGTTAGCAGGAAAGTGGGCAAATTGATGTAAATCAATAAACCAATTATTAATTTAGTGACGTTTTGGTCATTTATTATATACCGTGTATTAAGGTAAATATGCCGTGTTTGTAAACTTTTGTATATTTGGTTGTGTACTTAATTTTAACATGTGCTGTACTTTATAGATGCCTGATGAAGGTCAAATAAATGACCGAAACGTCGCTAAATTAATAATTGGTTTATTGATTTATATCAATTTGTCCACTATTCTGCTAACTTAATTGTATATGTTTGAAAAAAATATGGACGCAACAATTTCCAATGTAAACTAATGTTAATTATAAGACTAAAAAATAATTTAATTATTTTAAAAAATGTTAAAGCCCGGGTTCTAATTAAACTATTAATCCCTCAGAACAAATCAATATACCATTTAAATCGCTGAAGAAATATTTTCACGTTAGTTTGAAAATAAATCAGAAATGCGATTTCATTTTGTCAAATTGAATAAACCTCTTCTTTGACAAACAACATACCTTTGTTTTATATCTGATGAAGTAAACTTCCGGTTTGTTCGGTTCCGTCGGTGCAGGCGTCGGTATTGTGATATCCGGCGCTTCTTCCGGTTTCTTCACCAGGACATAAATGAGTGTTTTTTGTTCGTCCTTAGGTTGAACCGGTATTACCGGGGCAGTTGGGGTCGGTGGTGTTGGAGCCTACATTACATCACCATTACATTATAATATTATCTTTACCCAAGGTCATTAGATACACAGGTTACCTCGTTAAAGAATGATGTCAGCTGGGAGACCGTTCAATATGTTTAACAGTCACACAATATCAAATAACAGTACACTGGATGACGTCATCCAACGGAACGAGGTCACCACCATTTAATAACATTGAGTAGAACTCAAAGTCATTAGACACACAGGTTACCTCGTTAAAGAATGATGTCAGCTGGAAGACCGTTCAATATGCTTAACAGCCACACAATATCAAATAACAGTCCACTGGATGACGTCATCCAACGGAACGAGGTCACCACTATTTAATCACCTTGAGTAGAACTCAAGGTCATTAGACACACAGGTTACCTCGTTAAAGAATGATGTCAGCTGGACGACCGTTCAATATGCTTAACTGCCACACAATATCAAATAACAGTCCACTGGATGACGTCATCCAACGGAACGAGGTCACCACCATTTAATAACATTGAGTAGAACTCAAGGTCATTAGACACACAGGTTACCTCGTTAAAGAATGATGTCAGCTGGAAGAACGTTCAATATGCTTAACTGCCACACAATATCAAATAACAGTCCAATGGATGACGTTATCTAACGGAACGAGGTCACCACTATTTAATCACCTTGAATAGAACTCAAGGTCATTAGATACACAGGTTACCTCGTTAATTAATGATGTCAGCTGGAAGACCGTTCAATATGTTTATCAACCACGCAATATCAATAGACAGTTCATTAGATGGCGTCATCTTCCCACTATTAACCAACGGAACGAGGTCACCTCTGTATCGAATAATCTCTAGCTACTAATATTACAAACAGAAAAATTCCAGCCAATTGGGCAACACGACCACTCTAACTTCAAAAATATTCTTATAATGAATAAGATAAAATTTCAGTTAACGCGTGCGGTGACGCGGGCAACGGCTAGTAATAAATATTATGATATTTGCTATTGGTTTGCATGGTTACATAATGTGGTTTCACGTGTAAAAATTTACCAAAGCATGCTTGTCAGATACCTAACTTATTTCTTTTTGACAGATCTTCAAAACAAACGTACTTCTGATTTTATTTATTTTTAAAATATTTCCCAAACTATGAAGCTTAGAAAAAAATATTTTTTACAAAACTTTCTTGGAAAAATAAATAAAAAAATAAAACCGTTATGAAAAGTATACAATTATAGCATAAATAATAACGTTATAACGCATATTTCTCCTGCGCATGCGCCAATTTTCCTCAAAAACATTAGGGCTCTTCATATTTACATATCAAACATCCTTCCAAAATTTGGTTGCAATCCACTCATCCGTTTGACCTGTATCGTACTCACAGACAAACAGAATTTCTAAAAATCGTAAAATTTTGAAAAGTGAATTTTTACGTAAATTAGCATCATTCCCCACTTGTGGGGTTGGAATGGTCAAAGTTTAATTTCGTATTGTGAGTTAGACTCAAAATTTAGAGACGTGACTGCCCTTAAATCATCTTCTCCCAACACTCCCGTAAAAGTGGAATTAAATTTACTGTGGTGGTTAAACCGAACCTTTATGAAGATGATTTTGTAGTGTTTCTGCGGCGCGGGCGCAATGATTGGCTTCCTCGGTCTAGGAGGCGACGTGTCTGGCGGTGGCACATGGACGTACACGTGCTTGTGTATCGTCGGTGCTGGTACAGGCGCACCGTACTGGGAGCTGGGGTCGCCACCGCCTCCGTTTGTCGGACGATCGTAACTGTAGCCGGACGGCAAAGACACCGAACTTCCCAAGTCGGCAGAACTCCCACCACTGGGAGCATTGTACGAATACCCTCTGCTGCAATATCAACGAACTTTTACAACTCAGTCGACTGATTTCAAAGAAATTAAACTATTTCTTTCAGACAGTGCTTTAAATGTCCAGCAAACTGTCAGGAAATGGACCTGCTAGCAGCATCTCTCAGATTTGGTCCTGGTTTTGGGTAATAAACATGGCAAGAAATGATTGATTCCTCAAAGCTAACTGAGAACTTAATTAAGAGTCAACAGACCGACACTCAGAAAGGTAATTCGGCTTTTAATCGGTCAGACTTTCTTGAGAAAACTCCTACAGCAGGAATCCACACTATGTAGATTTTGCGAAATGGAGGATGAAACAGCCACCCATATCGTGTTCGAATGCGAGGCTTCAACCTACAGGAGGACAACCATCTTTGGCTACGTTGATGAGATTGGAATAGTTTGACAGGACAATCTAGTAGCAAATCTTCTGGAGCTCATAAGAAGATCCAGATTTTTTGCTGACTAGATCCAGTAAAAGGGGGAAGCACAAAAATTCTTTCAGGATGCATTTCTATTTTAATCTTTTTACAGTGCTTTTGATTTA
This sequence comes from Venustoraphidia nigricollis, assembly GCA_034508555.1. Lineage (NCBI taxonomy): Eukaryota > Metazoa > Arthropoda > Insecta > Raphidioptera > Raphidiidae > Venustoraphidia > Venustoraphidia nigricollis. Next base: position 4,935,944 of record JAVRKA010000016.1, read on the forward strand.
AAGCAACGACTGACTTAATATGTTAATTTTCTCCGTCTGAATGACACTGAATTCAATTTATATCAAATAGTAGACCGAGACATATTTCCATTTGATTTTCACCAATGAGCTACAGATAAGAAAAAATGATTTGTATATTGTCTGACCTTGAACTGGGACCTGAAGAGTAACCGTTGGAAGTGCCTCGTTTTCCACCACGGCCACGGTTACTGAAAGAATAAGACCCACCACTTCCTCCACCTGCCGGACTACAAGACGCTATCGCCATCGCTGAAAACAACTGCAAATATCGATGATGTTAGTAGGATGAAGTCATTCCAAGGTTAGTAGAGTACTATAGGTTGGGCGCAAGAGGCTATGAAAGTGGTCATACAAAAATACGTTCTTTACATAACTCTGTATTGATTTTACTAGAAATTGATATAAAATTGTTTCCATTTAAGGAGAGGTATGGTTTTTTATTTTTGACCGACTGTTTAAGGGGGTATTCTCATGTGACCACTTCGAAAAATCGATTTTTTTTCATATTTCAATAGTAAAACCTATCGAAAATATGCTGTGAAAAATAGGGACCGAAATTCCTAGTTTTAAATAAATTACAACTCATAGTCGCAGACGAGCCGTATAAGCGACTTGTTGGCTCTTGAAACTTTAAACACATTTATCTGGAAACATTATTTTCTAAAACTCTCATGGTCCTAAAAAAAAAAGTATTCAACCGATTGCTTTGAAATTTATATATGTTCTTCTACTCATTAATGGTTATCGTCCGTACCAAAATTGCTTATTTTCGAAAATATTTTCTTATTTTTTTAAACGATTTTTAACAAAAAAATTAACAAAAAACACTAACTTTTTTTCTACAGTCCGTCATTTTTTTTTTTTTTAATGAAATTGATTAATTTTGGTAGGGACGATAGCGACATCCCTACTGAACAATGATCCATTCGATTTTTTTATTTCAGACAACATGAACAGCCGCTATTACCATGATCAGTGACTTGCTTTTTTTTAGTGTCTAATTTAATTTAAAAATATATATATATAAAAAATGTAAAATACGAGAAAATTTTTTTTTTATACAGTTAAAGATACAAACAAAAACATAAAAAAATTAAAATGATTGAATGTTATTGTCGTCTAAAAAAAAATCCCTAAAAAGAGGTAAAATTTATGCGTTCACATGAGAATACCCTCTTAAGTCGGTATTTCGTTCTTTAGGTTGATATTATTTCGGTGGAGTCCTCGCGGAGCACACTTTGAGTATGTTGTTGTAGTCAATAGATGGCCGCACAGTTGTAAAATTTCTAGCTTACCGACATAAATTCTGCCACTACGCCAAAAAAGTTTTACTTCAATCGCGCGCAAAGGTTACACGTTTTTTTTTATAATTTTGTTTTTACAATACAACTCTGATTTCGTAACTGGGGTAGTGAGTTATCTTTTCAAAAGTGGCAATTCCGAACAAATCAATTGTTAAACATAAACCATCAAATAAAAAAGTGTAACAAAGAATAATAAAAGTTTTATGTATGTATATAGGGTAGATTTATAGTTACAGGGTAACAACTACCTGCCATTGAATAACAAAGGGGTGGTTTGTGCTCCCTTAACTGACATTATGTAAAGCTATGTATGCCTGTTTAGTTCAGACACTTTATTATGACACAACAATAATTACATGCTGCCACTTTTAAAAATGACATTATAGCTCGTGTTATTTATAACTAAACTGCACGAGGGTCAGAAATTACGAAACTCGTTAATTTGTACTTTCGAGAAACCATAGGAGCCGAATATAGCCCGAGAACTGTTAGACATTTTTGGGTAGATATTTGAGGTACTGCGAAAATTTGTACCTACAATGCCTCTTTAGTAATATCCGAATGCAAAAACACAGTCCTGGCTGAAGGGAAGCGGGGCTTAAACAGCGTTGCCAGACGTCCCGATTTTGGCGGGACGTCCCAATTTTTAAATCAAAATTAAATGTCTCGCGCGGGACAGGCTCAGTCCCGCGTTTCAGGGATAACTCGACCGTGCGTAAATAATTATTCTCTTATTGTAAGCTGCAATTTGTAACACTCACTCCTCAGACTATTGTTTGAAACGTCATATTTTTTTAATGAATAAAACTTTTTTGATTTTGATTTGTTTTTTTTATTTATTTTTTTTTTTATTATTCAGAAGATGAATAAGACTCAACTATTTAACTATAGGTTAAATCTGATTTAAAATATCATATTTTTAGTAAAATACATTTTCTATGGCTATTTTTGCTATATCTATTGTCACGTAAACGTAATTTGAACTCAAATAAAAAGAAAAAAATATTTAAAAACTTCTGATTATATACGTTTTTTTACTATGTCCCGCTTTCGACGAAAGAATCCCGCTTTTTTCACTCAAAAAATTCAAAAATCCCGACTTGGCAAAAAAAAATCTGGCAACGCTGGGCTTAATCGACCCTCAAATTTTTAATCACCTGGCAGGTAGAATGTCCCACCAAAACGACCTGTTTTTTTAATATATCTATTTTAAGTTCCCAATATTATTCTGTTTAAATTGCAACGTGCCTCAAATATATTTTTAAAATCTTTCAAAAATATAATTTTGCAAACGCCTGGCTAAGTTTTAAACCCGATTAATAAATCTGGCTTTTTTATTTTTCAACTACTTAAATACTAAATTTCAAGGTATTAAAGTCTAAAAATGTCTCAAGGACTTTTTATTGCGAAAAAAAGTTTGCTGATTTAAAAATTTGGTGGGTCGGTTAAGCCCCGCTACCCTCCAGCTAGGTCTGTGTTTTTGTATTCGGATATTACTAAAGAACATAAAAATGATTTGTCGGGAAAAAGGACTTTTTAAGTAAACACTTATTTGTTATTTATAGCGACGTTTCGTTCCTTGCTTTATCATAATAATTTGAACATCAACAGTAAAAATATTTTAAAAAAACGGAATTATTATAAACTTTTAATGAACAATTGTTTAACTCAAATTTATATTTACATGTGCATTTTAACTTTTATATCTACTTGATCTAAACATTTAATAGTTATAAAGCTTGAAAAAGTTCCAAGCAAGGAACGAAACGTCGCTATAAATAACAAATAAGTGTTTACTTAAAAAGTCCTTTTTCATTTTTATATTAATTACCAAGGACAACAAAGAAAAAAAGTCAATATTACTAAAGAACTATCGTATAAATTTTCAATGTCTCAAATACCTACCCAAAAATGTTTAACAGCTCTGTTACTATGATCCATTCTACACTATCAGCAGAATAAAGTTTAATATCTATATTTTACTTCGGGTATTAATAGCTCGGGTACCTATCCTTTCTTGTCGGGTACCCGTCGTCATCTTTAGGTAGTACTAAGAGTAATTATTTTAACAAATTGCATGGACTATTATTATAATGTAGTTTATTATTATTCTTTGTTATATATGGTTTTCGGACGTTAATTCAAATACGATACATATCTAATTACCACATTATTGGATAATGAAAAATATTAGAGCTTCAACAATGGCGCAACCGAATAATATAAAGTCGTAAAATTGCTATTAGCAAAGATTGATGTTTTTAAGTATTGTTTATGACATTTTAGTTTTTGAATAAATTTCCAGACGCTAATTAAAATAACAATTTTTCAATATACAACTTAACAATGGCGTACACGGAATTTTGTACAAGGGATGGGGCAAGAATCAAAAATTTTTTTTTTAATTTTTTAGTCGATTTGATTTCGCACATTTCTAAAAACTACTGAACCGATTTAACTAAAATTTATGTGAGAGCACTCTAAAGGTCGGTCCTAAATAAGAAAAGAATCATCAAAATTTAAGATATAGCATATTAAAAAATATGTTTTTTATGTCCTTAAAAAACGGATGAACCGATTTTAATAAAAACTTTATAGTACCATTCCGGCAGCATTCTGAACAAAATGGCGTTGAAATTTTTCAAATCGGTTTACAGTTGATGAAAATATCGGGTAACAAACACACAAAAAAAACATATAGACGAATATAACCTTCTCCTTTTTTGAAGTCGGTTAAAAAGGGGGCATATTGAACATCTGGTAAACAGTAACCTTAACGTGGTTAAACACGTCGAACTGAGATAAGAAGTTATACTTCCAAAAACTTGTGAGACGTTTAATTAACTTAGCTAATTTGAATTAAAACTTTACAGTTAAGTAACAGATGCACAAAACAGTGAAAACCTACCAAAACAAGCCGGAACATATTTCCCGTTCAGTCACTAAAACGAATCACATTTGAACCAGTAGCACTATAATGAAGATTGTACAGTTGACTTCATAAAATATAAATATTATACAGTAACAAAACTCAGTGTGCTGTGTATTATATATGGCTTATATACCCCGACCAAGATGATGATCAACCACTGTGACGTGAGAGATGGAGGAAAACGTTGTCATATTAAAGGAGCACCCCACCTGTGCAAGGCGCTGCGCTTAGTTGATATTATACTTCATGTAATTTTAAGATTACGCTTTGTAATAAAAGGTAGAAAGGTGCAAAAGCGCAAGCTGCGTTACAAAAATCACAAGATACTATACATTCCCAGTGCCGGATTAAGCCAGCGCGGGGCCTGTAGCAAATTCTGCCAAGGGGACCTTGGTTTGCTTTAGGTTCTCAAGTTTAGGATATTAAATAAAACAAAACTGTTACAAATAAACTTTTCTGTATTTAATATGGGCAAATTTAGAGATGATATTTTAATATCGACTTCTTTAAGCAAATCATGCTCTATATTCAACAAAGTGAGATGATTAAGACGTTCTTGGCCCATCGTGTTCCTTAATTCATTTTTAATACGTTTTAATGTTGAAAAAGAACGTTCGCCACTGCAGACATGAGAGACAAGTAAATGCGCAAGGCAATTGCTAAGTTTGAGAAACACGATTCTAAAGAATTATTTAATAAAAGTTTATAAAATTGCTGTTCCAGAGGCTCCTGTTTCTTGCTGTCAATAACAGTAGCCACATCTGTTTTCAACATCTATACCACTGGTATAGATGCTAGTCGAAATATATCGATTATAATTAAACATTAGAACATTAGCGTTAAAAAGTTCGTAAAATACCTGCTTATTTTTACGATTTAACGTGACGAAATCGAGTTTTAGATTTTCAAGTGGAAGTGAGGCATAGCCTAAGCGCTTCGCGTTTAAGGCATGCAAGATATTTTACGCTCCTATCTAAATTAATATTTTTTTATTACGGTCAGACAGGCGTTGGAACGCGGGGCCCCCAAATTCGCGGGGCCCGTAGCATTTGCTACTCTTGCTACGTGGCTAATCCGGCACTGCACATTCCGTAAGTCAGCGATATCCTGGAAAGAATTAGCGATCTGGTATTATACGCGCCACGGTTCTAAAAGGTTCTGAAGTTAGATGCAAATGGAGGTTTGCGCAGGTACAGTCGGTTGAAAAACTGCAAACTCGCGCTATATTATTATTTTTCATTTTTCTTTAATCTAAAGGTCTAATTCCTTGCATAAAGTCATCCAAAAAATTATTTTTCGTGCTTGTCTATGCAAAACTGTATTAGGCATCTTGATCAATTAACAGTCAAAGAAACAACTTAACAATAGCGTACTGGACTGTACTTTATAGCAGGAAAGCGACAAGTGACACGGCAACCAGCGATAACCAACCACCGACGAGCGCACGTTCTGTGCCGGTAACTGGGAGGTGGTGGGAGTCTTCGTTTCCCACAAAACAACCAGGACGGCTCTAAAATATGCATTTGCGACGCTGTTTATGACTAACTTCAGAACCTTTTAGAACCGTGGCAAGTATTATAATTACTGTCATATTTTTTTGAAGTTTAACTTCTTTAGCGACGTATCTGTTTGAAAAATGTAAGAAGTAGAGGGGAAGTAGAATAAGCAAATAAATGAGAAGTTAGTTTGTCCCCTAAATTAGATGAAACTAACATGGACAGAAAGAAAATCCTTGACAACGCAAAATTAAACGGGAAATGATTTAACGGCAGAAAAATATAAGAAAAACCTTGGCATCGCAAAACTGGACAACGCATTAATGAAACGAGTTCATAACTCTAAAGAAATTTCACTTCTCTCGTGAGCACATTTTTTTAATATGAATGATAAATAATGTGCAACATTCAAAATTATAAATTTTTGTCTAATGAGACATCATTGTAAGAATCCGTCGAAACAGAGCTAACTTATTTTTGTAACGGAGCTTAGTAAATCTCAACACAGGTGTAAATGATGACTGTGGTTAAAAATAACAAAACACGGCACAGGAATAAACTGGAAGGCCAGGAAGCATTGCATGTAACAGGAACGGTGGGATTAAAACATTTAATATGTTTCAGGTAAAAGTTTTCGAAATGCCGAGAAATGCACATTGAATAACTTACGTTACCTAATTGTTTATATGTTTAGGGCGTTTTATTTATTGGATAATAAATGTTCGCTAAAATTTAAATGACGACTGAATTCAGAGTTAATCCAGGGAATTTATTTCATTCCTAAATGCAGCATATTATAATTTCCATTGTACGAACGGTCTTTCAAAATTTGTGGTTCTCACTTCTCATTATGATTTTTTCACGAAAACCGACCGTTAGTGTTGGGTAACTCAGATCTGAACCGGTTCAAAGAGCCGACTCCGACAGAAGATCCGTGAGAGCCGACTCACTTTTTTTTTGAGTCGACGGATCAGCGGATCCGCATAACTCAGTGAAACACTTAACACACAGAAGCACATTTTACACTTACGTATCAGTTCTTGTTTTGATGCATCCGTCAGCTCAAATGACTCACGCATCACATGTTTGGCTATGCATTCTTGATTCTATACAGGTCGTGATATGATTGACTGAACTAGGTAACTCAGTGGCAGACTGCAGTAACATATTCAGAATTCGGCTCTTTTTGAACCGGTTCAGTGAGCCGGCTCACATACGGGATCCTGATGCAAAGATGCAGATCACTAAAAAGACCCGTTTTTCCCATCTCTACCGACCGTTATGTCTCAAATGTACTTTCGGTATACCACTATCTCACGAACCGCTCAACCAATCTCAGTAAAGCAGGTGTCACTCGGCCGCCTTCCACCAATAGTACTAAGAATTTTGACAACTGACTTCAGTCGTCTCTAGGCTTTGTCTGCGTGAGGGTGATTTTGCGCCGAAAATTTCTAAATTGCTCCACTAAAACTTAAATATCTCGAGAACTACAAGTCCGATCGCGAAAACACAAAGTGTATTGTGATCTTCAGAACTAAATCTCTCCAATAACATTAATTCCGAGCTCACAGAAAATAATAACATTTAAACCTAAATGTTTGAAATGCCTCGACCTAAAAATTGCGATAAAAGTCGAACCAAAAATTGCAAACCGAAAACCATCAAATCCTATGCAGGGCGTCAACAGGCCTATCGTTTGAGACTAAAATCAAAGAAATCGAGAGAGAACTTAGGAAATGGCAACCATTTGAAGATTGATGAAACCTCGTCATTCCTTCCCAAAGCACAAGTCTGCCTGTGATTCCATGTTCCACAATTACCAGGACATTTTTTTTTACAAAACGAAACATTCGAAACGAGGAAGCCTTAATCTAGATATCGTGTTGCTATCGATTCAATATTAATCGACAGCTACCGTCTCGCTTCGTCTTGTATCCTAACAACATGCAGCACTTCAAAAAAATGACAATACTAATTATAATGAACTTAATAACGGCTGCCATTGTTAAAATATTATTACATCACAGCAAATTTATTAAAAAAAAAATAATGCAGCAGAAATATAGGTCAATTTTTTATGCCTAGTTGGGTTTCATTTAAAAATTAACCTGAAGGTTTTTTTTTTGTATCACGCGGATACAATTTGGAATAAGTTCACGACAATGGAGTTAGATTCATTTCGTATATTTGTTTGTTTCAAATTTTGCTATCGATTTTTCGCCTACTTCCCGTTATCCGATTGAGTTGAAATTTTGTATACATGGGTAGTTCCGATGACAATACAATATTACGGCATCTAGCTCACCGGCCTGGCTTCGTCCGAGTGCGAAAGTACTTCAAAATTTTCATTGCTTCCCGTTAACCGATTGACTTGAAATTTTGTACGCGTGTGTCTAGTTTTTAGTACAGGGTTCGGCAATGAAACGGGAAGATTTGGGGTGGGGCTTGCAGCGCGCGGTGAAGTGGTAGGGAAGACAGTCACAGGCCTGCCGGGACCCGAGTGGCTTGCCATTTAGTCTACAATGGAGCGTTGGACGGGTGAGTATCGCGGTTACGCAATTAAGGCTTATTATCAAAATGGCGAGAGTTTAGTGCAAACGCGTCGGGATTTTAGACGGCATTTTAACATACCGCGTAGCCAACCTGTTCCGTCAGACAATGCGATTAAAATATGGGTAAACAACCTCGAGCTAACTGGATCTACGTCTAGAAAAAGAGGTGGTAGTGCCAGATCCACCCAGGACAATCCCGGCCCTCAAACAACGAATTCGTGACGAGATTGCAACAATACCTGTTGTTATGCTGCGAAGAGTTATGCAGAGCTTTCAGGCTCGACTCCATGAATGCATAGGTGTCAACGGAGGACATTTGGCAGATGTAGTGTTCAAAAAATTATTCTTTTTAACATTGTATATCAAATCGCTACTCTTTTATTTCCCATTAATGTATTAATAATTACAAAAAAAATACTTTTTCAACAATAAAATTATTTACGAAATCTTCCCGTTTTATTGCCGAACGTACATCGTTGACTGTACAAAAAAACCGTTTAACTTAAAAAAAAATTAGATTTTTGTTTATTTTTGCAATTATACCAGTTTTGTTTCTGAAGACCTTGCTTTTTTCTTTTTAAAGGCCTTTTATCCGGAGTTTTTAAAATTTTATTTTTATATCATAACATTCATAACAGCACTGTTGACTACACTATGTGATCTTCTGAACTGTTTTATTAGAAATGTGTGGAATTTGATATGCTAATTTTAAAGATGAGATATATGAGAGAATGTAAATAGACTTTTGGAATTTAAATAAATTACATATTATGATGAAAGAAAGCGGTTCTTCTTAGAAAAATACTTTTGCATTCGACATATCAAATATATTTAATTCATATAAATAAACAATTTAATTGAGTTTTTGTCTTAGCTAGGATTTTTTTATATAAATATTAACTCTTAGAGACGCAATTTTAAAGCAATCTGAGAACATTCACCAACTTATCTGAAGAAAAATCCAAAAGATGAAAATGATTATAAACAGTGCCGGATTAAGCCAGCGCGGGGCCTGTAGCAAATTCTGTCAAGGGGCCGTTGGTTTGCTTTAGGTTCTCAAGTTTAGGGTATTAAATAAAACAAAACTGTTACAAATAAACTTTTCTGGATTTAATATGGGCAAATTTAGAGATAACACTTTCAATATCGGCTTCTTTAAGCAAATCATGCTCTATATTCAACAAAGTGAAATGATTTAGACGATATGATAATCGATTCAAAAAAAGATCAGCTATATTCACTCATAAAATGAATCTATATTTTATAATAAATCAACCAACAACAGTAGATTGGATCGTGACTGAGTTAATAAAATTTAAATAGTTCGCCTGTTTTCTCGAAATACTTATAATCGATATTATATTAAAATCGATTAAAAAAGTACAATCTCGGCTACGTAAACTCGCAAAATAAATGTATACCTATATAAAAAATAAAAATCTGGCCGCTTGAAGGGTAGAAATGTGGTATAGATGCTAGTCTAAATATCGATTATAATTAAACATTAGAACATTAACGTTAAAAAGTTCGTAAAATACTTACTTATTTTTACGATTTAACGTGATGAAATCGAGTTTTAGATTTTCAAGTGGAAGTGAGGCATAGCCTAAGCGCTTCGCGTTTAAGGCATGCAAGATATTTTACGCCCCTATCTAAATTAATATTTTTTTATTACGGTCAGACAGGCGTTGGAGCGCGGGGCCCCCGAATTCGCGGGGCCTGTAGCATTTGCTACTCTTGCTACGTGGCTAATCCGGCACTGATTATAAAGGATACGCTGCATCTCTGACATTACATGTTCGACGATCTTTTGAACACACTACCCCAACAGGGTGGGGGTGGATTTTATATAAAAGAATTTAACCGGGTACAATATTATCCAATATACCACGCGGTCGATATCGCGGGCAAGCCGCTAGTATTATAATTAACCCAGAATTGTTGCGTTCTTTTGTAAGACCCTAAATATTACATAACGCTAATTAATTATTAAATAAGAAGACAATTAATTTTTCTTTTAAATTAAGTGTCCTGGATTTCTATACAATATCAGCTATTATATTGTTTAAACAAATTAGTTCAGCTACGTTTAACGAACATATGATTCAGTATTTTGTTGATGAAAAAATATTTCTACAAAATATTATACAGGTACTATACAAGGTGTCTGTGAAATATCTATTCAGACTCAATCTTTCGACGAATTTTCGATGTCCCAAGGAGTGGAAACAAGTGAAGGGATGGATTTTTTGAGATACTATTCAGCGCAGCCATTTTAAATTTTACTCGAGCGGAACGGACAGATCAGCTACTACACACTAATATTATAAATTCAAAACACGACTGTAATACGGTGGAGCCGAAGACTCCACTACTGTTGACGCTGCCGTGTTTGAAACATTTTCAAATTTTTAGTTACGCATTTTAGCCGCCATATCGGATTTTAAATAACGCCACACAGTTTACTGTATTCTACTTGTCATACCCTTTCATTTGATACCCATATCAAGGAGGTTGTAAACAAATAGATGATCCGCCATTTTGGGTCGGCCGCCATTTTAGATTTGGAATGAAGTCACACTGCTGATTGTGTTCTGCTTGACATACCCTTTCATTTTATACCCATATCAAGGGGATAGTAAACAAATAGATGATCCGTCATTTTGGGTCGGCCGCCATTTTAAATTTTAGAATGAAGTCACACTGCTGATTGTATTCTACTTGTTATACTTACTCTTCCATTTGATACCCTCGTGGAGGAGGTTGAAAAGTAGAAAGTAATCAGCCATTTTGTGGTGGCGGCCATATTGGATCCACCATAATTTTCAATGTACTGTATTGCACTGTCTTTAGAACCAAATGTGTGTACACAATTTTATCTGAATCGAACAACGCAAATTGAGTCAAATTTAACTTGTAAGATTCGATTACAAATCCACAGACATTGGAACAAATGAAACTAAATAAAAGCTTGTAAAAATGGTCTTGACTTACAGACAGACGGACGTTTTTTTTTTTTCAATTAGAGGTACGGAATCTTAAGGTAGTTGTCGTGGTTAAGGCACACCGTCAGAAAATTCTTAATTTTTGTATACTTATTAAGGACATGATAATACAATTACCCTGAAAATTAGAAGTCGATCGACCGTATATAATCCGAGATAAAGTCAATTAAAAATTGGATAATTAACATTGATTGTATACGATCTCTGTAGTTCTGAACCAGTTTCTTATTTATAAAAAAAGAACTAACTCTCAGAAACTTTCCAAAAACTGACAGTCTTTCAATGCATTTGTTATGAGTAAAAAAAAAATAAGAAAAATTTTTGACCGTCTAATTATTTATAAATAACGGTTTAAAGTTCAACAATTTACAGAAAAGTATACATGCATATGAATACTGTATGGGTTACGTTTCCACGGGTACAGTCTTGCGTACAAATTATGGATCACTTAGCTACAAGCTAGTATACTTTTGTGGCGCGTATAATCTATAACTTTTTGACAATATTGTACCACGACAACTACCTTAATTATACAAATTCCCCAGGTATCTGAACGCAAAACCAGCCTAGTTAGTGATTACTGCATTTTCAGTGTTATATACGCTCTATAAAGAAATACGTTTTAAATGAGTGTAATTTTCTGAGGCAACTCGTATCTCCCAAATCTAAACAGAGAAAGCAATGCTGCTTGGTCTAGTTGTGATCGTTAAGAATATATTGTTACTACGCTTTGAAACAAATCGCTCATTTGTTGTAAGTATTGTTGTTACGTAGCTATTTCTTCCGTATTACTTGCATGTGAGTAATTAATAATTAGTAACCTATGCAATACTGCTTCTGTCGGATCCGTGCACACTTAACGCGAACACGGGCAACAATAGATAATATATCTACTTATTTTATACGATTACTAACTTTCTTACTCGGATTCGCTAGTTCTCAGGCGATAGTGTTAGTTTTAAAGAGAACATTACTATAAGTTTTTATTTAACTTGCTGTTTATCAGTCAGGTCTGTCAGCAGGGCCGCATTTAGGACGGGGCCATCGCCCCAGGGCCCCCACCAATGCGGCAAAAATTTGAAAAACTAGGAGTTTCTTTTAAAAATTAGTCCCGATTCTGATAGAGATGAAGAAAAAAAATTTGATGTAGTTATTTTGGCAGTCATTGATGTCGATTTGGATCTTGGCTGAAATGACCACAATGGAACCTTCTCAGTTGGAACTGAAGGCTAAAAATCTAGTACATTCTTATCCTGAAGATTTGGAATTGAATTTGACTAATGAATTAACTCATCTCGCCACTTTCGCAAAACAGTACGAAAAGAAAACGGGTGAAACGAATGATATTTTTTTATATCGGATAATTTTGCAAAACAATGTACAATCTACTTTCTGCAACGCAGAAGTATCACTTCGTATGATGGTGACGAATTTCAGTGGGGAAGGATCTTTCTCGAAACTAAGGATAATTAAGAACAGATTGCGGACAACAATGTCTCAAGATCGCTTGTCGAATCTCATCCTTCTTAGTTCGTAAAGTGACATACTTCGCGAAATGGACTTTGATGATATGCGCAAAGCTTTTTTTACTTAAAATCGCAAAACTGTCAATGAGCAACACACTTTACAAGAATAAAATTTTTAATATATCGTGCGTAAGCATGTCGTTTTAATCAAGAATACACGATTTTACCCAGAGAAACTATAGGGGCCTCCACCAAATGAATGCCCCAGGGTCTCCAAATTCTAAATTCGGCCCTGTCTGTCAGTTGGGTCAAAACTTACAATCAAAATTTAGACTAAAATTTTGTACCCATGTATAAGTCCGGTGACAATGCATAAATCCAATATGGCGACTGCCGCAAGATGGCGCGGTCGCATATGTGTCCGGATTCAGCGTCGGACTAGCCATATGGTTGAGGTGGCGTTTGCCAGCCGGGCTCTAGCCTGCGCGGGCCCCCCAAGGGTCTGGCTTGTCGCAAGCCAGGCGGTAGGTAGGATAGGGGGCAACGCAGGCTATATCCCCAACTCTTGCGACTTAAATGTAAACTAGATTAGATAGTTCGTTCATACAATTAGAGAGAAATGAAATAGAAAAAAATCCCACCTGCAATTATCCAGTTTTGAGCTCCGGGATTGTTCCGGACCAGTTCGACCTTGACTATATTGTAATTAGAATCGCGGTCTATGTGCCACAAGATTTAAATATGTTGCAGTAATGCAACTGCATACAACAATTCTTTAGTTAACAGAGAAATGGGTTAACGCGTCTAGCAAGTTGTACTGCATGTCTTTTTAATAATATTTGATTATTCACAGAATCGGAATATGAAATTGAATTCGACGCGAAAGTTAAAGAATAAACCATTATCAATTATAAAACAAAAACATTCTTAATATACAGTAAGACCCCGCTTAACGCTGCTTCAGTATTACGCGATTTCCAAAAAAAAAGTTTAGTCACTATAACGTAAATTGTGGATCAGTTTATACAAAATAATTCAAATGCTGATAGAAGTTCAAAGGCAAGACGAAGTGTCACTGATGCAATATCTTGCTATCGACGAAACAGAAAAAGGCAAACGACATTACATGACTTTTTCACACAAAAGAAAATATGTCAAATGATGAACCTTTCTCATCACAAACATAACTTTTTACTCGAACCTATACTTGATTTTCATAAATGTTTTATGTACAAAAGTCGATATTAGCAAAAAATAAATCTGTAATTAATGTAATAAAAAGTATTTAACAATAAAATTTTGGAAAAAATAGGGAATATAATAGAGCCTCACCCATAGTTCACAGGAATACCTAAACGAAAATTCGAAGTCGTAAATAGGGACTGATTTTGAGGGGCACAATTGAAAATTTTTCAAGTGCATCATGTGACGTATCAAATAAAAGGGCTCGTTATGAGGAGTATATATTTTTTTAATAATTTTAAAATGCGTAGTTTAAAAGATATTAAAGAAAACTAGCGGTACCTGTGCGAATAATACGCACTAAAATTCGTTTCTAATTTCTCACTCTTTATAACTTTCTTCTTTTTGATGTATTACATTACGAAGCTCAGTGACGGTTCAAGAAAATATTTTTCTAAAACATTCCAGCCAATCAACGTGGTGTAAAAATTGGATGATTCTTTTACCGCTGTTTTTGATGAAACTGCTTCTTTAACTTCGATTTTTTTATGTACAGAAATATTTTAAAACTACATATTTTCAACACTTCGTTTTACACAAAGCATCACAAAGCTTTACTGATGTGTAAAAAATTGATTATGAATATTATTATTCTATCAATTATCACAAAGCTTTATTTATTTGTACAAAAAATAATTATGAATACATACAATCGTGTATTATTCTATTCTAGATCGGGGTTTCTCAAAGTGGGGTTACGCCAGTTGATCTTGGGGGGTACGCGAACAAAATTTACGTAATGACTGAATGTGAATTAAGATTGAAATTCAGCAAAATTGCTCCTAGAATCGACTCAATTTGAGACAAGAAACAAGCCCACACATCGCATTAATTAATAACACATCTCTGCTCTTTATGACTATTGTATTTTTAGTAAAATGCCTTATTTTGTTCTGCGTTTACACACAGTTTTTTTAAGGAGTTCGTCTTTGTCTTGAAAATTTAATAGTGCTAAGTGGAGCAATATGTTTGAGAAAGCCCGTTCTAGATTACAGACGCTCGACTACATAGTCTAAGCACGATTTATCATGTCTGCTATGCAGTGCCGGATTAAGCCAGCGCGGGGCCTGTAGCAAATTCTGTCAAGGTGCCCTTGGTTTGCTTTAGGTTCTCAAGTTTAGGGTATTAAATAAAACAAAACTGTTACAAATAAACTTTTCTGGATTTAATATGGGCAAATTTAGAGATAACACTTTCAATATCGACTTCTTTAAGCAAATCATGCTCTATATTCAACAAAGTAGATTGGATCGTGACTGAGTTAATAAAATTTAAATAGTTCGCCTGTTTTCTCAAAATACTTATAATCGATATTATATTAAAATCGACTATAAAAGTACAATCTCGGCTACGTTAACTCGCAAAATAAATGTATACCTATATAAAAAATAAAAATCTGACCGCTTGAAGGGTAGAAATGTGGTATAGATGCTAGTCTAAATATATCGATTATAATTAAACATTAGAACATTAACGTTAAAAAGTTCGTAAAATACCTACTTATTTTTACGATTTAACGTGACGAAATCGAGTTTTAGATTTTCATAGCCTAAGCGCTTCGCGTTTAAGGCATGCAAGATATTTTACGCTCATATCTAAATTAATATTTTTTTATTACGATCAGACAGGCGTTGGAGCGCGGGGCCCGTAGCATTTGCTACTCTTGCTACGTGGCTAATCCGGCACTGCTGCTATGACATTAGTAGATATGCATAGTAAATGATTTTTAAGAATTTACATTCTATGCTTGAATTATACGAAGATTGATCAATAAGTACCCATGTTTGACGACGGCGTTGACTTTACCATCGTGTACTGCAGACTTTTAAACGACCTCGTGCTGAGTTGTAGATACATTCGTAGGTTAGGTTATTTTTGACAGCCAGTTGTATCATTTGTGTTTTGTATTTTTCGACAAAACGGAAAAAGAGCAATATCGATCCGTAATTCGTTTTTTTAAAAACAATGCGAAGAAATAAAACTGAAGTTGGATGCTGTCTATGGGGACCTTTCACCATCTATGACCAGTCAAAACAATGGATTTTTCCGGGTGAATCTGCTCCGAAGAAGGCAAAAACGGTTCCATGAGCCGGAAAGGTTATGGCCACAATTTTTTGGGATTCCAAAGGAATCATTCTTTCTGCAGAAAGGAAAAACAATCACCGGGCAGTACTACAGTGAGTTATTGGACAGATTCAATGAGAAATTGAAAGAAACACGACTCCGTATGGTGACGAAAAAAGTGCTCTTTCATCACAACAACGCACCAGCACATTCGTCTTTGACTGTCGCGGCCAAATTGCACGAACTGCATTACAAATTGCTTCCGCACCCACCTTCCCGTCCGACCTGGCACCCAGCGAGTTTTTCTTGTTTCCTAACTCGAAGACAAGGGGGTCAGAGGAAAAAATTCGGCTCAAATGAAGAAGTAATCGCCGAGACAGAAATGTATTTTGTAGGGTTTGAAGAATCATATTTTTTCAACGCGTTAAACAAATGGCACGAACGTTGAATTGCTTCCGCACCCACCTTACTCGCTCGACCTGGCACCCAGCGACTTTTTCCTGTTCCCTAACTCGAAGACAAGGGGGTCAGAGGAAAAAATTCGGCTCAAATGAAGAAGTAATCGCCGAGACAGAAATGTATTTTGTAGGGTTTGAAGAATCATATTTTTTCAACGCGTTAAACAAATGGCACGAACGTTGAATTGCTTCCGCACCTACCTTACTCGCTCGACCTGGCACCCAGCGACTTTTTCCTGTTCCCTAACTCGAAGACAAGGGGGTCAGAGGAAAAAATTCGGCTCAAATGAAGAAGTAATCGCCGAGACAGAAACGTATTTTGCAGGGTTTGAAGAATCATAATTTTTCAATGGGTTAAACAAATGGCACAAACGTTGGGAAAAGTATGTAGACCTGAAAGGAAACTATGTTAAGAAATAAAAAAAAATTGTTGAAAAATATTGTGTTATTATTTCAAACACGGGTACATGTTAATCAGCCCTCGTATGTTACTTTAAATTATTGTCATCAACGTCGGCCCGTCCTTGATCAGGGTAGAGCGAAATTGTCTTTCCGCACCCTTTGATCGACGCTTTCACTTCACGTAAATTGTACTTCGGTTTTATGTTAAATCTACACTAATATTATAAAGAGGAAAGATTTGTATTTTTGTGTGTGTGTATGTTTGTAATGAATAAACTCAAAAACTACTGTGCCGATTAAAAAAATTCTTTCACCATTAGAAAGCTACATTCACCCTGAGTAACATAGGCTATATTTATTGCTAGAAAATATTAGGGATCCTTACTAAAACTTTAGTAACGTAACCCAAGGTGTAAAAAAAATGCCATAAAACATCTTCCGTCGCATGCGCTGCGGAAACTATTGATGATAGAACAAAAGTATGTTCTACAATATTAAAGAACATATCAATAACCACAAAAAACTTCGCGATACTATATGTCCAACTATTATCGTTATGTCACAATAACCACTTTTTACATTTTAATAATCTATATAGATAAAAGACGATGTATATGTAATCTATGGACTCCAAACGGGTTGACCATTTTTGATGAAATTTTCAGACAATCTTTAGATTAGCCCAGCGGGTGATCTTACGAAGTTTGGTAGCGATCGGATCAACAGAATTTTTTAAATTTCTTTTTGGGAAACAAGATTTTTCTTCGATTTTTGAACATTCACAAATAAAAACGATTGAATTCGAGCAAATTCAATACACGTTGAGAATTTAATGATAATGATTCTCATCTTTTATATCCTATATATTACATTTACACCAGCGCGAAGCCGGACTGGGCCGCTATAAATAATAAGTCCCAAATCATCCTACGGATTTTAAAAAATCAGATCTGGCAACCTGCCCCCGCGTCTGTCAAAAGGCTCCATCAAAATTTTATTTTGCGCTGGAAATTATTTTTCGCATTTGTCTTGCCACCTGGCGTCCAGGGCCGGCGTCGCTGATAATCTGATTGTCATTACGTTTAGTATTTACTTGAACTCTTGAGTGTCACACTTCTCATAAAATACATGAATCAAGACAAAATTCACAGACAAATATTAATTTTACCCCTCAAGATCATTATGAATGGTCGATTCATTTTCAACCTTTGAATCGTCATGGCGGCTGTCTTTTGTAGCTTCTTCTATTACTGGTTCAGCAATTTCCTGATATGTTCTTATTAAATTAGGGCTCATTTTTGGAATATCCAGTCCTGATAAAATTGTATTGAAATGTTTCTCACTAATGCCTCCATCTATCATTGCTATAAGAAAAATATAAAATTATTAAACGTTCTTCAGTAATTAACAATTCATAGAAATTCCTTTGCATTATTAATATACAGTAAGACCACGCTTACGCGGGAGATACGTCCCAATAAGTTTGGGCGCTATATGAAACAGCGCTAAACGAGGTCATCTTAATACGCTGATAATAGACATAAGTGAAACAGAACCGAGAATAAGAAAAGCTGTTAGTTTTTTTTTTGTTTAATTTTGCAGCATTTATTAATAAATACTTTTATATCACTTTAATTACAGAGTTATTTATTGCTAATATCGATTATTGTTCATAAAACATTTCTAAAAATCAAATAAAAGTTCGAGTAAGAAGGTTCCTCATTTGAAGTACAGTGTAAACACTTTATAACGAAACACAAGGGACCGAGCATTTTTTATCGTTATAGAGAGTTACCGTTATATGGAGTGAAGAAAGAAAAAAACCCGGGTCGCAGTGCCAAAACCCTGCCGACAATATAGTGTATTTGCTTGTATAGGGCCGTGTGGTTTTATACTTTTATTATGTGAAATTAAGTTTGTTTTTGGGCAAAATAAAAAATTTGACCCCTTAATACACTCCTTAAAATAACATTTTTTTCTTAATTGTAATATTATCAATCTTAAACGTCTACACCGAATTAAATACACCCTTCAATAAATAAGTCACTATCTGCAAACTAGTGTTTTCATAAAATTTGTAAATCCGGTCCTGTCGGGCCGATTTTATTAAAATTGTGGGGATACTTTTTAATCACTACCAAAGGGTTAAATTTCAATTTTGAAACGATTCGGAGAATTTTTTCGGTATTTTTGGGCCCAAAAACAGTTTTCAACCCCTAAAAACTACCCTTAAAATAGCCCGATTAGGCCCATTTTAAATAGGCTTCTTGCGGTGATGGATTTCAATACGTGGCCCAAATTTCGTTGAAATCAATTAACTCTTTCGAAAGTTATCGCGCGTACACATATATATATATATACGTATATAAATAAATATATATATATATATATATATACATATATATATATATAAACATTTTTAAAAATGGTGCCAAAGTGTTTAGGAGGTTATGAAACGTCGAGAAATTTTGGTCCGACCCCTAGGTCCCGCCATCCGACCGACGCCAATAGTGTATGTTGCCATATGGCAAATACACTAACAACCAAATTAACAATAATCTTTAATATGTATGTTTTTGATAAAATTAATACATAGTCAGTTAACTTTGCCTGACGTTTTTTGCTTTGCCAGTACTTATTTTGTATTTTCTTATATATTCTATCCATCTCTTGATACGTGGTGGAATCTTCTTGATTAAACAATAAAATTTTTTCTAAAGGTTAAGTCGGCGTCTTTTCTACCCTGATAATATAACATAAACAATAACACCGACAATGACGATTTTCTGTGTCTAAATATGAACACATTTCTTCGTAACAGAGAATGACTGCTGCGCTATAAAGAGTGTATCAATGTATGGGTTTGAAGGTAATCCAACCAAATTGTGATCTTTTCTATGTTATAGAGAGTTTATCGTTATAAAGAGTTTACACTGTATTTTGTTTTTTGTGAAGAAGTCATCTAATGCCGTTTGCCTTTTTGTGTTTCGTTCAGCAAGCTGTTGTCGATAGCAAGATATAGCATCAATGACACTTCGTCTTGCCTTTGAACTTCTATCAACATTTGAATCATTTTGCATAAACTGATCCATAATTTACGTTATAGTTGCTAAACTTTTTTTAGAAACCCGCGCGTAATACGGAAACAGCGTTAACTGAGGTCTTACTGTAATATAATAAAATATTTAATATACGAACCACCGGCTGCTTTGAGGTTAACTGTATATTTCGACCTTGATTCTTGAGGCTGCTTCTGAGACGCTGAGCTGCGTACTTGATAAATGATATTACATTTCGGACATTGTAAATGAAATATACTTGCAAGCCCGATTATATCTTCTTTTACAATAAACCGAAACGAAAGAGGATAATCACATCCCCCGCACCACATATCTCCAGCCATTTTATCGATATCTACAATACGACGTCCACTTAAATGTTGGTATTCAGGTCTTGGAGGTTTTTCTTTTTTTTTCCTCATAGCCTCAATTGCTTTTTTTCTCCACTCCACTTTACGTTTATTTGCAAATCTTCCTTTGTAACGACATTGTTCATTTTTCTCTTCCATTTTTTATACTTTAAACTTGACACTTGGTTCCCACGTTCACTAACTCAGTGTTGCCACCTTTTTTCTTCAGATAACATTTTCCTAACTTTTTACCGATTTTCTGTTGTGTCATCGAAGAAGAAGAATTGTAGATTATAAACGCTCAACATCTAAGGTCATCGGCGTCTATGTTTTTTGTTGCCAAGTATGCAGCTAACACTTTCAACATGAAAAACTCACTGCGTTTGGATCGGAAAATATGTATTTTAGTAACTATTTTGTTTCACTTATCTATAATATATTAAAGGATATGGATTCCAAAACGGCTGGACCAATTTTGATGAAATTTTCAGGCAGTCTTCAGATTAGCCCAGCGGGTGCTCCTGTGAAGTTTGGTAGCGATCAGACAACAGAATGTTTTTTTTTTGAACATTCACAGTTAAAAGCGATTGAATTCGCGCAAATACAATACACGTTGAGAATTTTATGATAATGATTCTCATCTTTTATATCCTATATACTACATTTGCATCCGAGCGAAGCCGGGCTGGGCCGCTAGTCTTTTATAATTTACATGTGTTTTACACAAATAAAAAAGTCTGAATAACCACAAAGTAATTACTGGGTGACTAAATTATTTAGTGTGGACGTAGATTTGGTTTTCACTACGTTTTGAGTTTTCCGACCAAATAATAATCTTCCAATCTAAAAAATCCATTGATTTTTCAAGGGCATCCATGTCAACTGAAAACGGCATTTGCAAAGGTGTTATCAGAAAGAAATAAAATACATTTATAATTAAATTCATAATTTTTTATTTTTAATCTTTTATAATAATACTTATTACTAGATATTCCTAAACTTTCATTCAAAATTCACAGTTCTTTTTTTTTGTTTTAGTTTATATTTTTCTTTTTGAAATAAATAAATGTGAATGAATGTGCTTAGTAGTCAATAGTCATCTCGAGGTATTGCACACGGAGGTGTTGGGAGATTGTCACACGTCGCAGCAAAATAAAACACTGTCGGCTCTCAAAAACAAAAGACACGTATCAAAACACTTACACCAAAGTCGGAGAACGACACTGGAATGTGGATACAAATTTCTTTTTTTATATTCTGTAATCTACAATAATATACCATACATAAATAATAATAAAAATGATTAAAAACGACAAGTACAAAACAAAGAAAAAAAAACAACAATAATAACATTAAAGAGAAATAAAGTATACACAGTGTAAACTCCATGTAACGTCACTCGATTTAACGTCCAACTCCCTAAAACGTCGAAATTACGCGGCTTTGGTCGTTTAACTTTGTACTCTATGTAGCGTCACACCCACTCTAAATAACGACCATATATCATTACAAAGCAAGTAATTTCGGCAACTTATAAAGCACCTACTGTTTGTAGGTACTTTCTAAATTGCCGAAATTGATAAGAACTGCAGCTTTATTGTCTAGTCCGCATTTACCTCGACTGTCAGCATCACACGCACTTAAGATTCTAAGAAATGCGTTCTTTTGTTTGTTGTGATTACTTTGCACGCGTTTACCTCAGCTGCTAGACTGTCGTTCGATTATTTAGGCAGACGAAGATAACAGATTTTACGCAATAAACGTTGTTATTTGTGTTAATAGTAATGTTTGTAAATTTTATGCGTTATTTAAATAATAGAAACACAATATTGATTTTTGTTTCTCTCTATATAACGACCACTCTGTATAACGACAACTCTCTATAACGCCAGAAAATGCGCAGTGCCTTCAGCGTCGCTATATAGAGTTTACACTGTATATATAAGTATTCTGTTATGTGTCATAAGCCAACAAAATTTGCAATGAGATCTTCGGGTTTACTTTGTCCTCTTGCTTCCCCCGTGTCTGTTTTTTTTTATAAACATATTTTTAATCACAAATAGTAGCTACCTAGAGTTTTTCCGTCGAAACACTCAGCACAGCAAAATAATGTCCTATTTACACAAATTACACTTACAACTGACGCGCATCCCCTCCCTCACTCTCTCTGTCTCACTCTGTGTGTCTGCTTGTCTCTCGTTTAGCGCTAATGAAAAGGAACGGCCGCCGAGTCTCAAGTCTTCCATTTTTTTTTCTTCTTCTTTATAGAACAATATACAGGATTGCTTATATTACATATCGGTTAAGAAACTATATATATATATGTATATATATTTCTACGATTCATAAAAACTGTATGTCATTGACAGCAGATAAAAAAAAAACAATTAATAATCATAATAATATATATATATACTTTTTTTATATCATGTAGCAACAGCGAGCGGCCACGACCGATGTTTATCACATTAAATATATACGCAGAACAAGGTAAAAACATTTGAACAGTTCTATTTAACACAGCCTCGCATAAAAAAAAGCCAAACGATCAAAAAACACAAAAATCAGTTTCGCCTTTCCAAGTTTTAATAATATTAATAATATACATATTTAGCTTACGTAACAGACAGAAAGACATCTTCGATAGACATGGTCAAGGCCGTCGTTTTAATACCATCATGTCAGTCCATAATATATATATATATGTATATATATTTCAATAAACATATTTACAAATTTTTATTTCCTAAACAAGACGCTGTAAAATGTATGGATTTTTTTTTGTTATTTATACATTCATAATTTTTATTTAAAAAAACAAAACACACACACATGCTACGTCACGATGTGTTTTTTTTTTCGAAGTTTTTTTTTTGTTTTTTGAGACGCGACAACAGCGCAAGTCTATTTTTCAATTTGACCTACCTAAGTGTTTATTTTTTTTTTGTTAATATATTACAAATAACTACACAACGTCGTCGATTTGGCGGCATCAAAATCGATCGAAGAATTTAAGTATACAGACGAGATTTCAGTCAGTTTCATTTGTACGAGAGCGCGCGTCACCACTACAACTGTTCCACGAATTTACTTAGTTGGTCCTGCGGCGTCATGGCGGGCGGTTCGTTTTGATCGCCTCCCGGCCCGCCTCCGGCCGCTCCCTGCTGTTGCTGCGCGGGGGACGCGTGCGGCTGCTGTTGCGGCTGCGACTGCTGCTGTTGCGGACCGCCTCCGAGCATCATTTCGCCGGCCGCCGGTGGGGGCGGCGCTAACTCGCGCCTCGGACTAGGAACGGCGCGTGGCGACGGGTTCGGCTGGGGACTTCGGATCGGCGGCGGCGACCTGACGCTTTGCATCAGCTGCTGAACGCCGTGCGGCGGCCCCATCACGCCCTGCGGCGACGCGACCGGAGGCGGCGCCGGCTTATAGCCGCCCGTCGCGTCCGCGAAGCTGTTGCCGTAACCGTGCCTGATGGCCGGCAGTCTTTGTTGTTGGTAGGGCGGCGCCGGAGGTTGCTGGAACTGGCCGCCGTGCTGCTGCTGCTGTTGTTGTTGCTGTTGTTGCTGGGCGGCCGCCTGCTGACGTAACACGAGCAACTGGTGTTTGTACCACTGTTGTTGCTGCTGCGGCGTCATCTGTTGACCGCCGGGTCCAACCTGGCCCGGTTGCGGAACCTGAAAACAAGACGTTGTTAACATTTTGATAACAGCGGAAATATTCCATGGTGTGCTCATAAGAGACAGGGTTCTCTCTCTAAAAATCGTCAAAAGTGCAAAAAATACCCAAGGCTAACAACTTGAAAAAAATTAGAGTTTAGAAAAACTCACACAACATATGAACTATATAATTGCCGATATTTATGAACTAAAAAATGCAGCATAATTTGACAACAACATTTGTTTTACTGTAAAAAGCGTGGAGTGCTTGATATCAGTAATACATTTTTCATTTACAGGGCATGTTCACTAATCCGACAGCAGAATTTTTCACGTATGTCGGATTAGTGGAAATGTCGGATTACCGGATGTAAATAACTATTAAAAAAGAGTTCTTTCAACTTTTTTTTTTGTTCCTAAAGTTAATAACTACTTTATATAATACATATTTGTAATACATAATGCATTATTGAAGGTTTTAACTATAAAACAATTTTTAATTTCGAAATTTTATAACACAAACAACGTGACGTCTTCTCCTTCCAATGTCTATTGTCAAACTACAGGCGAACGATTCCACGAAACGTCAGAGTATAGAGAAATATTTGTCAAGTAAACGCGTATGTCGGATTACAGAACGCAATATCGTAAAAATGTCGGATTATAGAACGATTTTCCTAGACCTCTACATACTTAAAAACAGCGGATTATTGGAGGTGTCGGATTAACGAGCAGGGGATTATCGATCGTGTCCTGTACTTGCTAATTGCAAACGTAGAGCTATCATGAAAATTAAAGTGGATAGCACTCCTCGCTTTTTTCTGTAAAGCAAATTTTGTTGTCAAAGTCTTTTAAACTCTAATTTTAATTATAAGACTAAAAAACAATTTGCATTTGAGTATGAGGATCCTGAAGATCCTGGTCAGGATAATGGGAGAAACTTATTAAATTATTGTATTGTCATCAGTCCTTAATAAGTGTGCCAAATTTCAGTTTAATCTGACGTTTTGGAGTGGGTGAATTTCATATTCAAAGATTCCGTTACATACATTCAACGATTTTTTTTCATCCTGAAGGTCCAGGTCAGGATAATGGGACAAACTTATTGAATTATTGTATTATCATCGGTCCTTGATAAGTGTGCAAAGTTTCAGTTTAATCTAACGTTTTGGAGTGGGTGAATTTCACATTCAAAGATTCCGTTACCATACATTCAACAATTTTTTTTTATTCTGAAGGTCCAGGTCAGGATAATGGGACAAACTTATTGAATTATTGTATTGTCATCGGTCCTTGATAAGTATGCAAAATTTCAGTTTTATCTGACGTTTTAGAGTGGGTGAATTTCACGTTCAAAAATCCCTCAACAAACAAACAAACGTACTGGTGAAGCTAATAAAAGCGTGTTAAAAAGAGTTGGTCCTAGAACTGATCCTTGAGGAACACCAATTTCATTGTCATCGGTCCTTGATAAGTGTGCAAAGTTTCAGTTTAATCGGACGTTTTGAAGTGGGTGAATTTCACGTTCAAAGATCCAATTACAAGCTAACAAGCTAATAAAAGCGTGTTAAAAAAGGAATACCGACCTGTCCAGACTGAGCCTGCTGCGCAGCCTGTTGACTGAGCATCGCTTGCATTTGTTGCATTCGACCCACTTGCTGCTGCTGCTGGACTTGCTGCTGCTGTTGTTGTTGTTGCTGCTGCTGTTGTTGTTGTTGCTGTTGCTGCTGTTGTTGACTCATCATGTGCTGCAACTGTTGTTGTCCGGGGGGCGCGGCCACACCACCGGCTCCGCCCCCCGCCCCACCCTGTTGTGCCGCTTGCGCCTGCTGAAGCTAACATATTTAATATATATCAATGATGCTCACCACAAACGTCATTTTTTTTATTTCATTGCCGACTACAGCAGAACTTGTGTATTTTCAACTTGTCAGAACTAATCGGCTCATGTATTTTCAATTTCTTCTTCATCCCCACTTCGTAGCACTCATAGAAAAAAAACCGGTCAAGCACGAGTTGAACTCGCGAGAAGAGGGTTCCGTACTATTCCGTTTTCCATAAGTACTTTAAGACTTAAGATTTTCGTTTAGGTTTTCCTGTAAACCATGGGTGAGACCCGATATTCCCTATTTTTTCAAAATTTTAGGCTCAGTAGTTTCGTTGATAAGAGGGGGAATGGTCAATGTTAATCTATTTTCTTAAATTACTTTAAAACTATTTATTTTAAAATTATAAAAAAAATATATTTGAGACCCTTACTACAACCTCTTTCATTTGATGTCACACGGTACAGTTCCCAAAACTTTTTTTTTTAATTTCCTAATTTGCCCCCCAAAAATGACCCCTATGTTTAAAATTCATTTATTTACGTTATGCGTTCGTGTTTGGGTCACCGAGTTACATATGTGTACCAAATTTCAACTCAATCAGTACAGTAGTTTCGGGGCAAATTGACTGTGACAAACACGCGAGTGATCCTGTAAGGGTTCTGTTTTTTGTTTTTGAAGTATAGAACCCTAAAAAACCTTTATTAATTTGAGGTTAAACGTTGTCAAACACATTATGAGCAGCGTAGGAGGATACATTTCTGGTGAGAAGTAGGGACAAAAAAAATACGTGAGTCAATTCCGCTGAAAATACATGAGTCTTAACTGTATTTACCAGATATGTTATGAATGTTAATGTTTTAACGAACTAACAGAAAAGAGAAGGTGATAAACACGGTATATGTATGTCTCTTTCTGCCCCGTCTTGTTGTATGACGGAATGACTACCGCAATTATCGCTATCTCTTTCTGTCATCTTGCTCGCGTACTCCATATTTTGACCTCATTGGGCTGGTGACGTAAGCATGGATTTAAATGCAATTGTTTGTTACAAATGCGGTTCAGATGTTTTAGTGTACATTTTTAATTGTTCATTGCTTTGTTGAATGAGCGTATTTCGGAAAAAAGTCGCATACCAGGAGAGAAATTCCCGATAGTTGGAAATATTTTACGAAGGCATCAACCAATAAAGATTAATATACATTACAGTAAGATCCCGCTTAAGGTAGTTGTCGTGGTACAATATTGTCAAAAAGTTATAGATTATACGCGACTTGTAGCTAAGTGATCCATAATTTGTACGCAAGACTGTACCCGTAGAAACGTAACCCATACAGTATTCATATGCATGTATACTTTTCTATAAATTGTTGAACTTTAAACCGGTATTTATAAATAATTAGACGGTCAAAAAAAATTTCTTATTTTTTTTTAAACTCATAACAAATGCATTGAAAGACTGTCAGTTTTTGGAAAATTTCTGACAGTTAGTTCTTTTTTTATAAATAAGAAACTGGTTCAGAACTACAGAGATCGTATACAATCAATGATAATTATCCAATTTTTAATTGAATTTATCTCGGATCATATACGGTCGATCGACTTCAAATTTTCAGGGTAATTGTATTATCATGTCCTTAATAAGTATACAAAAATTAAGAATTTTCTGACGGTGTGCCTTAACCACGACAACTACCTTAACACGGAAAATACGTTCCTATAAGTTCCTGCGCTATACGAAACAGCACTAAACGAGGTCATCTTAAAATGTAGATAATCGGCATAAGTGAACAGAACCGAGAATAAGAAAATTTGTTTTTGTTTAATTTTATAACATTTATTGTTAAATACTTTTTTATCACGTTTATTTATTAATTGCTAATATCGATTTCTGTTCATAAAACATTTAGGACTGATTAAAATGTGTAATAATTTCGCCGTAATTATAATATAAAAAACCAAAGAAGTTAAACTTCTTATGTGAGCTTTGATGAGGCTCATTATAATTTTTTTTTTTATCAACAGAAGAAAAAGGAGGCTTGACTTACCTGTCTCTGTTTAATAAATGCAGCCATTAACTGAGGATTTGACTTGAGAATTTGTAGGATCTGTTGTTGTTGTTCTGGCGAATTAGGCGACCTCAACGTATGCATGAGTTGCTGTAACGCCTGTTTGTGTAAGCCGGACCCCGTCTGGGGCGCAGGTCCCAGTCTCGGACCCATATGCGTGGCGACCATGCCGAGCGGCTGTTGCGGCGGAGGCTGTTGGCCCGGCTGATGAAGGAGGCCCTGGGCCAGACCCGTCGGTCTCAGACCGCCCGGCGACGGATACCGCGGCGTCCACTGTTCCATCGGTAAGAGATTCGGACCGGCGCCGGGTCCCATGTGACCGCCCCGCTGTAACTGCGGGGGCGGCATCACTTGACCCGTCGATGCACCGACTTTGCCGTAGCCCACGTGCGGCGCCTGCTGACCCTGCTGTCTCGCCGCCTCTTCCTGGACTTGTTTCACAACCTTGAAACACAAAAAAACAGTCGCGCGTTAGTTTTAAATCGTGGGAGGCTGTCAAATTTGTTTTGTTTCGTTCATCACCACTGGATAGATTGTAGATTATAGACGCGCAACAGGTCAACAGCGACCACAATAGGAAGAAACTTCCTTATACAGTACAATCTCGATAACATGAACACAAAAAATCCTGAGGAGTTCATACTAGCGGTATGTTTATATTATCGATGTTCGCAAGAAATATGTACATTTGAGTAGTCCTTAACAGGGGTATTGTCGAATTTCTATGCTCCCAGGGGGTCAAACGTTCCCAAATTGATAAAAAAAAAATTCTCTAAACATTTGAGCTCTTAATATTAACTCTAAGATAGTACGCATTCCAATCAAAGTTTCTTATGGAAAACTCCTTTTGTTCTTCCAAATTTTAAAACTTGGGGACAAATGAGTCTACAAAAATGAGACATACATATTTTTGTAGAGAATTTAACGCTCTACAAAAAAGATATCTTGTGATTTTTCGCTAAGTTTCCTGGTTCAAAAGTTTTTCGAGGATAAAGTTTAAACTTTAATCTCGAAAAACTTTTGAACCAGTAAACTTAGCGAAAAATCACAAGATATCTTTTCTGTAGAGCGTTAAATGCTCTACAAAAATTCTGTTATAACAGAACCACCTCCCATATTTTTGCTACTTTCGATAAGGAAAGGTGGGTCGCCAGTTGAAAAAGGTTGGCAGGCACTGAGGTAGATTATTTAGGACTCACCTGTAACACATTAGCCGGAGGCGTCTGAGTTCCGGGCTTTCCGGGTTGGTGCGGCGCGTGTAAAGTACCCATCGGTCCGGGCGAAGGCCCGCCCGACGCGGGACTGATAGCTCCTCCGCTCGTCGTCGGACCCGTCGCCGGAGGCATCCCGGCGACGTTAGCGGCCTGGGGCATGCCGCCGGGCGTCGGCGCGACCGTCCTCGTATTCATGACAGCCATCCTTCGTCTCAACAACTGCGCTTGCTGGAGTCTCTGCTGGAGCTGCTGCTGTTTCAGCTTGTGTTTAATGTTCGAACAGAACGGCACCGGACATTTCGTCTCCTGGCAATGTTTGGCGTGGTAGCAGCAGAGCGCGATCAGCTGTTTGCAGATCGGACAGCCGCCGTTCGTCCGTCGCTTGCAGACCTTCGTGTGATTCACGACGCGTTTCATCTTCTGACAGCTCGGCAATCGGCAGTTCGCGTCTCGGCATTGACACGCGTGCACCAATGATTGTATGCATCGCTGTATCGATAACTTCCTCGCTTCCTGCGGATTCGCTTGGTTCGTCTTGTCCGTCGGCGACGACCCGTCGTCCAGGTCGAGACCGAGTTTCTCCATTTTGTGAGGATGGCCGTCTTTCTCGTAACATTGAATACACAAATCGAAGTCGTCGCAAACCGTACAATGATACCTCGTCTCGACGTGACCCTTGCAGTTGTTGCAAGTGTAAACGAACTTGTCTTGACCTTGGTTGTGCAATTCGTATAACATCGACATCGTGCTGAACTTGGCACGTCTTAGTGATGAGAATTCGTAGTGTTTTTCTCTGGCCATCGTTAAGAACGCATCGCGGCCGTCCATGAGATCGCAGTTGATGAATGGATCTGGATCTTGTATCGCCTGAAAACAACAAATCAAACGCGTTTTATATTCTGAAACAAGTACAGTAAAGTCTCGTAATGTGGGGAGGAGCATCTCGGATAACACAGAAAAAGAAATTGACTTGACCATCGTGCACTGCAGTCTTCTAAACGACATAGTGCTGCGTTGTAGATAAATTTATAGGTTATGCTATTTTTGACAGCCAGTTGCAGACTTTTAAACGACCTCATGCTGCGTTGTAGATAAATTCATAGGTTAGATTATTTTTGACAGCCAGTTTTGTATCATTCGTGTTTTGTATTTTTTGACAAAATGGAAGAAGAGCTATATCGATCCGTAATTCGTTTTTTAAAAAACATGCGAAGAAATAAAACTCAAGTTGGGTGCTGTCTATGTGGACCCTTCACCATCTATGACCACGGTGAGATATTTGTATAGAATAGAATTTATTGAAATGCCACAAATGCGGATGCAAACGTCAAATACATAATAATTTAAAAAACGAATTACAGATCAATATTGCCGAAAAATACAAAACACGATTGGTACAAATGGCTGTCAAAAAATAACCTAACCTATGAATTTATCTACAATTCAGCACAAGGTCGTTTAAAAGTCTGCAGTACACGATGGTAAAGTCAATTTCGCTCGTCAACCCATATGTCGTCAAACCTGGTATAATACAGGTCCACTAGGTGGAAGAACCATTTTTAAATAAACCGGCAGTTAAAAATGTTGGCACTTTTAAAAATTCTAAACTCAACTTTCGAAATTTTGTAATCAATATAATATGCTTTTATAGTATTATGATCTGATTGATCTATTATATAAAATAAAGAATAAATAAATAAAACACAATAAAATTTGATTTAATCAAGACGAAATCTAAATACGTCTGATCACAACGAGATTGAAAATTATATTAAACTTGTTTCTGAAGCCTTGCTTATAGAAACTTAAAACAATGTAAAAATATATGTGATTAAGACGCATTCTTATCTATTTTCGCTAACAATAAATGAGCGTATCATAATATCATATTGCATATTTCTATGAAGTTATGCGCGTTTCTATAAACAGTATTGTGTTTCTATTTTAACCCTTCGAGTGCCAGAAGCGCGATCTCGCTTTTGCTCCCGAATAATAGAGAGTATAGCAAGGGCGTACCCACGATCAAAACTAGGGGGGGCGCAAGCCATGGTCGTTCAGGTTGTAACATTTTATCACGGAAAAGGTGAATGAAACCAAAATATTAAGAAAATTATGTATAATTATAGCAGTGCTTTATTACAATTATTTGCTTGAAAAAAAAATTATTCTAGTTACATGTCTTATACTAGTATCATTTTTCTTGGATTTGTAGAAGTAAAGTTATTTCAAGAATTCTAAACATTCCAGCAACAAAATTTAATAACGACTTATTTTTTGCTTCTAGGGGGGGGGGGGCAAGTTAAAAATTAAAAAAAAAAATTTGAAGTCCCTTCCCCTGAAAGCATAAAAACTCCATTACTTTAAATCACAAAACCTCGGTAGCTTAAATAAATATTCTGAACATCGCCCTCGATAACTTAAAATAATATTTTGGTGACCATAAGTTAAAATATTATCAGTCAAGAACTTAATTGATTTTCACTTTAGTCTTCCACTAAATCGCTTTACTGATTTCTTTGTTTAAATAAATAAATAAATAAATAATTGATTCTAAATGAATAAATAAATAGATAAAAAACATGTATGTAACCTTTATTGAACTAAATACATCCTCTATAAAATCCACAAGCCTCGGTAAGTTAAAAATTTTACTCTGACAACTTCTTTAACTTTAACTCTCGATAAGTAAAAAACTCTAGAACTTAAATTTTTTAACGTTTCCCTTGGATTTTAACTTATCGAGGTTCTACTGTATTTATTAAAATTATAACACCGATTGTTTTTGAAATATGCCTCGTAAATAAAATGCTTCAAAAAATGAAATATATTTTTAAATATAAAAGTGATTTGTCAGGAAAAAGGACTTTTTAAGTAAACGCTTATTTGTTATTTATAGCGACGTTTCGTCCCTTGCTTGAGACTTTTTCAAGCTTTATATAATTATAAAGCAAGGGACGAAACGTCGCTATAAATAACAAATAAGTGTTTACTTAAAAAGTCCTTTTTCCCGACAAATCATTTTTATATTAATTACCAAGGACAAAAAAGAAAAAAAGTCAATATATTTTTGAATTTCTGTTCCTCTAGCAGTGTGGCACTTTTAACTAATTCTCTAAAAATCATGTTGGCACTCAAAGGGTTAATATTGTTATATCGTATAACTATTGTAATATGTGATTAAGACGTATTCTTATCAATTTTTGCTAACAATAAATAAGCGTATCATAATCTCATATTGCATATTTCTGTGAAGTTATGCGCGTTTCCTTGAACAACAGTATTGTGTTTCTATTTTAAACAAAATTTGTAAAAACAAAAGTCTATTTAAAAATGAAAATATCAAATTCATTATCGGATAAAAAATTACAGAACCGAATTTTTAACGGTATAGTCAGACTCACGCATTTTCAATACCGTCTATTACGGTTCCGTACCTCAAAAAGACAAAAAAAGAACCCTTATAGGATCATTCACGCGTCTGTCCACCCGTCTGTCACAGCTAATTTGTTCCGAAACTACTGGACCGATTGAGTTGAAATTTGGTTCACATAGGTAAGTCGGTGACCCAAAGACGGACGTGTAACGTAAATAAATGAATTTTTAACATGGGAATCATTTTTGGGGGGCAAATTAGGAAATTAAAAAAAAAAGTTTTGCAAACTGTACCGTGCGACATATCAAATGAAAGGGCTTCTAGTAAGGGTCTCAAATATATATATATTTATAATTTTAAAATATAGTACAATCTCGGTAACATGAACACAAAAAATTCTGAGGAGTTCATACTAGCGGTATGTTTATATTATCGAGGTTCACAAGAAACATGTACATTAGGGTGGTCCTTAACAGGGGCATTATTATTAATTTTTATGCTCCCAGGGGGTCAAACGTTTCCAAATTAATAAAAAAAATCTCTAAAAATTTGAGCTCTTAATATTAACTCTAAGATAGTTCTCATTCCAACCAAAGTTTCTTGTGGAAAATTCCTTTTGTTCTTCCAAATTTTGAAACTTGGGGACAAATGAATCTACAAAAATGAGATATACATATTTCTGTAGAGAATGTAACGCCTTACAAAAAAGGTATCTTGTGATTTTTCGGTAAGTTTACTGGTTCAAAAGTTTTCCAAGGATAAAGTTTAATTTTTTTTTTGTAGAGCGTTAAATTTCTACAAAAAATATATTCATATTACTGAGTCGTTCATAACAGTGCATGGTCATATTATCACGATTGTACTGTAATTAGTTTTAAAGTTATTTAAGAAAATAGTAAAAACTGACCATTCCCCCCTTATCTTCGAAACTACTGAGCCTAAAATTTTGAAAAAAATAGGGAATGTCGGGTTTCACCCATAGTTTACAGGAAAACCTAAACGAAAATATCCTAAGTCTTAAAGTATTCACGGAAAACGGAGTTTGACTCGCATTTGACCAGTTTTTTCAACTGGTTTTACTCGCGCATTTTCAAAAAATGTTTGGACATCAAATAGTTCGAAATGAAAATAAAAATTAATAAAAATTGATTTTGAAAGCACTTACCGCTAAACTAGCAGCCGACTGGGCGGAATGTAATCGAATAACGAAGAAGACTTCTTTGTGTTTTTCCATCGTCGCAAAAATCTTCGCCGACAAATCATTGCCGGTCTGTGGTGTGTTCGACTTTTTACTATTTTTACGTAGATTCGACTTCGACTTATTGCTCTTTTTCGCTTTCTTTTGACCTTTCTTTTTCCCGTCAGGTCCTGTTTCATTCTCTTCGGTTAGTGAAAAAATCTGAAAAGAAAAAAAAATGTTTAAAATTAATTGACTTTTTGCATTTTTGTCCTTGGTAATTAATATAAAATTTATTTGTTGGGAAAAAAGGACACTTTAAGTAAACACTTATTTGTTAATTTGCGACGTTTCGTCCCTTTATTGGAACTTTTTCAAGCTTATAACTGGAATTTAAATATAAAATAAAATTTTTAATTTAAAATTAATTATAGGAAAGAAGATAACACAAACGACTGCAAAAGGAAATTAGCATTTTTTGTTATATTGAAGTTAAAAATAAAAAAAATAAAAAAACAGGCGTTTTCTACTTAAGCCGCTCTAAACAATGATACCCCAAAACGTATAGGTAAAAAAATGGTTCAGAGTTCCAAAAAAAGTTGAGAATCTCTCTGTTAGAACTAATGTTATTTAAATTTTTTGCAGAACCATAAAAATCGAAGAAACTCAAAATTTCATTTTTTTTTCAAAAATCAACGTAATGCAATTATAAATCCTACAATTCCGTAAAAAAAATCTCGATGGTATAAAAATTCCATATTTACGAAAGTTAATTATTTCCGTCAATTATTTAATGGTATTTTTGGCACCAGTCTAGCGAGAAGTAGGCTTAAAGTGAAAAAAAAAATCAAATTGGTTTAGAAGTTCCTGAGATTGGCATTAGCAAACACATGAAACGCATAAAGACAAACATTCTTTATGTATTATTTATAGATTTAAGGTTATTAAAACACCATTCACTCGTTTACTCAGAGGACGGACAAAGAATTAAAAAAACTGAATTAGCGATAAAAATCACAAAAATACTTACAGCATTGGCTGCAGCTTCGGCCGCTTCAGCCTGTTTTCGCTTTTCTTCTTCTTCTTGGTCTAATTCTTTAATACTTTCTTCTAAAACATTTGGCCAAAAATCTCCTTCAAAATATGGTAAGTCAGCCGCGGAATTCAACTTGTCTTCCATGGCTTGTTTTAAAATATCCTAAAACAAACAAACATAACCTCCATTAAACCTCAATAATTGCAATTATCGATAGATATTGTAGACTGTACATGCATGACAACTGACGACGTAAAAGACAGTCACACTTCTTTATATATCAAAAGAGACGCACATAAATCAGCTGCCTTGCGGTTTGCTTTCAATCTGTCAAATCGAAAGTACATCACAAGGAAGCTAAGTTGTATGCGTCTCTTTCTAAAGATAAAGAAGTGTGACTGTGATTGGCTGACTAGACGTGCTGACTAGATCCAGTAAAAATTATAATAAAATAAATTATAAAAATTTGTACGCAAGACTGTAACCGTGGAAACGTAACCCATACAGTATTCATATGCATGTATACTTTTCTATAAATTGTTGAACTTTAAACCGTTATTTATAAATAATTAGACGGTCAAAAAAATTTTCTTATTTTTTTTAAACTCATAACAAATGCATTGAAAGACTGTCAGTTTTTGGAAAGTTTCTGACAGTTAGTTCTTTTTTTATAAATAAGAAACTGGTTCAGAACTACAGAGATCGTATACAATCAATGTTAATTATCCAATTTTTAATTAAATTTATCTCGAATTATATACGGTCGATCGACTTCAAATTTTCAGGGTAATTGTATTATCAGGTCCTTAATAAGTATACAACAATTAAGAATTTTCTGACGGTGTGCCTTAATCACGACAACTACCTTAAGAGATTGAAAACTTGAAAATACGTGTATTTAAATCAATTGAAAATACATTGTAGATCTCTCACCTTGTAGTCTAGTACAATTCGTTCTATAATTCCTTTATCTAACATTTTCTTGTACCATTCCTGTAACCGTTTTGGTTTTGGTATTTTCTGTTCGGCCGGATGGCAGTGAAAAATATAGTCGTCTCCTTCCGACGGCGGACACGCCCATATATGCGCCATCGTGTACCCGAGCTGCTTGACGTAGTCCATGTACCCGAGGAGGATTTCGTGATAGACCGCCGTCCGAAACTGACGCGGTTTGAAAAAGTGCACCGAATCGAGGTACGCGATGTAAACTCGCCTCGTATTCGGCGTCGGGCAATCCGATCCGTACTCCTGGACGTGCATTCCGAAGAAACACACGTCCGTGCCGTCGACCTCTTCGAACGCGAACAGAGCTTTGGCGCGATACGGAAACTCGCCGGAAAGTTCCCCGGTCTCGACGAACCTGCCGCGCATGCCCGGTTTCACCTCGACGACCTTATCCGAACTCGACACGACCCGTATGTGAACCTCGCCGGCACCGGCCTCCTTCTTCTTGAGGAAATTGTTGACCCGCGCCTCGATGTACATGCCGAGCTTCGTGACGGGCAATCGTTTCGCGTTGAACTTGTTCTCTTTTCGTTTCATGCCCTTCTTCTTTAGGCAGTTGTCGCAGACATAGCCCTGCGGCCATATCGCGTCTATGTGAAGCACGCATATCTGGTGAAGCTTCCGATCGCAGTCCATGCACACAACGAAGTGCTCTAATTCTAAGTGATCATTTTTCATTTCTTTGAACTGATCTTTTTTAATGGTCCTACAAAACAAAAGGCGATCTTCTATTTACTCAAAAACGAACAATAATTTCATGCAGTATAATAGCTATTGTTCGCTATAATAGGGATGTTGACTATTTTTTAGGAAGTTTTAAATATTAATTAAATTCCTTAAAAATAAGAAAAAATATTGTTTTTAAGTGACGTCATGCACTTTGACAGGTGTTCGTTGTCACGTGACTTCAGATTGATTTAATTACGTTTTATCTATTAAATATTAATTAAATTCCTTAAAAATAAGGAAAAATATTGTGTTATGTGACGTAATGCACTCCGATAGGTGTTCGTTATCACGTGACTTCAGATTGATTTAATTACGTTTTATCTATTAAATATTAATTAAATTCCTTAAAAATAAGGAAAAATATTGTGTTATGTGACGTAATGCACTCCGATAGGTGTTCGTTATCACGTGACTTCAGATTGATTTAATTACGTTTTATCTATTAAATATTAATTAAATTCCTTAAAAATAAGGAAAAATATTGTGTAACGTTAAAATTATGTATCTTCAAAGTTCAATTCCAGATATATGTTATAATAGAACATAGGATCACGGATAATTGGAATAATGAAAATAAATCAATTTAAACACTCATTGATTGCAGCGTTTCGTCTTTTTTATTAAAACTTTTTCAAGCTCTAAAAATTTTACAACAATTAATAATGTTTAATATTTTTATTATATGAATGTTAACTGATGTAAAATTTTTAGAGCTTGAAAAAGTCTTAATAAAAAACTTAAAAAAAAAAATATTAACCTACTTCAAAAAAATCACTAAAAAGATGTAAATAATGAAATTTTGAGGTCGGAGCTAATTTCATTACAAAAACTTTTAATTACATATCTACTTTTATTAAATAGGCGCCGACCTCAAAATTTTATTATTTTCATCTTTTTAGTGATTTTTTTGAAGTAGGTTAATATTTTTTTTTAAGTTTTTTTATTTTTTACTTTTTAGTGGTGAATTTGATTTCGCACATTTTTAAAAACTACTGAACCGATTTAAGTAGAATTTATATGGGATCACCCTGAAGATGTGTCCTATTAAATAAGAAAAGATTCATCATAATCGCTTTACAAATGTTGGAGATATGAGGTAGCATACATTAAAAAATATGTTTTTTTGACGCCATTTAAAAACGGATGAACCGATTTTAATAAAAACTATATGGGACCACCTGGGATGTATACCCTTTCAAACAAAAAAAGAATTTTCCAAATCGGTTCAGGCGTCTTCGAGTAATCGAGGAACATCCATAAAAAACAAAAAAAAAAAAAAAAAAAGATTCCGACGAATTGAGAACCTCCTCCTTTTTTTTGAAGTCGGTTAAAAAGACGAAACGTTGCAATCAATGAGTGTTTAAATTGATTTATTTTCATTATTCCAATTACCCGTGATCCTGTTTTCTGTTAAAATTATGTTTTTATTTGAATACAGTCAACATCCCTGTTTCCGAAACAATATAAATTCTTCGATCAATACTCACGTTTGCGACTGCGTTGGATCATCCCCAAGCGTGACCATGTCTCCGGGAATATCGTTGAAACACTTCTGGCAGAAGGTGTACCTGTTGGATCCCAGAGCATACCCCTTTAGACTGTGTTTTGTCGACACGAGACGAGCGAGGGGGCGCAGTGCGAGCGGGCGGGGTGCAAGCGAGTAACACAAGCGTGCAGGTCACAGATGTGCAGGGGGCGCGAGCGTGCGGTTAGCAAACAAGCGGCGTCAATGGACGAAGGGGAAAAAGAAGAATACAGACTATGTTAGAATTATTGTCACCATCCACCTCGTATAGCTCTAGCCACCCACCGTACAAAAATCTACCGGACAACATCGGTTAAATATTATTAGCGAATTTAATAGCTATGATGCACAGATTCATTTTTTATTGTCAGTATTTCGAAAACGACTCAACAATATTTGAAGAAATTTAAACAGATTATAAAGGTATCAATTATTTATGATAATCATCTGCCTTGTAAATTTTAGTGGGAAAATTTTGTGAATTATGTGAAGAAATTTTTTTTAATTTAATTTAGTTTTTTGAAAAATTTCGGAATATTGACAAAAAAAAATCGAAATTTAGAAAATGCACAACTATCAAACAGTAGACCTCATACAGAAGAATTATTCATTTTGGGAGATGTCTATTAGGCACTATGAGCCAAAAAATAAAAAAATCCAAATTTTTGAAAAAAAGTTAAATGTTGAAAAATATTCGAAATTTAAATTTTTTTGCGAGATTTTTTTTTTGAAATTTCGAACTTAATTCATTTTTTTAAGTTCGAAATGTCAAAAAAAAATCTTGTTGAAAAATTCAAAATTTCGAATATTTAGACCTCATACAGAAGAATTATTCATTTTGGAAGATGTCTATTAGGCACTATGAGCCAAAAAATTAAAAAAATCCAAATTTTTGAAAAAAAGTTAAATGTTGGAAAATATTCGAAATTTTGAATTTTTCAGCGAGATTTTTTTTTTAATTTCGAACTTAATTCATTTTTTTTTTAATTCGAAATGTCAAAAAAAAATCTCGCTGAAAAATTCAAAATTTCGAATATTTTCCAACATTTAACATTTATTCAAAAAAATCGATTTTTTTATTTTTTGACCTATAGTGCCTAATAGACATCTCCGAAAATGAATAATTCTTCTGTATGAGGTCTGCCAGGTATGAAAAAACTTTTTCAAGGTAAGTAATAGTAAATTTGATGTCTCTATAATCTGTATTTTCAACATGCGTCGAAATTCTGACAACTATTTTGTTTTTAATCGAATTGTTTTCATCATATTAATCTGTCAACTTCACTAATAAAATTTTGGTAGCGCTGGCTTTTGTGCGGTGAGTGCTTGAACTATTAATTATATACATATACACATTAATTCTTAAGGTCATTGGTTATTAGGACCCAGCACCAATTATAATATTAATGTTTTATTGTAAAAAAGCGTAGGGTGCTTGATATCAACTGGTATAAATATTTCATTGGTAGCTATTTGTAAAAGTAGAGTTAGTATAAAAATAGTAATAAGCACCCCACGCTTTTTTACAATAAAACATTATTTTTTACTGTTTAGTTCGGTTAGCGTGTTTTTTTAGTTATTTAAACTATAATTTATTTTTCAGTGTTTATTTTTTTTTTCATCCTGATGACCCTGGTTAGGATAATGGGACAAATTTATTAAATTATTGTATTGTCATCGGTCCTTGATAAGTGTGCAAAGTTTCAGTTCAATCTGACGTTTTGAAGTGGGTGAATTTCATGTTCAAAAATTCCGTTACATACATTCAAAAATTTTTTTTTTTATCCTGAAGGTCCCGGTCAGGAAAATGGGACAAACTTATTAAATTATTGTATTGTCATCAGTCCTTGATAAGTGTGCAAAGTTTCAGTTTAATCTGACGTTTTGAAGTGGGTGAATTTCACGTTCAAAGATTGCTTTACATACAGGTTAAGCTAATAAAAGCGTGTTAAAAACGTAGCGATGATTAAAGCGTTATATGAAATGATCACGGCGAAATATTGTTTGGTGTGTTCATTAGGCAGGTTTGTCTCTCTCCCTGAAAATATTTTAAAGTGCGAATAATACCCAGGGTTGACAACTCAAAAAAAAAAAAAAATCATTCACGAATGATTTCAGATCACTTGTCCTTGTATTCGGATTCTATCTCTTTCAAATCGCAAAGTGACGGTTATATGAAAATTAAACATTTGATCACTATGTTGTTCATACAATTATTATTTAATGTATATCTCATTTCATTTTATCGTTATAACAAACTATTAAATTGACACAAGTTTTGTCACATTAGTGAATTATATTGCGTCAATGTTGTAATCATTAAACTGTCTCGTCTTGATTTCAAGTTGATTACGTCACTATGGTAACCGTCTGAGCGTTTGCTAATTATTTTTCAAATTGCTGGTTACTTAAACATTTAAATATAAAAAATTATAATGAAACTCTCCTTCATAAGCTCACATAAGAAGTTTAACTTCTTTAGTTTTTAATATTATTCCCAAGTTTAATTTTTTATGTGAAACTAATTAATAATATTGACTTTTTTCCTTTTTTGTCCTTGGTAATTAATATAAAATTGATTTGTCGGGAAAAAGGACTTTTTAAGTAAACACTTATTTATAGCGACGTTTCGTTCCTTGCTTGGAACTTTTTCAAGCTTTATAACTATTAAATGTTTAGATCAAGTAGATATAAAAGTTAAAATACACATGTAAATATAAATTTGAGTAAACAATTGTTCATTAAAAGTTTATAATAATTCCGTTAAAAAAAAAAAATATATTTTTACGGTTGATGTTCAAATTTGAACATCAACCATAAAATTTTTTTTTTCACGTTTTCTAGGAATTTTTATGAGTTTGTAGACCTGAGTATTATTTTGTAGCTATGTGCAAGAGAGAAACGACCAAGAGAGAGAAATCTGCCTAATAAGCACACCACGCAATATGTGAAATGATGATAAAAAACAGAATACATCCAAACAATTGCGATGTCATGCATATTTGTCCGTCATTATAATATTATAATTAAATAAAAAGGATCAGGTGAAAAGACCAATTTTTAGGTACGTTTTTATTCGATATACGACG
Organism: Venustoraphidia nigricollis; assembly: GCA_034508555.1. Taxonomy (NCBI): domain Eukaryota; kingdom Metazoa; phylum Arthropoda; class Insecta; order Raphidioptera; family Raphidiidae; genus Venustoraphidia; species Venustoraphidia nigricollis. The sequence continues at coordinate 4,976,994 of JAVRKA010000016.1, forward strand.
TTTCGTCGGTATTATTCCGACTTCTTCAAGTATCTCGAAAATTATGTTAAAATATAAGTCATACCAATATTTTTTTACAATAAAATAATGAAGTACAATAATAGTTCAAAAATTATTAGCGTCAACTAATATGAAATAATAATACCGACGAAACGTCGTATATCGAATAAAAACGTACCTAAAAATTGGTCTTTTCACCTGATCCTTTTTATTTAATTTATTTCAAGACCTGATTTTTCCTAATATTATAATTATTAAAACATGCAACATTATAGAGCCAGGTTTGAGCGCAGACAAAACAAGTCCTTCTAATGGCATTACCATTTTTTTTTAATGAACACGCTCACTACAATTCTGTCATAAGTTTCCGCTTTAAATCTAGATTTAAACCTTTCACTTATTTGAAAATATTTTCATAATGGGTTAATTAGTTCAAGCTTTCTCCAGCCACTATTTACAGTAGAACTCGAGACTGGTATATTACAGACGTTGTCTCGTTCTGTGAACGATGGCGTCACCAGATGGACCTGTCAATTGATTGCGTGACACCAGCTGCATTGTTTATAAACTCTAATGGCAGCATTTAAGTGTCAAAAGAATCAAGACAGAATGTTGATATTTTTTGCAATAAATTTAATTTTTAAATAGTACTGCTTTAAATCTAGATTTAAACATGTCACTTATTTGAAAATATTTTCATATTGCGTTAATTTGCTCAAGCTTTTTTTCTACTGACTCTAGCCACTATTTACAGTAGAATTTCAGGCTTGTAGATTACAGAGGTTGCTTCGTTCTGTTGGACGATTACGCCACCAGATGGATTTGTCAACTGATTGCGTGGCAACAGTTGTTATTTATAATAATTGTATTAGTTCCAGAAAGAGCTCTGTTGAGCAATGAAACATAGAACAGTATACATACAAAAATATAAAATTTAGTCATTAAAAAACTCCATTACACTATAAAAACACTTCTCAGTAAGATAATTAAAAAGAGATACTTTAAATAATTTAAGTGAACTTGCATTTTTTGTGAAATCTGGCATTCTATTATAGATTTTAGTGGCCATATAAACAGGGCCACGCTGATAGGACACCAAAGATGCTTTAGGCAATGTTAAATTACTTTTAGTGCGCGTTTGGTGGCCATGACTAGCTGACTCAAATTTACGTGGATGGTTTCTAACATAAGTAGCTATGGTAAATATAATTATATAAACTTTAATAGCAGTATTTAACAAATGCCAAAGGAATCAAAAGACAGAACATTAATATTTTTTGCAATAAATTAAATTTTTAGGGATATTTACATAGCTCTACAAATTAAATATAATTGACATTTTTGGTATTGTCATAGGTTGACAAAAAAACAAATGGTCATTTCCGCGCTTACGCTGATAGGTCAGATGGAACGGGACAACCTCTGTAATCCACACACATTTTTCCTATAAGAAAGCCATTGTATCGACCTTTCTCAAAAAATAATTGATTGATTTGGAACAATATTTTTCTTAAACTGTGTATACTGTAAACATCTATTTAACATAGTTTTTTTACAATTTTTAATTTTGAAACGACATTTTTCTATGCATTCTGATCAAAATTTAGCTTGAAAAGCCATCTTTTTCTTTGTTTTTGTGAGTATAATCTAATGTCGGTAAATTTATGTCCATAATTTTAATGAAGTTGGAATCGTAGGGAATTGGACAGTTTATGAAAAGAATTAACTTTGATTAAGTTGAACGTTTCGTTGCTAACTTAATTTAATTAAAATATTTACTATTTTGTATTTTATTGTTTTTTCTTAAATACAGTTGCTGAGGAAGTTGCAATTAGCAACGAAACGTTCAACTTAATCAAAGTTAATTCTTTTCATAAACTGTCCAATTCCCTACGATTCCAACTTCAGTATAATCTAATGTTCCACATAAAACGAAATTTGAATACGACATTAGACTGCTCCTTTTTCCATCAATACAAAATATAAACAAATTGTCGACGTACCTATTTTGGTAACTGTAGTATCTGGCGTCCCTCGGGATTGTGCAGAGCTGCTTTCCGTAACAGCACAATACTTGAGGATTGAATGTGTACTTGCGACCGCAACAGTAGCCGAGCGCTTGCATCACAGGATCTATTTCTTGTTCAAACACCTCCGACAACTACAAAACAAATGAATACATTAACTACAGGCTTCGCACGTTTTCAACAATCAGTAAGGATCGGATTTTAAAAAAGCGGATTAAGTCTGAGGAGTAAAGATTACATCTTTTTATGTCTCTTATTTTAGTAACCAGTAGCCCGGTTCGGCTTCGCTCGGATTTGTAGATTGCCTTTTAAAGACAAGACACATTATGCTGTAGCGAATAATAACAATGCGTTTAACGTCAGTTTCTCAACTTTATGTTATAACAGACGCCATTCACACCATTACTATTGTTTCATCTACCACTTCCCGTTATTTTCTACATTTTTAAGACTTCAAATTAACTAATAGCAATGGGCGAATGAAGGAATTATAGGAAATTAGGATAAGGTAGGTAATTTTTGAACTAGGAGTTTGATTGGTAATTGGTCATGACCTTCAATAAGGGACCATCTCAATATCTGGAATTAATTGTGGGAAACCATGAAAAACTTCAACAAGATGGCCAGTACAGGAATTACTGTTTCTCGGCGAGGCGCAGTAGGAAAAAGTCCCAGCCACATCTGCCTCCTCCGAGATTCAAACCCGGTATCTCCCGAATATACTGACATTTCTAAGATTTCTGTGACATAGAAAATTCCCTGGCATTTCAAGGTCTGTGGCTACTCTGCATAGTGTCTTAACCGCAAAAATGGAACGGTTAGGTTTCAAGGACATTTGAAAGGCGTAAGTGAAACAAAAGAATCTCACCTTTGTACAATATCTATAAACACGCGACGTTTTTCTGTTGTATAGCCATGCGTTGTCAAACATGAGCCAAACGTCGTCGACATATTCCCAAGGATCCGTATACTGTCCGGTATCGAGTTTTCTTTTGATCGTGGATAAATCCATCGGCTCCTTTACAATATCTAAATAGTCGGGTATATTCAAGGCCTGAGGATCGACGGGTTGTCGGAACGGCAGTGATTCAGGATCCTGACGATACAATTTTTCTAAAGTTGGCATCAATGCTTGACGTAATTCATCAGATTTGAACACTGAAAATGACAACATTTTTATTAATAACCAGAAACAAGTTCCCAATATTACATTCCAGCCCCAAATTGAACCCAAAAATTCTGATTCACGCTACTATTAAACGGTTCAAAAATCGCGCATTTCGGAAAACTTTTCCTGCGTTTTGTTTTGATTAAAGAACACATTTATAGGTTATGTTTAGATATTATTGACAGTGTCTGTGAAAACTGAGTATTTAAATTAATATCTGTTACATTAAAATAATTGTATCATCAATTAAAGAACAGAAATTAAAATATTAACTTTAAATTGGCGCCCAACACTAGGGGCGCTAGTTTAAAGTTAATTCATCTTTAAAGTTCAATTCCAAAATATGTAATAATAGAAATTAGTTTCACGGGTAATTGGAATAAAAAATCAATTTAAACACTTATTGATTGCAACGTTTCGTCTTTATTAAATTAAGACTTTTTCAAGCTCTGGAAAAAATTTTTTAGTAAATTATTTAATCCATAAGGTTTTATATTTTTATTATATTATGATTGTTAATTTTTGTAAAAAAAATTTTTTCCAGAGCTTGAAAAAGTCTTAATTTAATAAAGACGAAACGTTGCAATCAATAAGTGTTTAAATTGATTTTTTATTCCAATTACCCGTGAAACTAATTTCTATTATTTAAAGTTAATATTTTAATTTCTGTTCTTTAACTGATGATACAATTATTATATAATAAAATTGGTAGGTTCTATCCATCTGAGAAATAGTATTTTGGCGGTTTACATATCTCACTAGTGGGGGTGTATTAATGGATGTGTTTATTCTGTTACGTCACGTTCATAGCAGTAATTTAATTGTTAGATAATAAATTACGGTCCATCTACACTAATTTATTATTATTATTTTGAGAATTTGACTTACGGCACTTGCGTTTCTTATTATCTGAAGGTCCTGACTGTATGGGTTCAATGCTAGTAGGCGGTTTCATTTCCGACATGGAGCTATCACTCATGACGGGCGATCTCGGTTCGTCTTTGATGTGCGGCTCCTCCTTGATCGGTACATCAGAATCGTCCATTCGTTCCGATTCGAATTCGCTCTTGAACTCCGTCTTGAATTCCGTTTTAATTTCAGATTTGACACTTTTACCGCTCTCCGTATGATTGCTGGTCTCGTCGTCGGCCTCCTTCTTTATATCCATCGGCATTTCTTCCTCTTTCAGTTCCATTTTTCCTTTGCTCGACGTCGGAGGCGGCGAATCTTCGTCCCTGTCCTGAGCCGCAGTGATCGCCGCCATTTGCGACGACATGCTGCTCGTCCGAGGCGCGTTCATCGCCGCCCTCTCCGAACTGCTCATGCCCTTGCCTAAGCTAGCGGCCAGCTGTTGAGAAGACGGCGTCGACACCGACGGCGGAGGCGGCGTATTCGTCGGCACGCTAGGACTCCGACCGACCGAAGACAGGAGGCCAGGCGAAGGACCGCGGGAAGACGATACCGACGTCGGACCCGCGGTCGAAGTTTGCGACGCGGCCGCACTCGCTATTTCCGAGGAAGAGCTCTGCGTCGCGGTCGTGGACGGAACCATCGGCAGCCTGCTGTTCGGACCGGCGCCCATGCCGTTTCCGAACTGACCCTGGACTCCCTGATTGCTGCCCGGTTGTTGAGCATTCTGCATGCCGAACGGCGACTGAACGGGCGGCGTCGTCGAACACTGAGACGAGATCAATTTCGCTTTCATTATGTCGGAAAACTGGTGATTGTTGGCGGGCGAGCTGCTCGGCAGGCCCGTAGTCTGCGGAGGCCCGTTCGAATTTGGAAATTGGCCGGCATTCGTACACGTCGTCATCCCGCCCGCGTTGCCCATGCTCGGCGGACCTTGGGACAACGGTTGGCCGAAAGGAGAGAGTCCCGGATTCGACACGACCATGTTCGGTTGCGTCGAGTTCACGTTCGACGCGCCCGCGTTGGGACTCGGTCCGGGCGGTCCGACTAGATGTGATTGAGCGTTTACGGGAGACTGTTGCGGGAACTGCATTCGCGGCCCGTGATTTATAGCCGGACTGTGACTCCGTAATCCCGTCGCGTTCGGTTGTATTCCGGGCCGCGTCGGTAACGTCGCGTTCGGCACGGTCGGTCTTATCTGCGGCTGAGGTTGTTGTTGACTCGTCGGAGGCTGCTGCTGCTGTTGTTGATTCGTCTGTTGATTCAGCTGCGCTTGCATTTGTTGCTCCTTGCGCTTTTGTCTTTTCTCTTCGAGTTCTTTTTGGATCTTGTATATTTTCTCGGCTAATAAATGGTAGTATTCCGATCGCGAGTTGGCCATCTCGTACATGTCGCCTTCGACCTTCCTCGCGTACGCTACCAGATTACACATCCTCTTGTCCAACATCGCTTGAGGATCAGGCGTCGGAAATATGGCTTGTACGCTACAATAGAAACTTTACATTAAATATAAGATCGAAACCGTAATTAACCCACATTGAAACACTACTAAAATTAGACATCGATAGAGATGGGGCAAATATTCTCATCGGCGAGTTCTCAGATAACAGTAGGAAACAGGAAACAGTTTCTTTTACTGTAAAACTTCTCGGCTAGGCTACCACATCATCTTTGATAATATCTACCGCAGTTGTAGACGAAACATCAGGTAGAAATATCAATGGACCACAATCCTGGAGGCCACGAAGTTTTACAACACATATTTGAGTTTCTTTTACTGTTTATAAAAACATGAAATCGGAGAAAATTTCAACATTATAGAGTTTATTAGCTACTGTCGTAAAACAAAACTACTGTAATGAAAAACAAATGATCGATACAGAAGTATTTTAACAGAAGAGAATCAAATATCAGAGAACAAACCAATAACACATGAGGTCATCCTTAATACTTTTTATTTATACATTTTTTTATTCATAAAATTTTACCAAAATCTAACATAATCGCAGGAATTACAGTAAAATCTCGCTTAACACTTCTCTGTTAAGGCTGTTTCAGTATTACGCGGTTTCTAAAAACAAAGTTTAGCCACTATAACGTAAATTATTGATCAATTTATAAAAAATGATTTAAATGTTGATAGAAGTTCAAAGGCAAGACGAAGTATCATTGATGTAAAATCTTGCTATTGACAACAGCTTGCTGAACGAAACAGAAAAAGGCAAACGACGTTAGATGACTTGTTTACAAAAAACAAAATATGTTAAATGAGGAACCTTCTTCATCATAAACATAACATCTTCTCAAACTTGATTTGATTTTCATAAATGTTTCATGAACAAAAATCGATATTAGCAATAAATAAATTTATAATTAATGTGATATAAAAAAGTACTTAACAATAAATGTTATAAAATTAAACAAAAAAAAAACCAGCAAATTTTCTTATTCTCGGTTCTGTTTCACTTATGCCTATTAATTATACACATATTAAGATGACCTCGTTTAGCACTGTTTCATATAGCGCCAGAAATTATTGGAGCGTATCTCCCGCGTTAAGCGAGGTTTTACTGTACTAAAATCCGACGTTTAAGACACAGACGCTACACAAGGATCACGAACTCAATAGAATTGAATTTATTGATCCAAAGACATACAAATATGTATAGGATTCGTCAAAAAAAAAAAAGAGAAAAGAATCAGCAACAACAGGGGATGACCTCGTTTTGGAGATTTTCCTATCTCTATGGACATCAACAGAATTGAACAACACATACAGTTTATGAACGAGATGATTTCTTAAGTCGGGCGTGACGGACTGATGCCATTCCTTGGTGCCTTGGACGGGCGTCGCCGTGACTTGACCAGGCTGTAGGCCCGCAGGTAGCTGTACGTTGCCTCCGCCCCCGAGCGGACCTCCGGACCCGTCGGGCACGCCAAAGAGTTGCATGTTGACGCTTTGCATGACCGAGTGAGCGCTCTGAGCCGTCTGACCCGGAGCCGTTACGGAATCGCCGAGGGGTAGGCTTACGTTCGGGGCGACCGTTTGGCCCTGCTGTGAAAAAACAACGATGCATATTTGGGATTCAACAAAGAAATAACAATAATGTCTTTATTAATAAATAAAAATGTTATCAAACGGCATGGAGTTCCGCTAAAGCTGGTTTTCAATCCAAACCACAACAAAAAAAGAATACCAATGTGAATATACTTTGGAGAATAAATTTTGTTTGTGATAGGTTCCGACGTTCGTGTCATGGGAAGAGCTCATAAGATCACTTACTACCCTTTTTGACAGCAACGAAAATTAAACAGCTCGATCACCGAAGGGTAAAATGAAATCATGCGAAAAAACAAGTAGTTTTAATTACCTGGGGTGGCGCGAGAACCCGCACTGCATTCACGTTAGGCGGCGCCGCGTTCCCCGTTAAGCCGGCAGGTCCCTGCGGACGAACTGTACTGCCGCCGGGCCTGATGAGAGGTTGACCGGCACCGGCCAGCATTCCACCGGGAGTCGGCGCGTTCCCCGACGTCGGAACTTGGATGCCGAGCGCGTCGTAAGCACGTCTCATGTCCGACGGGGATGGATTCGGTGGCTGGTTGTTTGCTGGGGGATTTGAAGTTGCTAGAAATAGATTCACTTTACGTTTTACGTTAGAATCATGTACTAAAAGACACAATAAATATATTAATATTTAGAGAATCATTTTGGGATTTGTGTAGTGTTAATACTAAGGAAATTAACGGAATTGCAAGCTCTAAGTTGAGAGAAAATACGACGGTATACCAGGCAGCGCTGCGGGCGTACTCACACGTGCGCGCAAAACCATTTGAGGCGATCTGCGCATGTCGCGAGCGTATGTTTCTGCGCAGACTACCGCATTTCAGACTGTGCGCAGGTTTGAGGACGCTCGCAGCGCCGCCTGGCACACTAACGTATTTTCTTTCAAGTGTTCAATGCCTAAAAGCATTCTCATCCTTTCTAACCTCCTTGGTTAATACTTAAAACTCTTCTAATTATTATTATTAATTTATAAAATAAATGTTAATATAGGCAGTTACAAATTTTAAATTCAATTTGGAACAGCAATTCCATCTTCATTTGACGGTATTCTTCTACCATCCATTTTTGAAGTTTAACTTCTTTAGCGACGTATCTGTTTGAAAAAAGTAAGAAATCGAGGGAAAGTAGAATGAAACAAATTAAGGGGAAGTTAGTTTGTCTCTTAAATTACATGAAACTGACAAGGACAAAAGTTTATAGTGTATTGCATTTTGACTCGCAAAATAGTAAGACAAGGATGAACATCTAAAGTCAATGCTTGGGAATCTGACGTTTAAAATTATGAACAATTGAAGTACAAAACAATTTCTGGAATTTGACGTACATAAAAACTAAAGAAGTTAAACTTCTTATGTGAGGGTGAGACTCAATGCGTCTTTTTAAAGAAGAAAGAACCATAGAAACTTACTATTTGGATTGCTGTTACGATTCTTGTCGGCCTGTTTGAGTGGTAAGCAGACGGGGCAGTCGGAGCGAGTGCAATGTTTCCAGTGACTGATGATTTGCCTCGACGAGCTGCAGTGAGGTACGGAACAACTCTTGCCGGCCTGGCATGTCGTCATGTGATTCAGAACGTTCTTCATCGTCTTGCAATGCGGTAACGTACAGTGCCAAACCTCGCCATTCGACTGAGACTCGCGCCTCTGACATTTGTGCGCGTGCAACAGGAGCACCAACTGTTGCTGGATTAGTTTCCTCTTCTCTGGATCCGCTGTGTCAAAAAAATCAACAAATAAATCATACGGATCCGTGAAAGGAATAATCACATTGTTCAGACATATCGACCAAGAAGTACAGTTTCGCCAAAAGCGACCGTCCATTTTTTATCATTACTAGTTTAGGTCAAAATTCACTTTTCAAAATTTTACAATATTTCTTCGTTTTGTGGTCCCCCGAATCCAAAAAAACATATTTTTGGAAAAATTCTGTGCGTATGTTTGTTAGTCTGTGAGCGCAATACAGATCAAACGGATGAACGGATTGAAACCAAATTTTGGGAGGATGTTTGGTATGCAAATATGAAGAGCCCTATCGTTCTTGGGGAAAACCGGCGCATGCGCAAAAGAAATATATGCTATAGTGTTGTTTTTTCACAGATAATGATATACTTTTCCATAATGATTTCTGTTCTGTTTATTTTTCTACGAAAGTTTTGTAAAGAAATTTTTTTTCTAAGTTTTATACGTTCGGAAATATTTTGAAAATAAAAAAAATCAACTGTTCTTTTATTCTGTAGTTTTTTAAGTTGGAATGGTTCTATTGCCCAACTGGCTAGAATTTTTCCCCTGTAAAAGAACTGCCTTGCGACTTCTCACAAACATGGCTGGATTATTTGAGAGACCAATTTTTTTTTTAAACAAATTTCCCAGATTTTCCTCGATTGTTTTTTTAAAGGTATATCCATATGTATATGTACACATATGATTTTTAAGTTGATACTTTTAACAGCGTCTAAAATCAAATAGACGAGCAAATATTTCCAATAGTTTTTTTATCAAAACTCTAAAATAAGAGAGAAATAGCCATTCAAAGTTTTATTAAATTTTGAGGTCGGTCCTGGCGTTATGTTATGTCACTACGGAAATATGTTACGTCATTATCAAGTATTCACAGAAATATAATAATAATAATAATGCGTTTAACGTCCGTTTCTCGACTTTATGTCATAACAGACGCCATTCGCACCATTACTATTTTCCATCTACCACACTTCCCGTTATTTTTCTACATTTTTAAAACTTCAACTGATGTAATAGCAATGGGCGAATGAAGAAATTATAGGAAATTAGGATAAGGTAGGTAATTTTTGAACTAGGAGTTTGATAGGTAATCGGCCATGGCCTCAAATAAGGAACCATCTCGATATTTATCTGGCATTAATTGAGGGAAACCATGGAAAACCTCAATCAAGATGGCCGGTACAGGAATTACCGTTTCTCGGCGAGAGGCAGTAGGAAAAAGTCCCAGCCACAGCTGCCCCCGCCGGGATTCGAACCCAGACCTCCCGAATGCGAGTCTAGTGCTGTCACCACTACTCTACCCAGCTCGGTATATTCTCAGAAATTATTTGAAGTTGTTCCAGTTTAGTTTCAAATAGGCACCACATACTTGATAATATTTCCATAGTGACATAACATAACGCCAGGATCGACCTCAAAATTAAATAAAGTTTAATTAAACTTTGAAAGGCTTATTCTCTGAGTTCTGATAAAAAAGTTACTTGAAATATTTGTTCGTCTATTTGATTTCTAAACACCGCCGCTGTCCGGTAAAAAATACAACCAAAACAGAAAGTCGTCGTTAACTTCAAGCATTCTGACAACGTTTTATAAACCCCAGCATTAATTAAAATGTATTAAACACAAAAAAGTGAATATTGTTTTTTAAATGTAAGCAACAAACGTCAACACAAATTAAAATTAATTAAATAAAAACAAGCTATTTAAAAAAACACTGCCTTTACTAAAAGTTACTTTGTTTCGGCAATGTTTTAGAAACTGTTAAATTATTACTGCGCCAAAAACAAAAAACAAGCGATTTTCATTTGTTGTAATTTTAAGCACTTGTCTTCATTTGAATCGCACAAAAATAAATTCAAAATTGTTAGCTTCTGAAAATATTGTATCTGTTGGTAATGTTTATGATAAAAAAAATGAGGGCTACCATCTTTTTATTCGTCAGACGGCGCTACTAGCAAGTAAGGTGTGTGTCAAATGTTTGCAGTTTTTATCCGCCAGATGATGCTAGTGGAAAATAAGGTATGTGTCAAACGTTAAGAGATGGTATGTATTCAGTCATTGTTCTATTCGATAAAGTATTTTTTTAAATACTGTTTATACATTATTAAAGAATATATACAGTAAGGCCCATAGGTGGGCATTAACTCGTTAATCGTTAATTAACGAAGTTAACAAAGTGCTTAACGATTTAACTGTTCAGTTAACTTTAAAAAATGTTAACGGACACATTAACTTCCGTTAACTTGCCATAAGTCCGTTCAATCGTTAATTAAGTACCTACAAGAGCCTCACTTTCCGACGAAAACTTCAATATATTGTTTTTTATGAAGGGGAATATGCACCTTATGTCAGACTAGCTGTATTTTGAGTTGAACATTTATTATTAAAAACTCTAATGATACACCCTTCTTTTACTAATATTTCATGACCTGCCTAAACTTCCATAGCCCGTATTAACATTAAATATAAAATAGAATTTCTATCGCGAGTTAACGATTTACGATTCGTTAATCGTTAACCTGCAAGATTAACGGCTTAACGATTAACGAAGTTAACTTTTTTAGTAACGGATTAACGATTAACGAAGTTAAGTATTTGATTAACGGTGCCCAGCTATGGTAAGACCTCTCTTGACGCTGATTCAGTATTACGCGGTTTAAAAAAAAAAAATTTAGTCACTATAACGTAGATTATGGATCAGTTTCTACAAAATGATTCAAATGTTGATAGAAGTTCAAAGGCAAGACGAAGTGTCATTGATGCAATATCTTGCTATTGACAACAGCTTGCTGAATGAAACAGAAAAAGGCAAACGACATTAGATGACTTCTTCACAAAAAACAAAATATGTCAAATGAGGAACCTTCCTCATCACAAACATAACTTCTTACTCGAACTTTTATTTGATTTTCCTAAATGTTTTATAAACAAAAACCGATACTAGCAATTAATAAATGTATAATTAACGTGATAGAAAAGTATTAAACAATAAATGTTACAAAATTAAACAAAAAAAAAACTAACAAACCTTATTCTCAGTTCTGTTTCACTTATGCCTATTAACTACGTATTAAGATGACCTCGTTTAGCGCTGTCTCGTAAGACACAGAAACTTATCGGAGCGTATCTCCCGCGTTAAGCGGGGTCTTACTGTAATTAAATAGATACAGGACTGCGACTGAGTTGTAATAATAATAATAATAATATAGTTCTTTATTTACATACTGTATAACAGTTTAAATAGCGTCAAAATGATTTATATAAACAACACAGACATTTGAATGGTGGCGCCAAACAGTATCGACATTTTGTTGTTTACTATCTCAATTGCTAGTGGCGCTATCAAGCCATAGAAAAAAGTCCGGCAGCCCTTATTAACACCATTTATAATAAATCACCGCATGCAACACAAATTTTACAATGAAATACTGAAGTAAGCGAACATTTCAAGAAAAATAAAAATGATTTGTCGGGAAATCATTTTTATATTAATTACCAAGGACAAAAAAGAAAAAAAGTCAATTTCAAGAAAACTTAAGATTGTAAACACACAAGGTCACTAGATACAGAGGTGACCTCGTTCCATTGGATAGTGTTGACGTTATCCAATTGATGTTCAATTCATGGATGATAAAAATATGAACGGTCTCCGATCTAACGTCATTCATTAACGAGGTAACCTGTGCATTTCCAATAACCTTGGAGTCCACACATATTTCCCCATAAGAAAATCATAAATCGATTTTGCTCGAAAAATAATCGATTGATCGAAATGTTATTTTTTTTAATCTGAGTAGACATGTGTTTAAGGTAGTTGTCATGGTACAATATTGTCAAAAAGTTATAGATTATACGCGCCACAAAAGTATACTAGCTTGTAGCTAAGTGATCCATAATTTGTACGCAAGACTGTACCTGTGGAAGCGTAACCCATACAGTATTCATATGCATGTATACTTTTCTATAATTTGTTGAACTTTAAACCGTTATTTATAAATAATTAGACGGTCAAAAATTTCTTCTTATTTTTTTTTAACTCATAACAAATGCATTGAAAGACTGTCAGTTTTTGGAAAGTTTCTGACAGTTAGTTCTTTTTTTATAAATAAGAAACTGGTTCAGAACTACAGAGATCGTATACAATCAATGTTATTATACAATTTTTAATTGAATTTATCTCGGATTATATACGGTCGATCGACTTCAAATGTTCAAGGTAATTGTATTATCATGTCCTTAATAAGTATACAAAAATTAAGAATTTTCTGACGGTGTGCCTTTACCACGACAACGTTTTTTGTACAATTTCCACTTCGAAACAACGTTTTTCTACGCAAATGTAGCTTGAGAAGCTACCTTTGTCTATGTATATCAGTCATTTGTTTTTATGCGAGTACAAGCTAATGTTCTAAGTAATAAAAAGTTTGACAACCACGTTACTGTTCCTGCACATATTAAAACTGCAATAATATTATCACATTCTAAAGTCATTATCAAATCAGATGATCTATTCCAGATTTTTACTCCAACATTCAAACCTATGACCACAATATTGAAGACCTTGATTTTTGTGAATGACATTTTTTTAGGTTAGAGAGGATTGTGGTTTATAAAAATGGTTCTAATTCACTCTAGGTCCCTGCTTTTTGTAAGAAATTTTGAAGAAATCTGTAGCAATGACGTATTTTTTTTCATATTTGGATTTTTACCTTGAGTAAACCATTTTATGTGACTGTCATCAGTAGAAACACACCTCATTGAGTTTTTTAGGGCACTTCAAAACAATAATTAATTTATAACCTCAAAAAGACTTTTTTTTATTAAAACAGATAAATCACACGCAATAAAATAACTAAGACTGAGCTCGCGTTTTTTTTTTTTTGTTTTTATTCATAACAAAAGACTAACAAGAGGTCAAATTTGGCAAACAGTAAAGACAATTGAATAATGAAATCATTGCGTAATTAATGACTTTTTCTTCCTTAAGGTTATGTCCGTATTTTTTTGTAATAATGGTTATATGACTAAAAATTATTATTTCTTATTTAAATAGTTTATTCTATAAATTAAAGTAATATTTTAATGTTTGAGAAAACAATAAATATTTAACATAATTTGACTACAGTAGTATACCGCGTATGTGTTGGACAGGGACAGATATAATTCAAAAGTAAGTGACAAGAATTACACCTAATTTTTTTTTTCATTATAATTTTTGCGTTATGTAAGAGTCAAACTTTCCAATGTTCATAAATTCGGCTAATGGTTAAAGACAAAAGTCACGCAATAATCAATTTAAAAAAAAAAAACTTTCCAATAAATTCCTTTTAATTTTTTTTATGTACACTTCCGCTGAGCCTTATTCATTTATCATTGCGTTAGAAATGACATTTCTAATAATTAATTACTTAACACGTTGACTACCACAAAATTTTTCATAATTCCAGTCTCAAGAGCCAATTTGATATAATCACGTTATTGTATTTTCTGTTCATTTAAGCCAAACCTGATTTTTTATTCTCTTTCCTGAGGTCATCTATTCGTAACTACAGTGTTATGCTACGAGTTTTCTCGTAGCTGTACAAATATGGCAAGTAATGAAGGGACGAGATATCTCGTAGTTGGCAGTCAATGTGTTAAAAATATAATCATATATATTAATACGCTAAGGTTAATACTCCACATAAATTTTATATCATTTTATAGATAATTACTTGCTCTATGGGTATCAACAATTAAAAGATCTGTTATTGCTTTTATTTATGCAAAATAATTAATTATAACAATTATATTTACTCAGTATGCAGCAATGCTGCCATCTGACGGTTCTAACTCTGAAACAACGTGAACATGATTGACGGTCGGTATTTTTTTTTGGTTAAGTGATAATCATTATACTTATTTACTGCGAATTATTCGCACGGGTACCGCTAGTTTCAAATATTAGTCTTGAAACTGCTCTAAGCACCAAATAATTTTAACATAGTTTCTTGTTTAGTTTCCCCTTTGATGTCTACAGATTTTGGTAAAAATTTCACTTGAAAAGCAATCTTTTTCTAGTAAATCGATCATTTGTTTTTCTATGAGTACAATCTAATGTTCTACATGAACAATGAGTTTTACATTAGACTGTTTTTGCATGTACAAAAACTACAATTTTATAATCGCATGTAAGGTGGTTGTCAAATAAGATTTTTTGACAATGTTTTCTTTTTATATGTTTATGGATCGTGGGTAATTGGACACAAATAAATGAAAATTCTAAGTTTTCTAAATTTGCTACGTTTCGTAGGTTAGTTTCCTACTTCTTCAGGCAAGTTTATAGTTTAGAATCTTTGTTGATATGTTTGCAGTGAGATCATCTTGTCATTCATTTAAAAACAATAATTTAAAAAATATATAAAAATTAACAATCTACTATGGTTTTCTTTTTATATTTACGCAAAATTAACAATCGAAACAATCGAACAACAGGCTTACTTCAGTATTCATTCATCAAACACGTTAGACAATTAGAAAAGACATCACAACATAGAAAGGTCAATGAACTTGTGTAACAAACCCAAACCTGTCGACGGAGCAGCTGTCGGTGGTTGGTTCTGCGTCGCCGCCTGCGGACCCGGCTGACCGCCGCTCGGCGCACCCGACTGCGGTTGGGCCGGTGACGCGGCCGGCGGCTGCGCCTGTTGTGCCATGCCGCCTTCGCTGACGCCGGGAACGACGCCGCCGCCGGGTGGACCCGGGCCGCCAAAACGCGCGGCCTGTATCGCGGCCATGTTTGCCGCTCGCTGTTGTGGCGCCACAACGCCTAAAAAAACAAAAACGACGCGCAATTATATCGATGAACTGTTTCTTTGTCGCGTTTGTCAGCTGATGAGGGATTATTGTAGAGTATAGACGATCGACAACTGAGGTCACTGAAGTCGGGTAATTATGTTTTTTTTCTTTTCTCAAATATTTTTTAATAACGCAACAATTTTTAATTTATATGGTTGGGAGGAGCATCGGAAATCGATGTTTCGAAAAAATCAACGTTTTACTTTCATTTTACAACTGATGTTTTTGTGAGATCGATGTTTTATGGTCGATGTTTTTGTGAGTTCAATGTTTTATGACCGATGTTTTTGCGAGATCGATGTTTCATGACCAAAGTTTATGAGAGATCGATATTTTATGGCCGATGCTTTTGTGAGATCGATGTTTTAGAACCGATGTTTTTGTAACAACGATATAATTAAATTTTGTAGAAAAAAACACACTAAGTTTTTAAACGAGTTTAATTCAATCGAACGTTTGTAAATGAAATTATAAGATAGTATCTTGTTGGTTGATTACCGAATTACGTATTTTGTTTGCAAACATCGATAATCTATGTTTTTCAACCGATCATCCAATATTTTTGATGATAGATGGTTAGATCATATAATTTTAACATCGATGTTTGATTTCTCTATCGATGCAATGTTTTTAACATCGATGGTTAGTTGCGATAGTTAAAATAACTTACCAGTTACAATAACCGATGTTTCAACCGATCATCCGATACTTTTGAGATAAATATGATACATCATTCGATGTTAACATCGAGGTTTGATTTCTCTATCGATGCGATGTTTTGGACATCGACGATCAGTTGCGATAGTTAAGATAACTTACCGGGCAGTTGTCCTCCGGCCGTGTTGACTCCGGCTACGTTCTGAGGTCCTGCGTTGGGCGATCCATATCCGTACGGATTTCCCGCGGTCGCTATTCCCTGGTTACCTATCGATCCCATGGCGGCCGTCATATTTGGCGGAGCTTGCATGCGCGGTCCTCCCAATCCGTGACCGGCGCGCCCTCCCATGTGCTGTTGCATGGCCGCCGCAGCGGCCGCCGCCCTCATCATCGGTCCGTTCGGCAGCGCCGGATGATGGCCGCCGCCCGGACCGCCTCCCATCATGTTCGTGCCGGCGGCGGCGAGGGGTTGCTTGTTCAGACTGTTCGTCACGACTAGGCTTCCGCCCGCCATGCCTCCCATGCTGTTCATGTTGCTGTTGGTCATTATCATACCGCCGCCCGGGGCCACGCTGTTCATGCCTGGCGTTAAATAAACTAAGCAATATTATCAGTGATCGGACGCGCAATCGATAAAAGGTCGCGCAAAATTACCACCACCCTTGATCAACCTTAAATCACCTTAAAGACAACGAAAATAGTTGTGTTTTTGACTTGGTTTTTCATTAAATACTTATTTGAACACGTATTCCACCATAGAATTAATTTTTCAACCAAGGAATGAAATACAGTACAATCGCGATAATATGAATATGCACTCTCATGAACGACTCAGTAATTTAAACAGAATTTTTTCTCCAGTGACTACTCTGTAGTATGAACAGCATATACTGTCGATGATATGAACTAGAACAAATTCGTTAGAGCCTGTTTGTTTTTTGTTTCGCCGCCTAAGTTTTTCTGTCACGGTTTAGTCTTTCTTCAGTTTTCCTAAGTAAATACTTAGTGTTTTAGTGTGTGGAAGTGAATTTTAGTTTGGTGTTCATCTTTGAGGTTAAACATTGTACATAGTTGTAAAACGTCTAGGACAGGAAACCAAAAAATTAGCTTAGAGATCCAAGATAAAAGCTGTATTCAATGAAAATTTTGCAATTTAGATTAAATTGCAAAATGTTCATTGAATACAGCTTTTATCTTAGATCCCTAAGCTAATTTTTTGGATTCCTGTCCTAGAAGTTTTACAAATATAAAAACTGGATCGCAACGCTCTACATTTAGGTAGTTTGTAAAGAAATAGTACATAGTTACTTAGATCGTACTTTATTTTATGCATTGAGCAGTTTGAAATGTCAAACTAAAAGGCAAATCAAAATATCTTTCTTCTTTCTGAAAAAGCAAAACTCACAGAAGATGCCACTAAAGGTTTAAGAGTGACTTTACTGTCAAAAGAATATGACACTGCTAAGTCAACAGTTTGTTCAATTAATAGCAAAAGTGGAAAAATTGTCGAAAGAGTAGCTTATATAATAAAACCAACCAAAAAATACACTTTAAAAAAATCTGAACTTCCAGAAATGGAAAGTTTACATTATAAATGGTCCCTTGCCCAACGCGAAAGGAATATGCCAGTTTCTGAAGACATGATAACGCAAAATGTATTAATATACACTATGTGGTATACTGTGTACAATTATTAATATGTTTCTTGCGAACCTCGATAATATAAACATACCGCTAGTATGAACTCCTCAGGATTTTTTGTGTTCATGTTACCGAGATTGTACTGTATCTTGTGATTTGTCGCTAAGTTTACTAGTTCAAAAGTTCTGAGATTGAAGTTTAAACTTTATCCTCGGAAAACTTTTGAACCAGTAAAATTAGCAAAAAATCACAAGATACCTTTTTTGTAGAGCGTTAAATTCTCTACAAAAATAAGTATGTCTCATTTTTGTAGCTTCATTTGTTCCTTGGGAGAACAAAAGAAGTTTTCCACATGTTATTTTCCATAAGAAACTTTGGTTGGAATGCGGACTATCTTAGAGTTAATATTAAGAGCTCAAATTTTTAGAGAATTTTTATCAATTTGGGAACGTTTGACCCCCTGGGAGCATAGACATTCGACAATAGTCCTGTTAAGGACTACCCTAATGTACATGTTTCTTGCGAATCTCAATAATATAAACATACCGCTAGTATGAACTCCTCAGGATTTTTTGTGTTCATGTTACCGAGATTGTACTGTATTTTCTTTCGTTTGTTTAGTTCACGGAACAGTAAACAGATGGCAGTGTGTCTTACCGGGCATGGAGCTCATAACCTGAGCGTTGCCGTTGCTTGCCATTGACATGACGCCGCCCATCGTCGACTGCAAGCTGTTGGGGATGTTGTTCATCACCGAGTTGGCAATACTCGATGGCAGATTGCCGAGCGACATCGGATCAACGACGCCGCCAGGCCCTTTGGCTACTGACACGTTTGGAGGAGACTGGAGATTTGGACTCTTGTTCCCCAACTGACCGGCTAATGCTAATGAATTCGATAAATTTTTGTTAACCTGGAAAACAGATACAATTGTTATTAGCATTCTTCATCGAGCGGGCTAGAGTCGCGGTGAGAGCACTAGACTAGAGGTACCGGGTTTGAATCCCGGCGGAGGCAGATGTGGTCGGGACTGTTTTTTACTGCCTCTCGCCAAAAAACGGCTATTCCTGTACCGGCCATTTTAATGAGGTTTTCCATGGTTTCTTTCAATTAAGGTAGTTGTCGTGGTTAAGGCACACCGTCAGAAAATTCTTTTTATATACTTATTAAGGACATGATAATACAATTACCCTGAAAATTTTATGTCGATCGACCATATATAATCCGAGATAAATTCAATTAAAAATTGCATAATTAACATTGATTGTATACGATCTCTATAGTTCTGAACCAGTTTCTTATTTATAAAAAAAGATCTAACTGTCAGAAACTTTCCAAAAACTGACAGTCTTTCAATGCATTTGTTGAGTTTAAAAAAAAATAAGAAACAATTTTTGACCGTCTAATTATTTATAAATAACGGTTTAAAGTTCAACAATTTATAGAAAAGTAGACATGCATATGAATACTGTATGGGTTACGTTTCCACGGGTACAGTCTTGCGTACAAATTATGGATCACTTAGCTACAAGCTAGTATACTTTTGTGACGCGTATAATCTATAACTTTTTGACAATATTGTACCACGACAACTACCTTAATTCCAGATAAATATCGAGATGGTTCCTTATTCAAAGTCATGGTCGATTACGTATCAAACTCTTAGTTCAATAATTGCCGGCCATATCCTAATTTCCTATAATTCCTTCATTCGTCCATTGCTATTAATTAAATTGAAGATTTAAAAGCATAGAAAATAACCAGAAGTGGTAGATAAATATAGTTCCTAGATTTGATAGATTACCGCAGTCGTCCTACCATTTTGAGACAAACAATTCAATTAAAAGATATAAAAAGTTTTCGTAACAAAAGAAACCATCGTTTTGTTTTTCAGACTTTCAAATGTTTCAAGCTATCAATACCAACCTGAAGAATATGATTTAACTGCATCTGTGAGCGTATGTTGGCGTTCTCCTGTGTATCGACGCCATTTTGAAGTGGACCTCCTGGACCCGGCCCTTGTGCAGGAGGTTTACTACTCGCCATGTGTTCCGTCGCCAGACCCCATGACGTCGATGACATCAACTCGTCTGGCAGGTCTTTTTCCAGATCGAACATTAACGCATCGGCTATACAAAAAATAAACAAAAAACAATCAGACATTTCTCGACAAAACGTTTCATTTCTGTTTTTGACGTAAACGCAGTTGGGAAACCTGCACTGGCAAATATGGCGGCACAAACATTGTCAATAAAATAAAACAGGCTCGTGTTTTCGTAGACTCTTTCTTTAGTTTTATATTCAGTTTACATAATTTCCGTACAAATGTTAGACGTGCCACGGTTCTAAAAGGTTCTGAAGTTAGATGCAAATGGATGCTTGCGCAGGTACAGTCGGTCGAAAAACTACAAACTCGCACTATATTATTATTTTTTATTTTTCTTTAATCTAAAGGTCTAGTTCCTTGCATAAAGTCATCCAAAAAATTATTTTTCGTGCTTGTCTATGCAAAACTGTATTAGGCATCTTGATCGATTAACAGTCAAAGAAACAACTTAACAATAGCGTACTGGACTGTACTTTATAGCAGGAAAGCGACAAGTGAGACGACAAACAGCGATAACCAATCATCGACGAGCGCACGTTCTGTGCCGGTAACTGGGAGGTGTTGGGAGTCTTCCTTTCCCACAAAACAACCAGGACGGCTCTAAAATATGCTTTTGCGACGCTGTTTGTGACTAACTTCAGAACTTTTTAGAACCATGGAGAGTATTATATTAACGGTTCTAATATATAAAAGATGATGTTTGCTCCATTAACGTTGGGAGTCTGTAATTAGTGAGGTTGAGTCGATACTGTTTTTGTTTTTTTCAATAACGATACTATCGATACAGGTATTCTGATAACAATATTTGTATCTGTAAGTTTTTTCAGACACTTTTTTCATTTTCTGATAAAAAAAATGTAGAAAAATATGTTACAGCAGCAAATACTATTCTGATATTGCACAATACAATTATTTCAATTATACAAGGAATTATTTTCTTTAAATGTTCAGTAAATGGTTTATTTGAAAATGTTCCGCGTAAAAAAAATTTTTTTGTGAAAATACAGAAGCGTTTGAAATTTGATTATCTTTCCAATATAGTACAGCTCATATATTTTTGACCTGTCAGGCCTAATTGGTTCATGTATTATCAATTTCTCCTTCAAATTTCACTTCAAAGCAGTCATAGACCAATCAGAACAGACCTTTATTTTAATTTGAGGTTAGATAGAGTATATTTGAAATGACCAAAGTGGATACATCGTCATATGCAGTTACAATTAATAATTAAAATTTTAAAATTCCTTAAACGTTGTCAAACGCCTTTTTTTCATTGGCTGAGCAGCATAGGAGGCGACACTACGTGATAAATAGATGGTGTTGAAAATACATGTCTCTATCATTAAGACATAGATCTGTTTCTTTATTAAAATCATCAGTTACCCTTCGAGCATACCTAAACGTTTACTTTTCAGAGTAAATTTCACTCGGTTATCTACCCTACTACTATATACCAAACACACCAATATTAATGCTTCAAACGAAACATGTTTGTTGATTTTTTGTCGTTTTAACCAAGAATCATGGCATCTTAGCTTCAAAATCGCGGCAAAAACTTATTTTGAATAAACCGTTATGTTGACAATGTATCTTTAACGTTTGACCAAAAACTTTAAGTGAATCTTTGAGTTGTTTAACTGATTATTTTTTCAGTAAGAAAATCTTTTTCTAACGTTATAGACGGCTTACAATGAAACTTCAAAACACTTTTTTGTTTTTACAAGTCGACCGTAAGCTTATCAGATTTTCGTAAATTAATCTTGCCTCTTTGAAAATAATAATCACTGGCTATTGTTCTGCCAAACATTAGGTGTGTTTTGAAATCGTGCTCCAGTGTAAAAAAGTACACTTTTGACACTATTGCGTTTGCTCTACAAAAGTATGATACACTGACCCATTTCAAGATTACTAAAATACTAGAAGGTTGGGCGTACGAGGCTATAAACATGGTCACGTCTGTGATTAGTCGTGTCGATTGCTACGTCACTGGATGTCGGATGACCATGGCTTTTTCACGTGAGCCTTTCCCCAACTGTCTGGAAGAAGCCTCCTGTGACGTCACAGGCCTACTTCCCTTGCCCTCTCTCGCGTCTCGCCTAGACACACCCTCAACCATGCTAACGTCCAACCTTAGTTTCTAGTAATCTTGGACCTGTTTGGTATTTCAGTGTTTGACTAAAAATGTGAACACTAGCAGTCCTGGCTCTTGAGTAGGTACAGAATTAATACTTTTGGTAAACCTAACGTACACTTTTTAGTAAGTTATCTACATTACACAGTACACTACCAAAATCCATTTATAGATATATTTACAAACTAAATTTAGGCAACCAAACTATCATACGAACATTTTCAAAATGTAACAAAACCACCAATATTTCTAGGTTTTATCACAATCATATAAATTTTGTTGTATGTATTACTATTTGAGTTTTTTAATTACACTGACCTATCCTTTTTCCTCAAAACAACTGACTGTCATTCAACATAACCCCAAACTTTTAATAAACCATCTAAAAACGTATAGTAAAAAGAATCAACGTGAATTTTAAGCGTAATTTTGGGGTGTACTCATTGATTTTTTTTCTTATCAAAATTTATAAAGTAATAAGTTATTAACCCTCTTTTTTAAACAAAACAAAATTGTTAACGAAAAGCATTACAGAACAAAATTTGTTATGCAATAAGGCGTTTGTTTAAATACAAACTTCAATTATTTTTTGAACAAAATAAAATTACTTGCAATACTGTTCAATTGGTTTTTATTTATATAAAAGACGTTTCAACCAACAGTTTTGGTCCTTTTCAATTCTCAAATATAAAATTTAATTTTATACTTGAAAATTGAAAAGAATCAAAACTGTTGGTTGAAACGTCTTTTATATAAATAAAAACCAATTGAACAGTATTGCAAGTAATTATATTTTGTGTGTATATCTATTACTGTTGGTAGAGTCAATATTATTATTCAATATAAATAAAATAATAAAAAAAGAAGATATTATTTTCTACAATTTTCAATTTTATTGATCTTTGTAATGCAAAATTGCCTTTTATATCATAGTTTTATTATAATTTAAACATGCTGAGAGCTTGAAAAAGTCTTGATTTAATAAAGACGAAACGTTGCAATCAATAAGTGTTTAAATTGATTTTTTATTCCAATTACCCGTGAAACTAATTTCTATTATTACATATTTTGGAATTGAACTTTAAAGATGAATTATTATTCAATTATTTTATTACTCAAAAACTGAAACTGGGAATGATAGGTCCAGACATTAATTTATAGCTTTTTGAAACAGTAAACCTGAGTGAATGAGAACTGGGTGAACAAGAAAACTCTCTAAGTGAGAGTCATTGCCAGGTACCGTCTTTGTAACCTTCTAAAACCTCTATAACTGAGAAACAGAAACCTCTATAAAAGAAAGACGTTTTTCACTCATGGACCTTCACAACTGAGACTACTGCTTGCCTGTACCTTTATAAGCGATATTCGAACGTATTAATAGTTCCACGAAATTTAAGAATTAGTCATTACTAACATTGTTTTTGTACCTTTGTTTTATTTTTCGTATTCTATTCGAATGGCCAAATGTGAATGTGTACTGACTTATTTATCGAACTTACTACAGTTGAAAAGTATCAATTGCGAAGAAAGGTTAGGCACGTAATCATAATGTTAAAACGAAAAATTAAAGAGTTGTTTTTAAGGGGGAAGCCTGCTTTAGAGGCTTCAAAAAATCGATTTTTTTTTGCATAAATGTCTTCCCAAACTATCCAAGAATATATCCCTAAAATTTCAGAAACAAATTCAAATTATTTTCGGAGTTACAGAAGAAATAGTGAGCAAGCGTCGAGCAGGTCGAGCGGCCGGATCGCTCGGAGTGCCTGCGCTCAGTCCCTAAATCTATTGTGTGTATTGTACCCATTGTAACTATTGTACGTATCCAAAGGGACTAATAGTCTTTCGAGACTGAAGGGCAACTCTATGGACCAGGAATCGCTGATTAGCACATTATTGCGGTAAGTTCAAGAAAATTACGATTTTTTATAAACGAAAACTTCGACGCGCGATTTCTCGGTTTTTCATTTTTTCGATTTTTCCTAATTGGCGGGAAAGATAGGAAAAAAATTTAACGTCCTATCGAAACGAGACAAAATTGATTGTATTCAGGATTAAATTCTCTTCTAGTTGAACCTAAAAAACCTTACAAAAAGTTATAATTAACCCACTTTTTAAACAATCTAAAGTGAAATTTTTTTTCATAAAAAATATTTTTTTTTTAAGTTGCGAAAAATTGTTGAATTTCTCACTTTTTTTTAGATTTTTTAGGTTTAACTAGAATCTATACTATTGAAAATATAAATTTGTTTTGGTTTTTTTGTTTCAGATGGAAATTGTGACCTGCATCTTTCCCGCCACACGACACATGCACGCTCGAGGCGCCTCGGCGAAATGCTTGTACCCGGCATATTATGACATATATTTTAATGAAAAAATTTGAGAAAAATGTTGAAATATGTAACAATAAAACCTGAAAGTTTCGTTTCAATTAAATATTTATTTCCTTCCCTAAAAATTCCTCAAAAAAATAGATTTTTTGAAGCCTCTAAAGCAGGCTTCCCCCTTAAGTGATCAACTTAATTAATCACTACATATTTGCTGTGTTTTTATAGGCCACTTTTGTACCTCTATAAGCTAGAAACTCGGGTTAGTGAAAAACCTCCATAAGTGAAACAGAGATCGCGGTCCCTCGAACTCTTGCTTATCCAGGTTCGACGCGTTTCAAATCAAATTTTTAATAGATATACATAAAACCTCTGCGTATGAAAAATCCTTCACATACGTAGCTTGCTTATGTAAAAAATTATAATAAAAATAATTTTTCTCAATTCATTTTCAATAAATTACTGACAGAGCAACTGCGATAAAAATTACACTTTTTCTTTGTACTGTTTTGCATATTGCTTTTTACTATGTAAATTTTACCATGGGCTAGATGGAAGACCAACGAAAGTTGAAACATGTCTTTTGTGCGTTTTATATGCACTATAAACGTTTTTTATTATTATGTGGACCATACATTTCAAATGCGTCTCAACCAGTAACCGTTCTTCAGATGTCATTAGCACGATTTAGTAAATGTAAAAACGATATTCCTGGATTGGTGTCCATAAAAAAAGCCATAACCTAAAAAGAGCCTGCAATTTTATTGACAATGATCATCTATAGACGCTGATGACCTCAGATGTTGAGCGTCTATAATCTATCTATCGACAATAGCCATCGAATTACAAATCCTGAAGGTGTCCAAATATAGAATATTTAGCTAGGAAAAAGAATACATTAGAAAAATCAGTTTTTTTGCTAGCAAGACTAAACGTAATTTGATACAACAATAAGATGTATTTCATATTTGACTTTTGAAATCATTCGTTGTGTTTCTGAGTTTTAGAATACGCTGCATTAACTAAAGACTTTGAAGAAACGATGCATTTTTTTTTAATCTCTGGATCGAGGATCGATTTCTTTCGATTAGACTAATTTTTATCGACTTCTCGAACACATCAATTGTCTCGATTTAAATCGAATGATCACCATGGTTAATACAATTTCCATGCAACTACAGTGTAAACTCTATATAGCGACGCTGAAGGGACTGCGCATTTTCTGGCGTTATAGAGAGTTGTCGTTATATGGAGAGAAAGAAAAATCAATATTGCTTTACCATTATTTAAATAATAACGCATAAAATTTACAAACATTACTATTAACACAAAAAACAACGCATATTGTGTAAAATCTGTTATCTTCGTCTGTTTTTTGCTATGCCAGTATTTTAATTGTATTTTCTTAATATTTTGAGATATTGTGGAATCCACTTGATTATACAAAACGTATAAATTTCGGCAACTTAGAAAGCACTTACAAACAGTAGGTGCTTTCTAAGTTGCCGAAATTACTTGCTTTATAATGACATATGGTCGTTATTTAGAGTGGGTGTGATGCTACATAGAATGTATCATTGTATGGACAACAAGGCAAACCAACCAGTCGAGTAATTGCGACGTTTTAACGAGTTTAACGTTAAATCGAGTGACGTTACATGGAGTGTGCTCTGTATTACGAAATCACTTGCTTTATAATGGCACATGGTCGTTATTTAGAGTGGGTGTGATGCTACATAGAGTGTATTATTGTATGGACAACAAGGCAAACCAACCAAAGTCGAATAATTGCGACGTTTTAACGAGTTCGACGTTAAATCGAGTGACGTTACATGGAGTTTACACTGTAAAATTATTTATTTTAATTCAGTACACATCTAAACAGTGCACAGCGACAATAAAATAGGTATTAAAAAAAAACATTACAAAATTAAGTGCCATTTAATAAAAAAAAATGCCAACAAATGCAACAAAAATCACCACTAGATGTCTCACAGAGCTAATGCAGCATCTAAATCACAAAAACAAATGAACAAAATTCACCAAGTCAAGTACAAAGCTACTAAAAATGAATCAATACAACAACTTCGAACAACAGATATTATCTTCGCTGCAAACCGGGGAAAGAAATAAAAAAATAATATATTTATTACAATTACTACAGCAAGTCAAACACACAATATAGTCTAAGAATTAACCATCCTTTATCCTTGCCAAAGCTGAAAATATATTTCTTAAAACTGCAACTGAAAACTGGCCCAACTCGTTTATATAATACAGTCAAAATCTGTTATGACAACATCGAAGGGTCTCCTCAAATTTTATCGTAAAAACCGATGATGTTTTCGAGGTACAAAGCAATTTTTTATTAAGTTTGTAGTATTATTGAATGTGTAGGTACATACAAATCCATAGATAATTAGTAGGAATAATTCATCTTTAAAGTTCAATTCCAAAATATGTAATAATAGAAATTAATTTCACGGGTAATTGGAATAAAAAATCAATTTAAACACTTATTGATTGCAACGTTTCGTCTTTATTAAATCAAGACTTTTTCAAGCTCTCAGCATGTTTAAATTATAATAAAACTGTGATATAAAAGGCAATTTTGCATTACAAAGATCATGCTGAGAGCTTGAAAAAGTCTTGATTTAATAAAGACGAAACGTTGCAATCAATAAGTGTTTAAATTGATTTTTTATTCCAATTACCCGTGAAACTAATTTCTATTAATAGGAATAATATTCACATTATCATTATCACTTTTCTGTATTCATAAAATCTGTAATTTTAGTTTGTTTAGAACACTTCTGTGAGGTTATGATGTTGATATACTACAGACAGTAGGGTATATGCATGTAATTTATACAATTTAATTCAAATATTATTTTTGGTATTTGATTGCAATTTATTAATCCCCAAATAGGTTTTTTTTTAAATTCTTGCTAAATAACGAATATCAATCAGATGTTTACAATATAACTGGCCGTTCTAACAGATATAATTCTCCGAAGACATGAAGATATTTAAATGTAGTCGCTTAATGCGGTATGTCGTAAAAAGCAGTGTTTTTTATAGCTGGGACCTATGACTTTGGTCAATATAATCGCTATGTTGTTCTAAACTAAACGATGATGTCGTCGTAAACGGTTTTGACTGTATTTCAAAAATCCACGTCACTAAATTTACAATTAGAATCACTATTCACGACAGGTCTGTTTGGTATCAATCACTTTGCTGCACTACGTAACTCTTTTTTTCAAATCGGTGTATTTGTCATCAGTATCGTTTAAAACTCAGTCTATTTGGTATCCGAAAGCAGTTACACTAAACAACTCTAATTATCAATGTTCATTTTTTTATTTAATCCGCGCAAGCGCAAAGAATCTAAACACGCTTTTAGTTCTGTAAAACTCTTTGACACTAATGCTGGATTGCACAAAACACTGTCAAAATTGAATTTAACAATAACCTTAGATTGTGATCATATAATTACAGTTTTCATCAATGCAAGAGCAGTCTAATGTCGTATTCAAACTCCCTGTCATGTAGAACATTAGATTGTATTCGCACAAAAACAAAACTTGATCTATACAGAAAAAGATCGTTTTTCAAGTCAAATTTTGATTAAAATGCGTAGAAAAATGTCGTTTCGAAGTAAAAATTATGCTAAATACACAGCTTAGAAAAAATATCATTTCAATCGATCAATTATTTCTCGAACATTGTGTGTTCTCAATCTAAAGCCATTGTCAAATCAAAATTTTTGACAAACCTTTCTGCAACCCAGCATAAGCTTATTCACATCAAACCCTTACGTACAGTTGAGTTAGGTTAGCGTTGTCAAAATTAATCCTCAGTAACTTGTCCAGCAACTAGGTCGTGGATACCAAACAGATTTTGGATAACATTCGGTAGACAAGAATCGCATCGACTTCAAAAAAACTCATCGTATCCAAATGCATTTTGCAAAATATATCTGCAGCTTATGTTCCGTTCGTCCATTTTTCAGACAATCGACAAGCAACATCGCCATTAATCTAACCTCATAGTAAAAACACAAAATTAGTGGGAAACGTTTTATTTGCCAGAAATATTACAACAAAAAAAAACAAATTTATATATTTTTTCGACAACGAAATGCATAATCCTTGACTACATTAGTGTATTTACTTTAAAAAAACAATACATGAAAAATTTATTACAAGCTTCAAGAGATCTGGAAGATTTAGAAAAAAAATGTATTAGTTGAAATATAATGGAAATAATAATTGTCTTGACTATGAAGATGAAATAGCAGAATAATAATTTTATTAATTTGTTAATATCTGTTAGATTGAGGTTTGTTTGACTAGAATAGAGTAGAGTATCTATTTACTTGTTCTTTGTGGAAGTTGGCCCCAAACCTGGTGTTGATGAGCTTGAAAGAGACCTTGTTTCCCATGTCCACCACCATCTGATCCCAAACCGTAGTTGTAAGCGGGATGCATCATTTCCATTGGGACTAGTGTTAACAGGCATAAATTACGCTAATTAACTAAAGTATTATCGTTTGGTTCAGATGAAAATCATCGTATAAGTTATTCAATAATAAAAAGATAATATAAGGTAGATATAATAATAATTTATAATGTAGGTAACCGATGCTACGTATAATTCTAAAGCGAAATAAAGCATGCATAAGAAATAAATAATATACAATGAATTTGGCATGCACTCCGTGCAAATAGTACGTCTCAAAATTGCTCAAAATTGTTTTACAGTTGATAAGTTATACTTAAATATCGTTGGTTAGGTAAAATTTTAAGGTAAGTACATATTATGTACAAGCGTATGTGCAAACTAGTCAAAAATGTATAAATCATAATATAATATTTACATTTAAAATCAATGGAAATTGTCACTTTTCCAGTCAGCACTGTTTTTTCATCTGAAATTCTCAAAAAAGAAACTCTAACAACAATAAATAAACACGATAAACAGTGTTATGACAGTACAGTGTCAAAATGAGAGTAACGCCTTCTCTTTGTGAAGAATAAACAATCATGCAACATAATATTCCTAAATAGTGATAATTTGGTATGTGTAATTTTAATTTTTTACATACCTGCCGAATCCGATGGACCCTGAAAAGGATCCAACTTGGGCCTTTTTGCATTTGTAGGTCCATCTACGAGATGATCAGCCATAGCGGAGTTTATGTAGAGCTCTGTTTACAAAGCTTATGCCGCCGAACTGGCCCAATGCCGCGACTGAGTGTTGCACACTATTTGTCAATATTATAATAATTCGCACATTGTTTATAAGCAATTTTACACCATATATTTGACTTGAAAATCGATGTGCCGATAGTTCGATGTCCAGAGCATCCGTCAAGGCACATATTAAACAAGCGCACTTAACCATTTGCCATAATGTAATCTCGCCTGGTCGACTACATCGAATACATAGTACGGATACCTCTCACCATCTTCCGTCGGAACTCGCACAATGATCTCTACTTAAATCACGCACAGTTTTGCACTTTTCATAACTTTTTGAAAAAACATTGACTTGTTTGAACTCGAAACCAAATTAAAAATCCTTTAGACACTATTACTGTGCACCCAATTTGCACAAAAACAACTATAATTTAAAGATTACATCCAAATTTCTACACTGTCTCAATCAGGCAAAATGGCGGCTGTTGATGAAAACTTTTTCTACGCTTGTCACAAAATGTCTAGCTATTAAAACTGTTCTACGACTGCGATTGGCCAAGAAGAACCATGTGACTGAAGGCCGATATTGCATTGGTCTGCACCGTCCCGGAAGCCCACACGTGACGTCGTGTCCGCCATCAATCGTGACGTCACGAAGTAGACATTACCATTGACGAAAGTTGCCGAAATAATAGCTCATAATAAAATCAGGGACGAGAAAAAGCAATAAAATGCAGAAAAATATATGTTTTAGGAATTTGAGAGCCCGATAAATGCGAAAAAAACATTATTTTGTCTTTTATATAGGGATTGAACCTTATTTGTACTAAAAATTACGGATTTAATTTCTTCCTGAACTGTCAACCTCAAACAAAGGAAATGTTATTAAATAGTAATTAGTTCATAAAATTTTCTATTTTTTACACATATTTCGCTTTATACTTTACTGGAAATGCGAAATATAAAATCATATGTTTATAATTTCGACTATTAAATCAATCTGATAATATTTTCTAATCAAACAAAGAATATGAAAATTGATTGTTAATTCATTGAAAACACCTTGCCATAGCATAAAATACAGGAAAACAGCAATAAGGAAAAAAATCATTCGTTTTGAATCTAACATTTTAATCTCGTAGTCTAATCTATTTTCCATCGCTACGATGAATGCATTTTCCTTATTTCGATAATCAGTTTCTGGCACGTAGGAATAAACTTCTGAAAGTAAGAAAACGGACAAGAAAATTGTTGAAAAAACTTACAAGAAAAAACTCAAATATTTATTAAGAAGTACAAATGCTATATTTTTCATAAAAAATTAAGTAATAAAATTCCCTTACACCTTTACTAAACAGTAATTATTATATCTGTAAAATAATTTTTTTTCACCTGCTTCTTGACTAGGCCAGGCTATTTTAAAATACAGAATGAAAGAAATTTTATTCGCGCTTCTTATATTTAAATTAGAAACGCGATGTAGAATATTCAACAATAGTCAGTTTTAAAAATTCAAAATTATTGCAAATCTTATTGTAGTCAGACATAAACCAGCATTGCCGTATTTAATATTTCTTTAAAAATATATATTTCAGACATATACAAAATTACATTAAATAATTAGTAGTCGTAAATCGATAAGAAAAAACTTATCCAACAATTCAATACTACGGTCGACAATCGATTGCTGAAATTATTTTCCTCGTTCCGTTACAACTACAATATATAATAGTAGTACTAGATATATAAAAATATCAAACTTAAAAATTTATAATTAGCTTTTCGATTTAAAATGATCTCTTCCAGTTATATATTCGGTGACCAAACGCTTTTTTCTTGTTATTTCATTTTTTTTCTACTAACAGCAAAAGCAAACCAAGCTTGAGGATTGGAAGATACACGATTAAAATAGAAAAGTAACAAAATAAAATAATTATATACAACAATTAATAATATAATAATATTAAGTTACATTTTAAAATGAATTTCATACCAAATGAATGACCAGTGTTAAAATATCGACTTTAGTTTAAAAACTAGGTTTTATTGAATTTGTTTCCTTCCACGAAAAATATTTTTTTAGTTTAATTTAAAACCAAAACATTACTTATCAGTTAAATCCACAGAATGGAATGAAAAACAAAAAAATACATACAGTCGAACCTGGATAAGCAAGAGTTCAAGGGACCGCGATCTCTTTTTAGTTTATGGAGGCTTTTCACTAACCCGAGTTTCTAACTTCTAAAGGTACAGGAGTGGCCTTTCTGACTTATAGAGATCTATAACAACACTTTAGTTTAACATAAAAATGATTTATCGGGAAAAAGGACTTTCTAAGTAAACACTTATTTGTTATTTATAGCGACGTTTCGTCCCTTGCTTGGAACTTTTTCAAGCTTTATACTGTAATTGAATTATTAAAATACAATTTGTAAATTTAAAAAGTCTTTTTTCCCGACAAATCATTTTTATATTTATTACCAAGGACAAAAAAGAAAAATGTCAACTTTAGTTTAACGTTTTAACATTATGATTACGTGCCAAACCTTTCCTCGCAATTGATATTTATCAACTGCAGTAAGTTCGACACATAAGGCAATTCGAATAGAATACGAAAAACAAAACCAAAGTTACAAAAACAATGTTAGTTAATTCAGCTATCTCATTCTTAAATTTCATGGAACTATTAATACGTTCGACTATCGCTTATTAATTAGTAGTAGTCTGAGTTATAGACGTCCACGAGTGAAAAACGTCCTTCTCTTATAGAGGTTTCTGTTCCTCACTTTTCGAGGGTTACAAAGACGGTTCCTGGCAATTACTCTCGCTTTGAGAGGTTTCTTGCTTACCCAGTTCTCACCGACTCAGGTTTGACTGATTTGTGTACAGCTCGCTAAACAATTTAAATTTAGATACTTTAGAGTTTAGTCAACAACCCTCTTTTGCAGGGGGCAGTTAGGTGGGTTAAAATAGGAGACGACTGACTCGATTTTTCACTTCTATAAAAAGAATAACTCTCACACGGTTACATCATACTTAGCAAAAAAAAGAATGATCAGTTACAATTTTGTAAAAGTCTAAACACAGTTAAAATATTTAGGTCTTCATATTTAAAAACTTTAGCTGCATATTACGTAGTACTTGCCTAATAACTCTAATCGAATAAAGTAACAAGTACACAAAAAGGATGTTTGGTTTGTCAATACGTTCTAGTTTTTGATAATATTTAGTTATTTAAAAACAATGATATTGAGTAATAATTTTATAAATACCTTTCACGTTTAAACGATTAACGCAGCCATTTTGCTAAAAAATTTCGCTAGCGCGCAGTTACTCTCTATAAATTTGAATTTTGTTACGTAGATATTTTTAGTGAATAAACGAGTCATTAAAAAGAACTAATTACATAACCACAATACTGTCAAAACGATTGCTATTTACCAATTTTATTTCGACATTGCTTATTGAATTTATAATCGGTCAACTTTACGATCCGACATATTTAAAAATGCTGTAGTTGAAATGAGTAGATTGATTAGTCTGTGACAATTTGTTTTTGATTAATAGTTTCATTTGTTTATAAACAAAAATGTCGATATTATAGGATACTGTGTTTAGATAGCAGATTACTGAGAATAATCGAACATATCCTAAAAAATGTATTAAACTAAAACGTAAAAATAAAAGTATAGAAACTTCTTACCACAATTTTACTAATGGATGTACATTTCGAGAGCTAAGCTCCCATCTTCAGCAATACTCTCGAAATGCATATTCATTAATAAAATTGTTGTGGTAAGAAGTTTCTATACTTTTATTTTTGTTCCAACCATAGTGCTCTTAATGTTGTTAAACTAAAATGTGTTTAAAACTAAGTTTATTTTGTAAGAATTTGTACAATTCTATAAGCAATATTCGACGGTTAAATTTAAGTAAACTGATTCAGATTTGATTATCAACTAAACATGCTGGCTTCGACAGTAGCTATTGAAGGCGTTTTAATCTAAAAGTGGATATGTCCTTTCAAATATATAAAAAATCGGTATTTATCAAAGAAAATTTAAATAAACAGCTGCAAATACTTTAAATATATACATTTCGACTTCAAATATATTAGTTACAGGAACAAATTACATATATAAACTAACATTAAATATAAAATTTGTGTAAAAATATAATTTAAGGCTAGAATTCCAGGGTCTGGTTGCTGAGAGATGACCATCTGTTCAATTATATTTTTTTATGGTAAATCACTCATTATTCTGTTATTATGATCAAAACCAGGTTCGTCTTTCCGCACGGGTTCGCAGGATGTGTATTTAGGGTTCCGCAATCCATGGGGTCCCATATAGTCCAAAAGACACTAAAATCCTATGGATCGCCGAAAAGGCCAGTTCACGGATATTTAGGAAATTTAAGCCCTGCTTAAAAGAAGAACACAACGGTTTAAGCAGGGCTGAAATTTCCTAAATACCTGTGAACTGGCCTTTTCGGCGATTCATAGGGTTTCAGTGTCATGAGCTCTCCTATTAATAGTTATAAAAAATTAGTTATAGAAAAATAGTTATTAAAAGTTATAAAATTATAACTAGAATGTTGTTTATAGCTAATAATTCAAATTTTTGTTAAATGAGCCCCACTTTCCTTAAGATAACCCCGATTAAAACGTGTAAAAGATCGTTTTTCTACACAACAGCATGTAAATATTCAATATAAAAAGTAGTCGCGCAAAAAGATGTTAGTTTGATGTCGACTTTATGAGAAGACAATGCTGAAAGTCGTATTAGAAATTGACCATTTGTATAATCTCACTGCTAGCACACCAAAACATGAGATAATATATTTTTACTCCACTGCTTTTAATAGTTTTGAAGGTAGTTTTGTGTTAGACGCAGTCGGATTTTTTATTTTTGACCATTTTTAGCAACCAGACCGTTGAAAATTTGTCTTAAAGAAAAATTAGCAATGCATGATACCTAAACAACATTCAATAAAGAATATACGTTTTAATTATCAACACACTTTAGCGGAATTTGTTGGAAATAATTCAAGAATTAGACACTTAAAGCTTTGTTTTAAAACTAATTACCAACTAATTCCGCTAGGGCGTATTAAAAATGGAAACATACCACCTTGCTTCAATAAACAAATTATCTAAGTGCAATTGAAAAAAATACAAAAAATAAAACAAAATATATGAAATCAAGTCATTTCCAACGATGGTCATTTCAGTCAGTAAATATTTCTAAGTTTTTTCTTCAAATGAAAACAAAAGACAGACGTGATTTGCACAAATATCAAAACTGCAAATGTTTTTCTGTAACTGCTCAAAATCGCAGATTTTATCACAGAAAAATACGTACTTCAGAAATGGAATTTTGAACTATAAATCAAATTTATAATTTGGAAATTAGATTTCTCTAAAAAATATATATGATTGTTTAATTTTATTTCTCAAAGGAAAAGCTATCGAAGTTCCTAATGCAAAAGATATAATAAAATTTTCCCTACGTTTTAACGAAAATTTCTGGACTGGCAATTTCTTAGACTGGCCCGGTTCTAGCATATTTTTAATTACAAAAGTTAATATAAAAAAAAATTGGTTCATTTAATTTTTTTTTGGCGACTCTTCGGCTTAACAAAGTACCGATACATTGAGCATTTGTTCAGTTGTTTTCAAATTCTATCAAATCTGTGATTAACCAAAATACTTTGACTGTTCAAAGTTAGTTGATTGGTTACTTTTTAAAAAAATACCGATACTATCTACTCCAATGTACAGAAAGCATTAGATCAAGACCTAAAAGTCTAGTCTTTATTAATAGCGATCACAGAATTAAATTTCTTCGGTTGGCGGTAACAATTTTTAACGATTATATCAACATGCTCTAGCGAAATTTATTAATAACAGAGTTCTAGACGATTTGCTTGTCAGTTGTCAAATATAGTAGAACTCAATCCTTCATCCTCATTTCAGGGCAATCAAAGACCAATCAGAAAAAACCTTTACTAATTTGAGGTTAAACGTATTTTTCCATTGGCTGAGCAGCGCTGGAGGAGACACTTTCGTGAGAAGTGAGGTCTAAAAACTTGAAAGTACGTAGGTAAAAGCAGTAGAAAATAAACGGTGTTGAAAATACAGAAGTTAACCCTGTTAATATCACCGAATTCCGCTAGAGCGTGCTGAATAATCAACATTTACTTCTCCTATTGCTTTTTTGATTCACTTGAAAAATCAAACCATGATTCTCGTTTTGGTAAAGTTAAACTGTTCTTATATATAAATAAAGAGAAATCATACAACTATATTCAGTCGTAATTAGAATGTATAAAGTATTGAACAAAATAAACCTGGGTAATTATTTTGAAGTTTCGTATGATCAACCTGTATCAGTAATAATTTGTACAAAAGGCACTACAGTAATCTCCTGCTAACTGCACAAGATATTGTTTCTTAAAAGTGCTGTGATTGGTAAGACATTTAAAGTAATAAAATATGTTTTTTTTCCATACTCAAAATCAAACTACAGTTGGCAAAGAATTACTGTAAATTATTTCATTTGTTTAACAAATTACAAACGTGGTTTTTCAAGGTTAACCATTCGACAATCAACACTAAACAATAATTACCTCAAAAATAGGATTTCGATTGATTTGTGTCAATTTTTAACGAAATTATATTCAAATAAAAAATAACCCACAATGGATACACATATTTTTACAACACTGCTTGCGTAAAAAACAAAAGAATAACAATTAGAATTTAAAAAAGATAATATATATGTAATATATTAGCTACAAAAAATTAACATTAATTAAAAAAGATTATTACATTTTCAAAAGTATTACTGGACTGATGTTTTAAACTCCGAATCTCAAAATTTTATAAAAATGTCCAAAAATTACTGTATTTATTGGGTTCATAAACTATTTAAATAGTCCATTTGAAATAGACTAATTCTTCCAACGTTTACACAATTCCCATGCAGAACTACATTTAAAAAAACCACTGGGTGAATGAAACCACCATTGCAATGAAAAAAAAAAAAACAGTGCTGTCAGTTTTCCGGGACTATTTTTTAAACAGGCTTAAGGCTACCGGTAACTTTGAAAGAAAAAAAAAAACACTGATTAGCGCAAGAAATTACATAACCTGAAATTAATTTGACAAATGAACTCTCTCAGGTTAATTGTTCATTTAGTCCTGCATTGACCTTGAACCTAGCCAATGTAATGCTTCTATTGTATTATAAAAAATGCACGATGTATTTTGGGACGTATTGATGTAGCAAAGATACCCAGTAAATATTAGGACAATTAGAAGAATTAATTATTAATGAAAGGAAATTTACAACAATTATAAAAATCACAGTGCCTGGCCAGATTTCACAACAAACTCGATAACAGCGATGCATAAATTACTCTTCTTTTGGTTTTTCTTCAGCTTCCTCTTCGTCGGAATAATTTGTCGGTTCCTCGCCAGGTTTCAACAAGCGTCCAACGTATATGTATTTTTCTAGATTTTTTTGAAAAACAAAATCAGTAATTAATGTGCAAATTTTAAGTAATACTATTTGTTATTCGTGACGCTATTATACCGATTCTGGATCACAATAAAGATGCTATTCTATTAAATAAAGAAATACAGTAAGACCTTGCTTAACGCTGTTTCAGTATTACGCGGTTTCTAAAAAAAAGTTTAGCCACTAGATCGCAAATTATGGATCAGCCTACACAAAATGATTCAAATGTTAATAGAAGTTCAAAGGCAAGACGAAGTGTCATTGATGCAATATCTTGCTATCGACAACAACTTGCTGAACGAAACACAAAAAGTCAAATGACATTAGATGACTTCTTCACCAAAAAGAAAATATTTCAAATAAGGAACCTTCCTCATCACAAACATAACTTCTTACTGGAACTTTTATTTGATTTCCATAAATGTTTTATGAACAAAATCGATATTAGCAATAAATAAATCTATAATTGATGTGATAAAAAAGTATTTAACAATAAATGTTACAAAATTAAACAAAAAAAATTAACAAATTTTCTGATTCTCGCTTGTTTCACTTATGCCTATTATGTAGGTATTAAGATGACCTTGTTTAGTGCTATTTCGTATAGCGCTGGAACTTATTGAAACGCATCTCCCGCGTTAAGCGGAGTCTTACTGTATTACAAATAATTATTATTGGAGGCCGTACAATAATAATCACTATATCTGGTCAAGTTTCCGATCGAAATCCATGGACACAATGAAGTTGTTCTAGATCATTTTTCATTTCTTTGAAATTATTTTTTTTAATGGTTTTACAAAACAAAAAGCGATCTACTATTTACTAAAAAACTTAATTAAAAACAATAATTTTACAAATTAATAGTTTTGATACGCAAAAAGCGAAAAGCTGTGTAACGAATATTGGTCCAACATTGTCTGCTTCGTTTTGCTTTCTGCTCATTTTTGGGAGTATTTTGTAACAGGTTATGGCTAAGTTTACTCTTCAAGACACTTTTTTGGCCGTTACAACAAAAAATTGAAAAAGTGCCATAATTAAAAAAGGTCGTTATAGCGAAATGAGAGCGGCTGGACAGCGAAGTATAAGCAAGATTACTAGAATACTAGAAGGTCGAGCATAAGAGGCTATAAACATGGTCAAGTCTGTGATTGGTTGAATCGATTTCTTACGTCAGTGGATGTCGGATGACCATGGCTTTTTCACACGAGACTTTTTCCAACTGTTTGGAAGAAGCCTCCTGTGACGTCACAAGCCTACTTCCCCCGCCCTCTCTCGCGTCACGCTAAGACACACCTTCAACAATGCTACAGTCCAACTTAGTTTCTAGTAACCTTGAGTTATAGGTGCATACTATTTCTAAGAACGATGGTAAAATTGGTAATAAACCTTTCTTTTAATACCAATTAAGGCTTGGTTTCTTCATATCATGCTTTAATTTCGTCAATAAAATAATGATTTAATATTTATGACGCCATTACGTTAAAATATATCTTGGAAGAGATTAGAACACAACAAGAATGATATATAATAAATAATAATATTCAAATCTCGATAACCTTAACCTCATATTGACCTCTTAATTATTGTATATGCATAACTGCTTTTCCCAATTTTGTCTGGTGATCAAAAATTGTTTGTATTACTTGAAATCAAACAAACATTTTGACATGATTGAAAAATTAAAGATGCATAATATTCATTTACTTACCTTTAAATTGTTCTTCCCATTCTCTCACGGAATCCATTTCCATCGAATTTAAATCGCTTAAATCATCGTATTCGTCCTTTGTACCTCCTACCGTAAATGTAGCTAAGCCTCTGGAAGCATCGCGGCCACCGAAAGCTGCATAAGGACCTCCTGGAATCGAAAACATGACGCGAAATAATAAAAAAAAATTGCGTTGACAATTTACTAAGCATACCTGGCCCGTAGAATTTCTTGCCTTTGGTAACATCGTACACGTTGCCGTTCACGGCAACAAGAACTCTACCGTCAGACTGTGTTCCATCGTAATTTTTAAGCTCTTGAACTGTAAAGTCCTTTCTTAATTTTGGAAGTTCGGGTTCAGGAGGCGCACTCACAGGCACATTGTGGTTACCTTTAAAAATTTTATAAACTAACACAATAATTACACCAACAAGAACAATGTTCAGAGGACTATTTATTATTTCTGATACGAAATTGGCGAGAAAACCGCTCGGTTCTCCAGAAACATTACTATCAGCCATTTTCACCTGATTGATAAATTTTACGTCGTCATGTTATAGTTATACTAGGTTTGGAAAAAATTCAAGGTCGCATTTCATTAATTTTCTAGAAAACAATGAGAACAAGTACTCTGATTAGCAAGCATGAATATTAAAATTCCTTTTAATTCCATTAATTACATTGAACATAATTCTTCGGAAATTAATTTTTGAACAAGATTTTCAAGCGAATCAATTTTACATATCTATGGAACTTCCACGTTTCCAACAAGGAGTATGAGCTGTCAGTTTTTAAAAAAATCTCATTTGACGTTTATCGAAGCGTGTGCTTCTGTACAAATTATTATTTAAATAAGAATAATTTCAGTTTTCTCATTTGTTTGCTGTTTATTGTAGATACTGCAGATTATAGATGCTCTACAATAGAGGCCACAATCGTCTATACTATTCTTTTTTTTAATTTTAAAAGCCTTTTTATTTTTTATTCATTTACTTATCAATTTTAATATCCACAAAAACTGTGCATATAAGTATGATATAATTTTTAAAATACATTGTTGTATTGATCACTATTAAGACAAAGATAGATTTTGTTGTTATCTGTAGGATAACAGATAGAATAATGTAACAAAAAAATCGACGTGCTAGAAGAGAAAAGAAAATGTTTAAATAAAGCTTAAAAATATCGTATACTCATTAAAAATTATGTAATCCTATTCTTTAAATAGATTCTTTCAAACGTATAGGTATAATCTACATATTATAATAATGGCTGTAGGTAATAAAAATAAACTTCATAATAAGAGTACGGTGCAAGATTAGTTAGAAAAATCAATAAGTATACTTAAAACTGATTATTTCAACTAAATTTTCTATAGAAACAGTAATCACTTTAAAAATCAAAAGAATATTAATATTTCGAATGTACGGAAGAATGGGCGTTAATTTACAAAACACATATTCAGTTGTTAATTGTGTAACATTAATCATTTTTTTTTTAATAGTTAATTCTTTGTGAATATTCATTTTTTTCTGCAAAAATCCGTATCATGGCGGTTTTTATTTATTCTGATTTATTGGTTCCGAAGGTCGCTGCGGTTTGTGTGAGAAATGTTAAGTACCTTATAAAAAAATCAGTATTTATCAGTTATAACTGACACACACGATTTGCTACCGTGTTAATTAAGTGAAATCAGTAGTATCGATAAATAATTAGACT
Source organism: Venustoraphidia nigricollis (assembly GCA_034508555.1). Classification (NCBI taxonomy): domain Eukaryota; kingdom Metazoa; phylum Arthropoda; class Insecta; order Raphidioptera; family Raphidiidae; genus Venustoraphidia; species Venustoraphidia nigricollis. The sequence continues at coordinate 5,017,749 of JAVRKA010000016.1, forward strand.
AGTTATTTCTATTTTCTCAGGCAAAAATGTATCACAAATCGTTAACGGACTTGAGTTCATTGAATAAAGAAGAATTTAACAAATTTGTGCAGTCTTTTGATACAGTTTTAACTGACTGTGACGGTAAGTTACATTTTAAATATTTCAGAAAGATAATTAAATTGTGCGCATTCATTTAATTTCGTTGAAATTGTTTTATCTTGCTCATTGACATTTGAAGGTTAAGGAATGTACTTAAAAGCTGTACTGATAAAATGATAATAAATATGTATCTTACTTATGTAAAGACAAACATTAATAGTAGATTTTTAAAAATCATATTTAATTGGTGTGTTCAAAATACTTAAAAATGTTTTAATTATTCCTGAGGTCAATATTTCGTGGTTGATAGTTAAAAATAAAGTAAATTGAACTGCTGTAATTGATGTCTTGCCTTAGCGAAATATTTTATTCTACAATTCTTTTAATGGTATCAGTAATAATTTTTAATGTTCATTAAAAAAAAAAACTAAAAAGTTCGTTACTAATGCGTGCCAAAAATTAATGGTCGATTTCTGGTATAACTTTCGAAGTACCTAGATTTTTTAGCACAATTAATGCCAATTTTTTTCTAATAAATCGTACATAAATTAGGTACTGAAGTATCCTATTAGAGACCTATATTTGCCCTTTATTTTCCTTATAGAGAAGCCAAAGCCCTATTTTTTGCTTAAATTCAAAGCGTTTCGACAGCCTTAAAATTTAACTTATCAGAAACCAAACATAAATGTTAACGCTGTCATAATCACATTCCAGTTTTTCTTTTGTTTAAAAACACTATTCTTTTGTTTGTTCAGGTGTTATTTGGCACGACAGTGTGGTAGTTAAAGACTCTCAGCATGTTTTGAATAAATTTCGAGAACTAGGTAAAAAGGTGTTTTACATTACGAATAATTCGACGAAAGTTCGAGATGAATTTGTTAAAAAAGCAAATAGTATGGGTTTCACTGCGACGAAGGTATTTTTTTAAAATAACTATTTCAATAATTTAAGCCTGCTAATAACTAACTGGAAATTTCTTTTTATTATCTTAGGACGAAATTTTGTCTTCAGGTTATTTGACTGCGGAATATTTCAAAAGTTTAGGATTTAACAAGAAAGTATATGTGATTGGGACTCAAAATGGCTTGATAAAAGAACTCGATTTAGTCGGGATAAAACACACCGATGTTGGGGTATTATTTAATATTTTATTTTATAATCTACTATAGCGGTTCGGCCCAGCTTCGTCCATGTTAATTAAATTTTGTTATTTCAAGACGCCCTTTAATTAAATTCACTTCGTTCGTTCAATCGAGTTAATACTTTTATTCACACGCCTTGCACGTTTGATTTCCCAATTTATAATAATAATTATGCGTTTAACGTCCGTTTCTCAACTTTATGTCATAACAGACGCCATTCGCACCATTACTATTTTCCGTCTACCACACTTCCCGTTATTTTTCTACATTTTTAAAACTTCTACTTATGTAATAACAATGGGCGAATGAAGGAATTATAGGAAATTAGGATAAGGTAGGTAATTTTTGAACTAGGAGTTTGATAGGTAATCGGCCATGGCCTTGGATTTCCCAATTTAGAATAAGTCTGATTTGCACTTGGACGAATATGGGCCTAAACTTTTCTCAAGAAATAAGCTACCCAACGGTAAAAACCGTATTCAAATCCGTTCAGGAGTGCTCGTCTTTTGAGCGAATGAGAAGTTAGTTTTAATTTTCTTCCGACTAAACTAAATGTATTTTCAGCCAGATCCAATACAAAGTTCAGTAGGAGATTATATAAAAAACATGAAATTGGATCCGGAAGTTGGTGCTGTAGCTGTTAGTTTTGATGAACATTTTTCTTATCCAAAAATGTTGCGTGCCGCATGCTATTTGAACAATCCCGATTGCCTCTTTGTTGGTACCAACACCGATGAAAGATTACCAATGACGTCCGATTTGGTTGTCCCCGGTACAGGAAGTATTTTGCGCGCTGTTGAAACAGCTGCCGGAAGAAGCGCTTATGTAGTTGGAAAACCGAATGAGTATGTTTCTGAAGCGATTGTTAAAAAATACGGTACAGACCCGAAAAGAACGCTTATGATCGGAGATCGGTAAATATATATTTTTTTATTATTTATTGTACGTCTACAGACGACAGGACACGATCAATAATTCGCTGCTCGTTAATCCGACACGTCCAGTAATCCGCGAGGTCTAGAAAAATCGCTCTATAATCCGACTTTTTTACTATATTGCGCTCTGTAATCCGACACGTGTTTACTTGATAAATATTTCTCTATACCCCGATGTTTTGTGAAGCTGTTCGCTCTGTAGTCTGACAATAGACATTGAAAGGAGAAGACGTCACGTTGTTTGTGTTATAAAAGTTCGAAATTAAAAATTGTTTTATTATTAAAACCTTCAATAATGCATTATGTATTACAAATATGTATTATATAAAGTCGTTATTCACTTTAGGAACAAAAAAAAGTTAAAAGAAGTCTTTTTTAATAAAGTTTTAGTCCGTGCTTACATCCAGTAATCCGACACACGCGAAAAATTCTGTTGTCGGATTAGTGAACGTGTCCTGTAATTTATTAGCTCAACGATAAACTCTGACATGAAAACTCATCTAAAAACAATTGAACGTATTATAATGTCCCATATCACTTATTTAGATGCGCGCGCACTCTATCATTGCATTTGAATCTGAATATTTTAAATTTTAGATGCAATACAGACATATTATTGGGTACCCGCTGTGGATTTAAAACACTATTAGTTTTGACGGGCGTCACGAGTCTCTCTGAAGTCAAGGCTTGGAAAAAATCTGACGCAAAAGAAGATCAAGATCTTGTCCCAGATGTATTTATAAATAGCTTAGGTGATCTACTACCAATGCTTCAATAAAAATAACATTAGGCAATTTATTGTGATTTTAAATTTTTATTGAAAAAACTGTTTTTTCCTCCTTGACTAAAAATCACCTTATTTAATTGCGATTCAAGATTACTAGAAACTAAAGTTGGGCGTTAGCATTGTTGAAGCTGTGACCAAGCGAGACGCGCGAGAGGGCGGGTGAAGTAGGCTTGTGGAGTCTTTTTCCAAACAGTTGAGATAAACATACTTGAATAACCAAGCCGTGGGCATTTATGACGTAAGCAATCGACTCAACCAATCACAGATGTGACCATGTTTATAGCCTCTGACGCCCAGCCTTCTAGTATTTTGGTAATCAATTTTAGTAATCAATTAAGTGAACTTGTATCCCCCTTGCGGTAGAATTCACAAACAACAGTTGATATTGCTGAGTAGTAGTATAGGCTATTCTCCACTGGTGTTGAATGTATTTAGATTAGTCAGCTCTTGCGAAGTACACTCGTAAAAATGACCCTATTCTAAATTCTCTTTAACTACAAGAAGAGGAAGTACCCTAATCTCTTGTACTCAGATCTCTGAATTCATTGTCCATTTCTTGTGTCAGAACCTCACTCCAAAAACGCTTACTAGATAATTTTGGTCTGATACAGTGGCTCTCAGAGAAGCAAAAAAGCGCCTATTTAGTTTTTGGGTACATAGAGAATTTTATTTACATGAAAAAATAGTTTCTTCAAAATTTCTCAAATTAGAATGGTATTATTGATATTTGTTAATTATGCATTTTAAAATAGTTATTTATTAATTCGAAAATAAAATTTTATTTTAATGTAGACTTTTTTTTTCTTTTTTGTCCTTGGTAGTTAATATAAAAATGATTTGTCGGGAAAAAGGACTTTTTAAGTAAACACTTATTTATTATTTATAGCGACGTTTCGTTCTTTGCTTGGGACTTTTTCAAGCTTTATAACTATTAAATGTTTTGATCAAGTAGATATAAAAACCGTAAAAATATTTTTTAAAAAACCGAATTATTACAAACTTTTTAATGAACAATTGAAGTGCAAGATTCTGTATATTCGGAGGATTTTGTTATGTCTGTTTAAATTAAGTCTCAAATTTATTTTACTCGAGGATGTTGATATGTGAAAAAATTGAAAATCAAAAACTTTCATAAATTTCTTTTATTTCTATTTATTTCAACAATAACATTACATATATATATATATATATAAAAAAAAAAAACAAAACTATATAATAAGGGTGCTAGCACTTATTTTCTGAGAAATGGCCGAAAACGACTGAACGTATAAAATAGCCCAAAAATCGTATATCCCACGTAACTCTTTTTACAGAATTTACAGACTAGCTCTTTGTTGTTTTAATGCGTTCTTTACTTCTCAAAATGCATAAATGAGTAAGAGTCTAAGCTTGCATAGCGTAGACTCACCGCTGACATCTTCTGGGAAAATTGAACACTATCCAAAGTGTCCTGGACGTTAAGGTGACTTAGATTGTAAAATATGTTCTCGGGAAATTTTAAAGTGTGGTTGCAAAATTCAGTTTAATACTACTTTTATTTGTAGCGGAGAAAAATCTGACTAGTAACTTAAAAATTACTTTTGCCCTAAAAACTGAATCAAAAAACTATTAACAAATAAAATTACTTGCAATACTGTTCAATTGATTTTTATTTATATAAAAGACGTTTCAACCAACTGTTGGTTGAAACGTCTTTTATATAAATAAAGGTCAATTGAACAGTATTGCAAGTAATTTTATTTATTAATATATCTATTACTGTTGGTAGAGTCAATATTATGAATCAAAAAACGTTGAAAATCGTCAACATTTCTATACAGCACGTTACAAGATTTCGAATAATGGGAATGTAAATTAATATTTTGAAGCTGTTTCTTTACAAAATTATGTTAAAAATACTGACGAATTTGGCTTGCTCAATAATTTTTTTCAAACATAATTTTTTTCTGTACAAAAGTTTGTGTAAAACTCATGCTAATTTTCTTGTTATCTGATTTTAAATCGTTTATTTAGATCAAATAAACTGCAAAAACTTGGCTAAAAGTCATATGTGGAAAATGGTACATATTTCTAGTGTATTTTGAAGTATAAACATTAAAGATTGAATAAGATTTTTCATAGAAATTGTTTCCGAAACGTAAGTAAATGCATTTTACGTGCACGAACACATTCAATTGCTCATAAGATGGAGCTATGCAGGTGAAAAAGGGAGCATATTGAACAGTAACCTTTAATAGCAGTGTGATTGTACAGAATTTATAGCCATGAAACGTGTAATACGCACCGCGGTTCTAAAAGGTTCTAAAGTTAGATGCAAATGGAGGCTTGCGCAGGTACAGTCGGTTGAAAAACTACAAACTCGCGCTAAATTATTATTTTTAATTTTTCTTTAATCTAAAGGTCTAATTCTTTGCATAAAGTCATATGAAAAATTATTTTTAGTGCTCGTCTATGCAAAACTGTATTAGGCATCTTGATCAATTAACAATCAAAGAAACAACTTAACAATAGCATACTGGACTGTACTTTATAGCAGGAAAGCGATACGTGACACGACAACCAGCGAATCACCGACGAGCGCACGTTCTGTGCCGGTAACTGGGAGCTTGTGGGAGTCTTCCTTTCCCACAAAACAACCAGGACAGCTCTAAAATATGCATTTGCGAGTTGCGACGCTGTTTGTGACTAACTTCAGAACCTTTTAGAACTGTGGCGAGTATTATAACACTACACTAAAATCAAAGAGAGATCATAAGCTAGTAGATAAACGGAATGATAGCTTTTCGTTGTTTTGGAAAATCTTTGAAATTTTCTTTGTACCACCAATGACCTAACAACGATGTCTCCACCTAAAAAAAATGTATTATCAGCATGAAAAAATTCCCAGTTTTGTTAAATACAGAGTGTATTTTCATTTGATATACTTAAAAACTATCGATGATATATCGATAGTTAAATACAAAACTATCGATAAAAACTAAGTAAAGTACAGTGTAAACTCTATATAGCAACGCTGAAGGACTGCGCATTTTCTGGCGTTATAGAGAGTTGTCGTTATATAGAGAGAAAGAAAAATCAATACTGTTTTACTATTATTTAATAATAACGCATAAAATTTACAAACATTACTATTAACACAAATAACAACGCTTATTGTGTAAAATCTGTCGAGGTAAATATGGGCTAGACAATAAAACTGCAGTTCTTATCAATTTCGGCAACTTTGAAAGAAACAGTAGGTGCTTTATAAGTTGCCAAAATTATTTGCTTTATAATGACATTTGGTCGTTATTTAGAGTGGGTGTGATGCTACATAGAGTGTATCAGTGTACAAGGTTAACTGACCAAAGCCGAGTAATTTCGACGTTTTAGGGAGTTTGACGTTAAATCGAGTGACGTTACATGGAGTTTACACTGTATTTTCATCTGAGATAGCTAAAAATTACTGTTGATACAAAGATAGTTAAATAAAAAACTATCAACAAAAACTAAGTAAAGTATTTTCATCTGACATATCTAAAAACTATCAATACTACCGGTAACTCAAACTATCGATGTTTAAGAAACACTAGTTCAAATTTGAAGTTTCCATAGAATATATTATTTACCTGACAGGTAGTGACCCATGCTAACACAAAAATCCAGGTGCTGTTGCCCCATAATATAATGGTCAGCGCGGCATACATAAGGATTTCTGCTAATAAATGAGGCGACGAGACATATTCGAACCAATCTCCATACGGCAGTTTGTGATCCTGCGTCACGATTTTTCCTGCGGAAAAGTGGACAAAATGATGTTAATCAATAAACCAATTATTAATTTAGCGAATACACAATTAAGTTAGCAGGAAAGTGGACAAAATGATAACATCATTTTGTCCACTTTCCTGCTAACTTAATTGTGTATGTTTAAAAAATATGGACGCAACAATTTCCAATGTAATTTATAAACAACATTTTTTGTTACATTTATAAACTGCTGGATTTTACAATTATTTTTTTTTAGTGTATAATTAGCATAACTATAAATTGCACAAATAATATTACAAAATTAGGAAATTGCTTAAATAAAAAGTATAATTTTAATTCCGAAACAATTAACAGAAAAAAGTAGCAATTAAACAATTTTATAAAAGGAAACAATACCTTTAACATCTTTCCGTAAATTTGCTAAAATAACAGCAGCTCTAAATTGATGGTACCAAGCCCAAATAAATACCAGCGTTGCGATAAAATCGATCATTGTCAGATCCGTCCAACGAAAGATTGGTTTTCCGTCTGAATATTAAAAGTAACAATTTAAATATAAAATTCAATAATGTCGATTGAAAGTATATAAAAAATTCCTAGATTCTGATCTGGGATCGGTGATATACGATATATTATTTTCAGTATCCAAGAAATGTCTGCCAAAATATTTATTGGACATTTAAAAAATGGCTCAAAATCACATACTAGATCACTTTTTTAATAGAAACTGCAAACTAATATAACAAAATACATGAAGTAGTTAAATAGCAATTAACAATTTTTATAAAATGTTATTAATTATAACATTTTGTACTTCATCAGGTCCACAAAGAATAAAAATCCGCTTCAGGTCAGTAACATTCAATTAAGTTGGATTTATTTGTTAGAGGGAACAAATTACTTATTTTGATTATTTAATCTATCAGTATACAGATTGTATCAACTAAAGCTGTCCATAGGGCACTCTGTGTGTAAGACAGAGCTCTATATACAAACGATAAGTAAGAGTGAGATAAATGATCGCTAATAGGTAGTAATTACTGTGGTTACTGTAAAATAAATTTAAATAAACGTCTTTGTTTTCTAAGTAAAAATAGGCATTTTATCAATTAATGACAGTCTGTAGTCACTACCGAAATTATTGATAAAATGGCTATTTATACTGTTCACGAAAAAACCCAAATAATTAAATTGTTTTATGGTGGTAATTCAACCGCCGACGTAATAAATTTATTTGTAGCTGCCTTTGAAAACAGACCGACTTCTTCTAATAATTTAAACGAACTAAACTAATACATGTCAGTCCGTTGACCATGAGATGTTAGCCAATGTGAGGAAAAGTATTTATAATCGATTAGGTTATTGTTTGGCAGAACGTGGAGGTCTTTTCGAACACTTAATATTTTAATTATTAAAATTATTGTTCAAACTGTTGTACCAGATATAATAATAATACGAATTAATATTACGGTTTAGTTGTTTTAGTTTGTAAACTGGTAAAAAGATTTACAACTATTATTTATTTACAGTAACCACGTTAACTATTAGCGATCATTTATCTCACTCTTACTTATCGTTTGTACATAGTGCTCTGTCTTACACACAGAGTGCCCTATGGACAGCTTTGAGTTGATACAATCTGTATATTATTTCTCAAAGGTGATTTTTGTCGGTATGAAATATAATACTGTATCAAAATTAATGTTTATTACGCCATTTTGGAGATTAGTTTTCTCTTTAATGACGAAAACTAAATTCTTACCAGCGAGCAGAGAAGTTAATTGAATGATACTGGTTAACTGAAACAAGTTTTTTCCTTCTCATTAAAGTAAAATGATACAATATTCTTACAACCGACATGCGCGAACGCAGGAGCCTCCACTAGAATCGCTCCGACTGCCCCTGCGTAATGGCAAAAGCCTACTATGTAGTGCGAAAAATTCATTCGACTGTTTTTCGCGAATACCGATACAAAATGCGTTTCGTATAAGCGTCTGTATGACTGTAAAGTTAACAGCAGCATTGCAAGAAGTGATGAGGCCCCGGTCACTGTAACAATCAATGACAGATTAAAAATGGGTTACCCAAAACGAGTAAAACTTAATCTTACGGTGACTGTTTACCAGATGTTCAATATGTCCCCTTTTTCACCCATATAGCTCTATCTTTTAGCAGTTGGAAGTCCCTTAAGGGTTCATTTTTTGTTCACTTGTCTTTTACTCGAAGTGAAACGTCTGAACACAAAAACTTAAAAAAAAAATATTAATCTCCTTCAAAAAAATCACTAAAAAGATGAAAATAATGAAATTTTGAGGTCGGCGCCTATTTAATAAAAGTAGATATGTAATTAAAAGTTTTTTAATGAAATTAGTTCCGACCTCAAAATTTCATTATTTTCATCTTTTTAGTGATTTTTTTGAAGGAGGTTAATATATTTTTTTTTAAGTTTTTTTATTTTTTACTTTTCAGATTTCCCTCGATTTCTCCAGGGTTCCATCATCAGATCCTGACCTGATGACCATGGGACCACCTGGGATGTATACCCTTTCAAACAAAAAAAGAATTTTCCAAATCGGTTCAGGCGTCTTCGAGTAATCGGGGAACATACATAAAAAATAATAAAAAAAAAAGATCCCGACGAATTGAGAACCTCCTCCTTTTTTTTGAAGTCGGTTAAAAATGAAACAATAATGACAAATTAATTCATTTATGAACCGATCCAACAACGGTAGATATCGGCATCATTCACTCGCATTTTGAATGAACGAAAAATGAAACGTCTGAACACAAAAAAGAACTATCATTCGGGTTCGATCATTTTGTGTCGTGTTTTGTAGCGGACGGACTTGGAACTACGACACCGCACAATGAATATATTCTGTTTGTGTATGAGACAAAATGGTATTCAAGTGGAACAACCAAAACACGCTGCTGTTTTTAGAGAATTTCAAAAATATTATCAATGTCTTTGAAATCACAAACTTGGCGAATACAAAGATAGAACAATACGGACAAATTCTATAAAATCTTAGACGTTGCTTCTTTTTTGTCAATTCTTCAATCAAATGATCACAAACCAAACGAATTCCAAGGCGGCACAGCTTCATTCGATGACATCTTCTAGGAAAAGACTGGATGAATGTTCATTTTTATGTCTTTCTGTCTGTGCCGTGTGAACGCGAAACGAAACAAAAATGAACATTCAGTCAAATGAACATTCATTCGAATGAACCGTCTTATATCACCTTTACGGTGTAATATACAATTTATGTTATTACCTGACGCCTTGCGCGATGCTCCAACAACCAAATCTAAAAGTTGTTCAAATCCTAAAGGAACAGAACCCCCGAGAAGATACACATTTAGCATCACTAACAAAGCAAGACTTGCATAAGCGCTCGAAAACACATAAAAATGTTTGAACCACGACTTAGGCACTTCCAATACCGGAAAGGCACTTTTTGGACCATGATAAGCAAACTTGCCATAACGAAACGTTTGTTTTATAAAGACCGGAAGATATTTTTCCAAACTATTCATTAAACTCCCCAGCAAAATCATTGATGAAATCATAAGAGAAAACCCGATTTTTATTAAATTGATATCATTCTCCCCTTCAATCATTTTAGCGAACTGTTACAACAAACGGTCTCAGTGAAATGATAGCCACTTATGCTTATTTTTCATGAGTTCTTTCTTTTCTTCGTAAAATCTACTTGAGCACTGTTGTGAAGAATGTCTTAAACGATGATTAGATATTGCGGTCATCATTCTACTTTTCAGATAATTAACTGTATCCAGCAACCTACATTTTGCTTTCTCTTTTATGAGATAAAAATTAAAAACCGCAAATCAGAAAAAATGACAGTTCTCTAGGTACGTTGCGCAATCATGGAGGTAACAATTGGGTAACATTGGTCGGTGTTTTGTACATTGGTCAATAGTAGTGATGTAAATTACCGGGTATTTATTATAGTAACATTGGACAGACTAATTTATCGGTTAACTATGTAATCAAAATCACGGATTTCGCGGTTTTCCTTGCTCAGAACAAACATACACAAAACTTTTTGCGCAACCTTGCATAATATAAATAAATACCCGCGGTTATTTAACCAAATATTTTACCGGTTAAATAACCGGTAACTAATTTTTTTACATCACTAGTCAGTAGTAAAAATGTTAGGTTAGAACATTGTTTTTGACATGTGATTTTAAAAAGCTAACCTGTTGCCAGATATGAGTGCTTTAAAATGATTTTTTTAAAGAAACAATTCGAAATAATACAGTTAATATGGATTCTAAATTGAAAACTTTTAGTTGTACGTTTAAAGAATGTCTTGCAGTGTTTTCGAAAAAATGTAAATTAGAAATTCACATTCGAACGCATACGGGTGAAGTATGTAATTTTATTTTTCTTTTGGTAACTAATTGGTTTATCAAAAATATAATTTTACTATTTTGTTTCAGCGGCCTTTTGCTTGTGATCAGCCAGGATGTGATAAACAGTATACGAGTAATTCGCATTTGAAGCGACATACAAAATCATGTCATTCTGACAAAGGGTTTAAACAAGCTTTTGTGTAGGTTTCGACTTTTATTATCCAGTTATATAACTGTCACCCCTTCTCATCGAATCTTTAATATCATACACTTACCTTAACCTTAAGACTAGCGGCCCGGTTCGCCTTCGCCTGGATTACCTATTAAAGATAGACATTTTATGATGCAGTTGACTTTCTTATAGAATAATAGGCGAATTTGAATGGTGTTGTTTACTAATTATTATAGCGGCCTGGTCCAGCTTCGCACGGGCAGCATTATTTTTTGTGCTTCCCCTTTTTACTGGATTTAGTTAGAAAATAATCTGGATCTTCTTAAGGTAGTTGTCGTGGTTAAGACACCGTCAGAAAATTCTAAATTTTTGTATACTTATTAAGGACATGATAATACAATTACCCTGAAAATTTGAAGTCGATCGGCCGTATATAATCCGAGATAAATTCAATTAAAAATTGGATAATTAACATTGATTGTATACGATCTCTGTAGTTCTGAACCAGTTTCTTATTTATAAAAAAAGAACTTTATAAAAAAAGAAAAAATTTTTGACCGTCTAATTAGTTATAAATTACGGTTTAAAGTTCAACAATTTATAGAAAAGTATACATGTGTATGAATACTGTATGGGTTACGTTTCCACCGGTACAGTCTTGCGTACAAATTATGGATCACTTATAGCTACAAGCTAGTATACTTTTGTGACGCGTATAATCGATAACTTTTTGACAATGTTGTACCACGACAACAGGTTATTAGGGCTAAAACTTTATGAAAAAATTGCAATACGGGTATACTTTTAGGTGTTCAGAGTGCAATCTGTCTATAAGTACTCAGGCGAATTTGAGGCGTCATTATGCAAGAATCCACGATCCAACTCGCAAATACCCGTTTGCTTGCAAAGAGTGCAATGCTGGATTCCACCGTAAACAACATCTTGCTCGACATATGTTCTTTCATACCGGTGACCCACCATATAAGTAAGTGATTTGTACAAATTTTTTGTCCAAATTATTTTTTTAATAGACTAACATAGTGGTTCGTAGTAGAGATGGCGATTCTTTCCGAAATAGAACGATTTTCACAAAAAAATCGAGGTCTACGAGATCGGTTCCTCAGAAATCAATCTTTTTTCAATTTTCTTTTAGAAATCCATATTAAGGAAAGCATAAAGGACACCATAATAATTGATTTTTTGTCATTTTAATTTTTTAAACAGCAAGTCAAATTTTGCTTAATGCTTAATCACATCTAAAAAAACTATTAATATGAATTTTGCGTCCGCAGTTCGAATTTTCCCGAGAACATATTTTATAATTCATCTTTAAAGTTCAGTTCCAGATATATGTTATAATAGAAAACAGTATCACGGGTAATTGGAATAATGAAAATAAATCAATTTAAACACTCATTGATTGCAACGTTTCGTCTTTTCTTTAATCAAGACTTTTTCAAGCTCTAAAAAATTTTTACAAAAATTAACTGAAAATAAATCAATTTAAACACTCATTAATTGAAACGTTTCGTCTTTTCTTTAATTAATTTAATTTAGTTAATTTTTGTAAAAATTTTTTAGAGCTTGAAAAAGTCTTAATAAAGAAAAGACGAAACGTTGCAATCAATGAGTGTTTAAATTGATTTATTTTCATTATTCCAATTACCCGTGATACTGTTTTCTCTTATATTTTATAATCTGAGAGATGAGTCACCTTAAAACTAATTAAAAACTTATCTTAGGTGCGATAAATGCGATGCTGGGTTCCTGATACTGTCTCGAATGAAGAAACACCAAAGCAGACACAAAAAGTATTTGTGTGAAGAATGCAGTGCCATCTTTAGTCGATGGAGTGAACTGTTGAGTCACCGAAAAAATATGCACACTAAAAGTAATTTTTTTTTCTATTTGTATTTTACATATATATCTGTTTGTGAAATTGACTTTACCATCGTGTACTGCAGACTTTAAAACGACCTCGTGCTGAGTTGTAGGTAAATTCATAGGTTAGGCTATTTTTAACAACCAGTTGTATCATTTATGTTTTGTATTTTTCGACAAAATGTAAAGAGCAATATCGATCTGTAATTCGTTTTTAAAAAAACAGGCGAAGAAATAAAACTGCAATTAGATGCTGTCAATGGGGACCCTTCACCATCTATGACTACGGTGAGATACTCATATAAAAAACGAATTAGGGATCGATATTGCTCTCTTTTTATTTTATTGAAAAATACAAAACACGAATGATACAACTGGCTGTCAAAAATAACCTAACCTATGAATTTATCTACAACTCAGCACGTGGTCGTTTAAAAGTCTGCAGTACACGATGGTAAAGTCAATTTCACTCGTCAACGCCACCTGTCGACAAACACGGTTGATCAACCTTCGTATTATTGCAAATATTGAATTTTCAGAATACAGATGCAATGTTTGTAAAAAATCTTTTCAATCAAAGCAGCGGTTAAAAGTCCATAGTCCAATACATGGTGAAACTAGAGACGTGTTCCCGTGTCCTGAAAACAACTGTCCAAGGTAAAAAGTTCAAAATTCTTTGTTCAGCAAGACCCTACTTAACGGCGATGTGGTAGTTACTGAAATGTTCTTCTAGGCTGCTTAGACTTACCTGTGAGCAGCCTAGAAGGACACTTTGCCCATTACCACATCGCATTTGATAATGTCTACCGCAGTTGTAGACGAAACGTCAGGTAGAAATACCAATGGACTGTGGCCCGGAAACCAAGAAGTTTTACACTAAAGATAATAGTTCTTAAAAAAGCAAAAAGTGTAATTCATAGGTATAATATTCGCCACAGTACTAAAAGGTTCTCAAACAGCGTCGCAAATGCATATTTTATAGCCGTCCTAGTTGTTTTGTGGGAAAGGAAGACTCCCACCAGCTTCCAGTTACCGGCACAGAACGTGCGCTCGTCGGTGATTGGTTATCGCTGGTTGAAGTGTCACTTGTCGCTTTCCTGCTATAAAGTACAGTTCAGTACGCTATTGTTAAGTTGTTTCTTTGATTGTTAATTTATTGATCAAGATGCCTAATACAGTTTTGCATAGACAAGCACGAAAAATAATTTTTTGGATGACTTTATGCAAGGAATTAGACCTTTAGATTAAAGAAAAATTAAAAATAATAATATAGGGCGAGTTTGTAGTTTTTCAACCAACTGTACCTGCGCAAGTCGCCATTTGCATCTAACTTCAGAACCTTTTAGAACTGTGACGCGTATTATACCTTCCTTCATATCTTTAGCGCAAAACATTGGGTCGATTTACAGTAATGTACAATGAATTGTTATTTTTTTCCGGAAGGTTTTACTTTCACCACCGCAATTTGATGACACATATTCGTTCTATACATAAATGCATTAAATACCCGTGTCCTTATCCTGGATGTGAAATGAAATTGGTTAATAAGGTAAGATCAGTTTATTTCATTAATTTTTAATAATCATAATGAGTTCCATGATGGAATTAACAAATAGACAAACTTGTTAAATTATTGTATTGTCATCAGTCCTTGATAAGTGTGCAAAGTTTCAGTTTAATCTGACGTTTTGAAGTGGGTGAATTTCACGTTCAAAGATTCCTTTACAATCATACGTTCAAAGTTTTTATTTAATTTTTGTCCTGGAGGCCTGATCAGGATAATAGGCCAAACTTATTAAATTATTGTATTGTAATCGGTCTTTGATAAGTGTGCAAAGTTTCAGTTTAATCTGACGTTGTGAAGTGGACAAATTTTACGTTCAAAGATTCCATTTCAAATATACAGGTGAAACTAATAAAAGCGTGTTAAAAAAAGATATGTCGTCAGTAAAATTTTTGTTTTTAGAGTAAACGTGACGCACATTTGCGAAGACATTATGCTGAGAAAAAATTAAACAGAAGTAAAATTTCTAAAAGTAAACGAAAAGATTTCAACAAGCCAAAGCGAAGCGCCGCCGTAAAGCTATCTGGTTTAACAGATGTGGTTTCTTACGATGTGGAAAAGAAGTTAATTCGAGGAGATATTTTAGACTTGAGCAATGTCGCTGTGGACATAATAAATCATAAAATCGACGACGAAAATTGTGAAACTCAACAACAAAATGAAGTTCCTAGAAAAGTGCCTAAATTAATTGATACTACAGAAATTGTACCAAAAATTGCTGTAATAACGTTTCGAAAGTTTTAGTGTGAAATTGTTTTTTTTTTGTTGTTTATTTATTGATTATTTGTATAAACCTATAAAGAAAACCCAACCCTATTTCACCCTCATCGAGTTTTTTTCTGGACAAATGTCCTCCCTCAAAATACACTATCTCCTTGTCAAATTTTGTCGAAATCTGTTCAGCGACCATGATGTACCTATCGGAGGGCTAGGCGGGACAGTGCCCCGGGCCTCCTGAACGACGTTCAAAAACGCTATTTAAATATCCTAATTGACTAAAATTTTTTTGACTTTTGACTCTTTGGTCCTTGTAGTTTGGTTTACAAATTGAAAAACGTGTTAATTTTTGCTACTGCGAGTTAAAATACGTGTTATAGCTCACTGGATTCGTAATTACCTCTAGAAAAATGTGCAAAAGTCTCAAACTCCAAATCCTAAAAAAGGGAGTCTGTTTTTTGCAAATAGCTCGAAAACTATTAATACTAATGAAACTTTTAAAAACGATTTCAAGAAAGGAAGAAATTTTCGAAAAAATGACTCCCGGAATTTCATCTTTATTTACTTTTCATTTAGTGTTGAAGGTAGAGTTCCGTGTGGTCGGCGCCGTGTTGATAAATCTTAAGCAGTTATAGGACCCCAATTTAATTTTTGCACTGGGGTTTTTGGTTACATAGGTGCGCCATTGTCAGCGACTTAGATAACAAACAAGCAGGCATTTATAATATTAGTATAGATGGATATTTTGGACACGACTTTTTATACACATAGAACTTGGTGCCATTCAAATTAAAATAACGTTCGTCTTTTGCATAGCTCCCTACTTTTCCACTAGTCGTTTCATCTATAAAAAAGATTTTAGGGGAACTTGTCAGTATGTCTAAATTTTGGGGGAAAACAACCAGCGATGTGTGGCAACACTGGGTAAATACCGCGCAATGCGCACTTTCAATCGACATTCAACGACGCTATTATATTCGTTTGAAGTTTCCGGTGTGAGTTTGTTAGGCTTTTGTACGTAATAACCAAATAAATTTTAATTCTTATTTAATTTAATCATATAATCGACGAAGATTAATCGCATTAAGACAATTTGTATGAGTTTCAAACTCTAGACAAATCCTCTTCGATTGAAATGTTTAGGAAATTTAATGATAATAATAATTGTGTTAACAAGAAATATCAAGAAAGCTTGCTGGGGAATGTGTTAAAATGGGTTATGTAAAATGCATAATCAAGGATTGTAAAAATACGCCAACTACTGTGAAAATGCACGTCTTTCCAATTGAACGTGAGGTAAGCCTTTATTAATTCTTTGTGTGGACATTCTTAACAGTGAACGTTATTGAGCGAATTGTTATTTTTGATTCGAATATTTCAGCGGTTCAATGCTTGGGCAGCTGCAGTTCAACGTCTTGATCTTTTATATGAAAAAAGAAAGCTTTCGTATATGTGACAAGCATTTTACAGAGGATGCCAAGTTCTTAACCGATCGGTTTAACATTACAAACCTGAAAAAAGACGCAGTTCCAACATTGTATCTTTGTGGTAAGTACCTACAAACTTAAACACTTTTAAGATGGATCATTTGAATTTTACACAAAATAGCGGATCAGTGGATTTAAGCCGTTAAACAATGTTTGCTACTTTTATGCAACAGCTTAATTAAAATTGACATACAATTTCCAAGATGCGGGTGAAAAAGGGGGCTTATTGAACAACTGGTAAACACATATTTTAAAAAACAGCTTTCTAGATATCGAACTGCGATCCAACAATTAGTTATCCCTGGTTTCTCAATGCGATGTGATTGGCTAAAAACCTGTAATATGCGTAGTACTATGCGCACCAGTTGAAATTTGTATTAATCATCGACAGTGTTCTGTGATATTGAGTCAGTTCATGGAAGCCTGTATAAATGTAATACGTTTTTGTACAAGTGTCCAATGTTTTTCTTAGGCAAAGAAAACATTAAAAAAGAAATTGCAGTCCCCGAAACGTCTTTGCAGTTCGTAACGCCGTCTTCGGAAAATGCAATTCCTTGTGATCACGTGCCGTATCTGTTCTCTGCACTGCAGACGCCATTGTCTAGTGAAATATGCGAGCGAACAGTCGATAGCGCGGAAGACGATAAAAGAAAAGGTAAGATAACTAACATAAATATAAATATATCGCGAATTTGGTTGATTTAGGTTTGAAGGCATTTAATTAAAGATCTTTTGATCACTTATTAAACAATTGAAATGTGCCAAAACTTTTTTTTAGGTTATAAGTAGATTTGGATGTCAGCCATTTTGTAAAAATCGTAGTTTTTGTTAAAGTAAATATTTACTATATTACACACTTCAGAATAATTTTATTTTTCAGATTTTTATTAAATGATTGATTTCCAAACCTATTAAATGATTGATTTCCAAATCTATTAAATCTTAGATATTATACAGCTGTACTAAATTCAACTTTGCATAAATAACGATTTCCGCTTTAAAATATATAATAGATGCCATTTTTTTTGGACATTTTTGTTATTGCGTGATATATTTTGCTGCATTGTGCTATATTTGTTATTGGCTGACGGATGAATAACCAATTTCACTCTACTCCAAGCGACTATTACAGTAAAAATTCCAAGTTATAGTGCTATTTTGCGAATCAAGAATTCTTATTTTATCATTTTACTAATAATTCTTATCCCCAAAATGTCGAAACAATCAAGATATTTGAAATCATTAGAAATTATAAATAACATAGATGAAGAGTGTTCGGAATTTAGTGAAGAGAAAAAATAATAATTCTTATCCCCAAAATGTCGAAACAATCAAGATATTTGAAATCATTAGAAATTATAAATAACATAGATGAAGAGTGTTCGGAATTTAGTGAAGAGAAAAAACTATCTGCAAGTAAAGAACAATATAGTGATTCATTTGACACTACGGACGAATGTGAGTCCTTACATTTAATATATAAACTATTTTGAATCGTTATTTGAATACAATTGTTTTATTCATGTACCAAATTGGCCTAATTGATATATTTTTCGCTAGACATAGTAATATATGTAATATTTTAAAGACGGGCCATCTGAGCCGCTTTGGTAGGAATAGGAATACATGAAGTATCGGTAGGTTTAGTGAGAATAATAGCTTTTGTCTGCTATAATTGTTAAGAAACATTCATTGTTGTAGCACTATATTAGAAAAATTTATTATTCCAACACGTCACCGTCGGGATTTAAACCTGAATCTTTCCACTTTCGCGGCGGAATGAGTTAATCAATTACTCTACGGTGCACACAATTCAATTTTTAATCCTTCATAATATAGCGATTTACAACACTCAAATTTAGTGTTAATGCCCAACCTTAGCTTCTAGTAATCTTGCACACAAACACACACTACAACTGTTCATAAATTTGAGCTAATCGGGTGAAAAAGGGAGTATATTGAACAGCTGGTAAACAGTTACCTTAAACCATTTATTCTTCAGAAAAAAGTTATTCGTATTATATTTAAATTAAATTATAATCAGTCATTTTGTGACACCTTCAAAAAGCACAGAATTTTAACTCTGCCATCGATTTATATTTACACTATAACAATTTTTGTTATAACTCATTCTAATATCTTTGGAACTATGGAACATCACTATTCCACACGGAATAAAAATAATTTATTGTTGCCGAAGGAATCTCTGGAATTATATAAGCGTAGCCCTGCTAGTATGGCTGCCAAAATTTATAATGCTATACCATGCTTCATTAAACATATTGTATCTCTTAATAATCTTAAAACTGCATTGAAAAACTACCTTATTGAAAGATGTTTTTATAATTTACAGGAATTTTTTAATGTTTAATTTTTATCTTTGTACTTTACTATGTTCCATACTCTCCTGAGTTTTCTGAAACTTAATAAATTATTATTACTATTCATCTTTAAAGTTGAATTCCAGATATATGTTATAATAGAAAACAGTATCACGGGTAATTGGAATAAAAAAAAATCAATTTAAATTGATTTATTTTTATTCCAATTACTCGTGATACTGTTTTCTATTATTACTGAACTGTTGTAAGATTTAGAGTGATAGTAAAGTGTTTTTTTTCTTTTCCGGTTTTTCTTGGAGGTGTTCCAAAGGCATCCCTAACAAAGGATGAACGTGTCGAATTGATACTTTTGAGCGGCCATGAGGGCTGGTCATCTCGACAAGTAGCCGACCACTTCAATGCAAATCATCCCAGAAGACATCCCGTGTCGTTTACCGCAGTCGAAAACCTTGTTCGAATGTTTAAAGCAACTGGCAGCGTCGATTACAAACCGAGTTCGAAACGGTCATCCGAGAAGGCAACGGAAGCATTAGCAAGGTCAAAGATGCCAACACACTGAACGTCTATGGAGGTGCAACAGATTGTAGCTCGAAAGAATTTAAAAACGGAGAAATTTAATCCGTATACATTAGTTATTCAAAAGCCAAAAGAGGAAGATTCACTCCGATAGCGGATGTTGTTTTTTTTGTTATTCTCGTTTGAGTCTATTGTCGTTGTTGGCATTCTTTGTCTTGATCCTCGCTTTTCTCGGAGGATGTCAGATTGTCGTTCAAGTTTATTGTCTTTATTGGCATTTTCCGTTTTGATCTTCACTTTTATTTTGTTGTGGATTATCTCGTGGTACTAGTATTTCTTAGAATCAAGCAATTTCCTTATCAAAAAGTGCCATAATAATTATATTAAAACAAAAGACAAGCATTTGTTTAAAAAAATAATACGAAGTGAAATTGTATCGAATGTACCGTAAAATCGGTATCGATATTTAAAAAGATCTACGAACTACTTGTATTGATTAAAGAATTGCCTTAACAGAAACCTTTTTAACGTTGGAAGATTTTAAACAAATTGTGAAACGCTCGACAACTAGGATTATTAACGTCTGTATAATAAAAATATATTAACTAAATATAAAAGCAAAATAAAACGATACATACATAAAACCAAGTGAAAATGAATAAAATAACAAATTTATTAAAATAATAAATAAACAAAGCTATATTTAAAATGTTACGTAATGTAATATTTTACGACTGATTTGAATTGCGTTAGCAGAAACCTTTTTAATGTTGGAAGAATTGAAATGAATTGTGAGACGCTCGACAACTAGGATTATTAACGTCTGTAGGTATAATAAAAATACATTAACTAAATATGAAAGCAAAGAAAAACGATAGATACTTAAAACCAAGTGAAAATGAATAAAATAACAAATTTATTAAAACAATAAATAAGCAAAGCTATATTTAAAATGTTACGAATTGTAATATTTTAAGACTGATTTGAATTGCGTTAGCAGAAACCTTTTTAACGTTGGAAGAATTTAAATGAATTGTGAGACGCTCGACAACTAGGATCATTAATGTCTGTATAATAAAAATATATTAACTAAATATAAAAGCAAAATAAAACGATATATACATAAAACCAAGTGAAAATGAATAAAATAACAAATTTATTATACCAATAAATAAACAAAGCTATATTTAAAATGTTACGAAATGCAATATTTTAAAATTAATTAAACAATTGCCTTAACAGAAACCTTTTTAACGTTGGAAAATTTTAAACGAATTGTGAGACGCTCGACAACTCTGGTCATTATTGCCTATATAATTAAAATACATTAACTCAATATAAAAGCGAAATAAAACGATAGATACAAAAAACTAGGTTAATATGAATAAAATATCAAACTTATTAAACAAGGAATAAACAAAGCTATATTTAAAATGATATTTAATGTTACGAAATGGAATATTTTAACAGTCTACGACAATTCTCTTTTGAAAAACTTTTCGATCAAAAGCGATTTTTAATTGTGTAAAATTTTATACTTAACATTTAAAATAGAGTGAACTATATAAATTTACGTGCTATTCGAAACTATTTTAGAAGATGTCTACCAAAAACATTTTAAATATTTAAAACAACGTGAAATTATATCAACAATACAAATTAAAGAACCTTTTTTAAATGATAAAATTATTTTAAAAAGTATTTTGGTTTGATGAACTGGTTTATAAAAACGATTTTTTTGATGAAAAATATAATCTTACGTAAATATTGTCACCTATTTGAAAACATTCTACAACTTACCGAAGAAAAAATAATATCTAAAGCAAAGTGAAATTATATCAACAAAACGAAATACAGGAACCTATTTTAAACGATAAAAATATTTTAAAAAATAGTTCGGTTTGATGGACTTATCTATCAAGAACGATTTTTTTAATGAAATATATAATCTTACGTAATATTGGCACCTATTTAAAAGACTACAATTTACCGATGAAAAAATATTAAAATCTAAAAGTGAAATTATATCAACAATACTAAATAAGTGACCTATTAAAGCAAATAATTCAAAGTTTAATGTTAATATTTTATTTTCTGTGTATTAATTGGAGTTACAATTAATTTTGATGTTAAATTACAGATATAATCAAACATAAACAAATTTATGAGTTCGGATCACTTGAAATGTATTGTAATATATTATTTTGTCGGTAAACTGGAATGTCGCCGTCCACACTTGTGTGCTTGGTGGTGGTTGCACATGTACTCCTTCTCGGAATATGCCGGGTTACAGGCATTCCGATGACCCCATGACAAGGATGTATTTGTAGAGGGGTTATTTTGTTACACTCCCCCCCCCCCTCCCCTGGTTCCAGCGTACGTCCCGTGGTGGGACCAGGAACAACGTCTGCGGGCTTCTTTCGAGGTCTCCTGCGTTTACGTACACCAACTACCGGTTCAGTCTCCTTGCAGCTCAGACACGGCGTCAGCGAAGATTGGAGGTATTCTATTGTATCTACCGAACAAATCTCTACGCATGGCGTTTCAGTCGCGTTGCACATTGGGCAGTTTCGGCGTACGTATCCCGGTCTCCCACATCCGTAACAGGACAACGTGGGAGTAGCATCTGGCGTCACCTTTGTTTCAGAGCTAACATTGAGAGCAGTAGCATCGTTTGATTTGTTTGCCTTTGATGCAAGTTTCTGGCAATCTTCTTTCACATGGCCGACCGTGCGGCAGTACGCACAACGTGGCTGTTTGAGATTGCTTTCGTGCACTTCATCACCATTACGCTCAAAGGTTTTTCCAACCAATCTACTTTGTCTGAAAAGTTCACTAAAAGTTTTAACTTTGTCGCGAGGTATCTTTTCGCGAATACGTTTATGCAACAAGCCATAAACCATATCCAACTGAACTTCTTCTGATAACGTTCCTGCAGCTAACTGAGCAAGCAGCGCTCGGCTTTACCTACGAATACGTCTGTATGTGTCTTAGAATCTTGTTCTTCGGCAAACAGTTCATGATAGATTCGGTACGCTGGTTTCCTCGGACCAAACGTACTTCTCAGCAGGTCAATTGCATCTTCTCAGGTCTCTACTGTGGCCTTCACTCCTTGATACCAAGTCGCAGCAAAATCGGTTAACAACATGGGAAGTCCCTTTAATGCGTTTGCATTGGAAACCTGTGTACAATCTTTGTAAATTTCTATCGCGTCTATAAATGCGTTTACATCGCCGTTTCCATCGAATTTCGAAGAGCATCTCGAAAAGTTACCACCGGGAACTTGTGGCGGCGGAGCGACAACAGTCGGCGTCTGCGCAACTGTTAGTCTGGCTAAGAGCTCCTGAAATTGTTCGTTGGTCAACGTCACCGACATGTTTTCGTTTCCACGTCGACTTCGTAACCAATATTGATTCTGATCTCAGGCTCCGTGTTTGTTGAGCAATAGCAGTGATTTACCGATCAATAAATTTTAGTTTTAATGTACTTACAACTGTAAAATGTACAAAACGTTTTAGAAACGTGCAGAATTTTGAAATCTCTTGCACTTTCACTCGAAATTCACGTTAGCGTTCACAAGACAGTCACTTGATCACTAACAATGCGAATATAATCAGAACACGTTTAGTGTTCAACAGAGTTTGATACCGGACGCGGTGAAACAAAGTTCAATGTCGTGCGCAGTGGAACAATTCAGTACTGAGCACACGAAACAAAGTTCAATACCGGACACAGTAAAACAGTTTAAATGTCAGTCACAGTGAAACAATGTTCAATGCCGAACACGGCGAAACAAAGTTCAATACCGGACACAACGAAACAGTTTATTAACGAGCACGGCGAAACAAAGTTCAATACCGGACACAGTAAAACAGTTTAAATGTTAGTCACAGTGAAGCAATGTTCAATACCGAACACGGCGAAACAAAGTTCAATACCGGACAAGACGAAGCAGTTTATTACCGTTAATTATGATGTTAAATTACAGATATAATCAAACGTAAACAAATTTATGAGTTCGGATCACTCGAAATGTATTGTAATATATTATTTTGGCGGTAAACTGGAATGTCGCCGTCCACACTTGTGTGCTTGGTGGTGGTTGCACATGTACTCCTTCTCGAAATATGCCGGGTTACAGGCATTCCTATGACCCCATGACAGGAATGTATTTGTAGAGGGGTTATTTTGTTACAAAAGGATATTTTATGGAGCAGATAAATTAGTTAATATTTATTTTGTTTAACACGACGTTTCGTAATAATTTATTACTTCTTCAGGTGCTCGATAAATTATTTGTTTTGATTAAAAATAAGGAGCTGAACTTTCTGTAAAAATAAGTGACCTATTTTAACGTATGAAAATATTATAAAACGTATTATCCTTTGAAGGACTTTTCTATCAAAAACGATTTTTTAATAAAAGATATAATCTTGCGCAATATTGTCACCTATTTTAAAAGATTCTACAATTTACTGTATGAAGAACGTATCTAACAAAATATATCTTTTGTGTCAAAAAAAAAGTGAAATTATATGGGTATCCCATTTTAAAAGATACCTGCTACGATAAATTTTGTTTGAAAAAATTATCAGCCAAAAACAACTTTTTAATTTTGTCAAATTTTGTTTGGACAAAGATTTCTGTTTTCGTGGAGGCTTGGCAGAGGACACACGTGCGTCGGCACAACGCATTTTTGTGATTGTCGTTTTTTTTTTTTGTTGGTAACAATTTTTTTTGTTGTTTTTAGTATTTGAACAAAAATATTTAACAATATTTGCAACGCATACATTTTATTTACTTTTCTCCCTTCTCTGATTTGACTAACGTAGTCCTAGTGACGTCATATGCGCGTCCTCTGACTCTGTTCTCGGCTGTGACTTGCAAAATGCAAACACAAAATGGACGTTTTATGTGTGATTGTAACGGTCTGGCTGCTTTGTTGGGAAATTGTTGACTGGAGACGCTATTGTAGTTATTATTATCCGTGAAATTTGTCAAAGGATCTTTGGTTTCTCTAATTCCGTGAAAATAGAAAAGGACCTGTGGCTTCGCAGCTTTTATTTAAAATATAGAAAATAGATCTGGTTGTTTTGTTTGGAAAGTGATTGGAGACCAGTGTTGCCAGATTTTTTTTTTGCCAAGTCGGGATTTTGGAACTTTTTGAGTGAAAAAAAGCGGGATTCTTTCGTCGAAAGCGGAACATATAATCAGAAGTTTTTAAATATTTATCTTTTTATTTGAGTTCAAATTACGTTTACGTGACAATAGATAGCAAAAATAGCCATAGAAAATGTATTTAAAAAAAATATGATATTTTAAATCAGAATTACCGTATCGTTAAATAGTTGAGTCTTATTCATCTTCTGAATAAAAAAAAACAGAAATCAAAATGAAAAAAGTTTTATTCATTAGAAAAATATGGCGTTTCAAACAATAGTCTGAGGAGTGAGTGTTACAAATTGAAACTTATAATAAGAGAATAATTATTTACGCACGGTCGAGTTATCCCCGAAAAGCGGGACTGAGCCTGTCCCGCGAGTTATGGTTGTGGTTTCACACAACCAGTTTTTAAAAAAAGATTTATTTTACTTATTTAATTTAAATTATTATTATTGTTGATTTATTTTGTTTGAAAATACACAGTATGTGTTTCTATAATTATAAATACAAAAGTATACAAATTCGATATAAGTATATAATGTTATATTATAATATATTATTGTTAATTATGAATTTTGACCAGTCATTAGGTCGAACAGGTTTAGATGATTCGCGATGAATGAATTGTGTACGTTTCTTCCGTTGTAAGGAAAACGTGATACTTTGAGATAACGTTAAAAAAGATGTCTTCTTCAGGAAGTCGTGGGCTGCTATATCAGTTGTTGTATATGCAATAGTCTGCACTTAACACGCGCGGGACATTTAATTTTGATTTAAAAATCGGGACGTCTGGCAACGCTGTTGTAGTTTGCGTCAATTTTCCGTGAAATTTGTCAAAGGATCTTTGGTTTCTATAATTCCGTGAAAATAGAAAAGGACCTGTGGCTTCGCAACTCTTATTTAAAATATAGAAAATAGGTCTGGTTGTTTTGTTTGGAAATTGTTGATTGGAGACGCTATTGTAGTTTGCGTCAATTTTCCGTGAAATTTGTAAAAGGATCTTTGGTTTCTCTAATTCCGTGAAAATAGAAAAGGACCTGTGGCTTCGCAGCTCTTATTTAAAATATAGAAAATAATAGAAAACAGGATCAGGGGTAATTGGAATAATGAAAATAAATCAATTTAAACACTCATTGATTGCAACGTTTCGTCTTTTTTATTAAGACTTTTTCAAGCTCTAAAAAAATTTACAATAATTAACATTCATATAAAAATATTAAACATTATGGATTAAATTAATAATTTACTAAAATAAACAATGGTGTGACTAACCTCAATATGCTTAAACGATAGTTAAACTATGATATAATATACAATTTGGCATTACAAAAACAATTATTAAGGTGCGCTTACACGGGCAACTAAAATTGCTCAATTCCGGGCAATAGTGGTCAATTCACGGCGATGGCAACATGTAGGAATTGTTGCTTGAGATACCGCCACACCATATCACGCGATATGGAGCAACTTTGAAAAACTAGGCAATACAAGGCAATCATTCATACACTATAGCAATTCAGTTGAACTGTCGTTGGCTATGGACGAGGTTTTACTGGCAGCGGCGTGTAATACTTTTATTATAATAAGTTTAAAACGAAAAAAAAAAGAAAAGGAATAGACAGATTTGGGTGCGAACGTATCTAGCAAGAGTCCGCTTCTTCCGTGCCTTTTAAAAAAAGCATGCTTTTAAAAGCAAACCAATTGCTATCTTGAGAAGCGCCACTGCCACTTTTTTCTTCGTCTCCATTTTTTTTAATTCATTGTTAAAATATGTACGTACATTTTTTTGCTGCCTCTTCGTGACTTATTTGAAACTGCTGGCCAATAGCAGTCCATTCATCTTTCTTTAGCGTACGATCTTTAAAGTCCAAACTTTTGTTATCCCATAAACAAACACGTATCTGAACTGCATCGATGAAGTTTATTATCTTTTCATTATTCCACGCCATTATATCCACGCACAGCTGTACTGCACTGCACAATAGAAGCAAAGAAAATGAATTGACAGCGGCGCATCTCATCCCTGTCACCACACGAAAGTGAAACCATGGATACGTATACGTATAGAAGGAAAATTGACTAAAATTTCCAAACCGTGTGGATATTCGGCAATTCATGTCGGCCACTTTGGGCAATAAGGAATATATGGAGCAATTAGAAGCAATATTGCCGAACCAATTGCCGCATTTTATTGAAATTGCTCCAGATTGATTCATTAATTGCTCCATTCTGTTGCCGGGCAATTATTGCTCAAAAAATTGGTCGTGTAAAGGCACTTTTAAAAATTGAAAAATTGTAGAAAATAGTATGTTCTTTTTTTATTTTTTTATTATTATTTTCACAGTCAACTAAAAAGTATAGTATGAAAGTTGCTCAGTTTAACTAATTCTCCGCTAGAGGTCAGTACAATTCCCAAAAATTTTGAATTTAAATTAAATATACACCACAAAATTGAAAAAATTTTTTAGTACTAATCAATAATAATGAATAGAAAATAATATTTGAAGCGTTATTATTGACATTTGAACGTCAGTGGCGTACTATGAAATATAGAATCGTGGCAATACCTTATCTGACGTGAGGAATCGGTGTTTTTCTTTGAATCCTACTATAGCTTCTTGACTGGACTGTCGTGGATTCGAATCCTGTGTGCTGATGGATGTTTTGTGATGTTGTTTATTTTAAAGTGATTATATTATTTGATGTAATTAAGACGCTAATGATCTAAGTTGACGAGCGTCACAATCTACAATGAATAAATTGGATTTTTCTATAAGACAATAAATAGTTGAAAAACGTCTTTTGGGACGATTACGTCGCGTCAATGGCGTACGCCGAAATTTATTGTCATTCTGATGGAAATTGTCTATCAATAAGTCACGACTTCAGAAGTATATCGAACGGTGATGCGCTACCGGTATAAAAAAGATTTTTAATTAAACCGCATTGTTTTTTTTTTTTTTTTGATTTAATTCCAATAAAGGATATTTCCCCTACATAATAATAATAATATAGCCTCAATATTCCCACTGTAGGGAAAAGGCCTCCTCCAGTTTCTTCCATTCGGATCGGTCTTTGGTTTTCCTTGTCCAAAGAGGTCCAGCAAATTTGGCAAGGTCATCCTTCCATCTTGTTACTTGTCTACCAACTTTTCTTTTATTGTAAAATGGATACCACACCGTTGCTCTGTATGACCCCACCCGTTATCCTCACATCGGTGTACATGGCCCGCCCACTTCCACTTAGCCTTTTTACATACATAAATCGCATCACGTACTTTTGTTTTATTACGAATAATTTTATTTTTACATACAATTATATAAATAGTAATATATTTAAGAGTATATGCTACTGATAAATCCATAGGAAACATATACTCCGAGTGTAGCACACATTTTCGCGCCATAGAACAAGTTGATATTGGGCATCTCGCTCGTCTAAACGAATTTGTTTATAGAGAAAGAGACCCAAATTTGAGACATTTTTTTTGTAAATTTGAAATAAAATTCATCGTTAAATAAATTTTTATTAATAATGTATTAGAATACAAGCTTATTATATTAACAAAACATTCATGCAAAGAAAACCATATTAAAATAGTGATATAGAGAAATTATTGAACAAAAAGTTTTTTTTGTCAACTGTCCTAAAAAAATAAAAGGTTGCCTAATTTGGGACAGACTGACGTCCCAATTTGAGACAGATATCCTAATTTGAGATACTAATCAAAAAAACCTTTTCCTTCGCAGAAAGAACATATAAAATTAAGATCTTTAATTTCCCCACAGTCTTCATGGGCCCATCTGCTGCAGTAAATACATTTTGCCCATTGCTCGCCATGCTTGTCCTCGGAATATCTGCCCGAACAAAAAAAGCATTCAGCATCACTTCCTCCGGATTCGTCTGAAGAGGAATCAGCCAATGTAAAACTGTTGTCGCTTTCAGAGTTTGAACTAGAGGAAGACGCGCGTTTCTTTCTTTTTTGTTGTAATCCTGATGTGGAAGGTTGATCCTGTTTTAAAACTGATGATTTTCGTAAAACTGAAGTGGATTTCTTTACCATTTTCTTTGACTGCTTTCCTTTTTTTTCTGACTTTCCACTGATATTTTTCTTAGGTATTTTTTTAACCTGCTTTTTTTCTAAACTTTCTTGCAATTCCTCTTTGTAAGGAGTGAGAGTGATAATGGATGCTTTACCAGCCCTAACATTCGACTTAGTTTCTTTGGTTTTGTATACAGGCAGAGGACAAATATCCGTGGGAGAAAAATAGTCCTTGGTGTTCGTTCATTTCTGTCCTGCGTTCGGACAGACATCACATCATTTTGATTTTGGTTCTCCGGAGGAGATTCTTGATGATTTAAATCTTCTGAGAGATGTTCTTCTTGAATAACTGCTTCGTTTTTCATCACATTATGTACACCAAAATCATGATCTCTAAAGATGTTTTTGTTCAAAGGCACTAGTCCCGTTTTTCTAAAACCATTGCACGATGTTTCCATAGTGGCAGCTCTATTGTAGGCTTTGCAAAAAATGCTAGCAATTGCGTATGGAGATACAGTACTTAATTGGTTCTCTCGAAGCCAATTTTCTATCTCCTGTGCATAATAAGTTTTTAAAAGGCTGGTTTGAACTTCTTGTCCTTGCAGACATTCAATTCTCGTTTGCATCGACTAGTTCCGCGGCCACATTTTGATGGAAAACTATAACGTTTAATGATATTGCCCAAATAATGGCCCACAAACCAATTATGTACCACATCATTTATTACTTCTCTGTAAGAAAATCCCCCATAAAAATTATAGATTATTTCTTTCCTTTCCGACGTATTTTTTTCAGAAAGCTGTTGGTTTTTTTCAAACCGTTCAAATTAATTTACGGTACTGCATGCCGATGTTGCGCATGTGTTTCAATCGGCAGGAGCGGCAATATCTTTTTCCGTGCTTGGATTGTATCGAACATCTTGAAGAATGCTCGATACACACCAAGTTTAGAGCTGTAAAATAATGAAATTTTAAATTCTTCAAAACTGAAATATTAGGCATAACAGTTTTGAGTCGTTTTTGTAATGACCCGATATGTGATGTCATAGTTACTTTGAGTTTGGAGGTACGAATTTTGGATTATAAAAGAAAGTTTTTTGGCCGGAAAAAACATTCTAGTCTCCCTATGAGTCTATCAGTTTGCGGCAGGGCTCGGATGTAGAATAATTTGCACGGCCCACATTCAACGCGTCTAAAGATCGTCGAACATCGCTTCTGCTCTCGGAGTCTCGGCACACGCTTTTAAGTACTGGAAGCTCGTCATTCTGGTTTACATCGACTAGTCCGGCGGCAACATTTTGACGGAAAACTATAACATACAAAAATATTGCCCAAATAATAGCCAAAAAAAAACAATTATGTACCACGTAATGTATTACTTCTCTGGAAGAAAATCCCCCATAAAAATTATATTTAGTATAATAGCTTTTGTCTGCTATAATTGTTAACCCTTCGACCGTGTGGTGCTAAAAAGTTACAAGAAATGTGTGGTGGGGTATGACATACCCCAATACAAAAAGTCAATATATATTATATATATTTATCAATTTTTGATATTTTTTTAAGTTTACATTATATTATAAGTGTAGTTAATGCATCAATATCTGTGTTAACCTTTTGCCTATCATTTTAAACGAAATATATTCAAAAACTTTAGAAACGAACATTTAGTATTTCCATAAATCATATTTATTTCATGATAATATTAAAATACAAAAATAAATTCACATTCATATTTAACTTCGTAAATCAAATAACAAAACTACATAAAATAGAACATTGAAAACCGAACAGGAAAATACTGTAAAACAAAATAGTTAGGACTCTTCAATTTCTGAGCAATTTGAGCAATAAAAATTGGCATGTTCCATACAAATAGCTTTGTTACATTTTTCACATGCATAAAAAGTCTTTCGATCCTTTGTTCTGGGACAAAAGTCACATCTTTTGCTCGTACGTAACCGTTTTGATGGTCTTTCAGGGGGTACACTTTCATTTTTCTTTTGAAATGCGCGAGGAATACGAGGATTCTCAGCTCTTCTATTTTTGTGTTCAGATAATAACTGCATTCCTAATTCTCTCAAGTACTCACGACGCTTTAATGTTGCAATTTGATTATTCTCTTTAAAAATTATTTGTGAATTAACACCAGCCGTATTTAAAAGGGAATAAAAAATGGTTAGGGGCCATCTTTTGCTATTTCTAGAAACATTAAAATTGGCCGACAGCTCATCTAGTGTATCTACACCTCCTTTAGTGAAATTATAAAAAGTCACTATTTCTGGCTTTCTTTTATCTCCCGTACCGGGGTCTATGGCGTTATCGTGATGTAACGTTGAAAACAAAATTACATTTTTATTTTTTTTTGGGATATATGAAACAGCAGTAACATTCTCTTGAAATGCAAATAAAGAACTGTTAGCATCTCGATTACGTACACTCAAAAGAGGAGATGGAATGTCTCTTTTGTTTTTTCGAACGGTTCCTACTGACGTAAGTATATGGTTTTTCAACAAATCGATTATTAGGTCATAGCTTGTGAACCAGTTGTCAAACGTAATGTTACGTTTAGTTCCAGATACTAGGGATGTTCATGTCAAAAAAATATCGATATTTTTTTCGATATAATATATCGTAATGTTATATCGATACTTTGCGATATATCGAACAAATATATCGATATTTTAAATATATCGATATTTTAAAAATATCGTAAGTAATTACTTGTATTTAACTACCGTTGTTTGGGGTAAAATTGATCACCAAGGGTGAGATTGTCATGATTTTGTAAATTTAATTCTGACGCCAACTGGTTAGATAATGTGAATCTGCGCACTAGTTTTCGCGCCAGATTCAAATTTACGAAATCATGATTTAGTGAACAATCTCACCCTTGGTGATAAATTTCACCCCAAACAACGGTAGTTTATAATATTAAATAGGGATCAGGTTAATTATGAGTAAAAACACTTTAGAGAGAAGAAACAAATCAACTTTATTTAACAATCATACGAAATCATACGAAAAAGAATAGCAGCTTTTTCTTTTCTACCATACCAATACGCAAGATTTATAAATCCCAGTACTTTTTCTCTAAACCTTGCAAAAACAAAATTTTATTTACCCTTTTGGCTTGCAATCTGCTTCTCTGCTGTGTAAGAACCTGTGCAGCTTTTGAGAAAAGTCGTTCAGATGGAACTGAGCTAGCCACCATGGTTAAATATTTAAATGCCACATTGTACAACGTTGGGAACTGTATTTTGTAGTCTGCCCACACTTCTAATGGGTTTTCGTTAAATCTACTGACTGGAGCGCTCAAATAAAGCGATAACTCATCTGAAAGACTTTCATTAGTTTTATTTGTTTTCCAATTCCGCTGGACCAGTTTATGGTGATCACTCCAGAGATCCGAAGATAAACTAATTTTGTCTGAATTGTCAGAGTCAGATTCCACAGTAGATTCATCTTGCTGGTTTTTTTAAATCATCTCTTTAATTTTACTGACGGCATTTGCGCACGCCAAAGAATCTTCAAAATGAAGTTTTTTGAATCTTGGGTCCAATATTGTAGCAATAGCTAATGATGATACCTGTTCAATGGCGCCCATTCGTTTATTAATTTCGGCAAGAATGCGTTTTTATACCTCCTTGATTAAAGGTTCTTCAATTACTACGTTTTTAAGTTTTGATATCATGCAGTGCACTAATGGAATGACTTTGCTACTTGAGCAATATTTATCGCCAGATATTTCCTTGGTCGCTGCTTCTAGTGGGCGTAGTATGTTAAGAAGTGATGTTAATATTGTCAACTCCATACCAGTTAACATCGGCGGTGCTGTTTTATGACGAATTAAAATTTCGCTTACAGCGTTTCGTAAATCAAGGAAACGTGCAATCATATAGTACGTGCTGTTCCAACGTGTAGGGACATCCTGAATCAATTTTGTGTCAGCTTTAACTGATTTACGCAATTCGTCACTTGCTACACAACTTTGTTTGAAAAAAGTAACAACATTTTTTACTTTCGTTAATATTTGCTGTAATTCTGGAATTTCCAAAATATGTTGAGCTACCAAATCAAGTGTATGCGCAAAGCACGGGATATGCTTTTTTTTCCAAATGCAATTTCGACAGCCTTCACCATATTTGCAGCATTATCAGTTACTACTGCTGTGACTTTATCAGTATTAAATCCCCACTCTTCACATGTTTCAGTGAGCATTTGTGCAATGTATTCGGAAGTATGTCTTTCATCTAAGTGGTATACACCTAAAGTTACGGAATGAAATTCAATTCCGATGCCAAAATGAGCAGTTACACCTAGGTAACTTCTCATTTGTAGATCTGACCAAATGTAACTTGTTAGGGTAAGATCTTCTACACAGCATAATTTATTTTTCATAACTGTTGATAACGCATCATACTTTTCATCTAACCAGCGTGTCACAGAAGTTCTGCTAGGAATCTTATAATGAGGTGCCCTTACTTTCAGAAGATTGTTGAAACCTTCATTTTCAACTAATGAAAAAGGTTGATTGTCCTTACAGATCATGAACATTATGGCATTGTTAATTCTTTTAGTTTTGTCACCAGTAGAGGTATACGCATATATTTCTCCAAAACTACTTTCAATTGATCTCTGGCGTTTAAAAAGCAATTCCCTATCATAATCCATCTTTTGATCAGTTTGAGAATTGTTCGCACTTATCTCGCTACTAACCATTGGCGACGACGTAGAAGTTGAAGGCAACAGTTGATGTTCGTTTACGGTAGATTCCGATATCGTGATACTATCTTGTTTTGAAGTACTAGGGATTGGGTTGGACAAATCTGAATTTAAATCTTTTGTAACAGCAGCAGCACTATTGTTACTTTTCAAATTTTCCAAGTAGACAGCCTTATGAATATTTTTGATATGTGCCATCGCATTAGAGGTATTGCCAGCCGTTTTAACATTTTTTTGACATAACTTGCATCTGGCAGTTTTCTCATCACTTTTTTCGTAATATTTCCAAACAATACTTTTTTTAGTAGGTGCCATATTGAAAGAATTCCTAATTTCTAAAAAAAAAGACCTGCGTGAGAAAAATCCTAAGTCCTAAAAATTAATGAAATAAAAACAAATATCCATCGAAATAAATTTAATCGACCATTTCCCATCCCTAACTAAGACTTGAAAACCAAAAAAAAATTGCCATTGACAAGTTAATTAAAAGTACATTTTGGAGAATTTGATACAAATACCAATGATGAATGAGTATGAAATTGGCCGACATTTTTTTTGTTTTTTAACTGTACATTTTTTAGTTTATTGAATTAAAACTTTATTTACAGTATTCTTTTATTATTGTAAAAAATAATTAGTGTCGGCTAGTTCACACTCATAAATACTAAGGCATTCCATTATTTATTGTTTTATACTATTAAATAGTAACAATTGATAGTACTTTCATTAAAAACACGTTATACTTACTGTATGAATCGTAAACTGTAATAAACAAAACAAACAATAATTATCACATCTTGCTTCTTCTATACAATTTATAAAAGCTGTTTTTATATATCGTTATACACACTTAACGGTATTTATATTGCGTAAACTGTATTAAACAAAACAGACAACTTTTATTTATAGATTATATTGCACTGAAAACGAAACCCATTACTAAAACAAGTGACTAAAGAGTATAGACATACACCACATCACAGAACACGTGCACCACATTTGCTACTAGTGCTGCCCACGCGGAGAGTATCTCATGTCGGCGTTTCGTTATTGTAAAGGCTATAGTTTTCAATAATCAGGGGTTTTTCGTTTTATTTTTACTCAAACTGACAATGTTGCAGATTTAAAGGAATAAACAGATATAAAAATGAAATGTGACACGATATTTGATATATCGGATGAAATATATCGATATTACATTCGATACTAGATGATTCGATAATATCGGATTGAAGCGATATATCGCGTACATGTATCGATATTTTTTGAAATATCGATTTATATCGCCCACTACTACCAGATACTGGTTCTATGAGTCGTAACACTAAATCATGCGGCTTATTACTACATTTGAAAGGGCCTTCAGGTTGCACCCCTACGTAAACTTCCATATTTACTAAGTAATATGTCCGACTGTCCACTAGAGCGTATATTTTTATCCCATACTTAGCCGGTTTATTGGGGATGTATTGTTTAAATGAAACACGGCCACGAAATGCTTCTAATTTTTCATCAATCGTTAGATATGCGCTAGGTGTGTAACATAATTTACAGTTGTCTGTAAATTTTTCAAAAATAGCCCTTATAGCAGCCAACTTATCAATTTTTATTCGCTCGTTCCTATTATTTATGTTATCAAAGCGTAAACAACTAATTAAAAAACTGAAACGATGTACAGACATGGTAGATCTAAATATATCAAGTCCCGTTCCATCTGTACGCCAAAGATCTTCCATGTTTTGCCGATTTGATTTGAACAAACCAGCCAGATAAAGTAATCCAAAGACAGCCTTTATTTCTACATCATCAGTTTCTTTTACCATATATTGATGATCAGGATTATATGATCGTGCTCGTACAGCAATTTTTATGTTTGTCCAACTAACTGTATCATCAATCATTTGCTTATCAAAAAACAATTGCCAACAATCGATAGGCGTTTTTGCTGCTTTAGCATGTTGTTTCACACCTGGCAAAACCACGATTATGTTTTCAGCTCTTGTTCGTACCTGCGGTGTATTTCGCTGTTTCATCCACTTCTTTCCATTTTTGTCCCGAAAATAGTTATTGTTTCCTGATTCAAGCAATTCGTTTTCAACTTGTTCAGCCTCGTTTTCATCTTCGGTTGTAATATGTAGCTCCTCGACATCATCCACGTCGTTTTCCGAAAAACTTTCATCCCCAGAGTCCGACTCCACCTCATTCCATAGGCGTAAAAGACGTTCTTGCTCTTCTTCGTAAGACATCTTACAACACAATTATTGCAGAAAGTTAAAAAAGATGTAAATAATTACAAGAAATCATTAAAAAATGGGCATCACTTACCGGGTTATTTTTGTTACACTAGCTGTGTGGTGGGGTATATAATACCCAGAGCGATTATGAATGATTCTAACTTGCCAACACCTTAATGTATACTGATCTGTATATCATTACAACATAGAGCAATGCAAAATGAACAGCTATTGGCCTCTATGACAAAATAGCCGAACTACTATTAAAATTATAACGGAAAATAGTACCTATGGGGTATATCTTACCCCACCACACGGTCGAAGGGTTAAGAAACATTCATTGTTGTAGCACTATATTAGAAAAATTTTTCTAATATAGTGCTACAACAATGAATGTTTCTTAACAATTATAGCAGACAAAAGCTATTATACTAAATTAATTCAGCTGGTACGTAGCTACAAGCGTATGTAAAAATATTTACTAATATAAAAATTATAGATTATGTGTTCCCTTTCCGACGTATTTTTTTCAAAAAGCTGTTAGTTTTTTTCACGTAAAGGAAGATTTGGTTGAGGATTAATAAATAAAAAGCTTTACCAAAGTTTCGCTATGGCCAACGTTTCGAAAAATTTATTTTCATCTTCAGGGCCTTAAGCTGGTTAAATGGTGGTAAATTGTTCTAATATTATACATGATCATTTTTACAAGTAAATACAATTTTAAACATCACATTAAAACACATTAAAATTAATATTAATTCAATTTTAAAAATAAACCGTCACAATTTAAAAAAAATATTTCTTTTCGAATATTGTTTTGTGCACAAATAATTTTTCTAGTACTGGAAGTACGACATTCTGGTTTACATCGACTAGTCCGGCGGCAACATTTTGACGGAAAACTATAATATACAAAAATATTGGCCAAATAATGACCAAAAAACCAATTATGTATCATGAATATAAATACATAAATGTGATGGAGATAGCTCAAGAATTTCAAAAACTAAAGACAAAAAATATTGATGACGATAAAAGCCATCTCATCCAAAAAGAAAAAAACCTTGAGAGAGAAATGGGCATGCTGGAAAATAAATTTAAGAATTATGTAACCTCAGTAAATTTGATCGATCTAGATTATTAATTGTACTAATGTATTTTTGTTAAAATCCGCCATAAAAATTATAGATTATTTCTTCCCTTTCCGACGTATTTTTTTTTTCAGAAAGTTGTTAGTTTTTTGTGGAGTTTTATGAGTAATATCACACGTTCTTTTATTTTAGTTAAAGCTGCCTTAAGATTCTAATGGGAATTACTATGCGTCCCGTAATATTTTTTTCCTTGACTTTGACTAACTTTTACTTGTTCCACCGTTTCGGCCTCTGATGTTTCGGGCTGTAAACAGAATTGACACAAAAAATTAATATATGGGTGAATATTTGGAAACTCATCCATACAAGACTGTCCTAAGCAAATTTTATTAAATGTTGAGAATGTCTGTCAATACAAAGAAAGGCAATAGTATATCAAATATATATATTAAAGAAGCCTACACATTTTCCACTTGGTTTTTGAGTTATGGACAGTTTTGTGCAAAATTCAGACAGGGGACTGTTGTGACCAACCAGGGGAATGATTTTAAGAACAAAAACTAGTATTTTTATTAGTTTAAATAATAAAAGCTTTATTTTTATTAGCACTTACAATGTGTAATTATTACTTAAATAATCAACGAGATCACAACGAAGAACACTTATTAAATAAAGACATTTTGATAACATTTGTGATAAACTAACTAAAATCAACTTACTTTAACAGTCTTTCTAAAATACAGATTGTATGACATAAGTCAGCTTTTAGAATGTTATTAAAAATAAACAAAATAAACATTACCTCTTTTAACTAATTATCACAATAAACATTTTGGATTACAACTAGGAAACACTTGTACTTTTCAAGTAACTTAAAGTAATCATCAATGGCACAGTATATTACTAAAAATCAATCTTACTATCCAGCGAAATATCTTATTTCTCAAAGACCGATACTGATTTTGGAAAACTATAAAATAATCTACTTCCTTGTACGGTTACCTTCGGATCAGGCAACTTTTCCAATATTTGGTCAAAACCGACATCAGACATATCATTCTCATCAATTCTGAACTTGTAGCCCTTGTTATCACAAATTTTCATAAAAGTCACTGTTAATTCGCCGTCCTCATTATCTACTTTATTAACAACAGCAGCATAACGATATTTCCTGTTTCTGACAATAAACTTAACTAAAACATAATCACCATTATTATAATATGATTGCTGTTGGCCACTTGTACTAGCGAGAGTTACGGTTATAAACTGTCTCAGCAATGCAGTATTTTTACTGCGGAGCTATTTGCAATTTTGCAATCCTTGAGACATGTTCATGGCCCGAATAAGTATGTCATTTGCAGCGATTCTTTGAGTGGTCTTCAGGCTATACAGTGTTTGTATCCTAGTCATACGCTGATATGCTTAATTCAGGACAAATTGTATTCCCTGCGGAGAGGTGGAACCATTGTCCGTTTTTGTTGGATTCCCGGTCACATGGGGATCCGGGGGAACGAACTGGCAGACACTGCTGCCAAAGACGCTGCAAGTAACGGACAAAATGTGTTTTGCGTTATCGGTGACGATCTGAAAAATGGACTTAAAACAGCAGTCCAACAGGAGTGGAAAGACGAATGGAGTACGACGATAGAAAACAAACTAAGAATAATTAAACCTACAGTTGACCCCTGGATCACATCTTGTCGTTCCTCCAGGTGGGAGGAAGTATTACTCACACGACTTCGCATCGGTCACTGTAGGCTGACGCACGGTTTTCTAATGGCTCGTGAGGAACCGCCCATCTGTGAGACGTGTGACACTCGTGTCACCGTCTCACACATTTTAATCGAGTGTGTCCAGTTCAGGGACACACGACAGCGGATCGGATTGTCAGGTGATCTGTCGGTTATTTTAGGAAATGATCCTGACAATGTCGATCTGCTGTTTCGTTTTTTAAAAGAAACCGGTCTCGACCGGTATCTATGATTTTATTTATTTATTTATTGATCGTTTTGTTTTTTGTTATTGTATTGTTTTGTTTTTTGTTATAGTATCGTTTTGTTTTATGTTTTTATAATTATTATATACATTGACTATTGTCATATTTTATAGACGCTGATAACCTCAGATGTTGAGCGTCTATAATCTACAATCTCTCTCTCTCTCAATTTCTTTCTTACAGGTTTTACTTTCTCCTTCTGTTTAGTAAGTTTATTTTCTTTGGTTTTCGTCAGTTCTTCTATTCTATGTTTTTCAGGAGTGCTCGTATATACTCGAGATTTTCCACGTCTTGGGTTTATTGTCTTAACTCGTGGCTTGGCTTTAGGGTAAGGTCTGATCTCTTCTGGGGTGCGTGTTATCTTACCAAATAATACTGATTTTGAATTACTTGAATTGAAGGGAAGTGGAGGCGACATTGACTGCTTAGGAGAATCCGAAGAAACTTTGGATGTTGATGGATATTGTTGAGCTTCTTTTTGTGCATTTTCATTATCTTCTTCCTTATTTTGGGCATCGTTGATAATTGCATTATTAGTTTGATCTTCTACTTGTGGATCTTTTGCAGGATCTGGGCGATCTGTGACATAAGAAGAAAGAAAATCTTCATCACCAAAGGCCAGCTGATTGATTGGCCATATGCCTGGTTTCTCAAAACTTTTTGTTATATTCTTAATCGTGAAAGAATTTTTGTAAGCTATATTACACAATGTTGGTATGTCGTATATTATGGTGATTTGTTTTCCAGGGTTTGTAGTCATCCAATTGTTGAAAGCTGTTTTACAATATGCTTTGAATGGGCCAAAAATTGCAACATCCAAAGGTTGCAATTTGTGGGAAGTATGTGGAGGAAATGAGAGTAGATGTATTCCGTGTTCTCTTGCATAATTGAGACTCGTGATTATCAAGCAGAATAAGTGAAGGCTTCTCTTTAGATGTGTTAGTCATTTTCTGAAAATGTTCTAGTACATTTACAAATAAAGATGAAGTCATCCATCCGGATTTGGATGCCAATCCCAAAGAACCAGTAGGGGCACCATTTAGAAAATATTCCTTATATCTGACTCTCGGGAAAATTATTACTGGAGGTACGGCATTTCCTGTGGCATTTACAATACCAACGAACGTTACGAGTTGTCCTCTCTCCCCAGAAACTGCTTGGCCTACTTGTTTTTTACCGGTTTCAGCAATGACTCTTGGGGCTGCTAAAACGGTAGTAACACCAGTTTCGTCTATGTTGTATATGTGGTCGGGAGTAAATTTGTACTTGTCCATTATGTTAATATAATTGGTAAAAAACTCATTGACGCTATGCTTATTAAAGGCGGCTGATCTTGCTAAACTAGTATTCTCCGGTCGTCGTAAGCTGAGATTCAAATGGCGTTTCATGAAAGCTTGGATCCAGAATAATCCAGCCATTTTATTCCGATGCCAATTTGTAGGGATTTTATCCTTTTTGCAATGGACTGCAAACTCATATGCTAACATTTGAGCTTGCTGGTATGTCAAACCATAGTGAATTTGAGACGATTTTATAAAATACTTTTCAAGACTTTCTTCTTCTTGCATAGTAAATACTTGACTGCTGGTGTACTTAGATTGAAATTCTGGGTTTTGTACCGACACTATTTCATCTTCGTGTGCTGAATCATCTGATGCAATATGGGTAACATCAGGATTCAGTTTTTGGAATTTCTCAACTCTATGTTGCAGAGTTGCAGAACGGATGTCGTAATCTGCAGCTGCCGCTCTGACAGATTTTTTTTTTATTAATTACATCTCTAATTGCTTGCTTGATGACACCCTCATCAATACTGGTCCTTCGGGTTTTTTTAATATATGTTCGTACCATTTCTAGAAAGTAAAAAGCACATAACTAATTGTCTGGCCATAATTAATAAAATATAGAGACACATTGATGCATCGTGGGGCACATTGATACAGGCATCAATGTGCCTCTACTAGCTATGTATCAATCTGCCCCTTAACTCCATTTTAAGCAAATAATTTATTTAACATAACCTACCTTTGTTTTCACAATGAGACTTGATTTTGCTGTAAACACACAGCTAATGTACTGCAGATTGACACTAAATATAACCCCTATAATTCTTTAGTATTTGCATAAAAAGCATTGGTAAAAAACTACAATTATTAATCTTATTTTGTGAAAAACACAGAACACACGTTAACATTGAAACTATCATCCGACCTGACTTCAAACTTTGTGGCAAGAAACATCACAGTAGTGACATCGTTTGACGAAATACTTTAATTTATTATTTAACTGAGAGCGGAAAATTTGAAAATGTATCAATGTGCCCCTTGTATCAATGCGCCTCTCTCTCCCCTAGTTCTTGTATTAGTTCACGCGGACTAACCGTTAATATTCTTTTTACATATTTTGTTATAGATCGTACCTTATTCATCTTTGGATCTTTGTAGCCTTGCTTTTCAGCTATCCATTTTTTAAACAGTATAGGCTTGCTATTATTAAACTCTTGGTAATCAGGATTCCAGCGAAAACTTTAACACATTTTTTAATGCTAATGTATGTGCAATTTCATTTTTAACATCATTCCTGTGTCATTTGCAGGTAATTTTGAAGCATACAAACTAACATATTTATATGTGTCGTTGTAATATTGTATGAATGGATAGGAAGGTTTTGGTCTAAGGTTTATTAGTTCATATAGGATTTCATTTTCATCTCGAGGATCAGAAAAAGTTCTAGTTAGAATGTCTTTGATTGAGTGCCAGTCTCAACAAAGATTTGCAGTTACTACTTGTTTCGCTTCTCCTTTAATTTTAGACAATATTCCATTTATAATTTGAAAATTTTGATATTGGCCATCAGAATTAAGTGGTTGAGTTGTGACTGCGAAACGTGCAACAATTAAATCGATGCCTTGAATAAAATTGTTAAGTACGTCTGAGTTACTACCATCAAAATCTGGTATAAATGCAAATGCATGTCTATCAAATGCTGGTGTAGTCATTGTTAAAGCGGTATTGTTGTCGATAGAATTAGTAGAGGAAGATATTTCAACTGCAATTTCTTCTAGAGATTGATTTAAATCGCTTAAATCAAATGTTGAAATAAATTATTGAAAGATCTTGCTCTGATATAAAGTTAAAAATGACTTACGCTAAAAATACTATGCTAATTTTCATGATGAGTGAAGCTTGTAGATCGTAGATGTTGGTACTGCTGGGCTGTACTGGTTTGATATTGTTGGCGGACTTCTTGAATTAAAGTTGGTAAGGGCTTACCCGCCTTACTGAGCAATATGGCTCTAAGTTTTAAAGAAGATGAGATAAAACGTTACAATATATTGTGTAGATGTATCGTTTGCGATAAACGTTATAGTACATATATGTGGTTTGTTGTTTAGCTCGAAAGATTGCTTTTCACTGTATTCGCTCTGAGCGAAGCCATGGTAGGGGAAATTAAATCGACTGAAGCGTTCGCAGTGGTTACTTTCGGCGTTACGGGAGGCTATTATTACTAAAATTGTAAGCAAGTACACGTGAAAGTATTTTGTTTTAATTTTAATAAATTAAAAAAAAAATGAGACACCAGAGTTGTGTTGTAAATTGTAAAAATACCAGCAGAAAAAGTAAGTGCAAATTTTATAAATTTCCGACTGCTCAATGGAAAATCAATCAACGGAATCAGTGGATAGCTGCAGTTAAAAGGCTGAAGTAAGTAGTACCATAACCTTAATTTTATGAATAATAATAATTCGAAGAATTGCAAACCTTTTCAAAATTTTTAAGTTTAGTAAAAGTTAATAATTTTGTAGGGATTCTGTGATGAAAAAAATCGAATATATAATAAATGCTTAAATTTAAATTTAAAAAAAAAGATTACACATACTGTTCTAACAT
The DNA here is from genome assembly GCA_034508555.1 of Venustoraphidia nigricollis. NCBI lineage: Eukaryota > Metazoa > Arthropoda > Insecta > Raphidioptera > Raphidiidae > Venustoraphidia > Venustoraphidia nigricollis. Next base: position 5,060,646 of record JAVRKA010000016.1, read on the forward strand.
TTTGTAAACACGTGATTTTTTAGCGCTGATGGATCACAGTGGGTTCCCAAGCCATACGATTGTATTTGTAGTGATCATTTTATTGGAGGTAAAAAATCAGAAGAGGAGTTAAGTCCTGGCTACATCCCAACTATATTTCCTTCAATTTACAAGTCTTCAAAAGTAAATGAATCCTCTGCGTTAGACAGGTAAAAATTATTTGATAAAACTTGATCAATATGAACGACTTAGCAATGATAATTTCATATTTTCAGATACAAGCGCGTAATGAATCGGCGGATGAAAGCAACATTGCCTTCAACATCAAATGCTGAGTTCCATGTTATAGAATCGGTAGAAGTGATGACTGAAAATCCTCCAGTAGTGTCTTCAAAAGTAGATCAAGAGTGTCAAGTTGATTTTTATTCGAACTCTGATATAAATTCTTAAACGTTTACTTGCAAGCGTTATATCAAAGATGATTTATGTCATGCTGAAACTCAGACAGAAATTGCTGAAGATACTAGGTCGAATAAAATTCATATTGGTAATAAAAAATATGTTGACAAAGAATGTGGTACTCCTGAAAAAACGTTTGTTAATAAAGAAAGTCAAGCGGATAGTAAACATTTTAATGGATTCACATCGGTGACAAAGGATCAAGAAATCATTGATCTGGCTGGGGTATCATTCGATAATTTCGAGCGGTAAAAAGCCTTGGTTCTAATGGGTTCGGTTTTAGGATGGGGGGGTTAGAAAAGATGTTTCCACCAAAGCAAATACTCATGTCCTTACGAATAATAATATATTTACATGAGGTAAAATAAAAGTTACTTACACATAGTGAATAGGAACCCGTACACACACACACACACACACACCGATCACGGCTTAGCACACAATCCCGACTGCCCAGCGCGCGACACCGCGCGCTGTTTTCTTTTCGTACTTAATTATAGATATAGGGTGAGCCACTTTGTTACACTTGTTGCCAAGAATGTCTACGCGAAAAAAGTACATTGTATCGAAAAAAGATCGACTATTAATTTTTTTAATGAAAATGAAAACTGGATTAACATTTTCAGCACTTGGTGTACTGTTCAGTGTTCACAGAACAACAATTTCTACAATTTTTTATGAAACTTTGCAACTACTAGCTAGTGCAACCAGAAATTTAGTATTTTGGTCAGATATTGACGCTGTTCAAGAAACTATGCCTGACTGCTTTCTACCTGATTACAGTAACACCAGGGTTATAATTGATTGTACAGAATTTCGAATTGATATCCCTAGAAGTGTCGACAATCGTGTTTTTACATACTCCCAATACAAAAAGAACTTCACGGCCAAAGTTCTTATTGGTATAACTCCTGGAGGTTTTATTTCCTTAAGATCTGACGTAGCTGGAGGACGGAAATCGGATTCTCATCTTACAATAGAGTCAGGGCTGTTAGATCTATTAGAAGATGGTGACATTGTTTTGGCTGACAAAGGTTTTCAAGAAATAAAAACAGTGATTGACGCAAGCGGTAAAAAAGTACAAATGGTTATGCCGCCTTTCCTTGAGAAAAAAAATGAATTTTCAACCGAAGAAACTCAACAAACATACAGTGTAGCAAGAGTTAAGATTCACGTTGAAAGAATCACGCAACGATTACGGACTTATCAAATACTGCTATGGTATTTTATGGGATACAAAATTAAATTTCCAAGATTTTGTAAATATATTGTAAGTTTATTAATAAATAAATAATTAAAATTTTTGTAATAAACAATAAAATTCTTTTAAACTTATTTATAACTTTCATATGAGTAACGAATATTATAACTCTTTAAAATTGGCATTATTATAACGAACAATAACACTCTTTACTTAACTTAATAAATATTGCATTTTAAGTAACGAATAAATGTCTTTACTTAACTTTCAAATAATTGACTTGTTAGTAACAATGACAACAATCCTTATTTCTACGTAGTTATGTAATATAAAAATTAAATTATTATTTTAAAATATTCTAAATATCACTTCCAGTAAAGCTTCGTTTCTCCAATGCAATCTCATTTTCCTTATTACTATCTAAGTTATCAGTATTATCACCATTGTTATTGTTATTTTCTTTATCACTGTCTTCGGTAGTCAAGGCCGCGCATAAAGCTGGTAGATAATGTTCAAAATAGAATTTTTCGCTTTTTAAAATCACAGTTTTTAAAAAATCTTCGTCTCTATGAACTTCAATCAAGAAACTGCCATCTTCAACAGGTGAATAGATGAAGAAATCACAAACGCTCATACCACTGACGTACATTTGAACTTGAACTTGTGTATAATAAACATCAGTCTTTTTAAGTTGTAACTTATTATCAATAAATTGTAAATACTTAACATTACTTGAATTATCAACAATATTGATTATCGGTTTCTTCTCGCAGGAACTTGGACATTTAAATTCAACAATTTTAAAAATAGAGCCATCATCAGTGACAACACCATCCAGGCTTGCACAAAGCCAAGGCTGAAATTTGCTAACCAACACTCCAACCCGTTTAACAATACAATTTGTCAATTCTTGGTATTTATCTTTGGCATGAGTTTCCATTTTTAAACCGTATCTGGTTGAAGCGCTGTCAATTTTACTAGGATTTAACATGTCTGAAATTAAAGCTTCAACTGATTTTGTGCTTTGGATTTCCTGGTTGTATTTGGTACAAAAGTTTTCTGAAAATTCCATATGCACCACGGCTTCGCTTTCAGATAATCCATCTTTCAGTTGTTTAAGGACATTATACTGGTGTACTATGTTAAACGAATGCCGGAAAAATTTAGCCATGTCGTTTTCAATTTTTTGTATGAGATCTTCAGGTAAGATTTCCTGTATTTCTTTTTTACACTTCATGACAAATCGTTCTTTCTTTAATTTCACATCGTATATGGCCTCTTTTTTACTCACCCACTGTTTCATGAAGATCGGCTTTGAGTTATCGAATTCTGCATAAGTCAAAGTTTTTAAGCAACACTCATCACATGTTCTCTCTAGACATCTTTCAGAATATCGATCGCAACAGAGCTCTTTCAACATACTTTGATGATTACTCACTGTCGTGAGGATATTTGCCTTCCTTAGAGCAGCAAGTTGAAGGTCCATGTTTTCGTGGAGCGTGCAAGCACAAGTATCACGGTTTGATAATGTAGGGGGAACCACCCAAAATGGTCGGAATCGGGTGAATAGGGAATAACTGATTTTAAATGGAATGGTTTTCAAAAACTTCTCGTGAAGATTTTTCATACTATCCAGTAGATATCTTTTCTGTTTTTTAATTTGTTTACGAGTCGCAAATTCCTTCTTTCCTGCTGTTTGACGACTGTTAGTCATCTTCTAAAAATTGCTCAACTAGATTTTGCACTTTAATTTTGGCGTTAATCATTTTTCTGTTTGGAAGGTTATGTCCAGTTTTTTTATAAGTCACTGCTTTGTTTTGTATTCTCCATAATTTGTATTTATTCACTACATCTCCAGATATAGCTTGTTTGAACTTTCTTTTATCTTCATGACTCTTTATTTAGGGTAGTTTTAACCTCTCCGAAAAGGGCCTTCTTCACTAATTCCTTCTTTTTAGTAATATCTTCACTCATTTCTTCAATTCTGGTTTTTGGAGTTTTTTCAATAGACTTAACAACTTTCTTTAACTGCTTTTTAACTCGTTTATATTTTTGACGCTGAGTATTCAATCTAGTTTTGAGTTTTAAAACTATTTCTTCCATCGTTTTTAATTGTTTATTTTTGGACCTTCTCTGGCTTTTGCTTCTCTTTTGATTTCAATTTGAAATTTGTTGGTAGGATTCTGAACAATTTGTGGGCAATTCGACTGGTCAATGAGCACCATAGTTTTTGAAACATATCGTTTCTTGGGGAAGATAGTAGGGAAAACTGGGGACACTTGATCACCATTTTGGTTTCTTGCTTATATTTTTTTCAAATTTAGTTCTATAAAAATAATACATACATGTTTATTACTGTTCCCCATTATTTGATTGTTATATTTGTGTTGTATAAAATCAAAAACAGCAATCTGTCTTTTTTATGATTAGCAGTAATTAACAAAAAATGTTTTATTCTATATTTAGTTCATAAAATCACTGTATGTGGCATCAATTTTATTCGTTTTAAATTTTGTAATCAATATAACTGAACCTTTAAGAGATTAAATTTAAATTAAAACAATAATAACCTTTTTAAAGTTTCAGATTACTGTTGTAGTTACTGATTTTTAAAAATTGCTGCATATGATTCTAAACAAACAACAGAATGCTGGTTTTGTTTCTAGCCAATTTAATATTAAAATATAGGGTTGTCAATGATGAAATTATCAAGATGGTAATTTAGTGTTTTATTAATACATTGTATATTATTGTTCTTGACAGTAATATATCATAAACATTACTAAGGCACGTAACATTGAAAATTAGACACGAAGGCTGTTTGGTTCTTCCAATTCCTCATCACAATAATTAATATCTTCTTGTGGTGCTGCTTGTAAGGTTTCCTGACTTATTTGTATTTCTTTATAAAAACTCAAATCAGGTAAATCATGCCACTCCATGCCAAAATGTTTACTAAGCAATTTGTTTACGTAATTTAATTTATTTTTATTGACCGCAACTATACTGGGTAGTATGATTGGATTAATCATTTTGATCGTTTTTTTAGCTTTACAAATGTTTTGTGGAGTACTTAAATCACTTTTGTAAAAAATTTCGCCTCTCACAAGAACATTGTCACGTTTTTTTGAACGTCGCAAAATGAATCTGTTGCACTCATTGAATTTAATATTCCAACTTGTAGTTGGCTTTACCGCATCTTTGATGACTGTCTTCCAGTCATAAACTGTGCAGTCAGTACCGAATCTTTGTAAAGTTGCGTTTTCGGATATAACATCTGTAATTTCTTTTGGACGTAGTATGACCTCACGCTTCCTAAGTTTTTTTTCGATTATTCCAAAAAGACGGTCAGCGGGCATGAATGAGTGGCCAGTAACGGGAAATATCACTTCTATAACTTTAATATTATTTATATTTTCTAAGAGCCATTTGCAGCACATACCGATCATAATGCTATTTTTATTCTGCCCGCCGCACCCGTCTGCAACTAAACGTATTGTTGTAATTCCCGTTTTATCAGTCTAAAGGTATGAATTCCGAAGGCGGCTGCAGCAACCGACTGCAACTGCAGGCTGCAGACGGCAACCGCAAACGTGCTGTTGCCTGCGGTTGGACCAATGTAGAAGGCAGCGACAGATTTCAGCGGCAGTCGGTTTTTAAGCGTTCCGTAAATGATGACGGACGATTTTGACGTTCCCGGTAGCAAATTTCCGGTACTATTTTGAGCCTTTTGTTGGAAGAGGAAGATGACGATAACTTTTTGGTACTGTATACCAGAAAAAGAAGAAAGCTCACGATGCCTTTATTCAGAAATAGCCCAGATGAAGGAAGTTATTCAATGTTGATTAAAAGCATTTGTTAAGTGACGAAAAAAAAGTCACCAAATTAATCAGTTTTCCTCGTCGGCGCCCGAAAAACTCATTTTTCACGTGTGCAGTCGGCGACACTACTCTCTGCTCTTCTTCTATCGCCCCATCCTGTGAATGGGAAGTAAATGCCGATCTCTGTGGAAGTGATCATTTTCCAATCATTTGTCGGGCTCTTTCATTCCATGTGGATGAGAGACGCTCCCCGAAATGGATAATACGACAAGCGAATTGGTCACTTTTTCAAGAAGCGCTTGATATCGGCGAAATGAACTTTGGCAACGTCGACGCAGCTGTAGAGCATTTCACGGATGCGGTAATCGAGGCAGCTTCGGCTGCGATCCCACGCACGTCGACAACACCACGACGCGTGCCCGTTCCCTGGTGGAACGAGACCTGTCGGGAGGCCATCCGTGAACGTCGAAAGGCTCTCCGTCACTTCAAAAATAATATGACGGACGAGAATCGGATAATTTTCATGCAGAAGCGTTCCGTTGCCAGACGTATCATAGCAGAGAGTAAAAAGCAGTCGTGGACCGAGTTCGTATCCACTATAAGAAGTTCTACTCCCGCCCGCGAAGTGTGGGAAAAAATCCGGAGGATCTCTGGCAAACAGAGTTATAATCACGTTTCGGGATTGATAATGGACAATGACGTTATAACGTCACCTGCCGAGGTGTCAGATTACATGGGTTCATGCTACGCAAGAGTTTCTAGTTCCACTAATTACCTCGAGAGTTTTTTGGCTCAGAAAACCTTAGCGGAACAAGTAACATTGAACTTCTCATCGCCGAACGATGAGAATTATAATGCATCATTCACCTCGTGGGAACTACAGTCGAGTTTGCGCGATTGCCATGATACTTCTCCAGGACCAGACGACATCCATTATCAATTTTTGAAAAGGCTACCTCCCTCCGGTTTTGCATTCCTTCTCAAGATGTTCAACTTGATTTGGTCATCGAACATGTTTCCATCCGCTTGGTACAACTCTATTGTAGTGCCGTTGTTGAAGCCGGGAAAAGACCGTAAACAAGCTTCCAGTTATCGTCCTGTTTCTCTAACCAGTTGTTTGTCAAAACTCCTCGAACGGATGATCAACCGACGATTGATCTGGATCCTTGAATCTAGACGCTTGATCACGAACGCCCAGTGCGGCTTTCGAAAACACCGTTCGACGATGGATCATCTCGTCCGGTTGGAGTCTGCAATACAGGACGCTTTTCTAAATAAACAGCACTTGCTGGCTGTCTTTTTCGATCTCGAAAAGGCTTATGACACTACATGGCGGTATGGGATACTCCGCACACTACACAATTGGGGTATCAAAGGACATCTTGGGAAGTTTTTAAGTAATTTTCTATCTGAGCGTCATTTTCAGGTACGTATCGGCAACACGTTGTCTAATGACTTTATACAGGAGAACGGTGTGCCACAGGGTTCTGTACTCAGTGTCACTCTTTTTTCCATCGCTATTAATGGCATAATTGAGAGCATCCCAACAACTGTAGAGTCATTGCTCTATGTTGACGACTTGGCGATTTACTGTTCGTCAAAGTACATTCGTACTGCACAACGTCATCTGCAATTGGCCATTAATAGCATACAGCGCTGGACAACCGACAACGGTTTTAATTTTTCCGTTGAGAAAACGCAGTGTGTGCACTTTTGCAGAACTCGTGGTTGCTATCAGGAACCGTTCTTGTATCTGTACGGCACGTACATTTCTGTGCAAAACAGTGCCCGTTTTCTTGGGCTTACCTTGGACCGATCGTTAAACTGGAAGGCGCATATTAATATTTTAAAGCGAAAATCGATGTCCTCGATTAATATTTTAAAAATTTTATCCGGCACCACTTGGGGAGCGGACCGTACGGTTATGCTGCGAATCTATCGGGCACTCGTACGGTCTAAACTGGATTACGGTAGCATAGTGTATGACTCTGCGCGTGAGTCGTACATACGAACACTAAATGCCGTCCATCACGCTGGAGTTCGACTATCTACTGGAGCGTTTCGATCCAGCCCAGTAGTCAGCATTCTTGCTGAAAGCGGAGAGCTTCCGTTGAACATCAGGCGGAAAAGAAACATAATTTCTTACGCTTCCAAGCTCCGTAGTCAACCTGATCACCCTACATATAGTTGTGTATTCGAACCTCGTTTTTCTTCTCTGTACAGACGGAAAAGAAATGCTACTCGTCCCCTCGGTATCAGGTTGGCAAATCATCTGAACGAACTTCAGTTACTGCTTCCTAGAACGCTAAGAGTTGGATGTAATTCTGTGCCTCCGTGGCTTATCCCTCAGCCCATCGTCGATATGTCGTTGTCGGTGTATCAACGCGATACAACTACTCCAGAATTCTATCGTCAACTGTTCCTTAATTGGTTAGACGAAAATCGAGACTTCCGTCCCGTTTATACAGACGGATCGAAGTCTCACGATCAAGTCGGCTGTGCGTTCGTCACCGATAACGAGAGTTACGGTTATAAACTGTCTCAGCAATGCAGTATTTTTACTGCAGAGCTATTTGCAATTTTGCAATCCTTGAGACATGTTCATGGCCCGAATAAGTATGTCATTTGCAGCGATTCTTTGAGTGGTCTTCAGGCTATACAGTGTTTGTATCCTAGTCATACGCTGATATGCTTAATTCAGGACAAATTGTATTCCCTGCGGAGAGGTGGAACCATTGTCCGTTTTTGTTGGATTCCGGGTCACATGGGGATCCGGGGGAACGAACTGGCAGACACTGCTGCCAAAGACGCTGCAAGTAACGGACAAAATGTGTTTTGCGTTATCGGTGACGATCTGAAAAATGGACTTAAAACAGCAATCCAACAGGTGTGGAAAGACGAATGGAGTACGACGATAGAAAACAAACTAAGAACAATTAAACCTACAGTTGACCCTTGGATCACATCTTGTCGTTCCTCCAGGTGGGAGGAAGTATTACTCACACGACTTCGCATCGGTCACTGTAGGCTGACGCACGGTTTTCTAATGGCTCGTGAGGAACCGCCCATCTGTGAGACGTGTGACACTCGTGTCACCGTCTCACACATTTTAATCGAGTGTGTCCAGTTCAGGGACACACGACAGCGGATCGGATTATCAGGTGATCTGTCGGTTATTTTAGGAAATGATCCTGACAATGTCGATCTGCTGTTTCGTTTTTTAAAAGAATCTGGTCTCGACCGGTATCTATGATTTTATTTATTAATATTTATTGATTTACTGTATCGTTTTGTTTTTTGTTATTGTATTATTTTTTCTTTTGTTATAGTATCGTTTTGTTCTATGTTTTTATAATTATTGTATACACTGACTATTGTCATATTTTTATAGACGCTGATAACCTCAGATGTTGAGCGTCTATAATCTACAATCTCTCTCTCTCTCTCGGTCCGCAGTCGCGGCAAGCTACGACGGCAGGCGACAGTGCCGCCGCGCTCCGAATGCATTTAAAGGTACGATTCCGATCCACGCGGCAGACGGCCGACAGCAAATGCTGTCGGCCTTCAGTTGCCGTCGTATAGATTCCGAAGCTGACAGCGGGCACTGCAGTTACGTCGCAGCATTACTAATTTGCGATTGTGTCTAATGTCTTCGATATACAATTATGAATAATCAAATGCTGCAAGTTTTATTGCAAGAAGAAGAAGATGACGATGATTTATTATTGTACTATTACTTAAGCAGAAAACCTATACTGCCATTGTATTTAAATAGACTGGAAGAAGGCTCTTATGAATCTTTAATAAAAAGACACTTGAATGATAGTGAAGACGTTTTCAGAAGTTATTGCCGTTTAAATAAAAACCAGTTTAATTTTGTAATCTCTTTAATTTATAATGATCTTGCTCCAAAAACATTGCGGTACACAATATCGCCAGAAGAGAAATTATTCTTAACATTAAGGTAAGCTAATTAAAATTATTTCTTAATAAAAATAGTAGACAAAATCAGTAAACTAATTGTTAAAAAATTCTGAGATTGAAGGAAATTCTCCATTTTCTGTTTGATGTGTCAAATCATTTGCTTCCGAAATAACTGAACTTAATTCGGCATTACGTGTATATGTCAAATCGGTTGGTTCCGAATAACTGCTAACTGGAGAATAAGCATTTAAAATTGTATACCGACTGTCATCAGAAACACTTGTCATGGCTGTACCAGTTCTTGAAGTAGATGGTGTTGAAGAACTAGATATAGTACCATTGTCTGCCGCCAGTATCTCGTACTTGGTGAGAACTTCAAAGATTTCCTTTTTTGCTTTAATTTTGAAGCAATCTTGTTGGCAAGTTCTTTAAAACCTGTTCAATATGATGAGCAAATGATTTGAACTCATCATCAGTTCCAGATATATTTTTCATTAGCGATACTCGTGAATTTTCTCTCTCTCTCATATATAATAAAATTTCATCTCTACTACTTCGAGGGCGTTTTTTGATTCTTTTTTGTGGGTTAACTGCGCTAGGAGGAGCAGTATTCATGTTAGCATTCCCTTGCTGGCTATTCGCTTCAGAAATTGTGACATCAGTCCCTTGCTGGATATTAATCTGTGCTGACTCTGCGGACTCTTCAGCATTATCTTGTGATGACACCGATTGACCATCTACGTTACTAATAGAAAACCTCTCCTGCGAAACGTTATCTAAGAAAGACAATAATCTGTATAATTTCCATTTCGTGCGATTGCTTTTTGGAGCTTCTGATCCAGTAGGAAGTTTATTTTTTCGTTTAAAACGCATATAACCATCGCGTATTGTCTTCCACTGCTTTTTACAGTTTTCACCTGCAATGTAAATATGAAATCTTAGTGTATTTTTTGTACAAGTATTATTCAAAATTTTAATGTAGTTATTTTGTTTCAGATTCATGGCAACAGGAGAAAGTTTTGCTTCCTTAGCATTTCAGTATCGTATATCAAGGTCATATATATCGAGAATAGTAAAACAAATATTACATTTACTTCGACTAAAACTAATTCCAATTTGTATGGCTCCTCCTACTAAAAATGATTTTCAAAGGATTGAAAGAGAATTTTGGGAAAAATGGAACATGCCAAATTGCGTCGGAAGTATCGATGGCAAGCACATTCGTATAAAGTCACCACAGAACAGTGGATCTCTTTTCTTCAACTATAAAGAGTACTTCTCTATAGTGTTACTAGCAATAGTTGATTCAAACTACAAATTTATTGCAATTGATGTGGGGTCCTATGGAAAGGAAGGTGACAGCAATATATTTAAAAAGTCAGAAATGGGAAAGAAAATACAGAACCATACATTTAACTTTCCGGAACCAAAAAATTTACCGGGAACAAATGATATTTTACCACATTTCCTAATTGGAGACGAAGCTTTTGCTCTTGATACATTTATGATGAAGCCATATTCTCAGAGATTTGCAAGAGATGACAACCAGAAAGATATTTTTAACTACAGGCTAAGTCGTGCTCGACGAGTAGTCGAAAACGCTTTCGGCTTATTATCTCAAGTTTTTAGAGTATTTTACATACCGATACCAATTTTACCTGAAACTTGTGACGACTTAATAATATCCGCCTGTTGCTTGCACAACATATTACGAGATGGTTATCTTGAACACCAGCAGATTCCAAGATATCACTGCGATGAAGAAGCAATACCATCTCATAATATGATCAGAATGGCAAGTACTAGTGGTTTTGCTAATGCCGGAGGCTTAGTGATTCGAGACAAATTAAAAGATTTTTTTTGTTCCCAAATAGGTGAAGTATCTTGGCAAAGAAGTATTGTAAATCGTATAGAATAGTAATATGTTTTTAATAAATAATATAAATATACTTACTGGTTTTATTGAGTTCTTGAGCGATCTCTTTCCAAATATTTTCTTTAATACGTGTATCTTTATAATTAGGATGTTTGCAATCAAATAAACACGGATGCTTAGACACTAAATTAATAAAATTTTCGCTTTCTTCGTCTGTCAACACGTCCATAATGTCGAACTGCAACGACAGTACTGTGTTTTGCATGGAAGTGCAGTCTGCCGCTACGCGTCAAAAGTAGTCATGACATGTCGCGCGGCAGTTGCAGCGTATGTCGGAATCGGCCTCATACAAATGAATACTACAAAGTAATGTCGCCTGCCGTCGCGGCACATGCCGTCGCCGTCTGCCGCTGCCGTCTGCCGCGTGGATCGGAATCATACCTTAATAGAAAAATATGGATACCAGTACTGCCGCCTGCGGTCTGCCGCTGCAGTCTGCGGTCGCATTCGGAATCATACCTTTATTAAGACGATCATAAACTGCAGATGCCACCAAGTTAGCATTTTTTGCAAATTCGTTTTCTGTACAATGGTACGAAAAAACACGATCTTTATTTAAGGGCAACGTGGAAGACCCTTCCACAACGGCTAAATTGTAAAAATACAATTGACGGCTATACTAGCAGGATTGGTCAGGAACTTTAGGTAACGGAAGGTTTTTTTGAAAATCAAATGATATAATTTTCAAACCTGATTTAGTATCTCTCAAATTGTCAAAATTCGATTTTGCCCGTAAAGAGTGAACCCTTTTTTCTGCAATTAAGGTTGCCTTTTTATTTTCGTCTTGTTCTATCTTAATTTTTTCTCTTAGTTCCAAACACTTTGAGCAAACATCAGTTTGTGGTACGCCAAATCCCAGATTATAATAATTATTAAAAATATGTCGAAAATATGACAATTTTACTTGAAGATCTGCATTTTGTTGATTACTATTGAACATGAGATAAAGCTTTTTTACATTTAATTCACAAGGCAAGTATTTTCTTTCAGCATCTTTGCTTTTTCGGCAATAATGGGACTCGATACATTTGAGACTTTGAATAAAACGATGGACAGAGTGTTTCCTTTCTTCATACTTCTTAGTCTTGCGATCTCCACCACGACCTTCGCGGGGAAACTCTCCGGTTTCATAAAACTTTTTCATAATATATTCCACTCTATATTTTTTTATATCAAAAATACTCAAAAAAAATTTTTGGCAAATTGGCACTCTCTTTTTGTCGATAAATACAGAATATTTTATCGTAAACTTTTTCTTGCCTTTAAAATTTGGCCGCCTTTTAGTTTTCTGGATTGAACAGAATTTGAAAAGTAAAACATCTTGGTCGTGCTTTGTACGGTTTCTATAATACTTTTTATGTATATTTTGTAAATTACTCATCGTAAGCGTTGCACATTGCAGTGCTTTCGTATCGTGTTCACATACGCGAGCTGGCAAGCTTCTAGGCGAATATCTAAAAGGAGAAAAAATAATTTGTAACAACCCGAGTTTTGGTAAAAACACGATAGAACATACCTGTTCCTTTTTGCAATATTTCTCTTCCAATTTGCGGGATCCTTCTTCTTTTTTCGTGCGAACCTATTAGTTACACAAGTGGAATTGATATCCATGGTTAGTTTTTATACTCTCAAACTAATTTATTTCAACTATTTTTGTTATAAATAAATCAAATTCACACATAAAGTTAACATCAAAAACTACGCAGACGCCATCATGACACGTGACTAAACGAACGGTTGTGATTGGTTGGAACTGACAGATTGCTGGCTATGAAACTCACTGTCCATAGATTGCTGTTTTTGATACTAAAACGAGGTTTCCAACTCAATTTTCAATGTAACATTGATGTTTTTGATCGGAAGTTAAATAATAAGCAAAAACTATTTTAGTGAGACAATGTTGCCACACTAAAATCTCAATTGGTATCAAAATAGCAGATTGCTGTTTTTGATTCTATACAACTCATTTATGAGTGCTTCATTTTTTTTTTTTGCATTTTCCCAAAACTTTGCAAAAGAAACAAGTGTCCCATATTCTGAGAGACTTGATCCCAGTAACGGGTAGACTTGATCATAGGGGATCAAGTCTCCCTAATGCAAACTTTAAATAAATGAAAACCCGGTTTGGTTATAAAAGTATCATTTATTATAACAAAATTATGAATATAATTAGCTTTATATGTGTTAAGTATTAATTTTAGTGATTATTGAGTCTCAATCTCAATGTAAGTTCTACATTTTCATAAATATAATAAGTTTTATTGAAGTATCTTGTAATAACTCTATTCATATCACAAATTATTAACTCTTAAAATAGAGCTTCAAAAGTCTTAGCAGTGTCTATATGAACTTACCATCACCTAAACTTTGTCAGAGTGGACATGATGTCGTCAGCGACGATGCTCTTCGCTTGAGATTCGTTGACGGAAGGAAAGCATTCAAAAATACCTTTCGATACTTTGCTTTTCCATAGCGTCAGTTTTTCATTAAAAGACTTCAGTTTGGATGACGACGAGATGATGTTTTCTGATGGTCCTTGGAGGCTCAAGTTAAGAAAATTAAGTTTGTCGAACAGATCGGAGAGAAACTGAACTTTGAGCCACCAAATCTCGTCACGAAGATCGAATCCAAAATCTCTTTCCTCGACTTCCAAGAATGAAATAACTTCGACTTTGAGATGAACGAGACGCTTCAAAACTTTTCCTTTCGACAGCCAGCGAACTTCGGTGTGGTAAAGCAGAGATTTGAAGTCGGAATCCATGGCATCACAGAGTTGGGCGAAAATTCTTGAATTAAGCGGCCGAGACTTGATGAAGTTCACTACTTTAATAGCTTGATTCAAAACTGACTGCAAGTTTTCCGGCAATGATTTGGCGGCGAGGGCTTCACGATGAATCATACAGTGAGTCGTGATTATATCGAGATTTTCCTGGAGAACGAGAGTAACGAATCCTTTTTGATTTCCTCGCATAGAAGGGCAGCCATCGGTACACACGCTGATGCAGTTCTTCCACTTCAGCTTGAAAAGCAAAACCTTGTTGTTCACTACCTCGAAAATGTCTTCTCCTTTCGTTGTGGTCTTTAGTTCGTCGCAGAAAAAGAATTCATTTATGAATTTCTCATTTTTAATGAAGCGAATAAATGCCAGTAGGTGGGCTTTTCCACAGATATCCGTAGATTCATCGACTTGAAGCGACCACAGCACCTTTGATTCGAGTTCCATTTCGAAGTTCTCACGTATTTGATCTTTCAAATCGGATGATAAATCTTCGATTCGGCGAGACATTGTGTCATTTGACAATGGAACTTTCTTGACTTTCTCAGCGGCTTCAGGTCCAAGTATCGTTTCAACAACAATAGCAAGTGCTGGCGCGATTATTGTTTCACCTTCAGAGTGTGCTTTTTTTCTTTTTGCCAATAGTTGAGCGACCTTGTAACTTGCAACAAGCCCTTTTTCAGGAAGCTTCAAATAGGTTGTAATCTTCTTCGATTGATGATTTCTTTCAGTTTTAAGCTTCTCAAAATATTCTCTTGGTTTTTCTTTGTGCCCTGGATGATTTGTCTCCAAATGTCGCTTCAATTTATTTGGAACCAGAGACTCATTCGACAAAGCTGAGTTGCAGATCAGACAATAAGGAATCTGAGCATCTTCAGGGCCTGATGCTATGAAACCATATTCAATGTACTCTTCCTTGAATTTTCGCTTCGTTCCTTTTCGTTGATTCGGTACATTTTCTTTTACTATTAAATGTTGATCAGATTTTTTTAGAAACTTATCCATGGCTAGAAAATTAAAGAATAATAAATTAAATTAAAGATAATCAAAAAGTAGGAAATCAAATCAACTTACTTCACAAAAAGTATCATCAGATGAAAAACTTGGAAACAAATTTACTTTTAGGACTCATTCAAATTTAACGTCACTTGAAAAATTTCGAAAAATCGCGGCAAATTCAGTTCAAAAATTTATGTTAGAGTTCTAAAATCTTTGCCTTTTTTAATATTGTTGAAAAATCTCGCGACACACCTGCGAACCTCTCGCGACACACTAGTGTGTCGCGACACACAGGTTGAGAATCACTGGTCTATATGAACTGACCATCACCTAAAGGTTAGACTTATATTAGCAACATTTGAAAATCACTTTGGTACTTAAATAAGTTCTAATACTCAAACTTTTTAAATCACTATCATTAACTCTCTTTATATTAATCTCAAGGAAATTTAACAAACATAAATAACTTTGACAACTAGAAACTACTAATAACATCAGGTATTCATATCACACATTTGCATTGCAAGATCTAAGACTTATCTAATCAAAAAGTAACAAATGGTTTTAATCTAAATTTAGAAACGTGTGCACTCTTTTTAGGTAACAACCTAACGTTGAATATTAAATTTTCTTAAAGATTTAGTAAAATGAAATGAGATCACTCGTTTGCTGTTAGACTTGAACTCAGGTGGATTTATTTTTTTTACTCTTTGGTATCTAACCACTTCAGCAACATTGTCTTTTATAGGCCACTTGAATTTATTGTCGTCAATTTTTTTTGCAAATTTTATAATGTAACCAGAATCTGTAACACTGAATTTGTCCAACATAACGATGTACCAAATTGTTCATTGATATTAAATTGACAATAACCCAATCGTTAGTTTCTGGTGACATGTCATTTCCATGATCATCTTCAGATTCACAACTAGATGAAACATCATATTCGTCATCATTTTCATCTTCAGACATGTCATAAGTGGAATCTGGTGATGGAGGCAATTCATTATCATCTTCCGATGAAGATTTTTCCTTATGCGTAAACCCTTTAAAGTTCCGTTTAACTCTATTCACCTTTTTGTCGACTGGTTTATTTATCTTTTTGTTCTTTTTTTCTCTTCTTATTAATAGTTCCTCAACCAACTTTTCTTTTTCAGGTGTATTAGTCAAGATTTTTGTTGATTCTTTTTTACGACCTTTCTGGGTTACCTTTCGGCAGCCTGCTTTCGGGAATGGTTTTATTTCCTCAGGAGTCTTAAAACATTTCAAGATTTTTGGACAACCTGGTTGTGGACTTGATGGAGCAGCTCTCTTTGTAGGAGTTTTGTGTGTAGTAGATATCAGGATCTCATTTGGATTGACAGAGTTTCATGTGAATTGTTCCGGTATAATAGCATCTTGTGTGGTATTTTGAGGTTCTTTCGGGTTAATCTCAAAGTCTTGAAGTGTCAATGTTGCGTCAGATAGAATTGATGTTGAAGCTGATCGTTGTGGACACAAAAGTTCACAGTTTTGTGATTGGTCATTCTCATCAGTGCGTTCTGGATTTGTTTCAGTAACTAAAGGCCTGTCCGTAACATACGACGAGAAAAATTCATCATGGGTGAAAATGTCTTTATTGAAGGGATAAATCCCAGTTACTCGAAATCCACTCAGAATATTCTGAGGTGTAAAAGCTTTTGGAAATGCTTTCCCAAGTAATTCCGATGTTTCATAAATCATTATAGTTTTGGCAGGATTCTGGTCCATCCAATCGCTACAAGCAGTATCATAATTGGCTTTGAGTGGTCCAAACACTGTTCTGTCTAAAGGCTGTGTTTTATGAGACGTGTGGGGAGGTATTGTCAAAAGACTTATTACCATTCTCTTTAGCGAAGTTTAATGATTCTATGCTTATATGACTGCCATGATTATCCATTATAATCAACATCGGACACTCAACTGAACATTTGGTGTATTTTTTAAAATGTTGTAAAAATTTTATAAAATTCTCAGCAGTCATCCAGCCTGAAGGAAATACGCTCGCTGTTGTACCTGCAGGTGCCCCGTTCAACATACGATCTTGCCAGTTCTTGCGTGGAAAGATCATGAATGGAGGAATGTATCCTCCCATTGCATTTATAGCACAGCACGCAGTTACCAATTCACCACGCTCACCTGATGTCATCTTTCCTATTTGCTTTACACCTTTAGTAGCAACAATTTTCTTAGGTTTATGTACAGTACTCAGCCCCGTCTCGTCAATATTCCAGATAGCTTCCGGTCCAAAATGATACTTAACCAATAGTTTTTGTAAATTTTCAAAGAAACAGCCAATGTTATGTTTATTGAAGCTGGTCGATCTACTCAGGCTGGTCGCTTCAGGTACACGTAGTGACAATTGTGAATTTCTCTTCATAAAGCCATGGAACCAATCGTACGACGCAATATTATTGGTCCATTTACATATTTTCTCATCTGGCTTTTGGTTTTGAATAGCCAACTGATATGCCAGCTGCCGAACACACAGAGAAGATAGCTCATGATGGAGTTTGCTAGCTTTTTCTAGGTACTTGGCTAAATGCAACTCCTCTTCTTTAGTGAAGACTTGGGACTGTCTATAATTAGGCTCGTATGTAATAACATTTTCCTGGTCGTTTTGTTTTCTGGCATACCTTTTCAGTGTCATTATTGGGACGTTATACTCTTTGGCAGTACCTTTGATCGTATTTCCCTCCAATACCTTGTTCACAGCTTCTTTAAGAATTTATTGGTCAACACGTATACGTGGTTTTGCATCTTCTTTTCTTTTATATGTTCTTCCCATTTTATAATTAATCTAAAACAAACAAAAAAAAACTGACAAATTGAATGTATGGGACACTTGATCCCGGGATCAAGTGTACCCCATCTTGCCGCGATCAAGTGTACCCGGGAGTGCTCTAAAAAAAGTTGTGCTTACTCGACTCTAATCTGCAACAGTTACATTTCGGTGCTGTCTAGCCCATCGCAATCGTTTCTTCTTCGTGGCTTTGGTGAGGCGTGGTTTTTTGATACGCCGACGACCGATCAAGTTTTCTTCAGCCAACCGCCTTCGGACTGTCCTTTTCGAAACTGCAGTTCCTTCATCGTTCATCATCGTAGTCAGTCGCCCCCCAGGGGAGGTATTGGAATGTAGTTGCGATGGCAGTTGCGTTCCAATGCTTTTTGGGAATTAGCGGTCCCAGGTTCCTGAGCTCGCACCAGTTGGTCGTGAACATTGTTTGGGGACTATTATGAAGGACAGACAGTTGCAACTCTTTTCTTCTTCTGTTCTCCCTTCTTTCTGTTTGTTGATAGCGGCATGTCCCTCCGTTATGGGTACGTTACTGTTGCTGTCTCTTGTTTATAATAGTCCCCAAATAATACACCTGCGTGTTTGCCGTGCGTGGTGACCCGTAAGGAGGAAAAGGGTATCCTGGTAGTTGAAGTTTGTCTTGGACACGCCAACACACTGCTTTGGGCTCGGCTTCTTTGTAAACGGGCGGCTAGACCTAACCCAGCCTAGTCAATCGGCTAACGTCGTGGATATTAAGTATTCCGGCGGGGTGAGCCAGTATCTCTTGATGGAGTGACACCGTCTTTGGAGCTGACTATGTCGACTGTGTAGCCCTGGCGCTCTGCACCGATTTGCGGTCATCGTCCCCTTGTTGGGCTCCGTGGTGGGTGGGGCGCACGGTTGATGAAAATCATAATAAACATTATGACTTCTTACCCTCCCTTAACCAGCCCTCCTTTTAAAAGAGGGCGTAATGATGAAAATTTAGATTTGTTGTTTGGTAACGACACATTAACTGTGACTCCATGTAACAGATATTTAGTTATGAGTAAAATAACCGGAAATTTCAATAGTGACAGTCCTTTTTACATTAATAAACATCTCGATGGCTTATTTGGAAATTTTAAAAGTGTTAAAAAGTTGCGTGACGGATGTTTACTAATTGAAACATCATCCCAACGTCAAGCTGATAAGGTATTGTCTTGCAAAAGCATTAAAGCTTCAGACATGACTACTGACGTACCAGTGAAGGTAGACCTACATAAGCAGTTAAATTTTTCTAAAGGTAGGATCTATTGTTACGATCTACTCAACTGCTCGGTCGAAACAATAAGAGACGAGTTAAAAGATCAAGGTGTGACAGAAGTTTATAGGATTCATGCTCGTCGAGACGGTCAGCTAGTACCGACTCCATCCCACATACTGACATTTTGTACACCACATCCTCCATCGACGATCCAAGCCGCCTATTATAAACTCCAAGTACATCCTTATATTCCGTCGCCTCTTCGCTGCTATAAATGCCAGAAATTTGGACATTCGCAGAATAATTGTACCTCCGCCAGCATCTGTGCAAACTGCAGTCAAAGTATGCATGAAGATCAACCTTGCAAAAGGAAGTCTCTGTGTGTGAACTGCAATGGTGCTCATTCTGCCAGATCTAAAGAATGCCCTAAATTTAAGGAAGAATTTAAAATACAGGAAATTAGAACATCCTTGAAAATTTCATTCGCAGAGGCGAAACGTAAATATAAGGAGGAAACTGCGCCTTCATTTTCCCGATCTTTTGCTAACGTCACTGGTACTCCTGTCAAAAAAGTTGACATGTCCACTCAGACATGTGATATGTCAACACAGACCATTGAAATTTCCCCTAGTACTTCTAAAACTGTCGAAAGCAAAATTATCAAAGAGGTTAAAGTTAAAAATATAAAAAAGAACCCGGCTAATCGATCTAGATCGCCGGTAAAAAAGATCAAATCACCGATAAAAAAATCTAAAGTCATCCTGAACCGTAATAACACTAAAAGTATGACCATCAGTCGTGTTACCAGCAGCTCATCAGAATCTGCGATGGACGAATGTCCTCCTCCGCATTATCGAAATGATGCGAGGGGGAAAACATAATGAGGCAGTGTCTTTATTGTCAAATTTTATCCATTCAATTTCCTACAGTGGAATATGAACGGATTCTATGTCCACTTAAGCGAACTAAAATTACTGCTCAACGATCATAATGCTACCGCTGTTAGCTTACAGGAAACACATCTAAAAGACATCAACACTCCAGTTCTCCGTGGCTTTGCCATTTACCGTAAAGATAAACCATTTGCCGAACGAGCAAGCGGCGGAGTCGCTGTCATAGTTAGAAATAGTGTGTTTTCGGAAAATGTCTCGATACGATCTGATTTGCAGGTCATCGCCGTCAGAATTTTTGCGCCGAAACCGGTTACTTTGTGTTCAATATACATTTCTCCGACAGAACAACTGACACTCGCAAGTATTGTGTCTGTGATCGATCAGCTTCCACGCCCCTTTATCATCATGGGGGACTTTAACGCCCATAACCCCACTTGGGGTTCAAATCACTTGGATGCTCGTGGAAGACTGATGGAGACGTTGATTCTGAATTTGAACCTGGTAATATTGAACACGGGTACTAATACACATTTTTCGGCAGCAAATAGGACATTTTCAGCTATTGATCTCACTCTCTGCTCTTCTTCTATCGCCCCATCCTGTGAATGGGAAGTAAATGCCGATCTCTGTGGAAGTGATCATTTTCCAATCATTTGTCGGGCTCTTTCATTCCATGTGGATGAGAGACGCTCCCCGAAATGGATAATACGACAAGCGAATTGGTCACTTTTTCAAGAAGCGCTTGATATCGGCGAAATGAACTTTGGCAACGTCGACGCAGCTGTAGAGCATTTCACGGATGCGGTAATCGAGGCAGCTTCGGCTGCGATCCCACGCACGTCGACAACACCACGACGCGTGCCCGTTCCCTGGTGGAACGAGACCTGTCGGGAGGCCATCCGTGAACGTCGAAAGGCTCTCCGTCACTTCAAAAATAATATGACGGACGAGAATCGGATAATTTTCATGCAGAAGCGTTCCGTTGCCAGACGTATCATAGCAGAGAGTAAAAAGCAGTCGTGGACCGAGTTCGTATCCACTATAAGAAGTTCTACTCCCGCCCGCGAAGTGTGGGAAAAAATCCGGAGGATCTCTGGCAAACAGAGTTATAATCACGTTTCGGGATTGATAATGGACAATGACGTTATAACGTCACCTGCCGAGGTGTCAGATTACATGGGTTCATGCTACGCAAAAGTTTCTAGTTCCACTAATTACCTCGAGAGTTTTTTGGCTCAGAAAACCTTAGCGGAACAAGTAACATTGAACTTCTCATCGCCGAACGATGAGAATTATAATGCATCATTCACCTCGTGGGAACTACAGTCGAGTTTGCGCGATTGCCATGATACTTCTCCAGGACCAGACGACATCCATTATCAATTTTTGAAAAGGCTACCTCCCTCCGGTTTTGCATTCCTTCTCAAGATGTTCAACTTGATTTGGTCATCGAACATGTTTCCATCCGCTTGGTACAACTCTATTGTAGTGCCGTTGTTGAAGCCGGGAAAAGACCGTAAACAAGCTTCCAGTTATCGTCCTGTTTCTCTAACCAGTTGTTTGTCAAAACTCCTCGAACGGATGATCAACCGACGATTGATCTGGATCCTTGAATCTAGACGCTTGATCACGAACGCCCAGTGCGGCTTTCGAAAACACCGTTCGACGATGGATCATCTCGTCCGGTTGGAGTCTGCAATACAGGACGCTTTTCTAAATAAACAGCACTTGCTGGCTGTCTTTTTCGATCTCGAAAAGGCTTATGACACTACATGGCGGTATGGGATACTCCGCACACTACACAATTGGGGTATCAAAGGACATCTTGGGAAGTTTATAAGTAACTTTTTATCTGAGCGTCATTTTCAGGTACGTATCGGCAACACGTTGTCTAATGACTTTATACAGGAGAACGGTGTGCCACAGGGTTCTGTACTCAGTGTCACTCTTTTTTCCATCGCTATTAATGGCATAATTGAGAGCATCCCAACAACTGTAGAGTCATCGCTCTATGTTGACGACTTGGCGATTTACTGTTCGTCAAAGTACATTCGTACTGCACAACGTCATCTGCAATTAGCCATTAATAGCATACAGCGCTGGACAACCGACAACGGTTTTAATTTTTCCGTTGAGAAAACCCAGTGTGTGCACTTTTGCAGGACTCGTGGTTGCTATCAGGAACCGTTCTTGTATCTGTACGGCACGTACATTTCTGTGCAAAACAGTGCCCGTTTTCTTGGGCTTACCTTGGACCGATCGTTAAACTGGAAGGCGCATATTAATATTTTAAAGCGAAAATCGATGTCCTCGATTAATATTTTAAAAATTTTATCCGGCACCACTTGGGGAGCGGACCGTACGGTTATGCTGCGAATTTATCGGGCACTCGTACGGTCTAAACTGGATTACGGTAGCATAGTGTATGACTCTGCGCGTGAGTCGTACATACGAACACTAAATGCCGTCCATCACGCTGGAGTTCGAGTATCTACTGGAGCGTTTCGATCCAGCCCAGTAGTCAGCATTCTTGCTGAAAGCGGAGAGCTTCCGTTGAACATCAGGCGGAAAAGAAACATAATTTCTTACGCTTCCAAGCTCCGTAGTCAACCTGATCACCCTACATATAGTTGTGTATTCGAACCTCGTTTTTCTTCTCTGTACAGACGGAAAAGAAATGCTACTCGTCCCCTCGGTATCAGGTTGGCGAATCATCTGAACGAACTTCAGTTAGTGCTTCCTAGAACGCTAAGAGTTGGACGCAATTCTGTGCCTCCGTGGCTTATCCTTCAGCCCATCGTCGATATGTCGTTGTCGGTGTATCAACGCGATACAACTACTCCAGAATTCTATCGTCAACTGTTCCTTAATTGGTTAGACCAAAATCGAGACTTCCGTCCCGTTTATACAGACGGATCGAAGTCTCACGATCAAGTCGGCTGTGCGTTCGTCACCGATAACGAGAGTTACGGTTATAAACTGTCTCAGCAATGCAGTATTTTTACTGCGGAGCTATTTGCAATTTTGCAATCCTTGAGACATGTTCATGGCCCGAATAAGTATGTCATTTGCAGCGATTCTTTGAGTGGTCTTCAGGCTATACAGTGTTTGTATCCTAGTCATACGCTGATATGCTTAATTCAGGACAAATTGTATTCCCTGCGGAGAGGTGGAACCATTGTCCGTTTTTGTTGGATTCCCGGTCACATGGGGATCCGGGGGAACGAACTGGCAGACACTGCTGCCAAAGACGCTGCAAGTAACGGACAAAATGTGTTTTGCGTTATCGGTGACGATCTGAAAAATGAACTTAAAACAGCAGTCCAACAGGAGTGGAAAGACGAATGGAGTACGACGATAGAAAACAAACTAAGAACAATTAAACCTACAGTTGACCCCTGGATCACATCTTGTCGTTCCTCCAGGTGGGAGGAAGTATTACTCACACGACTTCGCATCGGTCACTGTAGGCTGACGCACGGTTTTCTAATGGCTCGTGAGGAACCGCCCATCTGTGAGACGTGTGACACTCGTGTCACCGTCTCACACATTTTAATCGAGTGTGTCCAGTTCAGGGACACACGACAGCGGATCGGATTGTCAGGTGATCTGTCGGTTATTTTAGGAAATGATCCTGACAATGTCAATCTGCTGTTTCGTTTTTTAAAAGAAACCGGTCTCGACCGGTATCTATGATTTTATTTATTTATTTATTGATCGTTTTGTTTTTTGTTATTGTATTGTTTTGTTTTTTGTTATAGTATCGTTTTGTTTTATGTTTTTATAATTATTATATACATTGACTATTGTCATATTTTTATAGACGCTGATAACCTCAGATGTTGAGCGTCTATAATCTACAATCTATCTCTGTAATACACACGGTTTCTGGGGAAAAATTTTTGTGTATCAAATTTCATACACATGGGGGTTAACGTGTTAAGACAGAAAAAAAAACAATTAAACAAAATTAAGTATAATTTCCCTGCAAATGGAGACATGAACCACTGAGCAAGTCTCCCGCAACCACCCTGGTGCAACTCTCCCGCTCACACTAATTCCCCATTTAGGTTATGACAAAGAAAAACCTCCGATCGTAGAGAAAAAACACTTAGCACACGTCAAACTACATTTATCTGGTAATATAATAATAGCAACACACAATACGTACCTCAATAAATACGACAGCAATCATAAAACTACTTAAATCAAAAAAATATACTCCGCAGCAACAAAAACACGTTTTACATTGTCATTGACGAACAACACTGCCATGATGCAAAATGGCTGCATACTAATGATTGGCCTCTCGCGTGCGACCAATGAACGCTTTGACGTTTCGTTCGCGCTAAATTTAAATACAATTTTGAAAGGTGGCTCAACTCTCCCACCTGGGCAAGTCTCCCGGTTTTCCCCTAAGTATTTACACTATTTACTATAGATTAATACGTGTGTAACTCAAAATCTTCTAAATGAAATGTGTTAATGATTGTTGACCTGTATTTTATTGTGGTTATATTTACTTTGATCTTCATTTATTGTTGTTGATATCAATTTCAATGGACTATTTATATTTCGTATATATGTACTCTATATAAGATATTTTCTTGAAAGATGTACTATAAAAATAATACAGTTTTCTTTACTGACAGCTAACCTCAAAAATAACCTAGTACATAAGACTTGAAAAAAAGACTTGTGCGAGTTAAATTATACTTAGCACTAAAGAAAAATAATAGTGCACTTACAAAGAAGTTTTCACATTTCGGTATTCAGATGAACAAAAGTCTTTATTTGATGCAAGAAACTCGCCCAACATCAACAAGTCAACTCTGGGTAAATTAGAGCTGTTTGCTTTAGTAAAACCTTCTTCCATTGTTGACGATTATCAAATTAAGTGTTTTTACTATAAAACCACGAATAAACAACAAAATCAACTGAATAAATGATGCAAAAATTAATCGAAACGCGTAATCACAGCAAAAATTCAAGCAACACGGCCATAATTACCTTGGCGTGACGTCATGCGCTCTGATTGGTGTCTGCTGTCACGTGACTTGAGAGTGATTTTATTAGGTTTTATTTATTAAATATTAATTAAATTCCTTAAAAATAAGGAAAAATATAGTGTTTTTTAGTATTTCTATCATAGAAACTACCACTTAACGTTAAAATTATGTTTTTATTTGAATCCCTATTAATCCCTAAAATTATCTACGCCTAATTAGGAGTAGATAATTTTAGGGATTAATCGAACAATTAATAAATCCAGGGATGGCGAACCTATGGTATGCGTGCCAAAGGTGACATTCGACAGAAAATTGTTGGTACAGCATGAGTTGAGGTGTAAATCGAAATAATTAAAAATATTCTAAACATCGTAGAAATGAAATGAAATATTGCATGAATAGCTATTTTGACTGTTTATTATTTCGAAAATATCGAAAAATCCGGTGAAAAAGAAATGTGTTTTACATGTGCTTTATTCACTGTTGTTGTTTTTGGAACGCACTTAAAAGTATATTCCAAAAACATACGTGAAAAGACATGTTTTTTTTTCAGTGGAGTTTTCGATATTTTAGGAATAATTAAACGGCCATAGTCAGTCGCGGTAGTACATATAAGTGTTGCTACTGGAAAAAAATATCGGTTTTCGATACTCGGAATTTTATATCGAATTATCTAGTATAATAGCTTTTGTCTGCTATAATTGCTAAGAAACATTCATTGTTGTAGCACTATATTAGAAAAATGTATTATTCCAACACGTCACCGTCGGGATTTAAACCCGAATCTTTCCACTTTCGCGGCGGAATGAGTTAATCAATTACTACTATACTAAATGAATTCAGCTGGTACGTAGCTACAAGCGTATGTAAAATCTACTAATATCGAATTATCAAAATAAAATATCGATATATCCATATTTTTTCGACATCCCTACTAGGGATGTGTGAAATGTGAATGCAAACTGTCAAGTCTAGCTTCGAGATCACATGCCAGTGTATGGGCGACTGTCAACTGTTACGTGAGACAAAGATTGACGACGGATCCAGCGGTGTATAATCTCAGAGTGACTGGCTTGGTGGCGATGCTCCAATGTTTTGGTCATTCTCGCCGTTTGCAGACAGCTGTGTGACAATTAAACATGACGGCGGGCGGGTTGTCAGATAAGAACAAAATGCCTACCTTTCCCTGTATAATAGTCCGAGAGCTGTTAGACATTTCTGAGTTGATGTTTGAGGCACTGTGGAAATTTGGTCAATACCTCTTTAGTAATATCCGAATACAAAAATACAGACCTGGCTGAAGGGTAGCGGGGCTCAACCGAACCTAAAATTTGCA
Source organism: Venustoraphidia nigricollis (assembly GCA_034508555.1). NCBI lineage: Eukaryota > Metazoa > Arthropoda > Insecta > Raphidioptera > Raphidiidae > Venustoraphidia > Venustoraphidia nigricollis. The sequence continues at coordinate 5,087,022 of JAVRKA010000016.1, forward strand.
ATCACCTGGCAAGTAGAATGACCCACCGAAAAACCTGTCTTTTTGATAAATCTATTTTTAGTTACCAATATTATTCTGTTTAAATTTCAACGTGCCTCAAATATATTTTGAAAATTTTTCAAAAATATAATTGTGCAAACAGCTGGTTAAGGATGATTTGTCGGTACAATCGGAAACAAAAGTTAATGACATTTTCACCAAATCCATATCTTTTAAAATCTGTTGAAATAAATGATTTAAATCAACCATTTTTTTATAATTTAAATTTTGATATTAAGTTTCTAAACGAATGAAATTTAGTAATCATTTTAATAATATTAACATAAAAATCTCAATATAAGTGAAAATTGTAAAAGAACTTTTGTTTGTAACTGTACCTTGAATTTAACTTTAAAAAAATAAAAACTTTAATTTTTTTTTGTCAATGATCATCGACACAAATTATCCCAAAAATTAAAGTAAAAAATTAGGAGACAAGTACATACGTTCGTTAATTTCCAATTTAATTTAATTTTATTTAATTAAATAAAATAATTCTTGTTTTTATTCAGGAAAGCGTGACAACACCGCACTATTTTTATAGTTGGTATTATCCAATTTTAGAAGTAAATTGTCAGCAAGAAAATTTATTTACAACGACGAAACAAACTGAATTACCACAGAAACGTAAACTTGATGTTTGCGACGTTGCCACGTTTTCCTGTAATTCATACTGCTTATTCAATAATACGGCAAATATCACTAATTTTTATTATTTTTCTCTTTAAATAATATTGAAACTACCAATTATTAATCGCTTTTATGTTTCTTGGATATTTAATCTATTGATCTGAAATTTTTGGAATTTTTCACATTACAATTTCATTTTTTTTTCATTTAAATAGATCTGATAGCATGTTTTCCATTTAACTACGTGTTAATTTGTTGCAACTAATAAATGTTATAACTTTTCAACGGGCTTGTAAAAAAATCCCAATTTTTTTAAGGGGCTTCAGTAGACTTGCCAGAATAGTATACTTTTTTTCAATCTATTTTCATCATTTTCAGTATACCGACAAATCATCCTTAAGTTTTAAAACCGATTAAGAAATCTGGCTTTTTTATTTTTCAACTTCTTAAATACTAAATTTCAAGGTATTAAAATTTCAAAATGTCTCAAGGGCTTTTTATTGCGAAACATGTTTTACTAATTTAAAAATTTGAGGGTCGGTTAAGCCCCGCTGCCCTTTAGTCAGGTCTACGTTTTTTGTGTTTGGATATTACTAAAGAGATATTGTACACATTTTCACAGTGGCTCGTCAAGTACTTACTCAAACATTTCTAACAGCTCTCCTACTAAAGCGACCAGGTGAAAACGAAAACAACGTACACGATGTTGTTTTGTTTTGTCTCGATTCTACTAAATTCCACTAACATAGATTTGTGTTGGTAGTACTACACTGTGACGAGAAGAAACAATAGTGGCAACTATTTTATGAAATTTGATTGTAGATTATAGACGCTAAGCAGCTTAGTTCATCAGCGCCGATATAATAAAGATAAAACAAATCGATAAATAAACAATAATTGCATAAAAAATGTATTTCGACAATATGAAATTTGTTTCGTAGAATAAAATAAAATTAACGACTAAATTAACAAACTTTATTGGAATTTAATTGCGAATATCGTTTCAACCCGGATTTGGGGCTTCGTCAAGCTCTTAACCCTTAAATTGTAGGATGCAGCCTAAATGCCATGCGCCTTTGCCATAAAAAAACGAGCGCATATAGTGTAGGTTGCATCCTACAAAGACAAAATAGAGAATTAAAAGGACTGAAACTTCTCAAATATTTTTTAATTATTTTTCAGTAATCCCCATACCCTGAGATATCACACATATTTTTTTAAATATAAATAAAACAAATTATAATGAGCCTCACCCTCATAAGCTCACATAAGAAGCTTAACTTCTTTAGTTTTTGAATATTATTCCCAAGTTTAATTTTTTGTTATGTCAAACGAATTAATAATATTTACAGTTTCATGTAATTCAGGAGGCAAACTGACTTTTCCTTTAGGGGTCGATTCTATTTCCCCTCGATTTGTTGCTTTTTTCAAACAGATACGCGTCGCTAAAGAAGTTAAACTTCAAAAATCATGCAAATAAGGGTTAAAGTGAATAATATATATAATACATTTTGATGTTGCACAGTGGATGGTGCGAGGTATTTGGGAAAAACTGTTCCAAAACTTTTTTAATTCAATGATACGCATTTGAAAAATAAAATACGAGTAGAATTGATACTCAAATCTCGACTGTTCACGTATTTTATATTTGGACATATTTGTCATTAAGTTGAGACACAATCCTCGCTATTCATCGGTATGATTAATTGAATTTTTTGTTTCTTTTGCTTAGTATTACATATTGTTACATGCGCAAGATGCATCGTGGGACACTACAGTCATGATAATTCACATAGTTATTTATTAAGAATGTTTCCATATCCACATTAGAGATAATTATTTAGGATTATAGCGACTCCAGTGTCTATGTTGTCCTGTTTTTAAGTTCGTAGTTGTTCCCGCATCTGAAATTACTAAATTAAGGCTGTCGGAACGCTCTGAATTTAAGCCAAAAATAGAGCTTCGGCTGTCAACTGATTGCAGACTTATTGGTCAACATTCTGTAACAATTCTTTCTCTATATGGAAGATAAAGGACAAATCTAGGTCTCTAATGGACTACTTTTGTAATTTATGTACGATTTACTAGAACAAATTTGGCAATAATTGTGCTAAAAAAACACACGTTTTCAATGTCACACTACGACCTTATTCGTACTTATTTCTCAAAACTGTTCCATCACAAACCTAAAGTGACTCCTCCTTTTTCGGAAAAGTTTTTTAAACCTTCAAAATATTTCCAAAAACTAGAGTAATCAATTAACAGCGGCACCCTTGCAATAGCATATTTTATCCTCGTAGTTGGCACCAGCCAAAAATTGAAACGTGCGGATGATTTGAGCGAGACAGAGCTAAAGAAGGTCATACCCACAATATGTCTTTTGCCTACCTCGCCCCTTACCGCTGGGTCTCAGCACAAACAAAATTCAAAGCGTTCCGAAGAAGAAAGCATTTTTTGTGACCGGTAGGAGGTTGTCCTAAAAGCCAATTCAGACAAGCCGTTCTCAGTTACGATTCACCGGTCCGGTTCGGTTTTCGATTAATCTAGGCTGCTCACACTATCCCGATTCGGTTCTACGATTATTCTCGGTGCGCATGCGCAATTTCGAAATATGATTTGACGTTTGATGTGTAGTTGTCAACAAAAACAAGTGGAGTTGTGTTTACAATAGTGAAATGTGGAGAAATGAAATCCCACGCCAAAAAATGTGTACGGCTCTTGTGGCAATTTTGTTGGACGAGGAAGAAGAAAATGAGAAGAAAAGATCAGTGCGGGTGAAACGGGAAGAAAAAGGGGTGCACCATAACCTTTTTCTTGAATTGGCTTTGGAGGACTCCGATGAATTTCGGAGGTATTTTTAACTTTTTCGTGCAAATTGTCAAAAAAAGTACCTACGTGTTTATGTCATATCAAGGTTGCCATCGGGCATCTACCATTTTGTTTGCAGATGTCTAAGAATGGACAGCGCCTCATTTTTATTTTTATTAGAGAAAGTGTCTCCATTTATAAGAAAGCAGGATACACACTTAACCCTTTACTGCATGATTTTTTTAATTTCAATAAAAAAAATATGTTGTTGAATAACTAATGAAAAGACAATAAAAAATAATAAAAAAATTTTTATTCAAAAAGTAATATATTAAATTTTCAAAATTATGGTATGTGACAAATATGGCACAGTATGCAAAAAAGAATTGAAATATTTTGTTATTCGGTGTGAAAACGCATAAAACAGTTTCTGTCCTTATTCAAACATAAAGAGACGTCACACTTAAAACAATAGAAAGAAGATTTCCCATCACAATTAGGAAATTTGCATCTATTATGAGTATCACGGTAGTCTGGCAAATGATCCAACCCATCTTTTCTGACCTCCATTTGGGGTATATCTGCTGTTGGTTCCCTTTTTTTTCTTCTTTAGGTATTGTTGCTGAAGATCGTGAAAGTGAAATCCCCATATCGTCATCGGAATCTGTCTCAGATATAATAATTCCAGGTTGATTTTCTTGGAGATTTTCTTCATGGTCACTGTCCTCCGCCAATATATTTCCAAAATTTTCGTGATCTCCATCTTCAGATAGATCACTACATTCACTGACATTGTCAGGAATATCCTTTACGTAGGTAAGGCTGCCATAAAATGATTTAGGATCCATCTGTAATAAAAGATTTTCAAATAAACATACTTGCATATTGTGCCAATCATGTCAAAACTGCATGGAGTGCCATTTATGGTACAAGAAGATATATTGAAAAAAAGGGGTATAAATCGAAAAAAAACAACTAAAATTACTTACCATTGGACACTACATACATAAATTATCACTTTGTAATTTTTTCGCCAACAAAACTGTACAGAAACCCGGGAAAATAAACACAGAAAAACTCGCAACGTAATCTATGACGTATCATTGACATGAATCAACTTGCATCACATGTTCCTATGCTGTCAGTTGCACTAACGCCGGAAACTTTAGTCACCACTGAGCATGGGTATGTGCCAAATCTGGGACAGCATTACACGGTGTTCTATCGTAATTCTGGACTTAGAAAAAAAATAAAAATTAGTTTGGGTCATATATGACCCACCATGCGGTAAAGGGTTAAGAAAAAGCAACACTGATTTTGTCAGGAATTGCAGCGAGCTGAATAAATGCCATTTCGGTTGGAAAATGTCATCGGTGCCCTTCCCGCTACATCTTTGTTTGGATTCCCTTAATTTTTTATTGTTATCCATAAACGTGTCCTTCATGTTTTGAAAGCGTTTTTTTACAATTTCACCTGTAAACATTCATTAGAAGTTACGTTATTTTCACTGAAAACATAAAATTCTCAATTCTATTTACTTACTATAATTTACATAATTGTTTGTATTAGTAGGGATAATCTACAATTCTTCTTCTTGTAGCGTTCTTGGATAATTGTAGCGTTGGTGTATGCACGTTTGCTACCAACACTAGCTGCACTATTTATAGTGTCTGACTATACCCAGGGCACGTATAAAGCTGTTTCTGTAACCGCGTTCAAGATGACTCGTTCGGATTCAGGTGACGCCGTCAACTGAATAATAAGCAGCCACTTAAAGACGATCTGTCGGCAGTTTTGCATACGGGCAAGATTTTTTACTATGTCTTTATTAATTTCAGCTGTTTAGTCATGATTAGACATCGGACATTCAGTAATATAAATAAGTGTCCGATTGTATCCGACTTCCTCGATCCTATGTTTTTATTTATATCGGCAATATCAATAAAAACAACGTCAAGTATTTTCCTAATTTGTTAACTATAATGACTACCTTACAGAATTAATAATATGTTATGGTGAAATACTTACATTGTATAAACAATAACCGCACTCAAAAAGTAAACGGCGCACACAAAAGTATAGGTACTGTCAAACAAACGAATGTCACGTGTTGTTCGCACAGCAGTCGCAGCCCGTTTGATATGAATATACGGCTAAATGGTGCAGCGGTCGAGTTGATGTGACACTTGTGCATGTATGTGTGCGAACTTTCCTGCAACTAACACTGGCCGAGGGTACCCGCCGGCCGGGGCTACCCGACTCTCCCCTAAACTTTTTTTTTAAGACCATATGTATTTTAGCGATATCTGAAAAATGGACTTAAAACAGCAGTCCAACAGGAGTGGAAAGACGAATGGAGTACGACGATAGAAAACAAACTAAGAACAATTAAACCTACAGTTGACCCCTGGATCACATCTTGTCGTTCCTCCAGGTGGGAGGAAGTATTACTCACACGACTTCGCATCGGTCACTGTAGGCTGACGCACGGTTTTCTAATGGCTCGTGAGGAACCGCCCATCTGTGAGACGTGTGACACTCGTGTCACCGTCTCACACATTTTAATCGAGTGTGTCCAGTTCAGGGACACACGACAGCAGATCGGATTGTCAGGTGATCTGTCGGTTATTTTAGGAAATGATCCTGACAATGTCGATCTGCTGTTTCGTTTTTTAAAAGAAACCGGTCTCGACCGGTATCTATGATTTTATTTATTTATTTATTGATTTACTGTATCGTTTTGTTTTTTGTTATTGTATTGTTTTGTTTTTTTGTTATAGTATCGTTTTGTTTTATGTTTTTATAATTATTGTATACATTGACTATTGTCATATTTTTATAGACGCTGATAACCTCAGATGTTGAGCGTCTATAATCTACAATCTCTCTCTCTCTCTGTTGAGCGTCTACAATCCCTATCTCTTTCTCTTGGATGTTTCCACAATCTTCGATATTTACATTGCGATAAGAACTAGCAGGCACGACGAATCGTTCATTGCAATCGGCCAATTTTATTTTTTTTTTGGATCGCATTCTTACGGAAAGTTTTATTGGTTGGGTGGCGTCACGTGTTCCATAACAACACAAAGCATTTTCTGAAGAACAACATAAGTCCATTACTTGTGCTGTTTACAATATAAATGTGTTGTTTCTATCTAGACATGATTTCTACAAATATTATATTATGTATGAATGTCTGTGCTTGCTTGCGGCAAGTATTCAAAATCAGTGCTGGATTGGAGAATTCAATGCCCATGTTAACGCATTTTCAAATTGTAAGTACTTGATAAGTACTTATTTTAAATAAATTAAACGCTTTTAATATGAATAATTAATAATTAGGGGCCATCCATAAATTACGTCACACGAATTTTAAGACTTTTGAACCCCTCCCCCCGTCCTTGTCACAGGTTGTCACATTTTTATAACCCCCCCCCCCTTCTGGTGTGATGTCACAAATTTTCCAAATTTATACATGCACTCAAAAATAGTCGAGAGAAAACAGCTATTTTCATTTTTTACTTATTTTTATTAAATAATCTTATAAAATCAACAAATTCTAATATTTCAGATAACCGAAAAAACAAACGACTAGTTCAAAAACAATAAACGACCAGTTATGTTAATTATATATAAAAAACTTATTTATCTAGTGTCCATGGACTTTGGACCCACTCTTTTATATTAGCAATTACTGGTAAATCAGGCACTTCATTTTTGTTCTGAATTTGAACATCAGGAACATCCTTTATGTAGAAAAGCGAGCGAGCACTCGCCGATGACTTAAACTTATTTAAGCCCTTACTATTCAACATTCTTGTGAATTTGAGTATCTCACTCGCATCACAACGCCGCTCTAGAAGTTACACGATGTTGCATGAGAGATAATCTCATAGAGAGAATGCTTAACTATTAATAAATATAGTAAATTATTAATAAATATAGATCAAGTTCGTAGATTTTTATAGTTCTTTATTCACCTCTAAATTTCGCGTTTTAGTATTTTAAATTTTAATAAGTGACGTCACAAAACTTTTGACCCCCCCCTGCCCCTTGTCACACATTGTCACATTTCGGTGATACCCTCCCCCCCATTTCCGTGAGACGTAATTTATGAATGACCCCTTATTCGTAATTAATGCTTCTTCTAAAATGTAATCGATTGATAAATTTTTTCAGAATGTTTTTATAATAACCTTCATTTTTCCTCGTAGTTAAAGAAAAACAATTTAGAAAATATTACATAATAGAGAGAAGGTTATTATGGACACAAAAGCTATAATTTAACTTTAAAGAGACGATAGAAAATTATCCTAATTCTTATGTAAGTAACTGGGCCCAAAGAACTGCAGATAGTGAATTAGAATTTTTATATTTCTAAACCAATGATTGTTTTAGGAAACAAAGAAGTAATAAAGTACAGTACAATCTCGGTAACATGAACACAAAAAAAAAGGAGTTCATACTAGCGGTATGTTTATGTTATCGAGGTTCACAAGAAACATATCAATAACTAGCGGTCCAGTCGTGCTTCGCCCGGGTGTAAATGTAATATATAGGATATAAAAGATGAGAATCATTATCATTAAATTCTCAACGTGTATTGAATTTGCGCGAATTCAATCGCTAAAAATCTTATTTCCCAAAAAGAAATTTAAAAAATTCTGTTGATCCGATCGCTACCAAACTTCAGAAGATCACCCGCTGGGCTAATCTAAAGATTGTCTGAAAATTTCATCAAAAATGGTCTACCCGTTTTGAGTCCATAAATTACATATACATCGTCTTTTATCTACCTATATAGATTATTAAAATGTAAAGAGTGGTTATTGTGACATAACGATAATAGTTGGACATATAGTATCGGGAAGTTTTTTGTAGTTATTGATATGTTCTTTAATATTGTAGAACATACTTTTGTTCTATCATCAATAGTTTCCGCAGCGCATGCGACGAAAGATGTTTTATGGCATTTTTTTTTACACCTTGGGTTACGTTACTAAAGTTTTAGTAAGGATCCCTAATATTTTCTAGCAATAAATATAGCCTATGTTACTCAGGGTGAATGTAGCTTTCTAATGGTGAAAGAATTTTTTAAATCAGCACAGTAGTTTTTGAGTTTATTTATTACAAACATACAAAAATACAAATCTTCCCTCTTTATAATATTAGTGTAGACTAGTGGTTTACCCGCGACTTCGTCCACGTGGTGGTATAGATTGTACCCACAGTTCTTTTATAGAAAATCTACCCCCAGCCCGTTCGGGTAGATATGTTCAAAAGACAGTCGAACAGGTATTTCTTTATTTTCTAAGAAGAGTATTTTTTCCCGTTTTTAGTTTAAGCAATAATTTTAGAAATACAGACAGCGTATCTTTTATGAATAACTAGCTGACCCGGCAGACTTCGTACTGCCAAATATAGCCTGTCAAAATGATTTGTAATGTGTCATTTTTTTGTTCCTACATATTTTATAGTCGGGGCAAAAAATTCTCCTGAACAGAACTGTCACCCTGGTGATAGGGCGTTGTGAATAAGAAATACAATTAAATAAAACATATATAAGCATTTAAAAATAAGTAATCTCTTTATTGTTAATCATATGAATCATAATTATTAACAAAAATCAGTTTTATTTTCATTGTAGTGCTTTGTGATATACGATGTTTTTTGTTTGATTATCTGGCCCATAGACAAACAAATCTGATGGTTTTCCAACACGGGAACAGGCAACATACAATTGACCATGTGAGAAACATGGGTTTTCCAGATTAATACCACAAACACTTAATGATTGCCCCTGGGACTTGTTTATGGTCATAGCAAAAGCAAGCCGAACTGGAAACTGTAGTCGTTTAAGGTCAAACGGCACATCATTCGGAATCATTGGGATGCGCGGTATGAGTACGTCTTCTCCTTTATACTTTCCTTTCAGTATAGTTGCTTCTATCACGTTGTTTAGTAATTTTTTTATCGCTAACCGTGTGCCGTTGCAAAGACGCGGTTGGTTGATATTTCGCAACATTATAACTACCGATCCAACCTTTAATTGAAGATTGTGAGGTGGCAATCCTGGCAAATCCAGCGAGTTTAAAAATTCTGGTGGATAGTTCACTACATCATCTTGGTTAGTAGCCGAATCAACTGATTTATATATCCTCGATTCGCCTGTAATTTGTTCTTGTATTTTTGAATTTAATTCATTTACATCTATGTTTTTTGCAGCCAATATAGCTCGTTCGCTCAACCAATCATGGTTTCTGTAATTTTGAGAAACATCTGGAAACACCTTCTGCATAAGTTCATCTTTTGATCGAGTTAACTGACAAAAACTTTGAGGAATGTTAATGCAGCCAGTCAACATGTCTATAGGAAATTTGCCATTACCAATGTCAATGAGTTGTTTAGAGAATATGTTTCCAGATTGGTCATTTTGTAACTCGACACGCATATTCTTGCTTAAATGAAGTACTTTGACATGTTTCCACAAATTGGAGGACTTTAGACATGCATTGAGTTCATCGGCTGGTGTTGATCGTGGAATCACTGGCAATGTTTGACGAAAATCTCCTGCTAATAAAATCATTGCACCACCAAATTGGTTATGATTGCTCCGTATATCTTTTAATGTTCTGTCTAAAGCCTCCAAAGATTTTTTATGTGCCATCGTGCATTCATCCCAAATAATTAATTTACATTGCTGCAAGACCTTTGCCATTGCAGAGTTCTTAGAAATGTTGCAGGTCGGAGTTTCATTGCTTTGCATATTTAATGGCAATTTTAATGCTGAATGGGCTGTTCGACCACCTTCAAGCAAAGTTGCTGCGATTCCCGACGAAGCGAGTGCAAGTGCAATTTTATTTTGTGAGCGAATCGTTGCTAATATTAATGAAATCAAAAAAGTTTTTCCTGTACCACCAGGTGCATCTAAGAAGTAAATCCCTCCAGTTTCATCATTTATTACTTTCATAAGATTTTCAAATACATACTTCTGTTGTTCATTCAACAGTGGAAGATTCGTTTGAATTAATTCTTTTAAAGTGTTGAGATCATGAACTTTATACAATAGCAATAAAGCTCGTTTTAGTTAGAAAACGTTTATATGGAAAAAAGAAAAAAACTGTTTTTAGGGGTTTTCCGGCAATTATTCGAATTTTTCTCGCCGTAAAAACCATCTTTGAATTTCAACGAACATTTTAAAAAAAAAGTGGCCAAATTGGTCCAGGCGTTGTTGAGTTATGCGCTTACCAACACATTTTGCGATTCATTTTTATATTATAGATGATAATGATATTTATTTAATCAGATGAGACATTACATCTATTTGACACGTCAACGAGAAATACAAAAATGAAATTATAGAGTTATCGGCAATATAAATATTCATCAACAGAATAAAAGGCCCGTTCTAATAAGAAGTTTTTAATATTTGTCTTGAAAATTGAGCAAGTATTATTTTTTAACCTTTCAGGTAATTTGTTATAAATGTAGGCTGAAAAATTTTCTGGGCAATACTTATATAAATGTCTATTTTTGCCAACGGTAGTTTTATTGCTTTTTTATTGCGAGTATCATGACCATGTCCATCCTCTGCTAAGGCATAGCTTGCCTTATTTCCATGGGCGAAGAGCAATAAGCAAAAGAGAAAAATGCATGGAACTGTCATAATCTTTTCTCGAGGAAAGATGTCCTTACTTGATTGTCTTGTATTCAAATTGAACATGACGCGTATTATAGATTTTTGCTTGATGAAAACACTCTGAAAAGAAACACTATGATCCCAGACCACAATACCATCCTTAACACAGGATAGACATGGCCATAATAAATCGCTTTTAAGACATCCATACTGGATAAAGATTGAGCTCTTTTCATGACAAACAAATTTTGATAAGTTTTTACATACACTAGAAATATGATGGTCCCATTTTAAGTTACTTTGTATATAGATGCCCAGAAATTTATTCACCGCAGTCTCACTAATTTTTATATTGTTAATGACAATATCAGTGGTAGTATAGTCGATCCTGAATTGAGTCTTCGATGCTAGATGCTGCAATTTAAATATTTGAGTCGTCGGCGTATATTATTATTTCAGAAGCAGATCCAATAAGCTGCGGTAGATCGTTTATATATAAGAGAAACAATATCGTACCTAAAACGGATCCCTGAGGTACACCGATATTAATTTGACGGGAATCAACGGACATTTAGTCTACGCTCACACCAATGGTGGCAGGATAGGTGGCTCGCTAGGATAGGTGCTACGCTAGATATACTACTGTTCACACCAGAGGATACCTGCTTGGCTAGGATATAAGAAAATGCTGCAGTTGGTTGTCGTTTCATTGAACTGATGAAGATGTCGTTATCTAAAACTGTAAAACGGCTTCTGCTTGTTGAAAATTCAAATTTGAAATTCTTTCGACGTAATCAACGCTCCTGCTGGGTACATGACATAAATAAGGTCAGATCGACGAAAGGTGAATTTCATCTTCTATACAAACAATTACGCAATTATGAAGATAAGTTTTACCAATACTTACGAATGAATTTGGAATTGTTTGAGCTTCTGCTAAGCAAAATTTCAAACCATCTTCAAAAAGAGGACACAAATTACAGATATTCTATTTCACCAGAAGAACGTCTTGTTGTCACAATAAGGTAATAAAATATCATTAATTATGATTATTTTCTATTTATTTAATGAATTATGAATCAAGTAGTGTATCATAAGTTATCATAACATAATTACTATCTTAAAGGCACTTTTAATGTTGTGTGTTTGAATTAAATGCTAAATATTGAGATAGTACATTAGATGTTTCATTCTCAGTAGCATACAGAGTAACTTGAGAGTCACAGAAATTATTTTGCTGTTCTTGTGGACCGTGATTAACTTCCAGCTCATTTAAAATAAGATCTTGAATTTTTGATCTTAGTCGTAGTTTACGCACCATAGGAATCTCTTTCATGAAAGGCAGAAGACTTTCGAAAAATAATAAATCATCATTTGCACTTTTACCCATATCTTGTTCCAAAATTTCAATTTTCTTTTTCTCCAATTCAATTAATGCATCATGTCGTTGGGAATCGCTGGTTGATTTTGAACGGTTTTTTTTTCTGGACGGGAAAGGAGCCGTATTACTTTCTGATGAAGTCGATGGAATTGGTGATTGTGGTTCTTGAAATCCAATATCTTCTGTGTCTTCCGTGTCCATAGTATCACTCGTAAAATCAGTACATTCTGGTAAACTTGCTGCTCTATCAATGACTGGGATAGACACTTTTAAAAACTTTAGTTGGTCGTAATATTGCCAAGAGCTTGTAACGACATCACTAGCGCCATCACCACTCTTCGGTTTCTGTAATTTTTGGTTTTCTTTCATAAAATAAGCTCTCAAGTTTTTCCATCTTGTTCTTATGGTTTTTTCTGAAAATAAATATGTTAATGTTAGTTAATATGTTAATATGTTTTCTAATCAAACTTATTTATTTGTAGGATTATAGATTGCAAATTATTCAGTACAATCAAGTATACTGTATTTTATGTTACAGGTATTTATCTACAGGGGAATCATACAGATCTTTGGCGTTTCATTTTCGTATGGGAATTAGCACGGTTTCTAAGATCATCAGGGAAACATGTACAGTAATTTGGAATGTATTAAAAGAAGAATATATACCCGTACCAACGACTGATCGATGGTGTCATATAGCAGAAGAATTCTTTCATAAATGGAATTTCCCCAACTGTATCGGAGCAATGGACGGAAAACATATAAGAGTGAAATGTCCATTTAATAGCGGATCTGCATTTTACAACTACAAACAATATTTTTCAATATTATTGCAAGCTGTAGTTGATGCTAATTGTAAAATTATTGCTGTGGATATTGGGACGGAAGGTAGGCAATGTGACGCAGGAAACTTCAGAAGTTCTTCTTTATTCCATATGTTGGAAAATGACCGACTTAATATTCCACCGGAAAAAGAAATACCGGGAACAAGTATCAAAATGCCTTTTGTACTTGTCGGCGATGGTGGATATCCTCTATTAAATTATTTGATGAGGCCTTTTGGCCAACGGAATATAGATGACAGAAAACGAATATTCAATTACCGATTATCGAGAGCGCGTAGAACAGTTGAGTGTTGCTTTGGAATAATGGCGTCAAAATGGAGAATTTTAAATAAAGCTATAGAAACAGATGTAAACACGGCTATTACTATAGTAAAAGCAATTTGCATCTTACATAATTTCGTATTATGGCATGAAAATAGTGAAATATCAGAGGATACACTGATAAACGTTAATGAAAACATAGCTGAAAATAATTTTCAAAATATACAACGCAGAGTCCAATACCGATTTTCAGCAAGCGCCTTACGAACAAGAGAGTTATTATTAAATTATTTTAATACAGATGGAGCTGTACCTTGGCAAGATAATTTGCTTCACCTAATGTAATCTTAACCTAAAATCTAATAAACATGAATTATCTATACTTACCGTCTTTCTTCATTTCTGTTGCTACTTCATCCCACATCTTTTTAAGATAATTTGCATTTTTATGCTGTTTATGCATAGGATTCCATAAAGCTTCTCTAACAAAAACTGCACTAATTAATTGATCATCCATTTTATGCCGGAATGTATCCTGGAAAAAACAGACACGCCTGTTCGCTTGGATAGCCACCTGGCGACTAGCCACAGCGAGGCGCGGTCGGTATGAACAACGCAGCGCTAACACGTACATTCGTTCGCTTGGATAGTTCATCCTGGCACCTAGCGAGCCACTAGGCACTTAGCCTGCCAGCTATTGGTGTGAACGTACACTTACGCACACTCGCTGAGATGTTACATGCACAAGGTCATCCTACATAGTCATCTGCCGTCTATAGTTCATTATGAGTGCGATTTAAGTTTCTATTATTTTTCAATCTGTTTGCGTTGAACGTGTGGACTATTGATGCCACTTCTTTGATGACATCAAACAATTGAACCAGGATTGATGAGTCCAATAAACGGATACTTATTGTGCGCAAGAAATAACAAACATTAAATTAATAGCTCAATAAAGCCATCGTTTATTAAAAAAGGAAAGAAAAATTACACAATCAATAATTAATATATTACGCGTTAGCCACGTTTTTTTGCGAACCTAGTTCGGGTGTTTCCAAGATTGTTCTGGCAGCTCAACTAGCGTTACGTTTCCAACAGTGAGTTTTAAAAATTAAATTCTTGTATTGAAAAATAACGAATTTTGTTGCGTGGAGGGTGTAGTCATGATTAATTAAAAACACATCTCCGATTTCAGATAGAACAATTTTCGGATTAAACATTTTTTAAATACAAGTATATGCTGAAACGTCCATTAATGTGAGGTTATGATGTTGCTATACTACAGACAATTCATATTAAAAGTGTTTTTCTCTGGATTATAGTATGTAAATAAAACTATGGTATGAATGTGACGATCTGTCCATGTGAGAATTTTCACATGACATAAACATGCGCTATTATATGTAATAATTTAGCGGTAATTATAATATTAAAAACAAAAGAAGTTAAACTTATGAGGGGTGAGGCTCATTAAAATATTTTTTCAATAATAATAATAATGCGTTTAACGTCCGTTTCTCGACTTTGTCATAACAGACGCCATTCGCACCATTACTATTTTCCATCTACCACACTTCCCGTTATTTTTCTACATTTTTAAAACTTCAACTTATGTAATAGCAATGGGCGAATGAAGGAATTATAGGAAATTAGGATAAGATAGGTAATTTTTGAACTAGGAGTTTGATAGGTAATCGGCCATGGCCTCAAATAAGGAACCATCTCGATATTTATCTGGAATTAATTGAGGGAAACCATGGAAAACCTCAATTAAAATGGCGGGTACAGGAATTACCGTTCCTCGGCGAGAGGCAGTAGGAAAAAGTCCCAGCCACATCTGCTCCCGCCGGGATTCAATCCCGGACCTCCCGAATGCGAATCTAGTGCTGTCACCACTACTCTACCCAGCTCGGTATGTTTTTTCAATAAGGCTTAACGGTGATAACTGCGAATCCGAAAAACGATCGCGCTTGGAATAATTGCATAACCAAGTCTTTGTAATATTTATGCGGATACAGTAATATTGGTTGTGATGAACCAAAGCGAATTTGACTCGCGGTTATAAACGTGATCCAATCAGGAAGTTAACTTCATTGATGGTATCTTCCTGAAACAAAAAGCTAACGAACCGTCCGCTCTCTATTCTGTACTAATCAACAGCATAATATAGTTATATGAATTTCTAGACGAAGTTTTGAAATATCTAGGGTTGCAACTCTTTCAGTTAACCCTTTGAGTGCCCGCATGATTTTTAGAGAATTCGCTAAAAGTGCCCCTCTCTAATTTCAATTCCAAAAACAATAAACAACAAGAATCGACAACCATGAAATAGAGATCGTATTAGGGATGTCAGGAGTGCCAAAAAGTATCGATATATATCGTATCGATACTTTCTTCAAGTATCGATATCGGTACCGATATATTTTTTAAAAAATATCGATATATCGGTACAGTTTGAAAGAGAACATTGGCACTCGAAGAAATTTAGTATACATATTGGCTAGCTTAATGGACATTATTTCTAATAAATCAAGTAATAAATAATAATTCAATAATAAATCTCAGGTATTTGAATTAATAATACAAAACAATCGTGTTATTGTTAATCTTGCTACGTTTCGACTACTTTATTTAGTCTTCGTCAGGCTCATAACTAATAAATGAAATAATCAATCAAATGATTTATGTTTAAAATTTATAATATTGAACAGGCATTGTATTTAAAATTAATTAAATAATGTTCAAAAAGATTGGTAAAGTTTCAAATTTAGTTATTTTTACATGAATAATAAAAATTAATAACAGAAAATAAATAATTATCTGTAATCAAAAACAACGATGAGATTTTTTTTAATTTATTAATCAAACGGCTAATACATTTAGGAGTGGATAATTTGAGAGATTAATCGAACAATTACTTAATAAAGCCAGAGATGGCGAACCTATGGCATGCGTGCCACAGGTGGCATTCCACAGATAATTGTTGGTACCTACCTACAGCATGAATTGAGGTGTAAATCGAAATAATTAAAAATATTCTAGATGCTGTAAAAATGAAATGAAATATTGCATGAATAGCTATTTTGACTGCTTATTATTCCGAATATATCGAAAAATCCGGTGAAAAAGAAACGTGTTTTACATGTGCTTTATTTACTGTTGTTGTTTTTGGAACGCACTTAAATGTATGTTCCAAAAACATATGTAAAAACGATTGTTTTTTTTCAGTGGAGTTTTCGATATTTTCGGAATAATTAACGTCAAACGGCCATGGTCAGTCGCGGTAGTACATACAAGTGTTGTTACTGGAAAAAAATATCGATTATCGATACTCGGAATCTTATATCGAAATATTAAATATCGTCCAAAAAAATCGATATATCAAATAAAAAATATCGATACATCGATATTTTTTCAACATCCCTAGATCGTATTAATTCGTTCGGGAGCAAAAGCGTGATCACTCGTCAAAACATGGCAACAGTAATTCGAGCCACTCCTGCATAATATGTAAGTGCAATCTGCCTTTTTGACAAAAATAAGATACGTTGTTTACGTACCTGTTTTTTTTTTCGTACTAACAAAGAACATTGTGCAAATAAATTGCAGTGAAAATGTGAGAAAGCTTGAAAAATGACAATTGCTGTTTAGCCGAGCGGAGGTGCTTCGCCCTGTGTATTACAGATAAGGCGGCGTCGGTCGCTCCGCAAACACCGCGGTCATTTTTTATGCGTTTGGTCTTTATCCGTGTTTACGAACTTTGGACATCGTCCCGATGCCACATCCAACTTGTTAACAAGGCCTCACTTTTAGAAATGTTTAAGGTTAAACCACAAGAAGAAATAGTCGGAGAACTCATGACACCCGTTTCATGAAGTGTTTGATTCAGACTGAAATTTTATACAATAGTATATATAGGTAAGATGTATAAGTTAATGAGTGTTTGCTTGTCCTACCTGGGTACGCCTGGTACTACGCATACAGGAAAGGTTTAAGACAAATACGTGCAAAAAATGTGTTTGATTCAAAATCCAACGAGTACTATTCGAAAGTTAAGTTGATTTTAGATAAATAAATTAATGAGGCAGACACTTTTGGAGGAATTAACATTAAACCAAAATACCCCAAAGTTGAATTTTCAAAAATGAAAAAAAGTTATTGATTCACGCTGAAATTTTTATAGCAACTTCGTTAGATATATTTAAAATTGTTAGTAAATTCGTGTCCATATTTTAATGAAGTTGGAATCGTAGGGAATTAACGAAAGAATTAACTTTGATTGAGTTGAACGTTACGTTGCTAATTGCAACTTCCTCAGCAACTTATTCCTATAATAAGTTCAACTTAATCAAAGTTAATTCTTTCGTAAACTGTCCAATTCCCTACGATTCCAACTTCATATTTAAAAATATTTGCAAAAAGCCCGACAGTTTTTCCATACCTACCCATAAAAAAAAACAAAAATAGTCTTAAATTATTATTAATTAAACCAAAATACCCCAAAGTTAAAAAAAAAAATCCCTGCAGCTTGGTGTAAAAAAAAACCCTGGAGCTTGGTGTAAAAAAAAACCCCTGGAGCTTGGTGTAAAAAAAAACCCCTGGGGCTTGGTGTAAAAAAAAAACCCCTGGTGCTTGGTGTAAAAAAAAAAAAAAAACCCATAAAAACCCTGGAGCTTGGTGTAAAAAAAAAACCCTGGAGCTTGGTGTAAAAAAAAAACCCCGGAGTTTGGTGTAAAAAAAAAAAACCCTAAAGCTTGGTGTAAAAAAAAAAAAAACCCTGGAGCTGGGTGTCAAAAAAAAAAAAAACTCCTGGAGCTTAGTGTAAAAAAAAAACTCCTGGAGCTTGGTGTAAAAAAAAAACTAAAACTTGGTGTAAAAAAAAAAATCCCCCTGGAGCTTGGTGTAAAAAAAAAAAAACTCCTGGAGCTTAGTGTAAAAACAAAAAAAAAAAAAACTCTTGGAGCTTGATGTAAAAAAAAAAAAAAAAAAACTCCTGGAGCTTGGTGTAAAAAAAAAAAAAAACCTGAAACTTGGTGTAAAACAAAAAAAAACCCTGGAGCTTGGTGTAAAAAAAAAAAACCCCTGGAGCTTGGTGTAAAAAAAAAAAACCCCGGAGCTTGGTATAAAAAAAAAAACCCTTTAGTAGCAATTAAAAAGTGCCCCGAAAATTTTGACAAAATCGGCTCAACAGGTCCGTACTTAAAAATTTTTATAAATCACTAATTTGCAGATAGTGAGTTATTTATTGAAGGGTGTATTTAATTCGGTGTAGACGTTAGATTGCTAATAATATTACAATTAAGAAAAAAAATGTTATTTTAAGGGGTGTATTAAGGGATTAAATTTTTTTTTTGCCCAAAAACAAACTTAATTTCACATAATAAAAGTATAAAACCACACGGCCCTATACAAGCAAATACACTATATTGTCGGCAGGGTTTTGGCACTGCGACCCGGGTTTTTTTTAATTTGTTATCAGTAATAATTCCGAGAAATTTTACTTTGCTTGCAAGGTTTCTCCAATCAGTACTGCAAAATTATTTCGTGCATGCCAGCAAATGTAGGGTCAGATGTCAGCTTTACGTTGACCAGGCTTTATTTTCTCATAAGCTGTGGCAAGTCAGTTGACGCGAGGCGATCTACCCAATACCAAATGTATTATGTGCAAGAATATCTTTTCTTTTAAAGTTAGCCTTTTTGATCCCACAGCTGCTGTGGGATGTGGGTTAAACATTGAAAGTGCGGTAGGCGTTACGACATACTGCGTCATTTTTTATTATTATTGGGTCACGCATTTATTTTTAGTTTTTATTTATTCTATATTTGTACAGAGTGTTCGATTTTCGTCGTTTACTATAAATGCGCGATAATCAAATATATTATTTCTTTGTAAAATGGAGAAATAAATTGACTTCGGTCAACTTTGAAATATCAGATCTTTTGTTCTGAAATAGCAGCGGAGAATGAATTTTTACAATTGGAATTTTTATTTCAACATTTTAACTAATTACGTAACAGAATAAGATGTTATGTCACTTGATTGGTAAAAATTGAAATTATGGATACAGTTTAAATATTTTAACTGAACAGATCTGCTTAATTTTTTTTTCTTTTTTGTATAAATAAATATTGTAATTATGTTACACAGGGTATTCTGTTCCGGGAATTCCGTCGCACCCTGCAATGTTTAGTAACTAGTATTATAAGTGAAATTATTAAGAGCCCTAGACAATGTACAAAAGTCATCATTATGTGGTGACACTCGTTGTTTCTTGACTGGTTGAAGATTCTCTTCTTTAGGTTTTCCGACGAAAATAGTCTTCGGTGTTTTGTATCGATGCTCAAATAAAACGAAAACATAATTTCTTTTAGAAAGATATATATTTTAAAATATGATTTATTTTGATGATAATATTTTGTGTTGAATTCACAGTAGTACATTTACGAATGAATTAGTCAAAAAGTATTTTTACTGTCAATTCCAAAAAAGGATATGTTTGCAATGCCCTCTAGTTACTTATGTAAGTAAATAGGAATCATTATGTTAGTGAATTAAATAAACTGAAGTACACTAAGAAAAAAAAGTAAATTATTTTAAAACTACAAAACATTCGGCACACGCTTCCTGCCAGTAATTCTCTGCGTGGACTCGTACTTCGAGTTCACCTCCTTTTCATTGGCGATTCCATTTTCTGTTCTTAGATTATTCTGCGCTCGATGAATGGATGTATTCTTCCTGCCAGGTAGTCCTCTCTTTGAGTTCACCTCCTTTTCATTGGCGATTCCATTTTCTATCCTTGGATTCTTCTGCGCTCGATGGATGGGATGTATTCTTTCTGCTAGGTAGTCCTCTGCGTGGATCTGTTCCTCGAGTTCACCTCCTTTTAATTGGCGATTCCATTTTCTATCCTTGGATTCTTCTGCGCTCGATGGATGGGATGTATTCTTTCTGCTAGGTAGTCCTCTGCGTGGATCTGTTCCTCGAGTTCACCTCCTTTTAATTGGCGATTCCATTTTCTATTCTTGGATTCTTCTGCGCTCGATGGTTGGGCCCCCCAGGGGAGGTATTGGAATGTAGTTGCGATGGCAGTTGCGTTCCAATGCTTTTTGGGAATTAGCGGTCCCAGGTTCCTGAGCTCGCACCAGTTGGTCGTGTATTCCAGCTGGGTGAACATTGTTTGGGGACTATTATGAAGGACAGACAGTTGCAACTCTTTTCTTCTTCTGTTCTCCCTTCTTTCTGTTTGTTGATAGCGGCATGTCCCTCCGTTATGGGTACGTTATTGTTGCTGTCTCTTGTTTATAATAGTCCCCAAATAATACACCTGCGTGTTTGCCGTGCGTGGTGACCCGTAAGGAGGAAAAGGGTATCCTGGTAGTTGAGGTTTGTCTTGGACACGCCAACACACTGCTTTGGGCTCGGCTTCTTTGTAAACGGGCGGCTAGACCTAACCCAGCCTAGTCAATCGGCTAACGTCGTGGATATTAAGTATTCCGGCGGGGTGAGCCAGTATCTCTTGATGGAGTGACACCGTCTTTGGAGCTGACTATGTCGACTGTGTAGCCCTGGCGCTCTGCACCGATTTGCGGTCATCGTCCCCTTGTTGGGCTCCGTGGTGGGTGGGGCGCACGGTTGATGAAAATCATAATAAACATTATGACTTCTTACCCTCCCTTAACCAGCCCTCCTTTTAAAAGAGGGCGTAATGATGAAAATTTAGATTTGTTGTTTGGTAACGACACATTAACTGTGACTCCATGTAACAGATACTTAGTTATGAGTAAAATAAACGGAAATTTCAATAGTGACAGTCCTTTTTACATTAATAAACATCTCGATGGCTTATTTGGAAATTTTAAAAGTGTTAAAAAGTTGCGTGACGGATGTTTACTAATTGAAACATCATCCCAACGTCAAGCTGATAAGGTATTGTCTTGCAAAAGCATTAAAGCTTCAGACATGACTACTGACGTACCAGTGAAGGTAGACCTACATAAGCAGTTAAATTTTTCTAAAGGTAGGATCTATTGTTACGATCTACTCAACTGCTCGGTCGAAACAATAAGAGACGAGTTAAAAGATCAAGGTGTGACTGAAGTTTATAGGATTCATGCTCGTCGAGACGGTCAGCTAGTACCGACTCCATCCCACATACTGACATTTTGTACACCACATCCTCCATCGACGATCCAAGCCGCCTATTATAAACTCCAAGTACATCCTTATATTCCGTCGCCTCTTCGCTGCTATAAATGCCAGAAATTTGGACATTCGCAGAATAATTGTAGCTCCGCCAGCATCTGTGCAAACTGCAGTCAAAGTATGCATGAAGATCAACCTTGCAAAAGGAAGTCTCTGTGTGTGAACTGCAATGGTGCTCATTCTGCCAGATCTAAAGAATGCCCTAAATTTAAGGAAGAATTTAAAATACAGGAAATTAGAACATCCTTGAAAATTTCATTCGCAGAGGCGAAACGTAAATATAAGGAGGAAACTGCGCCTTCATTTTCCCGATCTTTTGCTAACGTCACTGGTACTCCTGTCAAAAAAGTTGACATGTCCACTCAGACATGTGATATGTCAACACAGACCATTGAAATTTCCCCTAGTACTTCTAAAACTGTCGAAAGCAAAATTATCAAAGAGGTTAAAGTTAAAAATATAAAAAAGAACCCGGCTAATCGATCTAGATCGCCGGTAAAAAAGATCAAATCACCGATAAAAAAATCTAAAGTCATCCTGAACCGTAATAACACTAAAAGTATGACCATCAGTCGTGTTACCAGCAGCTCATCAGAATCTGCGATGGACGAATGTCCTCCTCCGCATTATCGAAATGATGCGAGGGGGAAAACATAATGAGGCAGTGTCTTTATTTTCAATTTTTATCCATTCAATTTCCTACAGTGGAATATGAACGGATTCTATGTCCACTTAAGCGAACTAAAATTACTGCTCAACGATCATAATGCTACCGCTGTTAGCTTACAGGAAACACATCTAAAAGACATCAACACTCCAGTTCTCCGTGGCTTTGCCATTTACCGTAAAGATAAACCATTTGCCGAACGAGCAAGCGGCGGAGTCGCTGTCATAGTTAGAAATAGTGTGTTTTCGGAAAATGTCTCGATACGATCTGATTTGCAGGTCATCGCCGTCAGAATTTTTGCGCCGAAACCGGTTACTTTGTGTTCAATATACATTTCTCCGACAGAACAACTGACACTCGCAAGTATTGTGTCTGTGATCGATCAGCTTCCACGCCCCTTTATCATCATGGGGGACTTTAACGCCCATAACCCCACTTGGGGTTCAAATCACTTGGATGCTCGTGGAAGACTGATGGAGACGTTGATTCTGAATTTGAACCTGGTAATATTGAACACGGGTACTAATACACATTTTTCGGCAGCAAATAGGACATTTTCAGCTATTGATCTCACTCTCTGCTCTTCTTCTATCGCCCCATCCTGTGAATGGGAAGTAAATGCCGATCTCTGTGGAAGTGATCATTTTCCAATCAGTTGTCGGGCTCTTTCATTCCATGTGGATGAGAGACGCTCCCCGAAATGGATAATACGACAAGCGAATTGGTCACTTTTTCAAGAAGCGTTTGATATCGGCGAAATGAACTTTGGCAACGTCGACGCAGCTGTAGAGCATTTCACGGATGCGGTAATCGAGGCAGCTTCGGCTGCGATCCCACGCACGTCGACAACACCACGACGCGTGCCCGTTCCCTGGTGGAACGAGACCTGTCGGGAGGCCATCCGTGAACGTCGAAAGGCTCTCCGTCACTTCAAAAATAATATGACGGACGAGAATCGGATAATTTTCATGCAGAAGCGTTCCGTTGCCAGACGTATCATAGCAGAGAGTAAAAAGCAGTCGTGGACCGAGTTCGTATCCACTATAAGAAGTTCTACTCCCGCCCGCGAAGTGTGGGAAAAAATCCGGAGGATCTCTGGCAAACAGAGTTATAATCACGTTTCGGGATTGATAATGGACAATGACGTTATAACGTCACCTGCCGAGGTGTCAGATTACATGGGTTCATGCTACGCAAGAGTTTCTAGTTCCACTAATTACCTCGAGAGTTTTTTGGCTCAGAAAACCTTAGCGGAACAAGTAACATTGAACTTCTCATCGCCGAACGATGAGAATTATAATGCATCATTCACCTCGTGGGAACTACAGTCGAGTTTGCGCGATTGCCATGATACTTCTCCAGGACCAGACGACATCCATTATCAATTTTTGAAAAGGCTACCTCCCTCCGGTTTTGCATTCCTTCTCAAGATGTTCAACTTGATTTGGTCATCGAACATGTTTCCATCCGCTTGGTACAACTCTATTGTAGTGCCGTTGTTGAAGCCGGGAAAAGACCGTAAACAAGCTTCCAGTTATCGTCCTGTTTCTCTAACCAGTTGTTTGTCAAAACTCCTCGAACGGATGATCAACCGACGATTGATCTGGATCCTTGAATCTAGACGCTTGATCACGAACGCCCAGTGCGGCTTTCGAAAACACCGTTCGACGATGGATCATCTCGTCCGGTTGGAGTCTGCAATACAGGACGCTTTTCTAAATAAACAACACTTGCTGGCTGTCTTTTTCGATCTCGAAAAGGCTTATGACACTACATGGCGGTATGGGATACTCCGCACACTACACAATTGGGGTATCAAAGGACATCTTGGGAAGTTTTTAAGTAATTTTCTATCTGAGCGTCATTTTCAGGTACGTATCGGCAACACGTTGTCTAATGACTTTATACAGGAGAACGGTGTGCCACAGGGTTCTGTACTCAGTGTCACTCTTTTTTCCATCGCTATTAATGGCATAATTGAGAGCATCCCAACAACTGTAGAGTCATTGCTCTATGTTGACGACTTGGCGATTTACTGTTCGTCAAAGTACATTCGTACTGCACAACGTCATCTGCAATTGGCCATTAATAGCATACAGCGCTGGACAACCGACAACGGTTTTAATTTTTCCGTTGAGAAAACCCAGTGTGTGCACTTTTGCAGGACTCGTGGTTGCTATCAGGAACCGTTCTTGTATCTGTACGGCACGTACATTTCTGTGCAAAACAGTGCCCGTTTTCTTGGGCTTACCTTGGACCGATCGTTAAACTGGAAGGCGCATATTAATATTTTAAAGCGAAAATCGATGTCCTCGATTAATATTTTAAAAATTTTATCCGGCACCACTTGGGGAGCGGACCGTACGGTTATGCTGCGAATTTATCGGGCACTCGTACGGTCTAAACTGGATTACGGTAGCATAGTGTATGACTCTGCGCGTGAGTCGTACATACGAACACTAAATGCCGTCCATCACGCTGGAGTTCGACTATCTACTGGAGCGTTTCGATCCAGCCCAGTAGTCAGCATTCTTGCTGAAAGCGGAGAGCTTCCGTTGAACATCAGGCGGAAAAGAAACTTAATTTCTTACGCTTCCAAGCTCCGTAGTCAACCTGATCACCCTACATATAGTTGTGTATTCGAACCTCGTTTTTCTTCTCTGTACAGACGGAAAAGAAATGCTACTCGTCCCCTCGGTATCAGGTTGGCGAATCATCTGAACGAACTTCAGTTAGTGCTTCCTAGAACGCTAAGAGTTGGACGCAATTCTGTGCCTCCGTGGCTTATCCCTCAGCCCATCGTCGATATGTCGTTGTCGGTGTATCAACGCGATACAACTACTCCAGAATTCTATCGTCAACTGTTCCTTAATTGGTTAGACCAAAATCGAGACTTCCGTCCCGTTTATACAGACGGATCAAAGTCTCACGATCAAGTCGGCTGTGCGTTCGTCACCGATAACGAGAGTTACGGTTATAAACTGTCTCAGCAATGCAGTATTTTTACTGCGGAGCTATTTGCAATTTTGCAATCCTTGAGACATGTTCATGGCCCGAATAAGTATGTCATTTGCAGCGATTCTTTGAGTGGTCTTCAGGCTATACAGTGTTTGTATCCTAGTCATACGCTGATATGCTTAATTCAGGACAAATTGTATTCCCTGCGGAGAGGTGGAACCATTGTCCGTTTTTGTTGGATTCCCGGTCACATGGGGATCCGGGGGAACGAACTGGCAGACACTGCTGCCAAAGACGCTGCAAGTAACGGACAAAATGTGTTTTGCGTTATCGGTGACGATCTGAAAAATGAACTTAAAACAGCAGTCCAACAGGAGTGGAAAGACGAATGGAGTACGACGATAGAAAACAAACTAAGAACAATTAAACCTACAGTTGACCCCTGGATCACATCTTGTCGTTCCTCCAGGTGGGAGGAAGTATTACTCACACGACTTCGCATCGGTCACTGTAGGCTGACGCACGGTTTTCTAATGGCTCGTGAGGAACCGCCCATCTGTGAGACGTGTGACACTCGTGTCACCGTCTCACACATTTTAATCGAGTGTGTCCAGTTCAGGGACACACGACAGCGGATCGGATTGTCAGGTGATCTGTCGGTTATTTTAGGAAATGATCCTGACAATGTCAATCTGCTGTTTCGTTTTTTAAAAGAAACCGGTCTCGACCGGTATCTATGATTTTATTTATTTATTTATTTATTGATCGTTTTGTTTTTTGTTATTGTATTGTTTTGTT
The DNA here is from genome assembly GCA_034508555.1 of Venustoraphidia nigricollis. Taxonomy (NCBI): domain Eukaryota; kingdom Metazoa; phylum Arthropoda; class Insecta; order Raphidioptera; family Raphidiidae; genus Venustoraphidia; species Venustoraphidia nigricollis. Next base: position 5,113,251 of record JAVRKA010000016.1, read on the forward strand.
TTTTGTTATAGTATCGTTTTGTTTTATGTTTTTATAATTATTATATACATTGACTATTGTCATATTTTTATAGACGCTGATAACCTCAGATGTTGAGCGTCTATAATCTACAATCTCTCTCTCTCTCTCGATGGTTGGGATGTATTCTTTCTGCCAGGTAGTCCGCTGCGTGGATCTGTTCCTCGAGTTCACCTCCTTTTCATTGGCGATTCCATTTTCTGTTCTTAGATTCTTCTGCACTCGATGGATGGATGTATTCTTCCTGCCAGGTAGTCCTCTGCGTGGATCCGTTCCTCGAGTTGACTTCCTTTTCATTGGCGATTCCATTTTTTGTAATGTGATTGGATAGGTATAAATATGTTAAAACAGTAAAAAAGCATAAATTATTAAAAAATTATAAACGTCAAAGTGAAAAAATAATGAATAAGTTGCAGTAACCATAGATGATAATCTGAAAATGTAACTTAGGAGATAAAGCAAATATTTGTCATACTTAAAAATAATTGGAGCGTTTGCAAAAAAATAATAATAAAAATGTCATAAAATGATAATCCATAATTCCACATATAATTCTTCATATAACGTGTCGAATCCTTGGTCGTTGGAAAATTATCTTGCAATAAAACCATAATAAAATATTTTGAAAAATTGTAACAAAATGCTCACTTGTCAGGGGTCACCAATTATAATGATCGTTTTGATCATTATGTATAAAATAAAAAATAAATAAATAAAACACAATAAAATTTGATTTAATCAAAACGAAGCCTAAATACGTCAGATAACGAGATTGAAAATTATATTATATATGTAGACTAGAAAGAAAACTAAAATAATTAGTCTTGGATATTTGATATATTCATATTACAGATCTCGAAATTTGCAGTCAAAAAACCAGCAATATATACATTTGATGTGAAAAATTTATTAAAGTCTTCTTTAGTAACAGATTTTAAAAATAAGAATGATATATTTGTGGTTGCAAACATGGGGGCTAGGATAGTGTCGAATCTTTATAGTTCCAGGAACTTTGTTTTTATGTCGGAGACGTTTCCTATCTTTCACTAGAACGCACCTTAATAATTTCGGACACGTCTATTATACCGGGTGTCTCAGAAATCGCGCACCCAATTGTTGGGATCGAAAGAGAAAAATATTATGAGTCCAAAAGTCCATGTTTGGAATTTTTTGATAACGTAGTTAATTAGTAGTTAATTAATGAAAGTGACCAAACAGGAGCGCGCTACAGAAGAGAGTGTTGTCGGCTGATTTATTCCGGTTAATTAGGAAAATAATAATGATTATTTTGAGTTATCTCTATTAGAGGATGTAGCATCTGCTACTGGTACGGATTTGTCGACTTCCATTCGTTGATCAGACATATTCATTACTGAAAATGAGTTAGATAGAGAGATATTGGTTTCCGTTATACAAAAAAGTAATTGTTAAAAAACACGTCAAAGAATACAATGTGTAGGGAGCATTGTTCATTTCTAAAAAATCTTTGCACGAATAGAGACACTCTTTTATCAGATATTTGTAAATTATTTTTTTAAACATTTTTAGACTTTTGCTTCGACTGTTCAAAGATAATTTATTAAAAAGTTGTAAACCTAAATAATTCGGACCATATGTGGGTTTTTTTGCCGGAAAAAAAGGAACGACAAGATCCCCTTTTCTTCTTGTATTGTACTGATGCAGAGACATATGATTATTAAATTTGTCTGAATGTTTTTTTAACAAATAATAAACAGTTATAAATATACTGAGCTGGTAGAGTTAAAATATTTAGTTCGGAAAACAAAGGCTTGCAACTGTCGCGCTGCTTTGCATTACAAATAATTCTAATTGCCTTTTTTTGTAAAATAAATACTTTATGTGCATAGGCGGCATTGCCCCATATTTCTAGTCCATATAAAATTTTTGAATGGAATAACGCAAAATAAGCTATTTTCAGTATGTTCTGATCTATATTCCTAGACAGTTTTCTCATTAAGTAAAGTGTCTTGGAAAGTTTACTTTGAAGGTTTTCGATATGATTTCTCCATAAAAATTTACTGTCTATCGTTAAACCAAGTAAGTTAATACTTGGATTGGTATTTTCCGTACTAAAAAAGCGTAATTTTTGTGTTTTTTGCGTATGGCTAGCTTATTTGCCATGAACACCTTAAATGCATCGTAGTTGTCCGAAGTTGTTTATCCAGTGACCTTGTGACTTGCTGTACAACATTGTCGCCACAGAAATAAAAAAATATGTACCTACACATTGTTGCAGAAATTGAGTTATGAAAAACTATCTGCGAATATTGAAAGAATTACAAAAACACTACTTAAGCTCTTGATCCTTTTGACCACAGATATAAACCTTCGAATTCCGTCAGAAGATTCGATAGAAGTTGTACTTGTTGAAGTTTTTATTCTACTTTAATAATCCACAGGAAAGTTTGTTTTGAATGAACAAGGAAAACTTTTATTTTAAAATTACTAAATTAAATTTTCAATTGTTGAAAACAAAATATTGAAGTTTGTGAGATGTTTTTTGTGTGTATTCTTGTAAAATTTATTAGATATGAAATCCGCAGGTGCTTGTAATCTCTGCTGTACCTTTGCAACTATCTCTCTTGCTAATTTACATTTTTTAACAGTTCCGTCTACTGGGAACTTTGTTCTGTAAGAAATCAATGCTGTTAAGGCTGTCGGAACGCTCTGAATTTAATCCAAAAATAGTGCTTCGGCTGTCAACTGATTGTAGACTTATTCGTCAACATTCTGCAAAAATTCTTTCTCTATAAGGAAGATAAAGAACAAATCTATGTCTCTAATGGACTACTTTTGTAATTTATGTACGATTTACTAGAAAAAAGTTGGCATTAATTGTGCCAAAAAAACACACGTTTTAAATGTCACACTACGACCTTATTCGTACTTATTTCACAAAACTTCCATCACAAACCTAAAGTGACTCTTCCTTTTTCGGAAAAGTTTTTTAAATCTTTAAAATATTTCCAAAAATTAGAGTAATCAATTGACAGCGGCACCCTTGCAATAGAATCTTTTAGCCTCGTAGTTGGCACCTGCCAAAAATTGAAACGTGCGGATGATTTGAGCGAGACAGAGCTAAAGAAGGTCACATCCACAATATGTCTTTTGCCTACCTCGCCTCTTTCCGCTGGGTCTCAGCACAAACTGTGTAAAAGTGATCCAACACTGTTAAGGTTTGTTCCAGTAGTTCTTTCGATATAATCAATATACGTTCACTCTAATTGAATAACCGAAATATCACCAAACTATAGCTGGTGATTTACCCCAGAATACAATTCCATAATTACTTACAGAGAAAAAATATGCATAATAGATTTTCAACAGTATGTCCTGTAACGTTTTACAATTTTGGTATTGTCGTCATCTTTTTATTCAGCTGCACCCCTGATCAGAATTGCGTCCCTTGCTTGGGACTTTTTCAAGCTTTATAACTGTAATTGAATTATTAAAATACAATTTATAAATTTACAATTGAAATATAAAATATCAGATATTAATTATGCACACTTATTAAATGTTTTGATCAAGTAGATATAAAAGTTAAAATACACATGTAAATATAAATTTGAGTTAAACAATTGCTCATTAAAAAGTTTGTAATAATTCCGTTTTTTAAAAAATATTTTTACGGGTGATGTTCAAACTATTTTATTTTATTGACGGTTAGTAAATAAAGTCACGAAACGTCGCTATAAATAACGAATAAGTGTTTACTTAAAAAGTCCTTTTTCCCGACAAATCATTTTTATATTTTCTAATTCCCTTCAGCTCTGTTTTATCCAGGTTGTACTGTATTAATATTTCAAAAAAAAAATGTAGAACTGAATCCAATACTTTCCCTATCAGAGGTGGGAAACAAAAAGAAAAGTTGCATCTCAGCGACTTTAACTTCTGAACGCGCCATAATGTGTTTGTGCATTATAAAGTTGATGTACGACTTTGTCTGTTGGTGTTACATACTCTATAAACAGAGACAGTTATGTGAGTTATAAATTCGATAAACTGAGACAGAGACAATCGTAAAATAAAAAACGTCTAGACTTTAGTTTGCCTTCTGATATGCTGTGTACGAGGTAAATAATATCTATGTGTAATATCGTTTAAGTACATTATGTAAAGTGAATTTGTTTTTGAAAAGAAAATTTCATTTTTCCAAACGATAACACTGCGTTTATATATCCCACTTCTGATCGCAGCGTTCGGGTGCTAAAAGCAGCGGTTTTTGACATGGGATTTACTGATCTGAAAAAGTTTGCGATGTCTACGCGAAGAGTTTGCTGTAGGTTTTTTAGATAATGATAAACTCTCACTTATTATCAGGGCTATTCTACTAATGATAATCACGGTGATTACCAAGTGCTTAGCTTCATAAACACTCTGGGCAACCACTTTTATTTGTTTCTTATTCTGCTACGCAAAGTGATTGCCACAAGCGGTTAAAATGATCATGTGACGTGTTTATAAGAGTGGATAAATTGTAACTTGTAAATAGGTGTTGTTAAGCTGACACTTTGAGTGCTTATTGATTAAAATGGACAGCGAAATATTTCACTTACTTATTTTGGAGTTAATTGAGAATGGAAACAGGTTAATAATAGAATTATATTATAACGTACACGCGTTATACATTTTTTTATTATTCTTTTACGTTTTTTATTAATCCAAAATTCGAATTGGAATTCAGTATAAGGGCTAATTCTTCCCATTTTTTATCCACAATTGTAGATTAGGTTGATGACAGTTTTCCACTCAACATATTTTTATTAGCGTCTATAAAATCAATCATCAATTTGTATTGACTAGATGATACTTTTTTTTGTCGTCTTTTTGTAATTTTATTATCCATAATAATAATTATTATTATTAATAATTAATTATTTTCAGCATTTGACAACTAACACAAAATTCAAAAGTATATAACCGTAGTAACCGCACATAAATAAACTTGTAATTAAATTCAGACAACTCTTTATAGGTACGTTTTTTTGAAAACGAGTGACAAAAAAGATTTGTAAACGCTCGCATTATCACTTGTTATTAATACTTTACCTGAATAGCATATTAAACATTAGTGATTACAGACAGTGTTTATAAATTTTGTAATCACTGTGGTTACGTAAGAACAGTGATTGGAACAAAAATAGTAGAATACGTCTAAATATCTAGTTATGAAAAAAACAGTATCTCTCTTTCCATGTTTAGTTGCGTCTCAAGAAAGCGACGTAAGCTATCTATGGCTGCTGGAACTAGTGTCAAACTTAGGATATTTTCTTTTGTAGATGCCACTGGCGGAAGCGGATCTCTTCTTTTTTTTGGTGTCATTATTTAAATGTTTCTTGACTTTTGAGAAATTGTATATTTTTATTATCACGTTAAATTTGGATAAAATACCCATGAAAATGGAAAAATAGAACAAAAAAGGAAATGAAGACGTCATTTTGTCTTTCAAAATCTCTGCCACATAATGCTTTAAACCGTCCTTTGATTTTAGGGTACGCGGTTGAGTCTTGTTGTTTTGTTATATCGTTATTAATAAAAATGCGTTTAACGTCCGTTTCTCGACTTTATGTCATAACAGACGCCATTCGCACCATTACTATTTTCCATCTACCACACTTCCCGTTATTTTTCTAGTTTTAAAACTTCAACTTATGTAATAGCGATGGGCGAATGAAGGAATTATAGGATTTTAGGATAAGGTAGGTAATTTTTGAACTAGGAGTTTGATAGGTAATCGGCCATGGCCTCAAATAAGGAACCATCTCGATATTTATCTGGAATTAATTTGAGGGAAACCATGGAAAACCTCAATCAAGATGGCCGGTACAGGAATTACCGTTTCTCGGCGAGAGGCAGTAGGAAAAAGTCCCAGCCACATCTGCCCCCGCCGGAATTCGAACCCGGACCTCCCGAATGCGAGTCTAGTGCTGTCACCACTACTCTACCCAGCTCGGTTTATATCTTTATTATATAGACGCTGATGTAAAGGGATGGTTTTTGGTTTCGAGTAAAACACAACATTATATTTTATATACTCTCTATTGTTTATCAAAATACAAAATGTCTTTACAGACAGAGAGCTTTGTTTTAACTAACTATATGTGGAGGTGTCATTGGTATTATATTTAAAATATATTCGATGCAATAAGCTTTGTAAGCATAACAGTCCGTCGCCACGACGGAGCCAGTAATTGATACATAATTTATTTTTGTTTGACAATCTTATAACAACAAGAAGTGAATACAGTTTTTGTTTATTTTATGTACATTAAAACCAACACACCCCCTTCAAAAATGTATGAACTTATATTAGTCATTTTACGGGGAATTTAACGCTTAATGGCCCAACATTCGTTGCATGGGTTGAGGAAAACCCCCTCAAAAACTCAACCAGACCATAAATCATTTATTTAACAATATTTATCATTTTGATAATTTTGAAATTAACATTTTGTTAAACAACTTATTACTAGAGTTTTCTTAAAATTTCTTCCTCTATTTCTCTTGCAGTCCCATCTTCTCCCTCAGCTCCCTGAACTGATGTGCTGGTAACGACTTTGTCAGTAGGTCAGCCTCCTGATGACCTGTGGGCAAATATTTCAAACAGACAGTGTTGTTCTCTACTTGCTCCCGTATAAAATGGTATTTAACGTCGATATGTTTGGAACGTTTATGACTAACTGGATTATTTGCCATTGCTATACAACTTTTGTTGTCTTCATATAATGTTATTGGTTCCAACATATTGATATTTATACTGACTAACAAAGATTTAATCCATAAGGCCTCTTTTACTGCCTCAAATACAGCCATGTATTCGGCCTCTGTTGAGGACGCAGCAACTGAATTTTGTCGTCGTGTGATCCATGTCACTGTACAGTTTTCAAATAATTTAAATAAACATCCTGTTGTACTTCGACGATCTAATTCATTATTTGCCCAATCCGCATCAACATATCCTGTTAGTTTTCTTTCGTAATTTTCATTACGCCTATATACCAGTTTTATATAAATTGTTCCTTTAACATATCTTAATACTCGTTTTAAGCATTGCCATAGTTCTTTATTACATTTATTTTGATATCTACTTAGTAGATTTACTGCTGTACATAAATCCGGTCGGGTAGACAACATTGCGTACATTAGACAGCCAATTAGGTTTCTACAGGGTGCATCATAATTATCATCTGAATTTAATTCTGAATAATTTAATTTCACAGGTAATGGTGTACTGATCGGGTTGCATTCATCCATTTTAAATTTCTCTAATATTGATTTTAAATATGAGGTTTGATCTAATGCTATTTCAGAATCTGACCTTAGTATTTTAATTCCGAGAAAATTGTTAATTTCTTTTAAATCAACCATTTCGAATTGTTTCATTAAAAACTTCTTAAAATTATTTATTGTATTTATGTCTTTTGTAGCAATGACTAAATCATCCACATACAATATTACATAAATGTTTTTGTGAACATGACCTCTGTCTAATAAATATAAACAATTATCGGCTGATGAATTAACAAAGCCTCGTTCATTCATTATGTTATTAAAACACTCATACCAGCATCGGGCTGATTGCTTTAAACCATATAGAGATTTATTTAGTTTACATACAAGGTTATTTGTTTGAACTGCAACACCGTCAGGCACCCTCATATAAATATTTTCCTTTAAAGTCCCATTAAGGAATGCTGTTTTTACATCCATTTGGTGTATTAATAGTTCAAACTGATTTGCAAAAGCAAGCACACACCTAAATGTTCCTATGCGCGCAACTGGCGCGAATGTTTCGTCATAGTCTAATGTTTTTCTTTGACTAAAACCGCGCGCTACTAAACGAGCTTTATATCTTTCCGAGTTTTCATTACTGTCTCCCTTTATTGAAAACACCCATTTACAATCGACAATATTTACATTACTCGGCTTCGGTACCAATGTCCACGTTTTATTTCGATTTAATGATTCTAATTCATCATTTATTGCTTTTTCCCATTTTGTTCTAAACGCATTTTTAACTACGTCTTGATAACTCTTGGGAATTTTATTTTCAAACATCTGATCTCCTATTAAATAATTATTAATATCGAAATTATCATCTCTGTATGATATTATTGGTTTATTTTTTAATCTTTTACTTCTCCTCACATCCTGTACATTATACGAACTTTCACTTTCACTGTCTGAGCTCATACTGGTTGGTTCAGAGACATCCCTTTTTGAGGATGTTTGACCTTTAGTGCAATTTTTAGGGACACCTTTTTCATTAAGGGTTTGTTTGCACCTTTTATCGTCCGTTTGACCAGGTGTGATATTATCTACAGATTCAGTACCAGCAGCACCCCCTGCTGAACTATTTTCTGTACCTTTAGGTACAGTTTTATCTGTATTTTCTTTACTACCAATTTTAACAATGTCATCAAGTTCTCGTCTTGATGTTTTATATGTAATTTCATCAAAAATTACATCACGTGCAATTATGAATTTTTCTGATTTCGGATTAAAAATTTTATATCCATTTGACACATAACCCACAAGAATTCCTTTATACGATTTACTATCGAATTTACTTTTTCTCGTTTTATCATGCACATATGCCGTACACCCAAATATTTTTAAATTACCTAATTTTGGCTTTTTATTATGCCACCTTTCATATGGTGTTTTATCGAACTTTATCGCTTTTGTTGGCGATCTGTTTACCAAATAGGTTGCAGTTAAGATTGCCTCGCCCCAGAAGCGTTTATCTAGACCCGCACTGTGCACCATTGCACGTGCCTTTTCTGTTAATGTTCGATTCATACGTTCTGCTAATCCGTTTTGTTTTGGAGTGTATGGCACTGTGAGATGATATGTTATCCCCTTTTGTTTACAGTATTCCTTCATTTCGCCAGATAAGTACTCACTTCCATTATCAGTATATAAATTTACTAATTTTGTATTAAATTGAGCTTCACTTTTTGTAACATAATCTTTAAAACAAGTGAATACCACTGATTTATTTGACATTAAATAAGTTACAGTATAATGAGTATAATCATCAATAAAGTTTACAAAATAATTCTTTTCATCTATAGTTGATGGTGTTATTGGCCCACACACGTCAGAGTGCACAACAAATAATGGCCTTTGTATATACTCTTTATCTTTTGACTTCGCGAAAGGAAAGCGTACTTGTTTTCCACTAATACAAGCTTCACATAACGAATTAAAAGGATTTATATTCTTTAAACAAACAACATCACAGGCTAATTTATTTACTTTAATTTTTGTAAATTTTTCTTTACTAATATGACCTAATCTTTCATGCCACATTTTATCTTTATCAATAGTATTCGCCTCAGCAACGTAACCCGCAGCCCGTGCTTTATTATACGCATTTTGTACTATTAATTCTATAATATACAAATTGTTTATGCGCTTACCTTTAATAACTGTTCTGTCTCCTTTTCTGACCTCGACATGACCAGTTTCCGTGAATAACACCGACATTCCAGCTTCCTGGATGCGCCTAACTGAGATGAGGTTGGTTGGTACATTTTTGCTGTAGAGGACATTTTTTAGCTCGCCACTGTAGCCAAGTGAAGTTGTAACTTCTATCCTTCCCATATATGTTGCCTCAATAATTGTCCCTATTTTTGCCACAGTTATGCGAATTGGATTATCCAGCTGTTCGCATTCGGTGAAAAGGGTTAAGTCATTTATGATATGCTCTGTTGCACCAGAGTCCAGCACAAAACGCCATGATGCAGTGTTTTCATTACACATCATAAACGCAAACGCTTTATTTGTTACTGCTGTTGATGCACTTGCTTCATGATTGTTTCTTTTCTTACGTTTTTCTGGTCCCTTTAAAGTTTGTTTATAAAAATAGCAGTCACGTTTGTAATGATTTTTTTCGTCCACAGTGAAAACACTTTTTCACCTGCCTAATTTTAAACTCAGGCTTATTTCTATGAGTAAACTTCTCCTTTTCCTTGTGATTATCAGGTGCACTTTTGGCGCGGAAATGAAGAGCTTTCATACTTGTATCAGCATTTTCACGCATGAGATACTCTTCATGTTCTATAAGCATTCCTTTTACAAATGCTAACGTAAGTCTTTCGTCCGTCATAGTTTTAATTGCAGCTTTTATTGGTGCATAACTCGGTGGCAACGAGTTTAATGTGTACCACACTTTTGTTGTTTCACTCACTTCCCCGCCGCAAGCAACCATATCACGCACCATTTCGTCAATTTCTACCATGTGCTTTTTCAATGATGTACCTGGCTTTAATTTGCAATTAAACAACCGATCTTGGAGACATAGCTGTGTTGATACCTTTCTACAGGCATAAAGACTATCGAATTTTTCCAAAATTTGTTGAGCTGTTGCACGACCTGGTGGCACTTGCGATACTACTGTGTCATCGAGGTACTCTATTAATGTACCTCTGGCAAATCTTTCCCATTTTATCCATTCCTCAGTAATTGGTATTGGTGGATCTTCACTTAATACTTTACTAGCACCTTCTTGTTCAATAATTTCTTGTAGTCTAAATTTCCACATTAAATAGTTTTCACCATTAAAAAGTTTTAAATTTCGCTTTAAAGCAGTTGATGTGCCGCTCGCCATCGTTATTTTATTATTCTTTATTTACACTGTTATTTACATTCACTCACTTAATTGCAATCACACACGGTGACTGGGCCCATAACCTAAAGGGATGGTTTTTGGTTTCGAGTAAAACACAACATTATATTTTATATACTCTCTATTGTTTATCAAAATACAAAATGTCTTTACAGACAGAGAGCTTTGTTTTAACTAACTATATGTGGAGGTGTCATTGGTATTATATTTAAAATATATTCGATGCAATAAGCTTTGTAAGCATAACAGTCCGTCGCCACGACGGAGCCAGTAATTGATACATAATTTATTTTTGTTTGACAATCTTATAACAACAAGAAGTGAATACAGTTTTTGTTTATTTTATGTACATTAAAACCAACATGATGTCGTCAGATGTCGAGCGTCTATAATCTACAGTCTAATCTAATATCTTCATCAATATACTAATGTACATAGTTCAATTTGAAATGATTATGTAAATTGTACTTTATTTGATCCAATTTTCCCAATAAATCCAACTTGAAAAGAGAATGTTTTCATGCGACATTTTATAAATATTTTTCTCGTTTAAGGAAAACTAAATCCCATTTAATCGTTGTATATTTTATCTACGTACTTGAGTGAAAAACAAAAGATCGCAGGAAACGAAATCAAGAGTAAGATAGTGGAACAAAACAAAGCAGAATTGTCGGGGACTTACCTATTGACGATGATTTTCTCGTATAGATGGAGACACTGCGCTCATTTATTCATGAGTTTGAGAGCGATGGTTCTAAGAAATTGTATTAAAGCTGAAAGTGATTTGTGTTATAAAAACAAAAGCTCAACCTACTAATGTCACGGCAATGTGTTCGTTCATTCTACTCGAAGGTCTGTTAAAGATGTCTAGAAGGAACACAACACGTTACCGATTTGATTTATATTTTAAAAGTGTACTTGTGCAAGGAAGTCCCCAGAATAAACATCGACATCCGGTTACCATACTGCGATCAGATCCTAAACAATAGTCCAAACGTTCGGAGAATTTTCGGGTGCCAAAGCTCAATAACGACAAATACTTGACGTTTCTGTGGTAGACATTATCAAAGGTAGCGTGGAAGCGAGCGACAAGGATCGTCATGGAATTCAGTTGGGAAAGGAGATTTGATCGGCGATGAGATTTTTCTCAAAGAGGTCATTGATTGTTTTGTCATATCTTTATTATATATATGCGGAACACCTCACATGTTCTATAATCTACAATCTAATCTAATCCATATGAATATGTGGAAAGGAATGGGTTGCATTACGCATATCACAAGACATGGCGACAAACTCGTCCAGCGATTCGAGTGAATCCAAACGAGGAAATGGATAAGATAAGATAAAATATTTATTAACTAAAATACAATTTTGTACATCAAGACAGCATTAAAACATTAAAAAAGCGTTCCGCACGACCTGCTATCTAAAATAAAGAAAAGAAGAGAAAAAAACATAGTAAAAATAAAGACAGAATTGTAAAACTGGGAAAAATATAGGAAAAAAACCCAAACAAAATTGTAGACGAGGAAATGGAATCTTTTCCATGAACTTGCGGATCCCGTCCTCCCGGAGTATCCACGATATGGGCGTCTTGGGCAGAACGTTAGCGTAGACGACCTTTCTTACCAGATGAGCTAACGACTGCAATACAGCGATGTCGGACATGGCAGTGATATTTTCGAAACTGGTCCCCAAACCAGATTGGGCAGAGGATCAAACAGAAATCCAAGCAGCCAAAAGAACGTTGCAGATATGAATATGTAGAAAGGAGTGGGTTGCACTACGCATGTCACAAGACATGGCGACAAACTCGTCCAACGATTCGCGTTAATCCAAACGAGGAAATGGAATCTTTTCCATGAACTTGCGGATCCCGTCCTCCCGGAGTACCCACGATGTGGGCATCTTTGGCAGAACGTTGGCGTAGGTTACCTTTCTCACCTGATGAGCTAACGACTGCAATACAGCGATGTCGGACATGGCAGTGATATTTTCGAAACTGGTCCCCAAACCAGATTGGGCAGATGATTACCCGAAAGTCCAAGCAGCCAAAAGAACGTTGCAGATATGAATATGTGGAAAGGAGTCGGTTGCACTACGCATGTCACAAGACATGGCGACAAACTCATCCAACGATTCGCGTTAATCCAAACGAGGAAATGGAATCTTTTCCATGAACTTGCGGATCCCGTCCTCTTGGAGTATCCACGATGTGGGCATCTTTGGCAGAACGTTGGCGTAGGCTACCTTTGTCACCTGATGAGCTAACGACTGCAATACAGCGATGTCGGGCATGGCAGTGATATTTTCGAAACTGGTCCCCAAACCAGACTGGGCAGAGGATCACACAGAAATCCAAGCAGCCAAGCAATCCTCTTTCTGACGTGTTTTTTCATGGGAACACGTATCCGTTTTTAAGGAAATTGCCCTTATTGTGCGAAAGGATGCAGCAGAAAGCGGCTTATCCTGCAGACGAGCAGGGTAGGTCCTGGATCTTTAGAGTTCAGAAAGTACTACCCGCCCTAAGGATCCCGTCGTTGATTACTGAAGTGCATAATATGCATTCCATCGCCTCATAAAAAATATAATAGTTAAAAGGGGATGAGGGCTATTCCTTTTAACATTCAATTCACGAATCGTTTTCTTTATACTAAAGCCTCCATCGCCTGCAGACGGAAAGTTACCCAAAAAACTGGAGATTTATATAATAGTTTACAGTGTGTTTGAAGGGAGGACCATAGACTAAGTACCCGTACACTGTATTCTGCAAAGCTTTGCTTATAGAAGCTTACTAGTTAACCAACATAGGTTTGCTGAATACAGACAGTAGACTTTTTGTTTACATTAATATATCCATTAGTACACAATAATAACCCATCAGTGAGAGCACTAGACTTGCATTCGTGAGATCTCGGGTTCAAATCGCGGCTGGGGTAGACGCGTGATCTAGAACTTTTTCCTACTGTCTCCCGCCGAGAAACGGTAATTAATTCCAGATAAATATCGACTTCAAAGCTCGCAACCTTCTGCCAGTGTGGTGTATACTATTTTTCTTTATACCCGGTTAAAAGTACGTACTAATAACTTTAAAATGAGCAATTTTGAGGTTATACACAATAACAACTGTTAGCTATATAATACTGGCTGGCGGCAGTTTAACGTATCAGTATGCACGAGAAAACTCTTTCGTCCCGCTATTATAGATGTCGTGCGAGTAATTCCAAGAGAACGTAAATGTTAGGCTTTGTGGCTTAAAACCGAAGTCGGAAGAACGTGCTTTTTCGACCGAGTATAAAGAAAACGTTTCTGAACTTTTGTAATGTCAGTAGATACTTTTACAAACTTTTGAGAAAAGGTTTTAATTCTAATCAGATGCTATCAAATTTAATTTTATCCCAGTATTGATTAGAAATAATTTAAATGAAGAAAGAATGAAAGTGATATTTAAATTTATTAAAACAAAAATTTAATTTTATAAAGATTTATAAAGTTAAATTATAAAAAGAGATTTTATAAGTAAAATCTAATAATAAAAAGGAAAAAGAGAATAAGAAAGAAAAAGATTAAAAAGAATTGAATACATTGAATTGTTTTAGAATATAAAAATTAATCGAAGAGAAAAAAAATATGATTTTATAATACTATGTAAAAATAAAAAAAATTTGGAACGTGTCGCGGGACACGCGTTTGGAACGCCCGGTATAATAAAAAAAACACCCGGTATAATCTAAAAACACCGGGTATAATCTAAAAACACCCGATATAATCTAAAAACACCCGATATAATCTAAAAACACCCGGTATAATCTAAAAACACCCGGTATAATCTAAAAACACCCGGTATAATCTAAAAACACCCGATATAATCTAAAAACGCCCGGTATAATCTAAAAACACCCGGTATAATCTAAAAACACCCGGTATAATCTAAAACACCTGGTATAATCTAAAAACATCCGGTATAATCTAAAAACGTCCGGTATAATCTAAAAACACCCGGTATCACCGTCTACCAGTATACATTATACGTCTTACGGTTTTTCGTGACACATTACATTTTTTGTCTTACGGTTTTTCGTGACATGTTACATTTTTTCTCGGCTAAGTCGCCTCGCCAACTCGCGATAAGGAACTTCGTTCCAATAATCAACAACTTCAACTCTTTTTTAAAATTGTCTCAGTAACAGTTTTCTTACAATAATAGAATAAGCTATGAATTGGTGATTCATGGCTCTAGCGATTGCTGTTGCAAAAATGTATAAAATCATTTTTGTAATAATGCATATGGTTAGATCAAAATAAATAATAAATGCCAATAAAAGGAGTTCTGAAGGTTGTTCAACTGTAAATTTTATAGGCGAAGTTACAGGCTACAATGTTTCCAATTACGTTAGCTCAAGCAAAATACGTGAGCTGACTGTTGCCTGTGTCTGCGGACCAAAACCGTCTTCGCACTTTCCTTCTGTTTATGGCACGCTTTTTTCACGAATCCAACTTCATTAATTAAAATTTAAGAGCCGCCGTCGCCTTTTCATTTGCATACAACTTGTTCGAGAAAAAGTGGATCAAAGATTTGCTAGCGATACACTGTTTAAAACACATAACGGCCGTCTCACATATTTTTATTCAGTGTGTTTAGAGACTCACGGCAGTTTTACTTTGGTATTATGCACGCGTAAAATAAAATAATTCTTGTTTCTTTGAAAGATAATAGCTTTTTTTTTCTTAAAAAAGAATATCCAATTTTATAGAATAGAATAGAATTTTATTGATCCAAAGACACAAATATGTATAGGATTCGTCAAAAGAAAGATATGTTTACATTTATTCATTTATAACAAAATCATCTATCTTATACAGACACTGTTTAAGAAGAGCAGCCTTTAATTCTTTTTTAAATTTAGAAATGTCCAGATTTTTGAAACTCTGTGGCAATTTATTAAACATTTTCAGAGCGTGATATTCGGCGCTCTTGTTAAACAACGTTAGTGGCGATTATTAGAATTATTCCTTGTGTTATGTCCATGGATAACCTGAAACGTATCATAATTATGGATACGTCGTTTAATAAAACATTAAGCAAAATAGACATATATAGACGGCACAGTTAAAATACATTTTTCTGTAAATGTTTGTCTGCAACTGCTACGAAAATTAAGATTAAAAATGATGCGGATTGCTTTTTTTTGAAGTACACATATATAGAGCATATGCACATATATAAGAGAATACCCTTTTTGGTGGCACTACCTCTTGGTATCTAGCCAGTAAATCGAAAATATAAGTAGCTGGGTCAATATAAATCAACATCACAAAACATCCATGAGCAGAGGTGGGATTCGAACCCACGACAGTTAGGTCGAGAAGCCAGTACGCTAACCACTAGACCATACCTGTCCCCAAGATAATAATTTAATGAATTAAAATGAAAATACAGTTTACAAATAATTCTCTTAACTATTATAAAACTTTGTCGAGGAGAAATATTGCATAATTTTCTAAAACAACTCAAAACCTAAAGCCAATGTAACAGACAGCAGATCGGATTGGTCAGGTGATCTGTCGGTGGTTTTAGGAAATGATCTTGATAATGTGGATCGGTTGTTTCAGTTTTTAAATGGAACCGGTTTGGACCGGTTTATATAATTTTATTTCTTTATTTACTTTTTTAGGTGCGGATAACGTAAGCTGAAGCTGAAGGCCCCCGAGTAAATAAAAAATGAAATAATTATGTTTTATTTCGATACTTAACATACTTGTGTAAACGATCATATATAACATTAAAATAAATCAACAAAGATGAACACTGTACATTTTTAGTCACTTAAAATGGAATCAATCATTGGTTTAGTTTTTAGTTTCATTGCAATTTGGCATCTAGTACTGGACAAGTATAAATTCGAACCCATAAGACCGGACAGAACCTGGTAATTATGGGTTTACAATAATCTTACATTAATACTATGAACGCCTGAGCCATATAAACATTATAAAAATCTAAATAAATCAACAAAAGTGAAAATATAATCTATGACGTTCTGAATATCACTCGACGCAACAAATTCCTGCGCAAAATAATGAACGTGTATCGGCGTATCGAACGAAACCGCGAGGGGGATCAGACCGTTGAGTTTAACGTCTTCGATTACACGAATGTTATTATGAGCGTTATTTCCTGTTTCGACGTGTTTTGTACGGTACTAGATTCTGTCCGGCGCTAGGAGGATTTCCCCTACACGCTTTTTTTATAAAAGCTTTTACTTATTTTGAAATCTATTTACAATTGTTGTTTATCTGTTGTTTTATATTGTTTTTATTTTAACATTTTGTTTTGATATATGTTTATTTATATAGACGCTGATGACTTCAGATGTCTATAATCTACAATCTATCTATCCTTACCTCGCTACTATCTTCACTAAACGATATTACTCTAAGAGTCGAAATTGTAACTGACTTGAAGTTTGTAAGAGAAAGGGAGGTGGCCGTCAACTCCAGTAAATAAACGCGACGATATAATATTATCATGTTTAGTTCGTATGAAATAACCGCCGGGACTTGTGACGTTTATATTAAGATGTTATAAATACCGACATCATATCCAATGTTGCCAGACGTGCAGACGTATGTCTCGTCGCTAGAAAAATAACAAGCCGTGACTTCCATCTTCATACAGTCGAATTGTCGTTAGCGCGACCACCTCCTTACTGCCGAAATATAGATAGCGCGAGCAACTTTTCATATACTGTCGAAATTTAGATAACGCAACCACCTTCATATACTGTCAAATTTTTGATAGCGTGACCAACTTCATACTCTCGAAATTTAGATAGCGCGGCCAACTTCATACTGTCGAATTTTCGATAGCGCAGTTAACTTCATAGTGTCGAATTTTTGATAGCGCGACAACTTCATACCGTCGAATTTTTGTTAGCGCGGCCAACTTCATACTGTCGAATTTTCGATAGCGCAACCACCTTCATATACTGTCGAATTTTTGTTAGCGCGACCATCTTCATCCTTCATATACTGTCAAATTTTTGGTAGCGTGGCCAACTTCATTCTCTCGAAATTTAGATAGCGCGGCCAACTTAATACTGTCGAATTTTCGATAGCGCAGTCAACTTCATAGTATCAAATTTTTGATAGCGCGGCCAATTTCATACTGTCGAATTTTTGTTAGCGTGGCCAACTTCATCCTTCATATGCTGTCAAATTTTTGATAGCGTGGCCAACTTCATACTCTCGAAATTTAGATAGCGCAGTCAACTTCGTACTGTCGAATTTTCGATAGCGCAGTCAACTTCATAGTGACGAATTTTTGATAGCGCGGCCAACTTCATCCTTCATATGCTGTCAAATTTTTGATAGCGTGGCCAACTTCATACTCTCGAAATTTAGATAGCGCAGTCAACTTCATAGTGACGAATTTTCGTTAGCTGTGCGTGCGCAATTTCCATTGCCTGCTAAAATTTTACTTCCAACGCGCCAAAACAAGTATAACTGAAAAGATTCCATACCGTAGATAATCAGGTTAATTAGACCAAACAACTTAATGTTGACATTAGACTTTCATTTATTATCAATTATTTCGGAAGGGTAACCATTATTTTTAGCGATTTGCTTAATAATGTTTAGTTCCATGTTGAAATTTTCTGTAGATAGTGGGATGTTACATAATCTATGAATTATTAAATGTACTCAATTTTATATTATAAGATTGGTTGGAATTTGCCGGAATAATAGAATCTGTCGAAGTCTAAAGATACTAAATTCTAAAGAATTATTGGTCTTTGTTATCGTTAAGTCCAGAAAATTAATTGTTTGGTTTATTTCTTCTTCTATAGTGAATTGTATGTTCTTATTTATGGAGTTAATATGTTTAAGGAATCTTTGTAACTGTCTATTGGTACCTAACCAAATACAAAACACATCATCAACATATCTCGACCAGAAATTCACGTTTTTTAAAAGATTATTGTCTGAACTAAAAAGAGTTTTTTCCCAATGGTCCACGAATATTTCAGCTAACAGAGGCGACAATGGAGAGCCCATTGGAAGACCATCAGTTTGAGTATAAAATTTGTTTTCAAATTTAAAATAATTTTGTTTTAAGCAAACAGAAATTAGCTTTTTGAGTTGATTTTTCTTATCTCCGTTTAGATTTGAATTATTTATTAAGTTATTCAGAATTTCTTTTACTTCAATGACTGGAGTTGAAGTGAATAGACTTTTTACATCAAAGGAGATTAATTTTGCTTGCGGTAGTATCGGATAGTTATTTATTTTTTGTATAAGCTCTAAGGAATTTTTGATGTAGTATTCTGGTTTAAATTTAATAAGCTTTGGAATCTCTTTATTTAAGAATTTACAAAGTTTTTAAGCCGGAGCATTAATATATGAAACAACAGGTCTTCCCGGATTTTGTTTCTTATGTAGTTTTATAAGAGTATATAAGGTATGCGAATTAGGACACATGGTTTGTAATTTACATGATCCTTTTTCAGGTATTATATCCTTGCATGTTTTTACAGCTAACTTAATTTCGCTTTGGAATTTATTCGTAGGATCCTTATAAATTTCTGAACAATTCGACTGATTAATGAGTTCTATCGTTTTTGAAACATATTCTTTTTTAGAGAGGATAGTTACCGTGTTACCTTTGTCAGCTTTTGTTAAAATTGGTTCATTATTTAAAAGTGTCGACTTTAATTCTTTTATTAATTTGATTTCAGACTTATTGTGTTTTATTTTTGGTTGTGATTTAGTGATGACGTTGCTAAGTTCCGATTTTAATAGGTTTTTGTTATTTATTTCTAGGGAATCAATAATCATTTCACAATTAATAGCTAAGATCTCTTTTTCTTTATTTACGTTAACCTGTGGACTGTATTTTAGGCCTTTTTCTAAAAGTTTTATTTGACACTCACTGAATTTGTGTTCCGATAGGTTATTTACTCTAGGGTAAAAATTATGAGATATCCCATCAGTTATAGAATTATTTTTGAAATTTTGTCTCTGTTGAATATTAGATAATTTTGATAATTTTTGGTATTGTTTAAAGTAGTTATAATGAAAATATGTAATTTAGTTTTTTTATTCCTGAGGATGGACTTATTGTCCGAAACGATCGTCGAGAAATAAAGAATTATTTGTAGAATTTTCAAGTGTTTTTTTTTAATTACTTGTTATTATTAATCATGTTCTACCACGTGCCGACTGAAAAAATCAGTGCAAATTATTTATCTTCCTTATAGAGAAAGATTTTTTGCAGAATGTTGACGAATAAGTCTGCAATCAGTCGAAGCTCTATTTTTGGCTTAAATTCAGAGCGGTCCGACAGCCTTAATTAATAGAAATCATCATACCATGAAAATATTCCTAAAAAATATTCATGCAAACGGTGTGTCACGAGACATAAATATGCACGATTTGCGTCAGTACGACGCGAAGGTGTGAAGTAGGCAGTCAACCTCAAGGATTTGTTTCTGATGTTTCACTCTTGAATAGCCGTCGGGACTTATTGTGACGTTTAAATGTTGACTATCAGCACCCCAACACTGAGAGATGTGCGAAGTATCTAGAGAATAAGCGCTTATCTTGTGTCCTTCAATTTCAAACTTGGAATAGTGTCTCTTCATTGAAATTCGAACACCACTGCGGAATTTGAATTTTGTCATGTATCTTACAGGTTAGCTCTCGGAGACGCCTGTATTTGCCAAATGCTTTTTTGGAAAAGTCATTTCTTCAGGAGTTATGAGCATTTAAATTTATAATCACGGGTAATTGGAATAATGAAAATACATCAATTTAAACACTCATTGATTGCAACGTTTCGTCTTTTCTTTAATTAAGACTTTTTCAAGCTCTCAATATGTTTAAACGATAGTTAAACTATGATATAATATGCAATTTGGCATTACAAAACAATTATTAAAAATTGAAAATTGTAGAAAATAATGTTCTCTTTTTTTTATTATGACATATATCTGGAATTGAACTTTAAAGATGAATTTAAATTTATGTGGAATTTTTTTGGAGGCCATAGACATGATGCAATTTTGTAAAAAATTGGGGGTTCATTTTTCTTTTTTCAATTCTCACGATTCACTAAGGTATGCTTCAAAATTGCAATTTAATCTTTTAATATCAATTAAAAGATGCTCCTAAAATTTTAATAAAATCGGCTCGACAGGACCGGACTTATAAAATTTATAAAAACACTTGTTTGTAGATAGAGAACTATACTTACTGAAGGCTATATAATTTTGTGCAGTTGATGAATTGATAAAACAGAGACGAAATAGTGAAATTAAGAAAAAGGAATATTATTTTAAGGGGTGTATTAAGAGGTTAAATTTTCTATTTTGTCCATAAACAAACATAATTACACTTAATAGTTATACTGCTTGTATTAGCAAATCCACTGAACTGTCGGCTGGGTTTTGGCACTGCGACCTGGGTTTTCAAAAATGTTTAAAATCTGTGTTTTAATAGGAATTCCGAGACACGTGTCACTAGGTCATCTGTTTCTTTCCGACTCAAGCGGTTTAGATAAAATAAACTGAAGTTTGTTTTTAATCTTTTTTTTAGCTTGGGAACCAAAGGGTTAAACGAATCGACCACGGGCGAGCTCTTAAGCATTCTGAATTCTAATTGGACGCGTTCTGACAACAAATGGAGTTTCACGCTATATTATGTAAATATAGTAGTATATTATACAAGCTGTCCCATTTGCTCACATTCATAGGCAACAAGAAAACTGTTAACAATTTTTATTTATCGTAATACTTCGGAAACATTCGGCGTTTTCCACCCAAGGAAACTTCACGTACGTTCGTATTTGGTGATGGATTCGAACATGTAGGCCAAATATAGTCTTTAATATTTTTTGTTCCAATATATATTTTTAACGTGGAGGGAAAGTTTGGTTGAGGAACAGTTGAAAAAGGAAGCTTTACCGATGTTTCGCTTGTGGCCTACGTTTCGAAAAATATATTTTCATCTTCAGGGCCTATGAAAATGTACAAGATTATACAATTGTTTTATTTTACAATAATTACGTATACAATTTTAATAAAATTTAAAATTAAACAAACTGGGTACATACCTCAGGCTAGTCAAAGGGTGGTAAATTATACTAATATTAGATACATGATCATAATCTATGGGTTAAGAATAATTTGTATATAAAAAAACACAATACTTTTCTTTAAAATAGTTTTGCAAACTTACAATAAAAATGGTCTATTTGTTAAAAAGTCACAGGCACAACTGATTTGTATAGATTGGTTTGACAGACTGCAAATTTTTTATAAAATGTTTCAGATTGTTATAATCTGTTAATTATACTGCCATATATGTTATTCAAATTCTCTATATCAGTTCGTTTATTTACACTGGTAGCATTTTTTTATGTAGCACATCTCAAGGAAGAGTCTTTTCTGTAAATTAGTTTCTTTGTGTAATATTTCTGGATCATTGAAGTTGAAACTATGGTCATTTGTGATGGAATGATGAACTAATGCCGAATGAGTATTAACATACAAATATTCACCTGCCAAAGTTCTTTTAAATCAGTTAACTCCTTCGATTGCAACAACAGTTAAACTTTAAGTTTGCAGGGAATTTTTTTATCTATAACGACCTCCGCAACTTCCCTCGGGTGTTGATTTTCGCAAAATTCGTTCTTAGCGGATTTCATTCTTGTTAAATTTCAAATCTAATAATTCCGGAGGTATTGTGATAGATTGATAATTGAACTTACATCGCCTTCGGGGGTTTTTTTGAGAGAAAAGGTAGCCAATGTTCTTCCTCAGGATGCAATCTATTTCTATGTCAAATTATCCTCCATATGGATTATGTTAATGTCTAAAAAGGGGGTTTGATTATTTTCTTCAGTTTCTATGGTGAATTATATATAATGGTGGAATGAGTTAAAAATGTTTAAAGTCGTGTTTGTTTTGTCTTTTGGAATGGCGATTAATATGTCATCTACGTAACGTTTGTATAGTATGGATTACTCGTACATTTGTAGCGGTGCTAACTTATGCACGCTACTGTACTCTTAAATGTTGCTTTCAATATTTTGTAAGGATTACTCATTAATGCTATTTTGTGCATTACTTGTAAAGATAACAATTTGTTTCGTTAAATTATTGTATCCGCAATAAAATGTTAAAAGCGTCAGAAAATTATCCATTAGGGGTTGTAGTAATAAAATATGCGAATATAAGTTGAGTGATAAACCCGGCCAGCGAAGATTTATGAAAAACAAAAGCGATAATGTTAAAGGAAGTGGGGGTAGCATTTTGGTAGAACAAAAAGGTTCAGTTCAGTTCAGTTAGGGGGTTAAGTGATCGTCAGTCAGTCATCGAACAAGGATTATCGAAGGTCAGTCATCGGGGACTCCTCGATGACTGACCGTCATTGAGGAGTTAGTGATCAGTTCTCAGTTATGGTGTGTAAGTAAATGAATAATAATAAATATTCGCTGTGCTGTGGCTCCAGAGTTTGAAAAAATGTAAGTTGTGTACTTTTAATTTTTTGTATTTATTCGTCCACTTTATTTTCTGTTGCTGTTAAATATATTTTGTCTAGATTAATCACTGTGGCATACTTAATCATCTTATGATGAACCCATCTGCTCTATCGTCGAACCCTTAGGCAGCGCAAATATAAAAAGCAATGCGCGCCGGTAACATTTGGCGTCAGCGGTGGGATATATTCTATCGTAGGGGGCGCTGGTAGTACATTGGTGTTTTACTCTTGTGATTTTATGGTCGCTATTCGTTATGTCCAACCGGGGACGCTGCAGATGGCGTTCAGGATATGTTCTGCATTGTCGATGACGATCTGGGGAGCAAACTGTTGACAGCCCTTCGCCAGCTTTGAGGGAATGGGTCAATGAAAGCAAGTTAAGATCTGTTGAACCTACCCATGGTTTGCTTCTTGCGTAAAGAGGAAAAGGAGGCGGCAACAGGAAATACAAGAGGAACATTTTACCTTATGAATAATGTATATCTCAGATCCTTTTGATGTTAATAAATTATAAATATTTTAGAGGAATTAGGATCAATGAAATTAAAAGGCAAATTATTATTTCACAACGTTTCGTATTAAATTAATACTTCATCAGGTGATCTTAATTAATTGTCTTAATAACTAGATTTAATTCGATTATCTTGTTATACTATTTTAAGATATCATAACAAATCAAAATTTTAAGTAGTTATTAGTGTATTTGCCATATGGCAACATACACTATTGGCGTCGGTCGGATGGCGGGACCTAGGGGTCGGACCAAAATTTCTCGACGTTTCATAACCTCCTAAACACTTTGGCACCATTTTTAAAAATGTTTATATATATATATATGTATATATATATATATTTATATATATATATATTTATATATATATATATATATATATATATATATATATATATATGTGTGTACGCACAATAACTTTCGAAAGAGTTAATTGATTTCAACGAAATTTGGACCACGTGTTGAAATCCATCACCGCAAGAAGCCTATTTAAAATGGGCCTAATCGGGCTATTTTAAGGGTAGTTTTTAGGGGTTGAAAACTGTTTTTGGGCCCCAACATACCGAAAAAATTCTCCGAATCGTTTCAAAATTGAAATTTAACCCTTTGGTAGTAATTAAAAAGTGTCCCCAAAATTTTAATAAAATCGGCCCGACAGGACCGGATTTACAAATTTTATGAAAACACTAGTTTGCAGATAGTGACTTATTTATTGAAGGGTGTATTTAATTCAATGTAGACGTTAGATTGATAATAATATTCCAATTAAGAAAAAAAATGTTATTTTAAGGGGTGTATTAAGGGGTAAAATTTTTTATTTTGCCCAAAAACAAACTTAATTTCACATAATAAAAGTATAAAACCACACGGCCCTATACAAGCAAATACACTATATTGTCGGCAGGGTTTTGGCCCTGCGACCCGGGTTTTTTTACCTTATGTTTTCTAATAAGACATGAACCAGTATGCTCATTTCTGTATTGTTTACAAAACCAAAGTCTCCCAACATTTATTCAAGTATCCTCCCTTTTCAATCTGTATGTTCATTATGCCATACAGTTGACTTCGCAAATAAAATCAGCCATGTATATTGTTGACTTTCCTCTTTCCTACGCTCTTAAGGCTGTCGGAACGCTCTGAATTTAAGCCAAAAATAGAGCTTCGGCTGTCAACTGATTGTAGACTTATTCGTCAACATTCTGCGAAAATTATTTCTCTATAAGGAAGATAAAGGACAAATCTAGGTCTCTAATGGACTACTTTTGTAATTTACGTACGATTTACTAGAAAAAAATTGGCATTAATTGTGCCCAAAAAACACACGTTTTCAATGTCACACTATGACCTTATTCGTACTTATTTCACAAAACTGTTCCATCACAAACCTAAAGTGACTCCTCCTTTTTCGGAAAAGTTTTTTAAACCTTCAAAATATTTCTAAAAATTAGAGTAATCAATTGACAGCGGCACCCTTGCAATAACATTTTTTAGCCTCGTAGTTGGCACCAGCCAAAAATTGAAACGTGCGGATGATTTGAGAAAGAAGGTCACACTCACAATATGTCTTTTGCTTACCTCGCCGCTTACCGCTGCCCCCCAGGGGAGGTATTGGAATGTAGTTGCGATGGCAGTTGCGTTCCAATGCTTTTTGGGAATTAGCGGTCCCAGGTTCCTGAGCTCGCACCAGTTGGTCGTGTATTCCAGCTGGGTGAACATTGTTTGGGGACTATTATGAAGGACAGGCAGTTGCAACTCTTTTCTTCTTCTGTTCTCCCTTCTTTCTGTTTGTTGATAGCGGCATGTCCCTCCGTTATGGGTACGTTATTGTTGCTGTCTCTTGTTTATAATAGTCCCCAAATAATACACCTGCGTGTTTGCCGTGCGTGGTGACCCGTAAGGAGGAAAAGGGTATCCTGGTAGTTGAGGTTTGTCTTGGACACGCCAACACACTGCTTTGGGCTCGGCTTCTTTGTAAACGGGCGGCTAGACCTAACCCAGCCTAGTCAATCGGCTAACGTCGTGGATATTAAGTATTCCGGCGGGGTGAGCCAGTATCTCTTGATGGAGTGACACCGTCTTTGGAGCTGACTATGTCGACTGTGTAGCCCTGGCGCTCTGCACCGATTTGCGGTCATCGTCCCCTTGTTGGGCTCCGTGGTGGGTGGGGCGCACGGTTGATGAAAATCATAATAAACATTATGACTTCCTACCCTCCCTTAACCAGCCCTCCTTTTAAAAGAGGGCGTATTGATGAAAATTTAGATTTGTTGTTTGGTAACGACACATTAACTGTGACTCCATGTAACAGATATTTAGTTATGAGTAAAATAACCGGAAATTTCAATAATGACAGTCCTTTTTACATTAATAAACATCTCGATGGCTTATTTGGAAATTTTAAAAGTGTTAAAAAGTTGCGTGACGGATGTTTACTAATTGAAACATCATCCCAACGTCAAGCTGATAAGGTATTGTCTTGCAAAAGCATTAAAGCTTCAGACATGACTACTGACGTACCAGTGAAGGTAGACCTACATAAGCAGTTAAATTTTTCTAAAGGTAGGATCTATTGTTACGATCTACTCAACTGCTCGGTCGAAACAATAAGAGACGAGTTAAAAGATCAAGGTGTGACTGAAGTTTATAGGATTCATGCTCGTCGAGACGGTCAGCTAGTACCGACTCCATCCCACATACTGACATTTTGTACACCACATCCTCCATCGACGATCCAAGCCGCCTATTATAAACTCCAAGTACATCCTTATATTCCGTCGCCTCTTCGCTGCTATAAATGCCAGAAATTTGGACATTCGCAGAATAATTGTAGCTCCGCCAGCATCTGTGCAAACTGCAGTCAAAGTATGCATGAAGATCAACCTTGCAAAAGGAAGTCTCTGTGTGTGAACTGCAATGGTGCTCATTCTGCCAGATCTAAAGAATGCCCTAAATTTAAGGAAGAATTTAAAATACAGGAAATTAGAACATCCTTGAAAATTTCATTCGCAGAGGCGAAACGTAAATATAAGGAGGAAACTGCGCCTTCATTTTCCCGATCTTTTGCTAACGTCACTGGTACTCCTGTCAAAAAAGTTGACATGTCCACTCAGACATGTGATATGTCAACACAGACCATTGAAATTTCCCCTAGTACTTCTAAAACTGTCGAAAGCAAAATTATCAAAGAGGTTAAAGTTAAAAATATAAAAAAGAACCCGGCTAATCGATCTAGATCGCCGGTAAAAAAGATCAAATCACCGATAAAAAAATCTAAAGTCATCCTGAACCGTAATAACACTAAAAGTATGACCATCAGTCGTGTTACCAGCAGCTCATCAGAATCTGCGATGGACGAATGTCCTCCTCCGCATTATCGAAATGATGCGAGGGGGAAAACATAATGAGGCAGTGTCTTTATTTTCAAATTTTATCCATTCAATTTCCTACAGTGGAATATGAACGGATTCTATGTCCACTTAAGCGAACTAAAATTACTGCTCAACGATCATAATGCTACCGCTGTTAGCTTACAGGAAACACATCTAAAAGACATCAACACTCCAGCTCTCCGTGGCTTTGCCATTTACCGTAAAGATAAACCATTTGCCGAACGAGCAAGCGGCGGAGTCGCTGTCATAGTTAGAAATAGTGTGTTTTCGGAAAATGTCTCGATACGATCTGATTTGCAGGTCATCGCCGTCAGAATTTTTGCGCCGAAACCGGTTACTTTGTGTTCAATATACATTTCTCCGACAGAACAACTGACACTCGCAAGTATTGTGTCTGTGATCGATCAGCTTCCACGCCCCTTTATCATTATGGGGGACTTTAACGCCCATAACCCCACTTGGGGTTCAAATCACTTGGATGCTCGTGGAAGACTGATGGAGACGTTGATTCTGAATTTGAACCTGGTAATATTGAACACGGGTACTAATACACATTTTTCGGCAGCAAATAGGACATTTTCAGCTATTGATCTCACTCTCTGCTCTTCTTCTATCGCCCCATCCTGTGAATGGGAAGTAAATGCCGATCTCTGTGGAAGTGATCATTTTCCAATCATTTGTCGGGCTCTTTCATTCCATGTGGATGAGAGACGCTCCCCGAAATGGATAATACGACAAGCGAATTGGTCACTTTTTCAAGAAGCGCTTGATATCGGCGAAATGAACTTTGGCAACGTCGACGCAGCTGTAGAGCATTTCACGGATGCGGTAATCGAGGCAGCTTCGGCTGCGATCCCACGCACGTCGACAACACCACGACGCGTGCCCGTTCCCTGGTGGAACGAGACCTGTCGGGAGGCCATCCGTGAACGTCGAAAGGCTCTCCGTCACTTCAAAAATAATATGACGGACGAGAATCGGATAATTTTCATGCAGAAGCGTTCCGTTGCCAGACGTATCATAGCAGAGAGTAAAAAGCAGTCGTGGACCGAGTTCGTATCCACTATAAGAAGTTCTACTCCCGCCCGCGAAGTGTGGGAAAAAATCCGGAGGATCTCTGGCAAACAGAGTTATAATCACGTTTCGGGATTGATAATGAACAATGACGTTATAACGTCACCTGCCGAGGTGTCAGATTACATGGGTTCATGCTACGCAAGAGTTTCTAGTTCCACTAATTACCTCGAGAGTTTTTTGGCTCAGAAAACCTTAGCGGAACAAGTAACATTGAACTTCTCATCGCCGAACGATGAGAATTATAATGCATCATTCACCTCGTGGGAACTACAGTCGAGTTTGCGCGATTGCCATGATACTTCTCCAGGACCAGACGACATCCATTATCAATTTTTGAAAAGGCTACCTCCCTCCGGTTTTGAATTCCTTCTCAAGATGTTCAACTTGATTTGGTCATCGAACATGTTTCCATCCGCTTGGTACAACTCTATTGTAGTGCCGTTGTTGAAGCCGGGAAAAGACCGTAAACAAGCTTCCAGTTATCGTCCTGTTTCTCTAACCAGTTGTTTGTCAAAACTCCTCGAACGGATGATCAACCGACGATTGATCTGGATCCTTGAATCTAGACGCTTGATCACGAACGCCCAGTGCGGCTTTCGAAAACACCGTTCGACGATGGATCATCTCGTCCGGTTGGAGTCTGCAATACAGGACGCTTTTCTAAATAAACAGCACTTGCTGGCTGTCTTTTTCGATCTCGAAAAGGCTTATGACACTACATGGCGGTATGGGATACTCCGCACACTACACAATTGGGGTATCAAAGGACATCTTGGGAAGTTTATAAGTAACTTTTTATCTGAGCGTCATTTTCAGGTACGTATCGGCAACACGTTGTCTAATGACTTTATACAGGAGAACGGTGTGCCACAGGGTTCTGTACTCAGTGTCACTCTTTTTTCCATCGCTATTAATGGCATAATTGAGAGCATCCCAACAACTGTAGAGTCATCGCTCTATGTTGACGACTTGGCGATTTACTGTTCGTCAAAGTACATTCGTACTGCACAACGTCATCTGCAATTGGCCATTAATAGCATACAGCGCTGGACAACCGACAACGGTTTAAATTTTTCCGTTGAGAAAACCCAGTGTGTGCACTTTTGCAGGACTCGTGGTTGCTATCAGGAACCGTTCTTGTATCTGTACGGCACGTACATTTCTGTGCAAAACAGTGCCCGTTTTCTTGGGCTTACCTTGGACCGATCGTTAAACTGGAAGGCGCATATTAATATTTTAAAGCGAAAATCGATGTCCTCGATTAATATTTTAAAAATTTTATCCGGCACCACTTGGGGAGCGGACCGTACGGTTATGCTGCGAATTTATCGGGCACTCGTACGGTCTAAACTGGATTACGGTAGCATAGTGTATGACTCTGCGCGTGAGTCGTACATACGAACACTAAATGCCGTCCATCACGCTGGAGTTCGACTATCTACTGGAGCGTTTCGATCCAGCCCAGTAGTCAGCATTCTTGCTGAAAGCGGAGAGCTTCCGTTGAACATCAGGCGGAAAAGAAACATAATTTCTTACGCTTCCAAGCTCCGTAGTCAACCTGATCACCCTACATATAGTTGTGTATTTGAACCTCGTTTTTCTTCTCTGTACAGACGGAAAAGAAATGCTACTCGTCCCCTCGGTATCAGGTTGGCGAATCATCTGAACGAACTTCAGTTAGTGCTTCCTAGAACGCTAAGAGTTGGACGCAATTCTGTGCCTCCGTGGCTTATCCCTCAGCCCATCGTCGATATGTCGTTGTCGGTGTATCAACGCGATACAACTACTCCAGAATTCTATCGTCAACTGTTCCTTAATTG
Organism: Venustoraphidia nigricollis; assembly: GCA_034508555.1. Classification (NCBI taxonomy): domain Eukaryota; kingdom Metazoa; phylum Arthropoda; class Insecta; order Raphidioptera; family Raphidiidae; genus Venustoraphidia; species Venustoraphidia nigricollis. The sequence continues at coordinate 5,143,269 of JAVRKA010000016.1, forward strand.
GTTAGACCAAAATCGAGACTTCCGTCCCGTTTATACAGACGGATCGAAGTCTCACGATCAAGTCGGCTGTGCGTTCGTCACCGATAACGAGAGTTACGGTTATAAACTGTCTCAGCAATGCAGTATTTTTACTGCGGAGCTATTTGCAATTTTGCAATCCTTGAGACATGTTCATGGCCCGAATAAGTATGTCATTTGCAGCGATTCTTTGAGTGGTCTTCAGGCTATACAGTGTTTGTATCCTAGTCATACGCTGATATGCTTAATTCAGGACAAATTGTATTCCCTGCGGAGAGGTGGAACCATTGTCCGTTTTTGTTGGATTCCCGGTCACATGGGGATCCGGGGGAACGAACTGGCAGACACTGCTGCCAAAGACGCTGCAAGTAACGGACAAAATGTGTTTTGCGTTATCGGTGACGATCTGAAAAATGGACTTAAAACAGCAGTCCAACAGGAGTGGAAAGACGAATGGAGTACGACGATAGAAAACAAACTAAGAATAATTAAACCTACAGTTGACCCCTGGATCACATCTTGTCGTTCCTCCAGGTGGGAGGAAGTATTACTCACACGACTTCGCATCGGTCACTGTAGGCTGACGCACGGTTTTCTAATGGCTCGTGAGGAACCGCCCATCTGTGAGACGTGTGACACTCGTGTCACCGTCTCACACATTTTAATCGAGTGTGTCCAGTTCAGGGACACACGACAGCGGATCGGATTGTCAGGTGATCTGTCGGTTATTTTAGGAAATGATCCTGACAATGTCGATCTGCTGTTTCGTTTTTTAAAAGAAACCGGTCTCGACCGGTATCTATGATTTTATTTATTTATTTATTTATTGATTTTCTGTATCGTTTTGTTTTTTATTATTGTATTGTTTTGTTTTTTGTTATAGTATCGTTTTGTTTTATGTTTTTATAATTTATTATTGTATACATTGACTATTGTCATATTTTTATAGACGCTGATAACCTCAGATGTTGAGCGTCTATAATCTACAATCTCTCTCTCTCTTACCGCTGGGTCTCAGCACAAACAAAATTCAGAGCGTTCCGACAGCCTTAATATACTCTTTATGTAATTCGTCAGATACGTTTGTACCGACAATATGGTGTTATTAGATAGATATTTATTAAGTCAGTCGAGACATAGGTACATCCATTTGACACGTCAGCGAAATATCGGGTGTTTTTTTAGAGTGATAGAACTTTCGATAGGGATAGCTGTGCTTTGACAAAAGGAAGAAGTCATGTTGTTTTGACATTTCTGTTCAGTAAGCATTGACAAATTATCATGGAAAGACTCACGCCGCAGCAACGCTTAGAAATTGTTGAAATTTATTTTCAAAATCAGGGTTCTATTCGTTAAAGTTTTTCTCGAAAAATTGTGTTAAGTGATGTAGCTCATTTCTGGTTGAATGGCTACGTAAACAAGCAAAATTGCCGTATATGAAGCGAAAACAATCCTCAAGAAGTTCTGCAGGTTCCATTGCATCCTGAAAAATGCACCGTATGATGTGGTTTACACGCTGGAGGCATCATCGGTCCATATTTCTTTAAAAACGATGCTGGAGCTAATGTTACAATGAATGGTGCTCGTTACAGATCGATGATCAATGCTTTTTTCTTTCAAAATTTGAGTGCTATCGTCCCGGAAGTGTTTTGGTTCCAACAAGATGGTGCTACGTCTCATACTGCTAACGTAACAATTAATTTATTGAAAGAAAGATTTGGTGATAACATTATTTCGAGAAATGGTCCAATTAATTGGCCTCCAAGATCATGCGACATAACGCCACTGGATTATCCAATTGTGTAGGCTTTCACGGCTGGCGTTGTTGCAAAACTTCTTGATTTTCGGGCTTGTACCCCGTGGTCCAATGGTATTTCTACCTGTAGAAATACCAATGGACCACGGCGTACAAGCCCGAAAACCGAGAAGTTTTGCCACTGGATTATTTTCTTTGGAGTTATGTGAAGTCATTGGTTTATGCTGATAAACCAGAAACAATAGATGCTTTGGAAGCCAACATAACTCGTGTTATTGATAAAATAAGGCCTGAATTACTCGAAAAAGTGGTCCAAAATTGGTCTGATCGAATGCGGTCTCTCACAGCTAGTCGTGGTGGACATATGCCGGAAATTATTTTTGAAACTTAAATGTCATAAAATGATCTTTCAAATAAAAAAAAAAATTTGGCTTCAATCTTAATTTAAATGTGTTTTATTTCAATTTAAAGTTATATCACTGTAAAAAAAACACCCGATACAAAGTTAAAATTATTATACACTTACCAACAACATAAAAAGTTGAATGATACAGGTAATCCGGAGCTCAAATATTTTGAACGCATTTTCTCTGCTATGTTTCGCATTTCGTGGAACACTCTGTATGTGTTTAGTGTTTTGCATGCTGCAAGTCTACTTAGTGCTGAACCACTACTGATGTTTTGTAATTTGTACAATGTAAATGGTGCTTTTACATACATAGTTCGGCATACATTAACGTCACAAATGCAGACAGTTATGTAGTGCATAACTAGGAGTGAATCTGTGAGACATTTCCAAAACGAAACAAGTCCTGACAGGACACATCAGCTGACCGAGAAGAGAACTACTAGGCCAGTTTATCCAATTTTGTTTATTTATTTATCTTTTTAGGCGCGAATAGCGTAAGCTAAAGCGTTTGATTATACTCGCTTTTTTATATGAAAGTTTTTATTTATTTTCAAATCTATTTCCACTAGTTGCTTGTCTGTTGTTTTACAGAACAACCTCGATATAACAAAGCTGAAGGGAATTAGAAAATATTCGTTATACCAAGTAATTCGTTATAATGAAGTTTGTTATATAGAAGTTAGGTTGTTCTAAGATTCGTTTTAACAAGGTAAGAAAACCCATTTTCTTCTGAAAACTTAGCTTTAAAGTTTATAATTGTGGCCAATGTACTTGCAGGATTTTCGAACTCTTTAGCGATCTCTATTTTTTTCTTTGCAGATTTCTCGTCTATATAATCTTAAGAAGATCCGGATTCTTTTCTGACTAGATCCAGTAAAAGGGGAAGCACAAAAATCCTTTCAGGATGTTTTTAGGCCAAGAGACCACCCCATTCTATTTAAATCTTTTACTTAATGATTTTTCGTTTCTTTGCGACGGTTAAGGACCACCTTTTTAGTTTCTTAGCCGCTGCAACTTTAAATTTACTAACAACAGTGACCAACAGTAGTATTTACATTACTTTACATCAAACAACAATGATTGTCGTACGATAAATTTAACTTGTCTAGAACCTGTCGAGACATGAATTGTTGTTGTTATTGTGGAATTGTGTGTGATTGATTGGTAGGGTACGTTCTGTAAAAGTTATACGTTGACAAAACTCGTTAAATAGAGGTAAATTATACTTTCTATTTATATTCTACACTGATTGAAAATTCGTTAAAAAGACAAAAAGGATTCGTAATGAAGAGATATATTTTGCATTACCTCTTACGGGCAGTTCTAGGTTCGTTATATGAACGTTACACTGTATATTGTTTTTGTTTTAACATTTTGTTTTGTTATATGCTAATTATATAGACGCTAATGACCTCAGATGTTAAGCGTCTATAAACTACAATCAATCAAGAGAACTGTTGGTCACGAAAATTCGGTTTATCAATGATCTCCGAAGGTCACAAAAAAACAAAGAACTTCTAATGTCGTTAAGCTTTTACCCGTCTGCGAATTAAGAAATCTATATGCAATTGTTATTCATGGCCCGAATAAGTATGTCATTTGCAGCGATTCTTTGAGTGGTCTTCAGGCTATACAGTGTTTGTATCCTAGTCATACGCTGATATGCTTAATTCAGGACAAATTGTATTCCCTGCGGAGAGGTGGAACCATTGTCCGTTTTTGTTGGATTCCCGGTCACATGGGGATCCGGGGGAACGAACTGGCAGACACTGCTGCCAAAGACGCTGCAAGTAACGGACAAAATGTGTTTTGCGTTATCGGTGACGATCTGAAAAATGGACTTAAAACAGCAGTCCAACAGGTGTGGAAAGACGAATGGAGTACGACGATAGAAAACAAACTAAGAACAATTAAACCTACAGTTGACCCTTGGATCACATCTTGTCGTTCCTCCAGGTGGGAGGAAGTATTACTCACACGACTTCGCATCGGTCACTGTAGGCTGACGCACGGTTTTCTAATGGCTCGTGAGGAACCGCCCATCTGTGAGACGTGTGACACTCGTGTCACCGTCTCACACATTTTAATCGAGTGTGTCCAGTTCAGGGACACACGACAGCGGATCGGATTGTCAGGTGATCTGTCGGTTATTTTAGGAAATGATCCTGACAATGTCGATCTGCTGTTTCGTTTTTTAAAAGAAACCGGTCTCGACCGGTATCTATGATTTTATTTATTTATTTATTGATTTACTGTATCGTTTTGTTTTTTGTTATTGTATTATTTTGTTTTTTGTTATAGTATCGTTTTGTTCTATGTTTTAAAAATTATTGTATACACTGACTATTGTCATATTTTTATAGACGCTGATAACCTTAGATGTTGAGCGTCTATAATCTACAATCTATCTATCTATCTCCCCCCTCCCTCCATTAAATCGTATCGGATCGGCAACGATCGGCAATTTTGGGATACATGGAGCTCCCACGAAATAATCCGGTATGATCCGTTCGGATTGACTCAGTAACAAGCGTTATTATACGCGTTTCAATGGAAAATTTTTCTAACAAATAGACGTTAAAAATTTTCGCTAAACGCGTTTGACATGTTATCAGTACAATGAAGTTTGGTATTGCACTCAACGGATTTCCTTCATTCAAATGTTTTATAGCCGTTCAAGCAAGGTCTTCGGGCATAACAGCGCACGCTTCGATGTCATTTCATCAGCTTAAATATAATACCTTACCTATACTGCAATACATTGCCGAGGTAAGTCTTAAATAAGTAGTGCTCTGTTATATTAAGTAACAGTTACCGAGCGGTGTAGCATAGTGGTGACAGTACCAGATTCGTATTCGGGAGGTACTGAGTTCGAATCCTGGCGGGGGCTATATGTGGCTTTCGGCTTTTTCCTACTGCCCCTCGCCGTAAAAACGATAATTCCTGTACCCCCCCAGGGGAGGTATTGGAATGTAGTTGCGATGGCAGTTGCGTTCCAATGCTTTTTGGGAATTAGCGGTCCCAGGTTCCTGAGCTCGCACCAGTTGGTCGTGTATTCCAGCTGGGTGAACATTGTTTGGGGACTATTATGAAGGACAGACAGTTGCAACTCTTTTCTTCTTCTGTTCTCCCTTCTTTCTGTTTGTTGATAGCGGCATGTCCCTCCGTTATGGGTACGTTATTGTTGCTGTCTCTTGTTTATAATAGTCCCCAAATAATACACCTGCGTGTTTGCCGTGCGTGGTGACCCGTAAGGAGGAAAAGGGTATCCTGGTAGTTGAGGTTTGTCTTGGACACGCCAACACACTGCTTTGGGCTCGGCTTCTTTGTAAACGGGCGGCTAGACCTAACCCAGCCTAGTCAATCGGCTAACGTCGTGGATATTAAGTATTCCGGCGGGGTGAGCCAGTATCTCTTGATGGAGTGACACCGTCTTTGGAGCTGACTATGTCGACTGTGTAGCCCTGGCGCTCTGCACCGATTTGCGGTCATCGTCCCCTTGTTGGGCTCCGTGGTGGGTGGGGCGCACGGTTGATGAAAATCATAATAAACATTATGACTTCTTACCCTCCCTTAACCAGCCCTCCTTTTAAAAGAGGGCGTAATGATGAAAATTTAGATTTGTTGTTTGGTAACGACACATTAACTGTGACTCCATGTAACAGATACTTAGTTATGAGTAAAATAAACGGAAATTTCAATAGTGACAGTCCTTTTTACATTAATAAACATCTCGATGGCTTATTTGGAAATTTTAAAAGTGTTAAAAAGTTGCGTGACGGATGTTTACTAATTGAAACATCATCCCAACGTCAAGCTGATAAGGTATTGTCTTGCAAAAGCATTAAAGCTTCAGACATGACTACTGACGTACCAGTGAAGGTAGACCTACATAAGCAGTTAAATTTTTCTAAAGGTAGGATCTATTGTTACGATCTACTCAACTGCTCGGTCGAAACAATAAGAGACGAGTTAAAAGATCAAGGTGTGACTGAAGTTTATAGGATTCATGCTCGTCGAGACGGTCAGCTAGTACCGACTCCATCCCACATACTGACATTTTGTACACCACATCCTCCATCGACGATCCAAGCCGCCTATTATAAACTCCAAGTACATCCTTATATTCCGTCGCCTCTTCGCTGCTATAAATGCCAGAAATTTGGACATTCGCAGAATAATTGTAGCTCCGCCAGCATCTGTGCAAACTGCAGTCAAAGTATGCATGAAGATCAACCTTGCAAAAGGAAGTCTCTGTGTGTGAACTGCAATGGTGCTCATTCTGCCAGATCTAAAGAATGCCCTAAATTTAAGGAAGAATTTAAAATACAGGAAATTAGAACATCCTTGAAAATTTCATTCGCAGAGGCGAAACGTAAATATAAGGAGGAAACTGCGCCTTCATTTTCCCGATCTTTTGCTAACGTCACTGGTACTCCTGTCAAAAAAGTTGACATGTCCACTCAGACATGTGATATGTCAACACAGACCATTGAAATTTCCCCTAGTACTTCTAAAACTGTCGAAAGCAAAATTATCAAAGAGGTTAAAGTTAAAAATATAAAAAAGAACCCGGCTAATCGATCTAGATCGCCGGTAAAAAAGATCAAATCACCGATAAAAAAATCTAAAGTCATCCTGAACCGTAATAACACTAAAAGTATGACCATCAGTCGTGTTACCAGCAGCTCATCAGAATCTGCGATGGACGAATGTCCTCCTCCGCATTATCGAAATGATGCGAGGGGGAAAACATAATGAGGCAGTGTCTTTATTTTCAATTTTTATCCATTCAATTTCCTACAGTGGAATATGAACGGATTCTATGTCCACTTAAGCGAACTAAAATTACTGCTCAACGATCATAATGCTACCGCTGTTAGCTTACAGGAAACACATCTAAAAGACATCAACACTCCAGTTCTCCGTGGCTTTGCCATTTACCGTAAAGATAAACCATTTGCCGAACGAGCAAGCGGCGGAGTCGCTGTCATAGTTAGAAATAGTGTGTTTTCGGAAAATGTCTCGATACGATCTGATTTGCAGGTCATCGCCGTCAGAATTTTTGCGCCGAAACCGGTTACTTTGTGTTCAATATACATTTCTCCGACAGAACAACTGACACTCGCAAGTATTGTGTCTGTGATCGATCAGCTTCCACGCCCCTTTATCATCATGGGGGACTTTAACGCCCATAACCCCACTTGGGGTTCAAATCACTTGGATGCTCGTGGAAGACTGATGGAGACGTTGATTCTGAATTTGAACCTGGTAATATTGAACACGGGTACTAATACACATTTTTCGGCAGCAAATAGGACATTTTCAGCTATTGATCTCACTCTCTGCTCTTCTTCTATCGCCCCATCCTGTGAATGGGAAGTAAATGCCGATCTCTGTGGAAGTGATCATTTTCCAATCAGTTGTCGGGCTCTTTCATTCCATGTGGATGAGAGACGCTCCCCGAAATGGATAATACGACAAGCGAATTGGTCACTTTTTCAAGAAGCGTTTGATATCGGCGAAATGAACTTTGGCAACGTCGACGCAGCTGTAGAGCATTTCACGGATGCGGTAATCGAGGCAGCTTCGGCTGCGATCCCACGCACGTCGACAACACCACGACGCGTGCCCGTTCCCTGGTGGAACGAGACCTGTCGGGAGGCCATCCGTGAACGTCGAAAGGCTCTCCGTCACTTCAAAAATAATATGACGGACGAGAATCGGATAATTTTCATGCAGAAGCGTTCCGTTGCCAGACGTATCATAGCAGAGAGTAAAAAGCAGTCGTGGACCGAGTTCGTATCCACTATAAGAAGTTCTACTCCCGCCCGCGAAGTGTGGGAAAAAATCCGGAGGATCTCTGGCAAACAGAGTTATAATCACGTTTCGGGATTGATAATGGACAATGACGTTATAACGTCACCTGCCGAGGTGTCAGATTACATGGGTTCATGCTACGCAAGAGTTTCTAGTTCCACTAATTACCTCGAGAGTTTTTTGGCTCAGAAAACCTTAGCGGAACAAGTAACATTGAACTTCTCATCGCCGAACGATGAGAATTATAATGCATCATTCACCTCGTGGGAACTACAGTCGAGTTTGCGCGATTGCCATGATACTTCTCCAGGACCAGACGACATCCATTATCAATTTTTGAAAAGGCTACCTCCCTCCGGTTTTGCATTCCTTCTCAAGATGTTCAACTTGATTTGGTCATCGAACATGTTTCCATCCGCTTGGTACAACTCTATTGTAGTGCCGTTGTTGAAGCCGGGAAAAGACCGTAAACAAGCTTCCAGTTATCGTCCTGTTTCTCTAACCAGTTGTTTGTCAAAACTCCTCGAACGGATGATCAACCGACGATTGATCTGGATCCTTGAATCTAGACGCTTGATCACGAACGCCCAGTGCGGCTTTCGAAAACACCGTTCGACGATGGATCATCTCGTCCGGTTGGAGTCTGCAATACAGGACGCTTTTCTAAATAAACAACACTTGCTGGCTGTCTTTTTCGATCTCGAAAAGGCTTATGACACTACATGGCGGTATGGGATACTCCGCACACTACACAATTGGGGTATCAAAGGACATCTTGGGAAGTTTTTAAGTAATTTTCTATCTGAGCGTCATTTTCAGGTACGTATCGGCAACACGTTGTCTAATGACTTTATACAGGAGAACGGTGTGCCACAGGGTTCTGTACTCAGTGTCACTCTTTTTTCCATCGCTATTAATGGCATAATTGAGAGCATCCCAACAACTGTAGAGTCATTGCTCTATGTTGACGACTTGGCGATTTACTGTTCGTCAAAGTACATTCGTACTGCACAACGTCATCTGCAATTGGCCATTAATAGCATACAGCGCTGGACAACCGACAACGGTTTTAATTTTTCCGTTGAGAAAACCCAGTGTGTGCACTTTTGCAGGACTCGTGGTTGCTATCAGGAACCGTTCTTGTATCTGTACGGCACGTACATTTCTGTGCAAAACAGTGCCCGTTTTCTTGGGCTTACCTTGGACCGATCGTTAAACTGGAAGGCGCATATTAATATTTTAAAGCGAAAATCGATGTCCTCGATTAATATTTTAAAAATTTTATCCGGCACCACTTGGGGAGCGGACCGTACGGTTATGCTGCGAATTTATCGGGCACTCGTACGGTCTAAACTGGATTACGGTAGCATAGTGTATGACTCTGCGCGTGAGTCGTACATACGAACACTAAATGCCGTCCATCACGCTGGAGTTCGACTATCTACTGGAGCGTTTCGATCCAGCCCAGTAGTCAGCATTCTTGCTGAAAGCGGAGAGCTTCCGTTGAACATCAGGCGGAAAAGAAACTTAATTTCTTACGCTTCCAAGCTCCGTAGTCAACCTGATCACCCTACATATAGTTGTGTATTCGAACCTCGTTTTTCTTCTCTGTACAGACGGAAAAGAAATGCTACTCGTCCCCTCGGTATCAGGTTGGCGAATCATCTGAACGAACTTCAGTTAGTGCTTCCTAGAACGCTAAGAGTTGGACGCAATTCTGTGCCTCCGTGGCTTATCCCTCAGCCCATCGTCGATATGTCGTTGTCGGTGTATCAACGCGATACAACTACTCCAGAATTCTATCGTCAACTGTTCCTTAATTGGTTAGACCAAAATCGAGACTTCCGTCCCGTTTATACAGACGGATCAAAGTCTCACGATCAAGTCGGCTGTGCGTTCGTCACCGATAACGAGAGTTACGGTTATAAACTGTCTCAGCAATGCAGTATTTTTACTGCGGAGCTATTTGCAATTTTGCAATCCTTGAGACATGTTCATGGCCCGAATAAGTATGTCATTTGCAGCGATTCTTTGAGTGGTCTTCAGGCTATACAGTGTTTGTATCCTAGTCATACGCTGATATGCTTAATTCAGGACAAATTGTATTCCCTGCGGAGAGGTGGAACCATTGTCCGTTTTTGTTGGATTCCCGGTCACATGGGGATCCGGGGGAACGAACTGGCAGACACTGCTGCCAAAGACGCTGCAAGTAACGGACAAAATGTGTTTTGCGTTATCGGTGACGATCTGAAAAATGAACTTAAAACAGCAGTCCAACAGGAGTGGAAAGACGAATGGAGTACGACGATAGAAAACAAACTAAGAACAATTAAACCTACAGTTGACCCCTGGATCACATCTTGTCGTTCCTCCAGGTGGGAGGAAGTATTACTCACACGACTTCGCATCGGTCACTGTAGGCTGACGCACGGTTTTCTAATGGCTCGTGAGGAACCGCCCATCTGTGAGACGTGTGACACTCGTGTCACCGTCTCACACATTTTAATCGAGTGTGTCCAGTTCAGGGACACACGACAGCGGATCGGATTGTCAGGTGATCTGTCGGTTATTTTAGGAAATGATCCTGACAATGTCAATCTGCTGTTTCGTTTTTTAAAAGAAACCGGTCTCGACCGGTATCTATGATTTTATTTATTTATTTATTTATTGATCGTTTTGTTTTTTGTTATTGTATTGTTTTGTTTTTTGTTATAGTATCGTTTTGTTTTATGTTTTTATAATTATTATATACATTGACTATTGTCATATTTTTATAGACGCTGATAACCTCAGATGTTGAGCGTCTATAATCTACAATCTCTCTCTCTCTAATTCCTGTACCGGCTATCATGTTAAGATTTTTCATTGTTGTACAGGGTGATTCAGAAAGAATGAACCGATGTCATGATTAAATATTTTATTAAGGAAAAATAGCAAAAAAATTGCCTTGCGGAGAAATGGTATTTTTTGTACTAACCATCTTGTTGAGCTTTTCCATGGTTTCTCTTAATTAATTCCAAATAAATATCGAGATGGTTCCTTATCGAAGCCATAAATAAAAAATTGCAATTTACGTTGATTTTTGGGAAAAACCGAAAAAATTCAAACGTTCCGATCACTAAGAAAAAAAATCGCAACGCCTTGAAACTTTTAGGGTACCTTTGGGACACTTTGAGGTTGAAAACGTATAGACGATATCCTTCGTTTATCCATTATATGAAAAGTTTATATCAAGTTATCCAAATATCCTTAAACATACTATTTTTTGCCTTTTTTTTATTCAACATTTTCACTTCGAAAAAAATTTTTCCTTCAAAAGCCACCAATCCCTTCTTATAGGGAATATTTTGCAATTTACAAAACCCTACTTTAATTTTCTGTACGACCATTATATCCCGGGTAATTAATTATCAAAGTCAACAAAAGACTTTTTTACTTTGATTGGCGATAACTCAGTGCCAAATCATCGTATGGAGCTTTCAAGAAGGTCAAATTAAATCTAATTAAATTTTCTAAAAAAAGTTCATAGTGAAATCACCAAAAAAAAATTACCAAAGCCCATAGACCATCTTAAACACGATAAAAAAAATTGAGAAAATTTTTCTTCGTTGGTTTTTGTACGATAACTCAAAAATCGCTTGCGCTAAAAAAATTTAAAGTCCAGAAGCTACAATTTCCTTTTTTTCAATTTCCTGTACGACCATTTTCCTCCAAGTTACAGCCTGTTGAAAATCACCGAAAAATTAGGATTTTTTTTTGATATCCTTTAATTTCTGCGACTAATATATTAATGTACGTCATGTATATCAATGTACATCTTTAACGAAAATGTGAATATCAATTATCGCGATCACGTCAAAGAAGTATAACTTCTGCTGCGCGTACATGAGTACATGCTCCACTTTTTTATTATTTTGTATTTTACTATATCTTTGTTATATAGACGCTGATGTCAGATGTTGAGCGCCTATAATCTGCAATCTCTGTCTCTCTCATTCTATCCTAGTAACTGTTATTTGCAACAGTTAAACATAACAGTTCCTATTCACTAGTCTAGAATGCACCTACGCTGCCTTATGGGTAATCAGTGGGTCGCGTCATCCAGAGGGCTGCGCCCTCGTCGTTGCTATCACGGTGCAGTGAACATCCCTCTTAGCGGTGCGCCTCTAATGCTGCTTGACTCATATCAACTGCATTGCCGGGATTTCGTTGTACTGTGCCACCTACATACACAGAGTACCGCTTCAAAATATACGTGGTACTCTGTACCACAAAGAGCTACTTACTTTGTTGGGAAGACTTACCTACAGGGAGATGCTATAAGTTTCCGAACTGTTGTTAGGTATTTTCAGTTTTGAGACTGAGAACTTAGAAATACTTTAAGTTTTCAGTGTTTCTTATACTGGGTCGCAGAATGCGTCGTCAAACACGGAAGGCAGTGTACTGTTGTCAAACTATTCATTAGTAGAACAGCGGTTCTCATACTGTTTTGGCGGTGAATCCCTTGGAAACACTGAGTCGATCCGATCCGACTCATTGGATGTGAATCTTAACAGGATTGGTATAATGGACATTAAAGCATACCGTTTGTTTTTGTTCTGTTATATTTTTATTATATAGACACTGTTGACGCATGGTTGCCAATTGTTTGAAAACTTTCTCCCTAAAGCAATTTCAAAATCTACTAAATTCAAACCAAAACTCCCCAAATCCGGACCAACTATTTATTGATTTCAGTATAATTAAATAAATTAAAATAGCTATTTAGTATTGATTTAGTTAAAACGAAATTATACTTAAGTACGGAAAAATGATTTAATTACAAAGCTGTAGTCATTCAAAGCTGAGAACAAGTAATTTAGTACTGCCCAGCCTTAAATAACGTAAAAGAAATTTTATCCCTAAAAATACCCCCAAAAAAATTGACCCTCCAAATTACTCCCTGTATAAATCCCCCCCGCCTAAATTTAGGGGGAAAACCCCGGAGTTGACAACACTGTGATGACACGGCCTAGCCAACCGGCTAATGTCGTGGATGCCTAGTATTCCAGTGTCTTTGGATGGAGTGGCTTACTATATCATTGTGTAACTCTGACGCTCTGAACCGATTTGCGGTTATCGTCCCAATGTTAGGCGTCTACAATGTACAAGCTGCCACTATCTATTTGGAAACTCCTAAAACATCGGAGCATTTACTTTTCAAATGTGAAGCAGTCATGCTGCGAAGACTTCGTCACCTCAACAACCCATTCCCAACGCCTGACCAAGTATGCGGTATAGATTCCAGAGCAATTCTATGCTTTATCAAAAACGTTTTGTTGAAAGCTTTGTATAATTTCTTTTTAAGTTTCTTTTTGTCATCTATTTCGATCCAAATGATACTGTAGAAATTTAAAATAAGAAGTCATGGTCACACAACAGTTGTACTAAAGTCGCGCTGTTGCCGAGGCTTGCCTCACGTCCTCTATAATCAAATCTATCCAATAACGACCTTGAGAATCAGCTATATATTTCTTTTGTAGTTGTTAAAACGTGTAACTCATGGTCACACCTCAAATCTTTTGAAATCGCGCTGTTGTCGAGGCTTGCCTCACGCCCTCTGGTCTAATCAAATCTACCCAATAACGACCTTGAGAATCAGCTATATATTTCTTTTGTAGTTGTTAAAACGTGTAACTCATGGTCACACCTCAAATCTATTGAAATCGCGCTGTTGTCGAGGCTGTAACTCATGGTCACACCTCAAATCTTTTGAAATCGCACTGTTGTCAAGGCTTGCCTCACGCCCTCTGGTCTAATCAAATCTACCCAATAACGACCTTGAGAATCAGCTATATATTTCTTTTGTAGTTGTTAAAACGTGTAACTCATGGTCACACCTCAAATCTATTGAAATCGCGCTGTTGTCGAGGCTGTAACTCATGGTCACACCTCAAATCTTTTGAAATCGCGCTGTTGTCAAGGCTTGCCTCACGCCCTCTGGTCTAATCAAATCTACCCATTAACGACCTTGAGAATCAGCTATATATTTCTTTTGTAGTTGTTAAAACGTGTAACTCATGGTCACACCTAAAATCTATTGAAATCGCGTTGTTGTCGAGGCTTGCCTCACGCCCTCTGGTCTAATCAAATCTACCCAATAACGACCTTGAGAATGAGCTATATATTTCTTTTGTAGTTGTTAAAACGTGTAACTCATGGTCACACCTAAAATCTATTGAAATCGCGTTGTTGTCGAGGCTTGCCTCACGCCCTCTGGTCTAATCAAATCTACCCAATAACGACCTTGAGAATGAGCTATGTATTTCCCTTGTAGTTGTTAAGACGTGTAAATATATAGCGCTACCAGCCGTACACCTTGCGAAGGGAATGACGGCGTGGGAAGATCAACATCCGGCGCCTTATCCAGTTATTACCTTGAGAGATCAGCTGATGTGTTTCCCGTGTAGCGTTAATCCTTGTGAATGCATCGTACACCTTGAGAATAGCCCGTTTAATACTTGACAATAGCGACGTATAGAAGGATAAACGTCCGGCGACATTTACAGTAAAGACTTTAGAAATCAACTGATATATTTTTTATGAAAAATTAAGGCACGTGAATGCAAAAACATTGCCCCTCACTCGCATATTTTAATCTGATCAAATATCTGGCATGTTATGTAATGAATCTTTCTTATGAGATCAGTGCCTTCGATTAGCCACGAGAGGCAACACTTGTAGTAGGAACAAACATTATTTATTTCTCCTTTAGTAACGTGTTTTTGTTATTATAAATAATTCGACCAAAAAAATTACGATAATACCAAGAAAACATTGTAGCTTTGCTTACATTTCTTTCCTGTTTATAGTTAGTTGCTTTCTCTTGGCAAGAATATGGTTTTGCCATGTTAGACTTTAATTTGAAACCACAATCTTCCAAAATCACTACTAATTTTTCTGAATTTTTTTTCTATTATTTTTTTCTTAGCCGTCAAAACAATGTTCAAAAACCACAAAAAAAACTTTTATCGTCGCCACCTACTCTCTCACGATCCTTTTTTTTCAATAATCATTCCAACGCAAAACAAAAAGAAACCCCATCATTCTGATATCTCACTAATTCTGCCTCCCTCTCAATACCGTTTCCCTGGTTTACATAATTTAAAATCTACGTCAAATTGGTCAGATCGTGTATTTGTAACGTAACAACTTCTTGTGAGAGTTTATACGGGTGAGGCTCAATGTACTTTTTAAAATGAAGAGCGGCAAGGGTCCCGATATTTTGCATTTGCAATAATTCTAACGGCCATTTACTGTAGACGAAAGATAATTATGAAATTGGGTGAGTCATCCCAAAGTAAAATGCCATATTGCATGCAAGAATGAAACATGCCATAGTAGACAGAGAGTGCTACCCCTGAGGAAGCAATCCTCACGATCCTCCGTTAAGCGTAGACACTACAGCTCAATTTTTACTGATGGTTTGAATATGACAGTTCCAGTTGATTGTAGCATCCAAACGGATACCCAGAAACTTAACGGAGTTTTTATTTATTGACTGCTTTGAAAAGGTGAAGAAGTCAGTTTTATTAATATTCAGAATTAGTTTATTGGTATTAAACCAAGATATCGCTTCCGACAACGGGTCGCTCGATGCATCCACTGCATTTGAGTTTTATATAATTTGTTATAATGTCATATTTATGTTGAAATAAGTGAATCCATATACCGAAAAAAATATCAAAATATACGTGTGTTTGTTCAAAACCGTTAATTCGTCACGGGACGATTCGACGACCGTTCCTGCCTCGGTTGGAACGCGTTTTATCTACTGCGCATGAACGTGGCGGTAATATTACAGTTGAAACAAAAGCTAGTATGAAGAACTTCTGAGACGGCCGTATGCGTATGGCTTTATGGCGCTGCTATAGAGCTAACGGAACGGGCTAATTCGTCACAAATCGCTGGGGGCGAGTCGACGACCGTTCCTGTCTCGGTTGGAACGCGTTTTATCTACTGCGCATGAACGTGGCGATAATATTACAGCTGAAACAAAAGCTAGTATGAAGAACTTTCGAGACGGCCGTATGTGTATGGCTTTACGGCGCTGCTATAGAGCTAATGGAACGGGTTAATTCGTCATAAATCGCTTGGGATGATTCGACGACCGTTCCTGCCTCGGTTGGAACGCGTTTTATCTACTGCGCATGAACGTGGCGGTAATATTACAGTTGAAACAAAAGCTAGTATGAAGAACTTTCGAGACGGCCGTATGCGGTATGGCTTTACGGCGCTGTAGAGAGCTAATGGAACGGGAAAGTAATGCGCTCAATTGCACAAAAACACTCCCTAAGTGAACTTCTACGGAATGCGTGTGTCTCTGTGTAAGTTATATAATGTAAGAACTGACAATGCAGATTATTAAGTGCAGTCAAGTTCCTTAAAGCGGATTCGTTTTAATTCTTTTACATATATATACAAAAACATAAAACTGAATTTCCGTCTCGCGTTTTAAAATATGCAAGGTTTTTCTTTTTCAGTGAGATTGAGATATTTTAGATCGAGACGATTGTATTCATAGTATTTCCTCAAACATGAGTGTTTTTTTGAGTTCATTAAGGGCACTATCCTGAACATAAAAGCCGCAGTCTGGTAGCTGAGACCGTGGAAACAATGCGTGGATGGACGCGGTCAAAGATGTCAAACTGGAGATGTCAGTATATGTCCTCATGTTTGAAATTTTCTGAGCGATAAGTTAAGGTGCCCTTGAACACGAATACTCAAGTCTGGCATTTCGTACTCGGGACAACCTCCGTCTAGCAAAGGGTTGTATATGTCGAAATCTATAATTTTCATTTTAAACAATGCACTTTTTTGATATAACAACTTTAAAAACGTTACCATGGTTTTGGTAGACAATTTTGGCATTTCACATTTTTTGTACTATAACACTTTTGTCGACCTTTTCCACAAGCATAGGCACTTGTATTTATCGCTCAGAAAATTTCAAACATGACGAAATATATTGACACCTCTCCCTAACTATTAGATGTTGAGCATCTATAATCTACAATCTGTCTGTCTCGAATCCCGGCGGGGGGCAGATATGGCTAGGATTTTTCCTACTGCCTTTCGCCCAGAAACGGTAATTCCTGAACCGAACATCTTGTTGAGGTTTTCCATGGTTTCTGTCAATTTCAGATGAATATTGAGATGGTTCATTATTTGAGGCCATGGCCGATTACCTATCAAACTCCTAGTTCAAAATTACCTACCTTATCCTAATTTCCTATAATTCCTTCATTCGCCCATTGCTATTAATTAAGTTGAAGTTTAAAAATGTAGAAAAATAACGGGAAATGTGGTAGATGGAGAATATTAATGGTGCTAATGGCGTCTGCTATGACACAATATCGGCAAACGGTTGTTTAACGCATTATTATTGTTATAGTAAATTTTTATTTCTTTTTGTTGCAATAAGTACAACGAATATCTTTTTAGATCTTTATATACACTTATATATATATACATTGATGTATTTGAACTGTTTTGTTTCATTTTTCTATTAATTTATATTTATTATATAGACGCTCATGACCTCAGCTGTTGAGCATCTATAATCTACATTTCTTCTTCTGAGAACTGGTGAAAATATCAATTGGGTTTTCAGTTTATATTAGACTATACGTTTATTGATGTATTTTAACTGTTTTTTTCCATAGAAACTGTATTTTAAAAGTGTGTTAATCATTGACATCCTTGTACTTCCCCCCTTTCCACACTTTAGAAGACTATTTTAGTATCTCTACTCAACAAAAGAAACATGTGTGCCAAATTTCAAGTCTGGAGGTCTAATAGTTCCGAAGCTTATTGTGATGACCTGTCAGCGACATTCATCTCCTATTTTACCCCCTTTAAGTTTTTATTTTGAGACAAAAAGGTAGCATGTGCTTCTTTAGGATGCAATCCCATCCATTTTACTTTTGTATAAGACACGCGTAAAATAAAATGTCAGGTTTCTTTGGAAGATAATAGTTTAATGAAAAGAATAAAATACAGATCAAAAAATGATTGTCTTAACTATTACAAAACTTAGTCACGGAGAAACATTTCATAAGCTTTTAAAAAACAATTCAAATCTAAAGCCAATGTTACACAATCTATCTCCTTGTCGAATTTTATTGAAATCTGTTCAGCGGTTTAAGCGTGGAAGCGTAACAAGCAAAATCACATTCGCATTTATAATATTAGTTAGGATTGATTTGATTTATTATATAGACGCTGATGACCTCAGCTGTTGAGCGTTTGTAATCTACAATTCTTCTTCTGAGAACTGGTGAAAATATCAATTGGGTTTTCAGTTTATTCGACGGAGTGAAGATTTGGAAATGCATCTTACAAATTGTTTATATTATTACAAAGAAATAATTTTGAACGCTCCTTATTAACAGGCATGACTGCTTCGCCAAGTAAAAACGTATTCGTATCCTCCACCACCGAAAAAGGAGAGGAAGCTGACTGAGGAATGGGAGAGCCCATATCATCGCGCTGGGAAGGGGGTTGAGTAAGAGCCTAAAAATGAACACTCCTTATTACCATGCATGACTGGTTCGCCAAGTAAAAACGTGTTCGTATCCTCCACCACCGAAAAAGAAGAGAAAGCTGGCTGAGGAATGGGATAGCCCATATCATCGCACTAAAAAGGGGGCTAAGTAAGAGCTTAAAAATGCAATCGAATTCGCTGTTCGCTGATAAAAGTAGCATATCCACGAGCTGTGGATATGAAGAGCTAGTGGATTATTGCGCATCCAAATTTGTTTGAAAGGGAAGGAATGAATTGGATTAAATATCTCTCCGGATTTACATTGAGTTGTAGAAAAATCCCTGTGCTTCAAGAATATTATTTTTTCTTATCCTGACCAAACTACTGGAGATTCATTGCGTATCTAGGGTTATCTTCGGTGAATGGAGGACGAGAGAGGATGGTTGAAAAGCGGTGACCGAAACGCCAAACGTTCCAATAAAAGTTCCAATAAAAAAATCATAATGAGCCTCATCCTCATAAGCTCACATAAGAAGTTTAACTTCTTTAGTTTTTAATATTATAATTACGGCGAAATTATTACACATTTTAAACGGGCACTTTGATGTTTATGTTATGTGAAAATTCTCACATGGGCAGATCGTCACATTCGTACCATAGTTTTATTTACGTACTATAATCTACAGAAAAACATTTTTAATGTGTTTGTAGATAGTGGATAATTGGACATAAATAAAAGAAAATTCTAATTTTTTTTAAATTTTGCTACGTTTCGTAGGTTATTTTCCTACTTCTTCAGGCAATATTTAATGAAAATAAGATACAATTAGTATTTATATTTTTAATATGATTTATCTGTAGTATATCACATCATAACCTTACATTATGTAACGTTTCAGGATAGTTGTATTTAAAAAATGTTTAATCCGAAAATTGTTCTGATATCTGAAAATAGATAATATGATATTTAGTATTTTCCTTTCTGAATTTACATGAAATATATGCATTCCTACCGTCTGTATGTCAAATTACAGAAATTATTTTCTACTTAAATTGTTCGTAATTTTAAACGTCAGATGCAAGCCGTTCATCCTTTGTCTTACTATTTTGCGAATCAAAATGCAACACACTATAAACTTCTGTCCTTGTCAGTTTCATGTAATTTAGGAGACAAACTGTAACTTCCCCTTTATGTGGCAGTTCTACTTCTCCTCGATTTCTTCCGTTTTTCAAATAGATACGTCGCTAAAGAAGTTAAACTTCAAAAAGTGCAAATGTGTACAATGTTTTTATTTTAAACGATGAATTATTTTTCTCAGGGATGTCCGGGAAAAAAACTCAATTTCACCCAAATGTCCGGGGTTTTAAAAGTTTTTGTCCGGCGTCGGCGATTTACGTAATGCAGCGGTAAGCTTCCGTTATGAAGCGAGGCTTTTTTCTCATCTATACAGCTGTGACGCCCACACACAAGCTCGCCTGTTCGGACCGTAGCTCCCGTATCATAGGTAGAGCGTCGCGTGGTCGTTTGGATGTGTGTGAGTTGATAGGGCACGCGCGTATCGTAGCCCTGCTGCGCTTTTGTCGCAACTTGAGACACCACCAGTCGGCGCTGCACACTCCTGCAGTAAGCTACGCCACAAACACATTCACACACACTGAAGTGTATGTTTCGCGGGCCTCCGATACAGGGCCGCACTTGAAAAATGATTCCGTTGTGCGGAATACCTAATATTGATGAAAATTATTCGTCTGAAAAAAATTAATTTGAAAAGTTTGTGTTGAGTTTTGAAAAGTTTTTTTTTTTGCAGGCAGGTCCTTTATAAAGGGCCGCACTTTCAAAAC
Organism: Venustoraphidia nigricollis; assembly: GCA_034508555.1. Classification (NCBI taxonomy): domain Eukaryota; kingdom Metazoa; phylum Arthropoda; class Insecta; order Raphidioptera; family Raphidiidae; genus Venustoraphidia; species Venustoraphidia nigricollis. Next base: position 5,163,639 of record JAVRKA010000016.1, read on the forward strand.
AATTAAAAAAAATTGATTTCTGAAATAGTTATTTTGAAAAGTTTGTGATGAGTTTGAAAAGTTTATTTGCAGGCAGGCCCTTTATAAAGGGCCGCACTATCAAAATTTTTGCGTTGATAAAAATTAAACTTCTGAAATAGTTATTTTGAAAAGTTTGTGATGAGTTTGAAAAGTTTTTTTTTGCAAGCAGGCCCTTTATAAAGGGCCGCACTTGCAAAAGTTTTGCGTTGATAAAAATTAAACTTCTGAAATAGTTATTTTGAAAAGTTTGTGATGAGTTTGAAAAGTTTTTTTTTGCAAGCAGGCCCTTTATAAAGGGCCGCACTTGCAAAAGTTTTGCGTTGATAAAAATTAAACTTCTGAAATATTTATTTTGAAAAGTTTATGTTGAGTTTGAAAAGTTTATTTGCAGGCAGGCCCTCTATTAAGGGCCGCACTTTCAAAAGTTTTGCATTGATAAAAATTAAACGTCTGAAATAGTTATTTTGAAAAGTTTGTGTTGAGTTTGAAAAGTTTTTTTTTTGCAGGCAGGCCCTTTATAAGGGGTCGCACTTTAATAAAAAATTAACTTCTGAAATAATTATTTTGAAAAGTTTGTGCGGAATTGTTTTTACAGGGCCGCACTTTCAAAGTTACTTCTATCTTGATGAATTAGTATATTTATAATTGATGAAAATGAGTCGTGTGAAAAAAATTAGTTTGAAAAGTTTGAATTGAAATCAAAACATTTCGCGGCCTTTCGGTTCAAGACAAAGATTATGAAAATTAATTGTCGAAAATGTTTGTTAAAATTTTTTGAAAGTGGTTTGTAAATGGACAATTTTAATTTTGAATCTGAAAAGTTTATCAATGGATGTTTAGAACTTGAAAAATTTTAACTGTCTAAAAATAATTCATTAAGGTCTTTAATAATTAGTGTTAAAAATTAATAGTAGGGGAAATCTTAAAAAAAGCTTTTAACTAAATTAATAACCGCCGGTTTTAATAATTGTTCTAAAAGTATAAATAGTGTATTTTTAAATGAACGACGTAATATTTGTTTTTATTTAAATATGTATCAACAATGTGACTGTTTTATTATTCTGAGAAAGTTTTGTCGATGGCTGCAAAGAACTATAAAAGTTTTTAAAAGTGTGAAAGTATTTTATTAATGAGCGGTTTTAAAATTGAGTTTTAAAAGTTAATGGGACTACAGAAGCATTTTAATTAACTGGTAAGGATAACTGCTAATTTTATTAGATAATAATCTTGTTACCGGGCGTCTATAATCAACAATATCTATACGGTATCCCAGACAACTCTTTCTCCCTAGACCTGTATTTCAATATTGTTTTTGAAAATAACTTTATTATTTTGTTTCACAGGAGACTCTACAAACGCAGACATGCTTAAATTAACCGAATGCTTATGAATTAAAATAAATTAAACCTAGGGTATTCGTAAATGTGATAAAATTATTATTCAGACCGTGTTAAAACACGGTCAACTTTTTTCTAGCTATTCTGAGAGATATTGTAATTCTCTTATAATAATAATTATATTATTGCCAAGACATCTACAATCTGAGACTTTATTTGTAGTACAAGTATATTTAGATAGATAGGTAGCTATATTTATTTTCACTGTTACAAGCAATATGTGAAGTGTCGTCATATATGGAATTTACATTTCAAAACAGTTAAAATATTCGTCGATAAAATAGAGGCAATTTTCAGTTAAATTTTTTAAATGCCAGGTTTTTAATATCATTTGGGGTATTTTATTATAATAGTAGGTACTTTTACCCAAACAATATAAAAATTGTGTGTTCCAATCGAGTGTTTTTAAATTTTGGACGCATTTGAAATTTTATCCAGAAATTAATTAGAATTAAGTAAATCAAGAGAGTAAAATTTTTAATTTAAAAACAACAAATTTAATTTTAAAAGATTTACAAAAAATAAATATTAAATATAGATTTAATAAATAATAATAATAACAAAGAAAATGAAACTAGAATAAATTGAAAAATTGAGTAGTTACGATAAAAGTTATTATTATTATTTTTTTTTCGTATATTGAGAGAAAATATATGATTGAAGAAAAACTAATCAAAATTTTTTTATTTAATCACGGGAAATTGGACAATTGAATTTTAATATAGATAAACTAAATAAATAGATAAATTAAATAAAAAACTTATTAATTATAATGGACGTGAACAATATTGAGACTAATCAAAATATTCAACTATTTTTAAAATTGTCCCTGGTAACACAAATTACAATCTGTTAGTTTTACAATAACATAACAATCCATGAATTTATCATTTAAGATTCTATAGCGATTCTGTTTAAAAAAATCATTTTTGTAACAGTACCTGTAATAATTATAAATATTATTAAAGGATTTAGAATCAATGAATTATTTAAGACGAATTATTATTCACAACGTTTCGTAGTTTTTATTAATACTTCTTCAGGTGTTCGTAATTAAATGTCTTAACAATCAGATTAAATTTAATTATCTTGTTAGATTATTCATTATTGTCTAAAGTTATTATAACAAATCAAATATTCATTTTTAGTAAGTAATTAAATAATATATTACAAATTCATACAAAATAAAAAGATATTGCAATTAAAATGTTTTGAGAGCTACTTTAAATTTCCAAGTAACTTCTATGTCCTTTATCTCTCTAGGTAATTGATTAAAGACAGCAATTGAGAAATTTTCTGGACATTTTTAGTGTATTTGCCATATGGCAACATACCCTTTTGGCGTCGGTCGGATGGCGGGACCTAAAGGTCGGACCAAAATTTCTCGACGTTTCATAACCTCCTAAACACATTGGCACCATTTTTAAAAATGTTTATATATATATATATATATATGTATGTGTGTGTGTGTGTGTGTGCGAGCAATAACTTTCGAAAGAGCTAATTGATTTCAACTAAATTTAGTCCACGCGTAGAAATCTATTGCCGCAAGAAGCCTATCTAAAATGGGCCTAATCGGACCATTTTAAGGGTAGTTTTTAAGGGTTGACAAATGTTTTTGGGCCTCAAAATACCGAAAAAAATCTCCGAATCGTTTCAAAATTGAAATTTAACTCTCTGGCAGTAATTAAAATGTGGCCCTAAAATTTTAATAAAATCGGCCCGACTGGACCGGATTTAAAAATTTTATGAAAACACTATTTTGCAGATAGTGAATTATTTACACTGAAAGGTGTATATAATTTGATATAGTGATTCGATTGATAATAATATTGCAACTAAGACAAAAAATGTTATTTTAAGGGGTGTATTAAGGAGTCAAATTTTTTATTTTGCCCAAAAACCAACTTAAGTTCGCATAATAAAGCCACACTGCCTGTTTTAGCAAATACACTATATTGTCGGCAGGGTTCTGGCACTGCGACCCGGTTTTTTTTTTTGTTGCTGTGTAACATTTAGAACATGTAGTCACGAACCACTTTCAAAATTTCAAAAATCTGATGGACCCCTTCCAAACTTAATTGTAAGCATGGAAAACAAGGCATTTTGAGAAAAAAAAATTATTTATTACCACAGAAAAAGTTAAGATTAGCGCGTGACGGTTGTTAGTGAGACGATTGTCGCTGCTTCCGTTCGATAAGCACCTTAAAGTGAGGAATTGTCTCAGACAACGCAAGACGCATATCATTTTTCACGTCTAGTCGGCTACGATTTTTAGTTTTAATTGACACTAATACCGAGAACTCTGACTCACAGTCGGACGAATAGGCCGAGAGCTGTTAGACATTTTCGGGTAGGTATTTGAAACACTGTGAAAGTTTGTGCAATACCTCTTTAGTAATATCGGAATACAAAAACACAGACCTGTGTGAAGGGAAGAGGGGCTTAATCGACCCTCAAATTTATAATCGCCTGGCGCATAGAATGTCCGGAACGACCTAAAATATATCTATATTTGTAGTTACCAATAATTATTCTGTTTAAATGATCCTGACAATGTCGATCTGCTGTTTCGTTTTCTAAAAGAAACCGGTCTCGACCGGTATCTATGATTTTATTTATTTATTTATTGATTTACTGTATCGTTTTGTTTTTTGTTATTGTATTGTTTTGTTTTTTGTTATAGTATCGTTTTGTTTTTTATTATTATAATTATTGTTATGATTTTTATAGACGCTGATAACCTCAGATGTTGAGCGTCTATAATCTACAATCTCTCTCTCTCAAATATGTATCCTCTACTCTCTAAAATCAAAAACATTGGTATCACTGAATTATCTCAAATATATTTTTAGAATTTTTCAAAAATATAATTTTGCAAACATCTGGCTAAATTTTGAACCCGATTAAGAAATCTGTGTTTTTTCCTTAAATACTAAATTTCAAGGTATTAAAATTTCAAAATACCTCAAGGACTTTTTATTGCGAACAAACTTTTGCTAATTTAAAAATTTAAGAAATTAGTTCGCTGAATGGAGCGGCAAAGCAATGAACCAATGTAAGGCATATAAACTAAAAAAATGTTTAGATTCAAGGAATATTTTTAACGTGTAAAGTTTTAAAATAAACGGTATTCTGAAATCCTAAAAACGAAACATTTAATGACTTTTATAATTAATGGGTCTGTAAAGTTATTTAAAACTGTAAATTGCATTAAACAAAATTTCTGAAACCCTAAACGAAGCGTTTTAATATCACCGAGCAATGAAAAGTTTTTGATCGTATATTTCAAATCAAAGATAATATTAAACGCATCATAACTTTTAATTTTTGGAAAACGTTTTAACATTTGGATTAAAGAGTTAATGAAACGTTTATTTCTCGGTTTCAAACAGAATTTGTTAAATTAAAAGTTTTAGTCTATTTGTATACATAAGGTATTTTTTATGTAATCAGGAATTTAGTATTAAAACAGTAAACAATGTTATAAAATTAGAGTTTTAATGTTCATAATAGCTCTACGATTACAATTAGGCAAATGAAAAATTTGTTACCGATATTAAGCATTTCGCGATTTTTACAGTTACTCAAATTGTGTTGTAAAATTATTTTGCATTTTTTAGTTCATAAAAGCGTGTTTTAGTTTTTTTAAACTCTAATTTTTGTTATGACTAAAAAACAATATTGCAATTGACTATGGGATAGGCCAACGTACCATCGCTGTACAGCGTGTTAGCTTGCTTGCTGTAATTTTTCAATTTTTCTTTTTATTCTGAAGGTCCTGATCAGGATAATGGGATAAACTTACTAAATTATTGTATTGTCATCGATTTTTTGAAATTAGGACGTAAAATGGGACATTCCAATACATTTGTGTTGAAAATCGTATTTTCTGCGATTATTCTCGGCATTTTATAATACAGTAGAACCTCGATAAGTTAAACCTCGATAAATTAAAAACCTCTGTAATTTAAAATTTTTTTGAATTCTCTTCCCCTGAAAGCATAAAACCTCCATTACTTAAATAACAAAACCTCGGTAATATATATAAATATATAAATATTCTGAACATCGCCCTCGATAACTTAAAATAATATTTTGTTTACCTCCATAAGTTAAAGTGTTATCAGTGAGTCATTATGAGTAAGTATCCAAACAAAAGGTTTTGCCAAGAATTTAATTGATTTTCACTTTAGTCGTCCACTAAATCGCTTTACTAATTTCTTTGTTTAAATAATTGATTGTTTAAATAAATAAATAATTGATTCTAAATGAATAGATAAAAAATGTATGTAACCTCTATTGAACTAAATACATCTTCTATAAAATCCACAAACCTCGGTAAGTTAAAAATTTTACTCTGACAACCTCTCTAACTTCAACTCTCGATAAGTAAAAAACTCGATAACTTAAATTTTTTAACGTTTCCCTTGGATTTTAACTTATCGCGGTTCTACTGTACATAATATTTCTAGCGAGTTCCTTCAAATATTATTAATAACCTACCTCAGGTAGGTTCTCAAACATTTTAAAATGACGGCACGTATAATTTTCATGTGATTTTTTTTTGTTTTCCAGTATAGGGGTATCTTGTTCATAAAGCGTCTCGCTGCAGAACGCTTCGTTAATACAGTACTTTTACATAATATTTATGTTTTCTATTTTCAGTGCTTATCTTATCTTTAAGATTGATATAGCAGCGTAACACTTTTTTTTATTTTTTTACTTTTACGTTGTTTTTTAAGCTTAGAGCTTTGTTAAGGTAAATGTGTTTTATGTCTGGTAGATTAAAGTGAAGGAAAGTTTTGATAGTTTAAGCTTCCATCGTACAAAAGTCTACTGGATAACATTTTCAGTGATAATAATTGAAAATTCACATTTCCCTACCTATACTAAAGTGCAAAAATCTTCCTAGTTATGTGTGTTTAAACGGTTTTTAATTGAAATCTATGATATATGTGGTTCAGATCCAGTATATTATAATGATATTGTTTAAGAGGACAGGTGATCAATTAATTAATGCTATTAAGCAATATCTAATTGCAACGCTTCGTTTTGAATTCAAAACTTCTTCAGGCTCTTAAAAGCCAATTGAGACTAGCCGTTCTCGGTTACGATTCACCGGTCCGGTTGGGAGCTCGACCAATCAGGGCGTAGTCGTTTCCGATTACGGTTCGGTTCGAGCGTTTAGGTTCAGTTCTAATTTCAACCGGACCGTTCGGAACCGTAGCCAATGAGAACGCTTGCTGGAGTCACGTGACTAGCCACTTGTTTTTGTTGACGTTTAACTACACATCAAACGTCAAATCATATTTCGAAATTGCGCATGCGCACCGAGAATAATCGTAGAACCGAATCGGGATAGTGTGAACAGCCTAGATTAATCGACAACCGAACCGGACCGGTGAATCGTAACCGAGAACGGCTAGTCTGAATAGGCTTTAAAGCCAATTGAGACTAGCCGTTCTCGGTTACGATTCACCGGTCCGGTTGGGAGCTCGACCAATCAGGCGTAGTCGTTCCCGATTGCGGTTCGGTTCGAGCGTTTAGGTTCAGCTCTAATTTCAACCGGACCGTTCGCAACCGTAGCCAATGAGAACGCTTGCTGGAGTCACGTGACTAGCCATCACATCAGCCACACATCAAACGTCAAATCATATTTCGAAATTGCGCATGCGCACTGAGAATAATCGTAGAACCGAATCGGGATAGTGTGAGCAGCCTAGATTAATCGAAAACCGAACCGGACCGGTGAATCGTAACCGAGAACGGCTAGTCTGAATTGGCTTTTAGACAGAAATTTAGCATTAGTCATAAAAAATATTCATCGCGATACAAAGGGCGAACTGTTATCACCATATTACAGAGAAAAAACTGTCTTATTTTGAAACAAACTTAAAACTGAAATTAAAATACTATAAAAAACAGCAATATCATTGAAATCTATTTGACTAATTTTGACGAAACTTTCTTTGAATTATTTCTTATGATTCCAGGAATGCTGTAGCGTATGTTTTATTTCACTATTTTATCGCAAAGCTAATTAATTCAATTAATTTTGGCATATTCTTCTATGCAAATATCTATTTAACATCGTAACGTGTTGTCAAAACCGACCGGTATTCCCTCTTCTACCGCGCCTGTTTTATGTTACCAGTTCATAATACGTCCATGGTTTCCCTCAATTCCAGTTAAATATCAAGAAGGTTCCTGATTCGAGGCCATGGCCGATTATCTATCAAACTCCTAGTTCAAAAATTACCATAATTCCTTCAGTCGCCCATTGCTATTACTTAAGGCTGTCGGAACGCTCTGAATTTTGTTTGTGCTGAGACCCAGCGGTAAGGGGCGAGGTAGGCAAAAGACATATTGTGGGTGTGGCCTTCTTTAGCTCTGTCTCGCTCCAATCATCCGCACGTTTCAATTTTTGGCTGGTACCAACTGCGAGGATAAAAGATGCTATTGCAAGGGTGCCGCTGTCAATTGATTACTCTAATTTTTGGAAATGTTTTGAAGATTTAAAAAACTTTCGAAAAAGGAAGAGTCACTTTAGGTTTGTGATGGAACGGTTTTCTGAAATAAGTACGAATAAGGTCGTAGTGTGACATTGAAAACGTGTGTTTTTTTAGCACAATTAATGCCAACTTTTTTCTAGTAAATCGTACATAAATTACAAAAGTAATCCATTAGAGACCTAGATTTGTCCTTTATCTTCCTTATAGAGAAAGAATTTTTGCAGAATGTTGATGAATAAGTCTACAATCAGTTGACAGCCGAAGCTCTATTTTTGGACTGAAATTCAGAGCGTTCCGACAGCCTTAAATTGAAGTTTTAAAAAATATAGAAATAACGGGAAACGGTAAATGGAGAACAGTAATGGTGCGAATTGAGTTTGTCGAGAAACGGACGTTAAACGCGTTATTACTGTTAATTCTCAAAGTTGAAAGTCAATTTATAGAATAAAGCAGTTACTGGAACCACAATATTAAAGTATAGCAGCGGCGAAACAATCAAATGAAAGCGTGTTTGCAGCGGTATCGTCTTGTATTAGTGTCAAAACGTAGTAAATAGGTTTATATTCTCTCAACCGTAAAATGGAAAATTGTCATGATATATACGGGATGGATGAGAAAAATGATTTGAGAGTTTAAAGGTAATGGCTTTTCTTCGAAGGACCATTTTATGAAATTATGGAGGGCTTCCTTCGAACGACCATTGCATGAAAGTATCGTGTGTTCCTTCTGAAGGACAATAGGGATGTTGACTATTTTTGGGAAAGTGTTTTAAATCGTGCATAAGTACCTAATATAGTCACAAATATTTATTATTTTTATTTCAACTCAAGCCTTAAAAATCGTGTATTTTAAATCCCGTTTCAAATTTCGGTCCAAAACGCCAATACTAGTCGCGTGACGTCACCTGTTCATACCAAAGGAGGCTCAAAAGTTTAAACAGGAGCTACCATTCTATAGATGCGGTCACAAAGTAGGAGGCTGTGCTCATAAGCGCTAGTAAATTAATGAGGTTATGAAAAGTGTTTTCGTAATTCTTGCTATAAAAGATGAATTCTAAGTTTTCGAACTATTAGCCTTAATAAATACACTTTCCATGACGTTAAAACTCCTTGCAGTGTTTTTTTTAAGAAATTTTCGAATGAATTACACACTAAATATTAACCAAACAATGAAGTTTTTGACAGCGGCTGAACATATGACGTCATGCGCTCTGATTGGTGTCTGTTGTCACTTGACTTGAGAGTGATTTTATTAGGTTTTATTTATTAAATATTAATTAAATTCATTAAAAATAAGGAAAAATATAGTGTTTTTTAGTATTTCTATCGTAGAAACTACCACTTAACGTTAAAATTATGTTTTTATTTGAGCACAGTCAACATCCCTATTGCATGAAATTATTGTATACTAGATTTTATTTGTTTTATTCCAATAATGTAATCGTTGAAAGGAAACGTTTCGAAAAACACACTTAAGTTCACATAATAAAATCACACTGCCTGTATTAGCAAATACATTATATTGTTTTTATATAGAAGATAGAATTGGATGTGAACAACATGGAGAGTTATTTTTAATGATTTCATGATTTTAAACGAGATGGTCGAAGCCGCACAAAGGTCTCAGCAACTTTGTTTTGCTAGAAAATATTCAATAGAAAGCATATTTTTAGAATATTCAAACAGTAAAGAATGAAGCAATACAATTTTTTACTTGGAATATTATTTTCTCGCGTTCTTTTCCTTTTACTTTTTCCTATAGCTATTTACTTATGAATTCAATAGGTCATAATGTAAGGTTAGCTGTCCTAAATGGCCGCTTTTGCAATTTTAGATACACATAGTACCTGGGAGACCGAGCTTTGCCTGGTATTAATTTGCTGTTATCTTTAAAACATTAATTGAGCAAATGATAACCAAAAAACATTTTTTTTTATTTGCACTTCTCTGGAGTCGAAATTCTACGCTAGAACTATTAAATAATGTTTAATCATAGGTACATGATATAAAAACAACATACATACCTTATGCCTATTATTCAAATATTAGTTAACACTATATTTACCTAAATTAATATTTCTTCTATTTTACTCAAATAATTTGCGTTTTATTTAGTTTAGCTTATTAAAGATTCATTGTCAGTATTTTGACACGATTGTTCATTTGTAATTCCAAAGCTTACTTAGTTTTTTTTTTATTTTTTTACAGGAAATTGGACAAATATAGTTATACTAATTTAAAAATTGCGACGTTTCGTTAATTGTTGTTAACTTCTTAGGCACAACTTTAACTAGTTAACCATAACATTAATAAAATTTAGATGTTTAATAATACATATAATAACTACCACAAAATTAAATAGTAAATTATTCAAACAACCTGAAAATATAGATTAATTTTTTCTCTAAAAAAATTTAAATTTTTTAACGTTTTCCTTGGATTTTAACTTATCGAGGTTCTACTGTACAATTATTGCCCGTTTTAAGTATATAAGAAAAGGTTAATTTGGACGAGCAAAGTTTTTTTCATTCATTTGGGACAAGAAATCGTAGCCGATTAAAATTCACACTGCATAAAAAATCAGTGACGGAAAACGGCTTTCATTCAATTGTGTTACGAATGTGTTTAAAGTTCGCTGCACACAACGCTGGATTAGCTACTTGTTTTCGTTGTGGCGCCATGTGCGTTCTGAAGCTGGATTTGTTGCGAATGTCAACAAAAAATGGACTACAACGCGATTATAGCAGCAGTTCGTCGCAAACAAATAGCAATAATTATAAACTGTCACGAATGTCAAGAATATAAGCTATGACGCCATGTTTATTTATGACGCCCACGTGACAAGATATTGTTTTCTGATTGGCTCTTGCTCAAAACCAGCAGATAATCAAGCACGAAAACTAATCCCACTTCTAAAGGCTGATGCATACGAGGCTGTTTTTGCCGCTAGATTCGCTGCTAGGTTCCAAGCGTGCTGAGGCGGTTTGTGTTTGTTGACGATGCGTGTTTTGAAGCTGGATTTGTGGATGATTTTGGTGCATGCGCAGTGACAGTTCGAATATTAACAAAAGTGAACGTTTATTGTCTCTAAACAAAATACACACCATGACGCCATGTTTGTTTCGTAGCTCAGAGCCAGCAGAGAATCAAGCAAGAAAACTAGCCCCGGTTCTAATGTTGGAATACAGCTTTAAACCACGCAGGAGAGCCCGAAATTATGTCACTTCCATCATCGCAGTCAACAAACTAGCTAAAAATCGACCTTTACTAAGAACGATTATATTAATGCTGGAAAATTTTGTTTAATATGCAATTGTTTTCTTGAACAAAAAATCATTTGTTGGTTATAAAAACAATGTTTATTTAAAGTGTTCAATGTTTTTGTAAGTATTTAAAATGTAATTTACGTTATGAACATTCAAATCATTGCATAAAATATTCAAAATATAATTTTAGTACTATTTTAAGACTTCGAAATGGAACCGTCGAGCATTTTAAATAAACATTTGTAATAGGTAAATAAATCCTTTCTTTGTTGCTTAACCCTTTCCCTGTTGACCTTGGTTGACCGTGGGACTAGAGATCCCTCTAGGCGGAGCATTATGGAACGAGCGCAAGATGGTAAGCATGTGGGCCAGTACCGTACTTCCACAAATATAATAATCAGAAAAGAAATTCTACTTTAAAGTATTACAAAACGAACATTTTTTAAATAAGTTATAAAAATGTTACAATTCCATATTTTTTAATTTGTTTTAAAAAAATACGAATCATAATCATTTTACCATGTAATGTTTAATTTTGGCAGGAATATACTTAAAACCGAGTTAATAAATCATGTATACAGCTTACTAAACTTGCTAAAAATACAAAAACCCGGGTCGCAAAGCCAAAACCCTGCCGACAATATAGTGTATTTACTAATACAGACCTTGTGGCTTTATTATGTGAACTTAAGGTGATTGTTGGGCAAAATAAAAAAATTAACTCCTTAATACACCCCTTAAAATTACATTTTTTCATAACTACATTATTATTGTCGATCGAACGTCTACACCAAAATTAAAAACACCTTTCAGTAAATAACTCACTATCTGCAAACTAGTGTTTTCAGAAAATTTGTAAATCCGGTCCTGTCGGGCCGATTTTATTACAATTTTAGGAGCACTTTTTTATTGCTATTAAAGGGTTAAATTTTGAAACGATTCTGAGAATTTTTTCGGTATTTTTAGGCCCAAAAACATTTTTCAACCCCTAAAAACTACCCTTAAAATGGCCCGATTGGACCCATTTTAAATAGGGTTTTTGCGGTGGTAGATTCCAACATGTGGACAAAATTTCGTTAAAATCAATTAACTCTTTCGAAAGTTATTGCCCGCACATATATATATATATATATATATAAACATTTTTAAAAATGGTGCCAATGTGTTTAGGAGGTTATGAAACGTCGAGAAATTTTGGTCCGACCCCTAGGTCCCGCCATCCGACCGACGTCAGTAGTGTATGTTGCCATATGGCAAATACACTAATAAAAAAATACATTATTTAATTTAATAAACAATTGTTTTACAAGAATATAATATTATAAACACATTTTTATAGCAATTAGATATTCTTGTATTGAAATTGGAAGTTCATATGCAAGGGTATTATCAAGATAAATTAACTGAATCAATACAGTTTTGTTAAACCGAGAATTAAATGTGAATCGTAAATTTACATTATTGAGTCTTTCTTTATCTGCAACAGTTGCCGTTGTTTTCTTAACAGTTTTCTTGTCTCCTAAAAACTGCATTGACGTGACTGCTTTGAAATTTCCATCAAGTTCATAAACAAAAGGTATACCCAGAGGTACTTGCAACATGACTATTTGCAAATCAGTCAAATCATCAAAAAACCTAGTCCTTTCAGGTTTTATTCGTGTGCTGCGATGATTTACCCGTTTTTAATGGAGAAAAGTTCCTAAAAGTTATTGAATAAGGCTGTCGCCTTTCTGGATAAAGGTTCAAGTATTCTGCTTGAGCTCACGTGGTATTTTTGTTACGCTGAATGTATGCGCAAACCCCCCAGGGGAGGTATTGGAATGTAGTTGCGATGGCAGTTGCGTTCCAATGCTTTTTGGGAATTAGCGGTCCCAGGTTCCTGAGCTCGCACCAGTTGGTCGTGTATTCCAGCTGGGTGAACATTGTTTGGGGACTATTATGAAGGACAGGCAGTTGCAACTCTTTTCTTCTTCTGTTCTCCCTTCTTTCTGTTTGTTGATAGCGGCATGTCCCTCCGTTATGGGTACGTTATTGTTGCTGTCTCTTGTTTATAATAGTCCCCAAATAATACACCTGCGTGTTTGCCGTGCGTGGTGACCCGTAAGGAGGAAAAGGGTATCCTGGTAGTTGAGGTTTGTCTTGGACACGCCAACACACTGCTTTGGGCTCGGCTTCTTTGTAAACGGGCGGCTAGACCTAACCCAGCCTAGTCAATCGGCTAACGTCGTGGATATTAAGTATTCCGGCGGGGTGAGCCAGTATCTCTTGATGGAGTGACACCGTCTTTGGAGCTGACTATGTCGACTGTGTAGCCCTGGCGCTCTGCACCGATTTGCGGTCATCGTCCCCTTGTTGGGCTCCGTGGTGGGTGGGGCGCACGGTTGATGAAAATCATAATAAACATTATGACTTCCTACCCTCCCTTAACCAGCCCTCCTTTTAAAAGAGGGCGTAATGATGAAAATTTAGATTTGTTGTTTGGTAACGACACATTAACTGTGACTCCATGTAACAGATATTTAGTTATGAGTAAAATAACCGGAAATTTCAATAATGACAGTCCTTTTTACATTAATAAACATCTCGATGGCTTATTTGGAAATTTTAAAAGTGTTAAAAAGTTGCGTGACGGATGTTTACTAATTGAAACATCATCCCAACGTCAAGCTGATAAGGTATTGTCTTGCAAAAGCATTAAAGCTTCAGACATGACTACTGACGTACCAGTGAAGGTAGACCTACATAAGCAGTTAAATTTTTCTAAAGGTAGGATCTATTGTTACGATCTACTCAACTGCTCGGTCGAAACAATAAGAGACGAGTTAAAAGATCAAGGTGTGACTGAAGTTTATAGGATTCATGCTCGTCGAGACGGTCAGCTAGTACCGACTCCATCCCACATACTGACATTTTGTACACCACATCCTCCATCGACGATCCAAGCCGCCTATTATAAACTCCAAGTACATCCTTATATTCCGTCGCCTCTTCGCTGCTATAAATGCCAGAAATTTGGACATTCGCAGAATAATTGTAGCTCCGCCAGCATCTGTGCAAACTGCAGTCAAAGTATGCATGAAGATCAACCTTGCAAAAGGAAGTCTCTGTGTGTGAACTGCAATGGTGCTCATTCTGCCAGATCTAAAGAATGCCCTAAATTTAAGGAAGAATTTAAAATACAGGAAATTAGAACATCCTTGAAAATTTCATTCGCAGAGGCGAAACGTAAATATAAGGAGGAAACTGCGCCTTCATTTTCCCGATCTTTTGCTAACGTCACTGGTACTCCTGTCAAAAAAGTTGACATGTCCACTCAGACATGTGATATGTCAACACAGACCATTGAAATTTCCCCTAGTACTTCTAAAACTGTCGAAAGCAAAATTATCAAAGAGGTTAAAGTTAAAAATATAAAAAAGAACCCGGCTAATCGATCTAGATCGCCGGTAAAAAAGATCAAATCACCGATAAAAAAATCTAAAGTCATCCTGAACCGTAATAACACTAAAAGTATGACCATCAGTCGTGTTACCAGCAGCTCATCAGAATCTGCGATGGACGAATGTCCTCCTCCGCATTATCGAAATGATGCGAGGGGGAAAACATAATGAGGCAGTGTCTGTATTTTCAAATTTTATCCATTCAATTTCCTACAGTGGAATATGAACGGATTCTATGTCCACTTAAGCGAACTAAAATTACTGCTCAACGATCATAATGCTACCGCTGTTAGCTTACAGGAAACACATCTAAAAGACATCAACACTCCAGTTCTCCGTGGCTTTGCCATTTACCGTAAAGATAAACCATTTGCCGAACGAGCAAGCGGCGGAGTCGCTGTCATAGTTAGAAATAGTGTGTTTTCGGAAAATGTCTCGATACGATCTGATTTGCAGGTCATCGCCGTCAGAATTTTTGCGCCGAAACCGGTTACTTTGTGTTCAATATACATTTCTCCGACAGAACAACTGACACTCGCAAGTATTGTGTCTGTGATCGATCAGCTTCCACGCCCCTTTATCATCATGGGGGACTTTAACGCCCATAACCCCACTTGGGGTTCAAATCACTTGGATGCTCGTGGAAGACTGATGGAGACGTTGATTCTGAATTTGAACCTGGTAATATTGAACACGGGTACTAATACACATTTTTCGGCAGCAAATAGGACATTTTCAGCTATTGATCTCACTCTCTGCTCTTCTTCTATCGCCCCATCCTGTGAATGGGAAGTAAATGCCGATCTCTGTGGAAGTGATCATTTTCCAATCATTTGTCGGGCTCTTTCATTCCATGTGGATGAGAGACGCTCCCCGAAATGGATAATACGACAAGCGAATTGGTCACTTTTTCAAGAAGCGCTTGATATCGGCGAAATGAACTTTGGCAACGTCGACGCAGCTGTAGAGCATTTCACGGATGCGGTAATCGAGGCAGCTTCGGCTGCGATCCCACGCACGTCGACAACACCACGACGCGTGCCCGTTCCCTGGTGGAACGAGACCTGTCGGGAGGCCATCCGTGAACGTCGAAAGGCTCTCCGTCACTTCAAAAATAATATGACGGACGAGAATCGGATAATTTTCATGCGGAAGCGTTCCGTTGCCAGACGTATCATAGCAGAGAGTAAAAAGCAGTCGTGGACCGAGTTCGTATCCACTATAAGAAGTTCTACTCCCGCCCGCGAAGTGTGGGAAAAAATCCGGAGGATCTCTGGCAAACAGAGTTATAATCACGTTTCGGGATTGATAATGGACAATGACGTTATAACGTCACCTGCCGAGGTGTCAGATTACATGGGTTCATGCTACGCAAGAGTTTCTAGTTCCACTAATTACCTCGAGAGTTTTTTGGCTCAGAAAACCTTAGCGGAACAAGTAACATTGAACTTCTCATCGCCGAACGATGAGAATTATAATGCATCATTCACCTCGTGGGAACTACAGTCGAGTTTGCGCGATTGCCATGATACTTCTCCAGGACCAGACGACATCCATTATCAATTTTTGAAAAGGCTACCTCCCTCCGGTTTTGCATTCCTTCTCAAGATGTTCAACTTGATTTGGTCATCGAACATGTTTCCATCCGCTTGGTACAACTCTATTGTAGTGCCGTTGTTGAAGCCGGGAAAAGACCGTAAACAAGCTTCCAGTTATCGTCCTGTTTCTCTAACCAGTTGTTTGTCAAAACTCCTCGAACGGATGATCAACCGACGATTGATCTGGATCCTTGAATCTAGACGCTTGATCACGAACGCCCAGTGCGGCTTTCGAAAACACCGTTCGACAATGGATCATCTCGTCCGGTTGGAGTCTGCAATACAGGACGCTTTTCTAAATAAACAGCACTTGCTGGCTGTCTTTTTCGATCTCGAAAAGGCTTATGACACTACATGGCGGTATGGGATACTCCGCACACTACACAATTGGGGTATCAAAGGACATCTTGGGAAGTTTATAAGTAACTTTTTATCTGAGCGTCATTTTCAGGTACGTATCGGCAACACGTTGTCTAATGACTTTATACAGGAGAACGGTGTGCCACAGGGTTCTGTACTCAGTGTCACTCTTTTTTCCATCGCTATTAATGGCATAATTGAGAGCATCCCAACAACTGTAGAGTCATCGCTCTATGTTGACGACTTGGCGATTTACTGTTCGTCAAAGTACATTCGTACTGCACAACGTCATCTGCAACTAGCCATTAATAGCATACAGCGCTGGACAACCGACAACGGTTTTAATTTTTCCGTTGAGAAAACCCAGTGTGTGCACTTTTGCAGGACTCGTGGTTGCTATCAGGAACCGTTCTTGTATCTGTACGGCACGTACATTTCTGTGCAAAACAGTGCCCGTTTTCTTGGGCTTACCTTGGACCGATCGTTAAACTGGAAGGCGCATATTAATATTTTAAAGCGAAAATCGATGTCCTCGATTAATATTTTAAAAATTTTATCCGGCACCACTTGGGGAGCGGACCGTACGGTTATGCTGCGAATTTATCGGGCACTCGTACGGTCTAAACTGGATTACGGTAGCATAGTGTATGACTCTGCGCGTGAGTCGTACATACGAACACTAAATGCCGTCCATCACGCTGGAGTTCGACTATCTACTGGAGCGTTTCGATCCAGCCCAGTAGTCAGCATTCTTGCTGAAAGCGGAGAGCTTCCGTTGAACATCAGGCGGAAAAGAAACATAATTTCTTACGCTTCCAAGCTCCGTAGTCAACCTGATCACCCTACATATAGTTGTGTATTTGAACCTCGTTTTTCTTCTCTGTACAGACGGAAAAGAAATGCTACTCGTCCCCTCGGTATCAGGTTGGCGAATCATCTGAACGAACTTCAGTTAGTGCTTCCTAGAACGCTAAGAGTTGGACGCAATTCTGTGCCTCCGTGGCTTATCCCTCAGCCCATCGTCGATATGTCGTTGTCGGTGTATCAACGCGATACAACTACTCCAGAATTCTATCGTCAACTGTTCCTTAATTGGTTAGACCAAAATCGAGACTTCCGTCCCGTTTATACAGACGGATCGAAGTCTCACGATCAAGTCGGCTGTGCGTTCGTCACCGATAACGAGAGTTACGGTTATAAACTGTCTCAGCAATGCAGTATTTTTACTGCGGAGCTATTTGCAATTTTGCAATCCTTGAGACATGTTCATGGCCCGAATAAGTATGTCATTTGCAGCGATTCTTTGAGTGGTCTTCAGGCTATACAGTGTTTGTATCCTAGTCATACGCTGATATGCTTAATTCAGGACAAATTGTATTCCCTGCGGAGAGGTGGAACCATTGTCCGTTTTTGTTGGATTCCCGGTCACATGGGGATCCGGGGGAACGAACTGGCAGACACTGCTGCCAAAGACGCTGCAAGTAACGGACAAAATGTGTTTTGCGTTATCGGTGACGATCTGAAAAATGGACTTAAAACAGCAGTCAAACAGGAGTGGAAAGACGAATGGAGTACGACGATAGAAAACAAACTAAGAATAATTAAACCTACAGTTGACCCCTGGATCACATCTTGTCGTTCCTCCAGGTGGGAGGAAGTATTACTCACACGACTTCGCATCGGTCACTGTAGGCTGACGCACGGTTTTCTAATGGCTCGTGAGGAACCGCCCATCTGTGAGACGTGTGACACTCGTGTCACCGTCTCACACATTTTAATCGAGTGTGTCCAGTTCAGGGACACACGACAGCGGATCGGATTGTCAGGTGATCTGTCGGTTATTTTAGGAAATGATCCTGACAATGTCGATCTGCTGTTTCGTTTTTTAAAAGAAACCGGTCTCGACCGGTATCTATGATTTTATTTATTTATTTATTTATTGATTTTCTGTATCGTTTTGTTTTTTATTATTGTATTGTTTTGTTTTTTGTTATAGTATCGTTTTGTTTTATGTTTTTATAATTTATTATTGTATACATTGACTATTGTCATATTTTTATAGACGCTGATAACCTCAGATGTTGAGCGTCTATAATCTACAATCTCTCTCTCTCTGTATGCGCAAAAATAGCCTGTTTCTCCAAATTTGAGAATGCTTGAGCCATCTTAGAGAGTAAATCAAACAAAATGAATTAGCAAAACTGTAGCGATCGCTTGACAGATTGTTAACCCGTCGATATGTATTTGTTTCAACAAATTTTATTTTACACAGCACACTTTGATAACGCCAAAAAGCTATTTTGGTCAGTTTTGTAGCTTCTGATTGGTTTAGATATAGGATATGCTATGTCGAATTATTCAGAAAAATAAGTAGAATTCGAATATTTGAAAATCAGAAATGCCGTCCATAAGAAAAACCAAAGTTCATGTCAATATCTCATTATGTAGTGGAAATAAAAAAATTAAACCTTCGCCACTGAAAAGACCTTAAAAAGTTATCAAAGAATGGTTAATGAAATTTTCAAATATCTTGATAAATAAAAAAGTTATGGCCAGTTTTCATAAATGGCAATTTTCACTATTTTCTGAATAAATCCATAGGGTGTCAAAATTCAATTGTTTTTTCGACGGGACGTTAATGAGCCCAATTTTCTGCACTACTTTGCCCATTTAACCGACTTTCTCTCCACTAATAACAAAGTTACCCATGTTAGCCAACGTCGGTTGAGACACCCTGTATAATATACAAGAATTTCATTTAAATATATAAGATAACAAAAATGTCTTTATTGATAAAGAAAATAAAAATTTTATCAAACAGCCTGAAGTTCAGCTTAAAGCTGGTTTTCAATCCAAACCACAACAAAAAACAGAATACAGATATAGGAATACAACATGTGATATAAAGAAACAATACAATATTACTAGCAATTACTTATTATAATTGAAAAAAATTAATAGATTTCAAAACAATTATAATATAGATTATAATAATTCATTATTTACAAAGGCCAATAAAATCTATAATAAAAACAAATATTTAGAAAGGTTTTTTACTTTTTCTTATATTAAATGTCTGAACATATTATATATATCATATTTGTATAAACACCAAGCTGTGATAAAATTTTACTCACTGAACTGTTTATATAATATGATATTAATGATTTCTTTAATGTAAATTTCAATGTGTAATGACGTTATTATATTCCGTTGGAATTTTGAATAAAAGAATAATTCCCTTCTATTATTCCTATTCAATTATATTTTGTAAATATTTACAAAAGAGTCATATAGTACCCACCATAAACATTATTGATTTTTATGACACTTTCCAGTGTTCGCCAAACTTTTGTTCGGTTCTTATGTTTTCTCGTAAACAATTTGTGTTTCTTAATTTACAATATTTTAAGCAGCGTATTTCTTTCAGCGAGAAAACTTTAAAAATAAAATCCGACAACTTCAAAAACACAACTAAAGCAGTTAGTCGGAGAACTTAAATCATTATTAAAATGTATGCACCAAACAACAAAGTAGCCTTATTAAAAGTTTTTGCAACAAATTTTAATAAATTTGCATTTCAGTACATTCTTTAGGTTCATGTAAAGGATTAAATATTTCATCTTAATGTACATTCGAAATTTTAACGTTCTATTCCTTTGATCTCGAAAAATTTATTTTGGTACTTGCGTAATTCGACTATTTGAGACAGGGTAAAAAGAGTAAATTTCAAAACATTTGATCGTTCTAAAGTTGGGTAACTCAGATCTGAACCGGTTCAAAGAGCCGACTCCGACAGAAGATCCGTGAGAGCCGACTCACTTTTTTTTGAGCCGACGGATCAACGGATCCGCATAACTCAGTGAAACACTTAACACACAGAAGTACATTTTACACCTACGTATCATTTCTTGCTTTGATGCATCTGTCAGCTCAAATGACTCATGCATCACATGTTTGGCTACGCATTCTTGATTCTATACAGGTCGTGATATGTTTAACTGAACTAGGTAACTCAGTGGCAGACTGCAGTAACATATTCAGAACTCGGCTCTTTTTAGATTGCGCTAGAAGTAGATCACATTTCTTAGGTTACCTTTATCTTAAAAATAGAACAGACGTTTTGGTATTCTCATAAATTGTGTCGTGGCTTGGAAAATATTGGGAAGCACTTATAAGAAAACAGTCAGATATGAATCAAACCGAGATATACTTTTCTTCAGATTTTATAAATATTCATTAATATAAATTGCAAAAAAATCTTGAAGATGAAATAGGTGACGAGACAAACCGTTTAAAATATGGTAAAATAAACCGTATTAGGTAGACACTTGAAATATTCACAGGGTGAGTATTACTAAGGCCGCTATAACAACAAATAATAAAAATAAAATAAAGTTAAAAATTAAAGTCACTGAGAGCCATGTTGATTTTAACGACTTGACGCCTGCACCACTAGCAACATCTCTCAGGATATCGTTAAAACGTATTAGAAAGTAAGCTGTTGTCAAAACTTTGCTTAATAAAATAAAAATATAAAATTATCAGGAATGTGGACAGTAGATTGTTAAAAACGCAGACAATCAATTCCGCGACGTTTCGATCATTTTATTTGGTCTTCATCAGGCGTCTTGATTTATGATGCGTAACAATACCATCCTTCAGACTTCACTTATCATAATTCACAAGACTCCTTTATTTTATTAATTAAAACAGCTAACATTAATATTTTTATTTTAATAATCATGGATGATAACACTAATTTTGGTTAATAAATTCACGTTTAATACGTTTAGTTATAATAAAATTATAGTAAAATATTGATTAAAAACCAGAAGCGTAGCGTGCCTTGGCGGGGCCCCGTATAAAAATTTGTTTGGGGGCCCTTCCCCCGTTGAAGTAAATGACTTAAACGGGGAAATCCCGCGATAACCGATTTGTAGGGTGTTCCCAACTTTTGAACGCACGCTTTATGCTGGAAAAAAAGAAATTGCTTTTTTTGACTTTTGTCATTTCTGAAATAAAAAAAAATTGGGAAGTTTTTATTAATTTTTGCTTACGCACGTTGGGGGCCCTCGTAGCCCGGGGGCCCCGTATAATTGATACGGCGGTAGCTACGCCCCTGTTAAAAACCAAAATATTAACTTAAATTAGCATTAACATTAGACGAAATTTTTCGGAAGCTTATAGTTTGAGCATTTTAGCGCTACATACTTAATGAACGTGCTTGATTTTACTAAACTATTTTTGAAAATATATGGTGTTAGATATTATGGTGGTACGGAACTCTTTCTGTGCGAGTCCTACTCGCACTTGGACAATCTTTTAAATTCTTGTTTGTAATTAAGGCTGTCGGAACGCTCTGAATTTATGCCAAAAATAGGGCTTTGGCTGATAACTGATTGTAGACTTAGTTGTCAACATTTAGCAAAAATTCTTCCTCTGCAAGGAAGATAAAGGATAAATCTAGGTCTCTAATGGACTACTTTTGTCATTTATGTACGATTTACTAGAAAAAAGTTGGCAATAACTGTGCCAAAAAACACGTTTTCAATGTTACACTACGACCTTATTCGTACTTATTTCACAAAATTGTTCCCCCCAGGGGAGGTATTGGAATGTAGTTGCGATGGCAGTTGCGTTCCAATGCTTTTTGGGAATTAGCGGTCCCAGGTTCCTGAGCTCGCACCAGTTGGTCGTGTATTCCAGCTGGGTGAACATTGTTTGGGGACTATTATGAAGGACAGGCAGTTGCAACTCTTTTCTTCTTCTGTTCTCCCTTCTTTCTGTTTGTTGATAGCGGCATGTCCCTCCGTTATGGGTACGTTATTGTTGCTGTCTCTTGTTTATAATAGTCCCCAAATAATACACCTGCGTGTTTGCCGTGCGTGGTGACCCGTAAGGAGGAAAAGGGTATCCTGGTAGTTGAGGTTTGTCTTGGACACGCCAACACACTGCTTTGGGCTCGGCTTCTTTGTAAACGGGCGGCTAGACCTAACCCAGCCTAGTCAATCGGCTAACGTCGTGGATATTAAGTATTCCGGCGGGGTGAGCCAGTATCTCTTGATGGAGTGACACCGTCTTTGGAGCTGACTATGTCGACTGTGTAGCCCTGGCGCTCTGCACCGATTTGCGGTCATCGTCCCCTTGTTGGGCTCCGTGGTGGGTGGGGCGCACGGTTGATGAAAATCATAATAAACATTATGACTTCCTACCCTCCCTTAACCAGCCCTCCTTTTAAAAGAGGGCGTAATGATGAAAATTTAGATTTGTTGTTTGGTAACGACACATTAACTGTGACTCCATGTAACAGATATTTAGTTATGAGTAAAATAACCGGAAATTTCAATAATGACAGTCCTTTTTACATTAATAAACATCTCGATGGCTTATTTGGAAATTTTAAAAGTGTTAAAAAGTTGCGTGACGGATGTTTACTAATTGAAACATCATCCCAACGTCAAGCTGATAAGGTATTGTCTTGCAAAAGCATTAAAGCTTCAGACATGACTACTGACGTACCAGTGAAGGTAGACCTACATAAGCAGTTAAATTTTTCTAAAGGTAGGATCTATTGTTACGATCTACTCAACTGCTCGGTCGAAACAATAAGAGACGAGTTAAAAGATCAAGGTGTGACTGAAGTTTATAGGATTCATGCTCGTCGAGACGGTCAGCTAGTACCGACTCCATCCCACATACTGACATTTTGTACACCACATCCTCCATCGACGATCCAAGCCGCCTATTATAAACTCCAAGTACATCCTTATATTCCGTCGCCTCTTCGCTGCTATAAATGCCAGAAATTTGGACATTCGCAGAATAATTGTAGCTCCGCCAGCATCTGTGCAAACTGCAGTCAAAGTATGCATGAAGATCAACCTTGCAAAAGGAAGTCTCTGTGTGTGAACTGCAATGGTGCTCATTCTGCCAGATCTAAAGAATGCCCTAAATTTAAGGAAGAATTTAAAATACAGGAAATTAGAACATCCTTGAAAATTTCATTCGCAGAGGCGAAACGTAAATATAAGGAGGAAACTGCGCCTTCATTTTCCCGATCTTTTGCTAACGTCACTGGTACTCCTGTCAAAAAAGTTGACATGTCCACTCAGACATGTGATATGTCAACACAGACCATTGAAATTTCCCCTAGTACTTCTAAAACTGTCGAAAGCAAAATTATCAAAGAGGTTAAAGTTAAAAATATAAAAAAGAACCCGGCTAATCGATCTAGATCGCCGGTAAAAAAGATCAAATCACCGATAAAAAAATCTAAAGTCATCCTGAACCGTAATAACACTAAAAGTATGACCATCAGTCGTGTTACCAGCAGCTCATCAGAATCTGCGATGGACGAATGTCCTCCTCCGCATTATCGAAATGATGCGAGGGGGAAAACATAATGAGGCAGTGTCTGTATTTTCAAATTTTATCCATTCAATTTCCTACAGTGGAATATGAACGGATTCTATGTCCACTTAAGCGAACTAAAATTACTGCTCAACGATCATAATGCTACCGCTGTTAGCTTACAGGAAACACATCTAAAAGACATCAACACTCCAGTTCTCCGTGGCTTTGCCATTTACCGTAAAGATAAACCATTTGCCGAACGAGCAAGCGGCGGAGTCGCTGTCATAGTTAGAAATAGTGTGTTTTCGGAAAATGTCTCGATACGATCTGATTTGCAGGTCATCGCCGTCAGAATTTTTGCGCCGAAACCGGTTACTTTGTGTTCAATATACATTTCTCCGACAGAACAACTGACACTCGCAAGTATTGTGTCTGTGATCGATCAGCTTCCACGCCCCTTTATCATCATGGGGGACTTTAACGCCCATAACCCCACTTGGGGTTCAAATCACTTGGATGCTCGTGGAAGACTGATGGAGACGTTGATTCTGAATTTGAACCTGGTAATATTGAACACGGGTACTAATACACATTTTTCGGCAGCAAATAGGACATTTTCAGCTATTGATCTCACTCTCTGCTCTTCTTCTATCGCCCCATCCTGTGAATGGGAAGTAAATGCCGATCTCTGTGGAAGTGATCATTTTCCAATCATTTGTCGGGCTCTTTCATTCCATGTGGATGAGAGACGCTCCCCGAAATGGATAATACGACAAGCGAATTGGTCACTTTTTCAAGAAGCGCTTGATATCGGCGAAATGAACTTTGGCAACGTCGACGCAGCTGTAGAGCATTTCACGGATGCGGTAATCGAGGCAGCTTCGGCTGCGATCCCACGCACGTCGACAACACCACGACGCGTGCCCGTTCCCTGGTGGAACGAGACCTGTCGGGAGGCCATCCGTGAACGTCGAAAGGCTCTCCGTCACTTCAAAAATAATATGACGGACGAGAATCGGATAATTTTCATGCGGAAGCGTTCCGTTGCCAGACGTATCATAGCAGAGAGTAAAAAGCAGTCGTGGACCGAGTTCGTATCCACTATAAGAAGTTCTACTCCCGCCCGCGAAGTGTGGGAAAAAATCCGGAGGATCTCTGGCAAACAGAGTTATAATCACGTTTCGGGATTGATAATGGACAATGACGTTATAACGTCACCTGCCGAGGTGTCAGATTACATGGGTTCATGCTACGCAAGAGTTTCTAGTTCCACTAATTACCTCGAGAGTTTTTTGGCTCAGAAAACCTTAGCGGAACAAGTAACATTGAACTTCTCATCGCCGAACGATGAGAATTATAATGCATCATTCACCTCGTGGGAACTACAGTCGAGTTTGCGCGATTGCCATGATACTTCTCCAGGACCAGACGACATCCATTATCAATTTTTGAAAAGGCTACCTCCCTCCGGTTTTGCATTCCTTCTCAAGATGTTCAACTTGATTTGGTCATCGAACATGTTTCCATCCGCTTGGTACAACTCTATTGTAGTGCCGTTGTTGAAGCCGGGAAAAGACCGTAAACAAGCTTCCAGTTATCGTCCTGTTTCTCTAACCAGTTGTTTGTCAAAACTCCTCGAACGGATGATCAACCGACGATTGATCTGGATCCTTGAATCTAGACGCTTGATCACGAACGCCCAGTGCGGCTTTCGAAAACACCGTTCGACAATGGATCATCTCGTCCGGTTGGAGTCTGCAATACAGGACGCTTTTCTAAATAAACAGCACTTGCTGGCTGTCTTTTTCGATCTCGAAAAGGCTTATGACACTACATGGCGGTATGGGATACTCCGCACACTACACAATTGGGGTATCAAAGGACATCTTGGGAAGTTTATAAGTAACTTTTTATCTGAGCGTCATTTTCAGGTACGTATCGGCAACACGTTGTCTAATGACTTTATACAGGAGAACGGTGTGCCACAGGGTTCTGTACTCAGTGTCACTCTTTTTTCCATCGCTATTAATGGCATAATTGAGAGCATCCCAACAACTGTAGAGTCATCGCTCTATGTTGACGACTTGGCGATTTACTGTTCGTCAAAGTACATTCGTACTGCACAACGTCATCTGCAACTAGCCATTAATAGCATACAGCGCTGGACAACCGACAACGGTTTTAATTTTTCCGTTGAGAAAACCCAGTGTGTGCACTTTTGCAGGACTCGTGGTTGCTATCAGGAACCGTTCTTGTATCTGTACGGCACGTACATTTCTGTGCAAAACAGTGCCCGTTTTCTTGGGCTTACCTTGGACCGATCGTTAAACTGGAAGGCGCATATTAATATTTTAAAGCGAAAATCGATGTCCTCGATTAATATTTTAAAAATTTTATCCGGCACCACTTGGGGAGCGGACCGTACGGTTATGCTGCGAATTTATCGGGCACTCGTACGGTCTAAACTGGATTACGGTAGCATAGTGTATGACTCTGCGCGTGAGTCGTACATACGAACACTAAATGCCGTCCATCACGCTGGAGTTCGACTATCTACTGGAGCGTTTCGATCCAGCCCAGTAGTCAGCATTCTTGCTGAAAGCGGAGAGCTTCCGTTGAACATCAGGCGGAAAAGAAACATAATTTCTTACGCTTCCAAGCTCCGTAGTCAACCTGATCACCCTACATATAGTTGTGTATTTGAACCTCGTTTTTCTTCTCTGTACAGACGGAAAAGAAATGCTACTCGTCCCCTCGGTATCAGGTTGGCGAATCATCTGAACGAACTTCAGTTAGTGCTTCCTAGAACGCTAAGAGTTGGACGCAATTCTGTGCCTCCGTGGCTTATCCCTCAGCCCATCGTCGATATGTCGTTGTCGGTGTATCAACGCGATACAACTACTCCAGAATTCTATCGTCAACTGTTCCTTAATTGGTTAGACCAAAATCGAGACTTCCGTCCCGTTTATACAGACGGATCGAAGTCTCACGATCAAGTCGGCTGTGCGTTCGTCACCGATAACGAGAGTTACGGTTATAAACTGTCTCAGCAATGCAGTATTTTTACTGCGGAGCTATTTGCAATTTTGCAATCCTTGAGACATGTTCATGGCCCGAATAAGTATGTCATTTGCAGCGATTCTTTGAGTGGTCTTCAGGCTATACAGTGTTTGTATCCTAGTCATACGCTGATATGCTTAATTCAGGACAAATTGTATTCCCTGCGGAGAGGTGGAACCATTGTCCGTTTTTGTTGGATTCCCGGTCACATGGGGATCCGGGGGAACGAACTGGCAGACACTGCTGCCAAAGACGCTGCAAGTAACGGACAAAATGTGTTTTGCGTTATCGGTGACGATCTGAAAAATGGACTTAAAACAGCAGTCAAACAGGAGTGGAAAGACGAATGGAGTACGACGATAGAAAACAAACTAAGAATAATTAAACCTACAGTTGACCCCTGGATCACATCTTGTCGTTCCTCCAGGTGGGAGGAAGTATTACTCACACGACTTCGCATCGGTCACTGTAGGCTGACGCACGGTTTTCTAATGGCTCGTGAGGAACCGCCCATCTGTGAGACGTGTGACACTCGTGTCACCGTCTCACACATTTTAATCGAGTGTGTCCAGTTCAGGGACACACGACAGCGGATCGGATTGTCAGGTGATCTGTCGGTTATTTTAGGAAATGATCCTGACAATGTCGATCTGCTGTTTCGTTTTTTAAAAGAAACCGGTCTCGACCGGTATCTATGATTTTATTTATTTATTTATTTATTGATTTTCTGTATCGTTTTGTTTTTTATTATTGTATTGTTTTGTTTTTTGTTATAGTATCGTTTTGTTTTATGTTTTTATAATTTATTATTGTATACATTGACTATTGTCATATTTTTATAGACGCTGATAACCTCAGATGTTGAGCGTCTATAATCTACAATCTCTCTCTCTCTCACAAAATTGTTCGATCACAAACCTAAAGCGACTCTTCCTTTTTCGGAAAAGTTTTTTGAAATCTTCAAAATATTTCCAAAGTTTAGAGTAATCAATTGACAGCGGCACCCTTGCAACAGCATTTTTCAGCCTTGTAGTGTGGCTTAAATTCAGAGCGTTCCGACAGCCTTAAAGGAAGGATAAAAGAACGAAATATTTAGTTTACATTATTATAACAAAAATGTTCAAATTTTGATAAACGGGACGACCCTATATTGAGTTCAGAACCGCTTGCTTGATCATTCGTCTTTGTATTCAAATTATGTGGACACTCTGTATAAACAAGTGAATGTCGGATGTTAGGAACATATTTATGTGGTAGACGCTAAGTAAAACATTTCAATAATCCTTTCATCGGGGATTCCTCACCGCCCCTCTCTGCGTCGATCCGATCTCTAATGATAATATTGTTTTAAATATTCTGCGAGAACTGCGAAAGTATTTAAATCGTCTCTGAAAAGCACATTCTGTCGTGTTTTCCTCACACGAAATTATATTCGAAAAAATTGAGATAATATTATTGTTTCTCTTGAATTCGCATTTTCCTGCCGCTTTTGTTGAAATCTGGAAATACAATAATCATTTCTTTCGCGATCCTCTATAAAATAGCTGCTTTTCATGCCTTTCTAGCGGTGGTAATAATAATAATAGTTTATTTGTGGTGCAATAGTGGATACAGTCAGTTCGGAGTCTGTCAAGGACATTAGTAGGTCCATCAAGAACACAGTCATTGATGACTTAACAGAAATTCGTCTAATTTATAAAAAGCGATCGCTAGCAAAAATCTTTTCAAGTTTCAAATCAAATTTCGGTAATTCACCATAATTTTTAATATATTTATGGATAGTGGGTAATTGGACACAAATAAATGAAAATTCTAAGTTTTCTAAATTTGCTACGTTTCGTAGGTTAGTTTCCTACTTCTTCAGGCAAGCTTTATTTATTTATATGGACGATGACAACTCGAAATAATTTTTAATATTTTGAGGCAACTCATCAAAAATAGTAATACTTACCCAGACTATTTGGGGATTTTTTTGAAATATTCAAATGCTTGAAAGACACTCTAAGCTCAGACTTAGATCATGAACGTCCGAGTTCTTGATGAACCTACTTGAGTTTTTGAATACATAAATAGACAATTCATAAATTATTATAGAAACTAAAGTGAGTACTTTATATTTTCTGAATAAATCTCTGCAACTCGTTCGCTGCGACACACCAGCAATGCATCTGATATTTTTTTTTTTGACAAACAAATACCTCATTTGCATGTGGAGACGAACCCCAGAAGCAAATTGCATAAATGATTCTTTTTGACACTAGTGCGTAAACCAAAAGAAAAGTAATGCGGTTTCACCAATCCAATAGTTATATCTGTCTTAAATCCATACTAGTGTAGCCGTTCTGTTGGTTTAGTAAAAATAAACTATAGCCTATGTTACTGAGGAATAGTGCAGCTTTTTATTAGTGAAAGAATTTTCAGAATTGGTTATCCCTTACAAACATTTATTTTACCTCTTTATATAATAGTACTAGCCGCTCCCTGCGGCTCTGCCCGCGTTTGTAAGGGTACACGGCAACAACAACAGTAGTGGAATCTTCATCAAGATCTAACAGCTACATTTTCAGTCCATAGGAACTGTATTTTAAAAATTAGAATGTGTTAAACATTAACACCCCTGTACTTCCCCCCTTTCCACACCTTAGAAGACTATTTTAATATCTCTACTCAACAAAAAAAACATGTCTGCCAAATTTCAAGTCTGGAGGTCTAATAATTTCGGAAGGTATCGTGATGACCTGTCAGTGACATTCGTCCCCTATTTCACACCCTTTAAGTTTTTATTTTGAGACAAAAGGTAGCCTATGTCCTTCTTTAGGATGCAATCTATCTACCTGTCAAATTTTATCGAAATCTTAAACAAAATGAAATTACTTGCAATTACTGTTGAAATTAATTTTTTATTTATAAGACGTTTCGACCAACCATTTTGGTCCTTTTCAATATTATTTATTATTTATCGAAATCTGTTCAGCGGTTTAGGCGTGAAAGCGTAACAAACTCTCGTTCGCATTTATAATATCAGTTAGGATGGAGATTTTGCATGTCATCAAACAGTTTGTATTAAAATCAAATATAGTGGAAACATGGACACTGAATTTATCCGTGAAATTTTTTATACAGTCGCTATGAACCTCTGCAGTGCATCTAATGTTGTATTTGAAAGTCGTATCAACTTCTCTTTTTACATTCTCTCTATTACACTGGTGTTTCCTTTCACCACAGAGAATTTCAATTTCGTCATGTGTAAAATTTACAGCTCGATTTCTCTTTTCATTCATTTTTATTTGATTTCTATCGCTAACTCAAACCATTCCATTTTGGTAAACCCATTGACACAGAGAACTGACGCGTATTAGAAAAATTCAAGATTATAGACTCTTAAGGCTGTCGGAACGCTCCGAACTTTGTTTGTGCTGAGACCCAGCGGTAAGGGGCGAAGTAGGCAAAATACATATTGTGGGTGTGACCTTCTTTAGCTCTGTCTCACTCAAATCATACGCACGTTTCAATTTTTGGCTGGTGCCAACTATGAGGCTAAAAAAATTTATTGCAAGGGTGCCGCTGTCAACTGATTACTCTAATTTTTGGAAATATTTTGAAGATTTAAAAAACTTTTCCGAAAAAGGAAGAGTCACTTTAGGTTTGTGATGGAACAATTTTGTGAAATAAGTACGAATAAGGTCATAGTGTGACATTGAAAACGTGTGTTTTTTTAGCACAATTAATGCCAAATTTTTTCTAGTAAATCGTACATAAATTACAAAAGTAGTCCATTAGAGACCTAGATTTGTCCTTTATCTTCCTTATAAAGAAAGAATTTTTGCAAAATGTTGACGAATAAGTCTACAATCAGTTGACAGCCGAAGCTCTATTTTTGGCTTAAATTCAAAGCGTTCCGACAGCCTTAACAGCAGAGTTTACATCAGCGTTTATGCGTGTATTAGAGAAGTCAGCATACACAAACCGACTGGTGCGAGCTCGGGTTCCTGGGAGTGCTAATTCCCATAAAACATTGGAAGGCTAACTACCTTCTAGTACAGGTGAGTAACTCAGATCTGAACCGGTTCAAAGAGCCGACTCCGACAGAAGATTAGTGAGAGCCGACTGACTTTTTTTGAGCCGACGGATCAGCGGATCCGCATAACTCAGTGAAACACTTAACACACAGAAGCACATTTTACACTTACGTATCAGATCTCGCTTTGATGCATCTGTCAGCTCAAATGACTCATGTATCACATGTTTGGCTATGCATTCTTGATTCTATACAGGTCGTGATATTGTAAGTACTTAATAAGTACTTACTTTAAATTAATAAAACACTTTATATTTGAATAATTAATAATTATTCGTAATTGATGTTTCTCTCAAAATGTAATCGCTTTATTAAATTTTTTCAGAATGTTTTATAACAACGTTCATTTATCCTCGTAGTTAAGGTAAAACAATTTAGACAATATTACATAATAGAGAGAGAATGTTATTGTAGCAAAGCTTGCTACATTATGATTGACTGAACTAGGTAACTCAGCGGCAGACTGCAGTAACATATTCAGAACTCGGCTTTTTTTGAACCGGCTCAGTGAGCCGGCTCACATACGGGATCCAGATGCAAAGATGCAGATCACTAAAAAGACCCGTTTTTCCTTCTCTACCTTCCAGTGTTTTCTTGAAAGTGAAGAAGACGCGAGATTCGAGCAGTATTGCAGCGCTGATAGAAGCAGCTTGAGTTCGGAATCTTGGCGTAAAAACAGTTATTTTTATTAGATCAGATTATGGCTCGAAAGAAGCAACTCCTAACGGATAACCATGGAACTCAGAAAAAGATTTTAGACTAGGGCGAGTTGACAAGAAGACGCATATAAGATTGTAGATTATAGACTCTTAATAGCTTAGTTCAGCAGTATCCTATGTATTAGAGAATCTGCAAGTCAGCATACACAAACCGACTGGTGCGAGCTCGGGTTCCTGGGAGTATTAATTCCCATAAAACATTGGAAGGCTAACTACCTTCCAGTGTTTTCTTGAAAGTGAAGAAGACGCGAGATTCAGCAGCGCTGATAGAAGCAGCTTGAGTTAGGAATCTGGGCGTAAAAATCAGTTATATTTAACAGAAGATAAGATTTTGGCTAAAAAGAAGCAATTCCTAACGGATAACCTTGACACTCGGAGAAAGCTAGGGCTAGGTGACAAGAAGAAGCGCGATAGATTCATTGTAGATTATAGACGCTCAGCAGCTGAGTTCAGCAGCGTCTATGTGTGTATTAGAGGACCTGCCAGTCAACATACACAAAGCGACTGGTGCGAACTCGGGTTCTTGGGAGTGCTAATTCCTATAAAACATTGAAATGCTCACTACATTCCTATGTTTCCCCGTCTGGGGTGAACGCATTCTCCCTATTAATTGATTGATTATTATACCTTTCGTAACGATTTATTGTTCTTACAATTTGTTTCGATCCGTTCAGCCGTTTGGCCTGTATCGTGAGCACAGAGGAACAGACTTTTTCCAAAAATATGTTTTTGGAGTCGTGCGACTACAAAACAGTTTTTTTTTTTGTAAAATTACGAAAAATTAATTTTGACCTAAATTAGTATATTTCCTCCACTTGCGGCGTTGGAATGGTAGAAAACTTAGGGTCTTATTACTTCAAAATGGCTGCATCGTTTAATTGAAAACGAATATCATAATAATAATAATAAACTTTTATTTCAGACGATGTATCCACAATACATTTTAAAAAGTCAAGTACAATATAAATCAGAATTCTATCGCTATAATAGCACATAATAAAGCTTCGCACGTTTTTATAAATTTGTGTTTTGGATTGCTTTAGTGTCGTTAGACAATTTGTTATAAAATGTGTACCCTCAATAAGCAGGTTCTTGTTCAAAAAATGACAAATTATGTTTGAGTGTTCTTAATTGTAGCCTCTCTCTAGTGAATGAATATTATCATTAGTTCACATCTAAACAAATTAATAAATGATAATATTGTGACGGGTCTTTGGACAATTCAATGTTAAAAACAATTAAACAATTATTGGTATGTAACGTTTCGTCATTAAAACTTTTTCGGGTAACTCAACAAGTTAATTGCTTAACAACATATTAATAGGTAATTATTATTAATAGATTTTAACATACGCTTATAGCTTACGTACCAGCTGAATTCATTCAGTATAATAGCTATTGTCTGCTATAATTGTTAAGAAACATTCATTGTTGTAGCACTATATTAGAAAAATGTATTATTATTCCCGAATATTTCCACTTTCGCGGCGGAATGAGTTATCAATTACTCTACGGTGCACACAATTCAACATTTTAATCCTTCATAATATAGCGATTTACAACACTCAAATTCACTACATGCGAGAACCAATTATTTTAGCTGTAGCTAGACATGAACTCTCACAGTAGCGAGGGCTCTTGAATGAATCAAAGATGAACTTTCCATTTTTAATACGGTCCGAACTCACAGAATATTTCTGTTTCGTTAGAACTGTTTAAATGCGGAAAACGACAATTTAATATCGGTAAATTATCAACACCGTTATTTCATATTAATAGATTTTAACATACGCTTATAGCTTACGTACCGGCTGAATTCATTCAGTATAATAGCTATTGTCTGCTATAATTGTTAAGAAACATTCATTGTTGTAGCACTATATTAGAAAAATGTATTATTCCAACAAAGATTCGGGTTTAAATCCCGACGGTGACGTGTTGGAATAATAAATTTTTCTAATATAGTGCTACAACAATGAATGTTTCTTAACAATTATAGCAGACAGTAGCTATTATACTAAAGGTAATTATTATGTTGTTAGTCAATTTTAAAAATGTTTCAAATATTTGAGGGTAATTTTTTGTAAGCATTTTTCCTAATCTTTTTGAGGATTTTATTTCAATGAATTATTTGCATGTATATTATAAATTAGTTTTTAATCGCGCTAAAGAAATATAACTTCGCGTACAGGCATCTACTTTTTTTAGAGCGACGCAATTTATGAAGTCCGATTTTTTGCGTAGTCTATTCTCAAAGTCAGTGGGTAAATGTAAATGCGGTGTTTTACATATACATAGTCAATACACGGCGTTACCAACTTAAAGCACAACATTCAAAATGAAACTAATTTAATGCTGACGATTGAATGAATCGACAGTGTTTGTGATGTTATCGACGAGCTTAAAACGAGACTGAGTTTGTAATGGACGGTTTAGTGGGAACAACAATCTTGATTGATTAAAAACAAAAGTATCAGTCTCATCTACATCAACTCACGGGGCAAGTGAAACTTCTTTAGAGTTAGAATAATATGGCATTGAATTTTAAAATAAGTATAGATTATTTACCAATAATAAATGCATACATATAAAGGGTGTCTCAGTAAGAGTGCACTTTTTTATTTTAAAATAAAAACATGTATTTTTTGAGAGAGTACTGATATTTTTATTGGATTGTAAAGAAGACATGTTCCGATTAAGTATGGAATAAAATATCCGTCAAATGGCCCCAACGGCTATAATGACAGGCGATTACTCTTTTCATGAAATTTTCCATGACTTTTTCACAGAGATGTGGCTGTATCTCATCGATGACGCGTTGGATCTCGGATTTGAGCTTAGGAATTGTTTCTGGTTTATTCGCATAAACCCGAGATTTCACAAAACTCCAAAGAAAAAAATCGCACGGCGTTAAATCGTATGATCTTGGTGGCCAGTTGACATCAGAATTTCTCGAGATAATTTGTTAAATATTTATTATATTATTTACTATATTCATATCCATATTACTAAATGATTGTTAATGTTCATAGGTATTTGGATTGACAAGACTTGTATATTTAAAATATACAAGTCTTGTCAATCCAAATACCTATGAACATTAACAATAATTTATTATAT
Source organism: Venustoraphidia nigricollis (assembly GCA_034508555.1). Taxonomy (NCBI): domain Eukaryota; kingdom Metazoa; phylum Arthropoda; class Insecta; order Raphidioptera; family Raphidiidae; genus Venustoraphidia; species Venustoraphidia nigricollis. The sequence goes on from JAVRKA010000016.1 coordinate 5,198,568, forward strand.
TATTTTTATTAATAATAGAAATTAGTTTCACGGGTAATTGGAATAAAAAATCAATTTAAACACTTATTGATTGCAACGTTTCGTCTTTATTAAATTAAGACTTTTTCAAGCTCTGGAAAAAATTTTTTTTTACAAAAATTAACAATCATAATATAATAAAAATATAAAACCTTATGGATTAAATAATTTACTAAAAAGAAATAATAATTTGACTAACCTCAGCATGTTTAAATTATAATAAAACTTTGATATAAAAGGCAATTTTGCATTACAAAGATCAATAAAACTGAACTTTAAAGATGAATTTTTATTAATTTTAGAAAAAAATCGCTATACATAATGTTAAATAATTTTTTTGACAAACTCATATTTACCTAAGAAGCATGATGAAGTCTTTAATAAAGACGAAACGGCGCTGAAAGGAAAAAACAGTTTTTATTTCATTTCAAATAGTTCAATTTTCCGTGATATTGAACTTTGACATTCAACATGGACACTACAATTGATAATTATTTTTAGAGACGCTGACGCCATTTTATGATTTCCTAATATTTTCTTTGAATATTATATTACACCTCAACAAAAACACTAATTAACTTCCTATGGATTCTATTTACATTCCAGAATTTTCCATACTTCATTTTAAAGAAAATTAACAGAACGTAAATAACTTTTGCAGTAAAATGTTTTTGAATGTTCACTGATTTTTTAGATATCAAATTAAACTAACAAACTAAACACACTTCTTTGTTACTATTTTTTTGTTTATCACTTTGTTGCTGATCGATTTTTTTCAACTGTTATTTTTTTCCCAAGTTAAGTAAATTGAATTATATTAATTTAAGCTTGAAACGTCTTCAAAATTATACTGCTACACCGATTTTTATACTTAAATGCCGTGAAGTATTATGTGAATTTCGCGCCTTGTAATTCTTGAATTACTTGAATGGTCCAAAAAAATTCAGTACAAAAGATCTTACTATTAAAGGTGGCCAAACGTCCCGGTTTTGACGGGACAGTCCCGATTTCCTCGATTTAACAAATTTTTCGAAATCTCCTAGAACTGTCCGTAAGAGTTAATGCAAAATATACCTCTACATTACGAATGCTTTTTGTTCATCATTGTAGAATATAAATGGAAAGTATAATTTACTTCTATTTAACGATTTTTGTGAACTTATAGGCTTTACTTTTACATAACGTATCCTACCAATCAATCACACACAATTCCACAATAACAACAGCAATTTATTCATGTTTCGATATGTATCGTAAGACAATCATTGTTGTTTGATGTAAAGTAATGTAAACATGTTTGCTGGTCACTGTTAGTAAATTTAAAGTTGCAGAGGCTGAGAAACGAAAAAGGTGTTCCTTAATCGTCGCAGAGAAACGAAAAATCATTAAGTAAAAGATTAAACTAGAATGGGGTAGTTTCTTGGCCCAAATGCACCACATCCTGAAAGGATTTTTGTGCTTCCCCTTTTACTGGATCTAGTCAGCAAATAATCTGGATCTTCTTAAGAGCTCCAGAAGATTGACAACTATTCCATTCTCATCAATGTAACCAAAGATGGTTGTCTTCCAGTAGGTTAAAGCCTCACATTCGAACACGATATGGGTGGCTGTTTCATCCTCCATTTCGCAAAGTGTTGCATCTTCCTTTTCATCAGAAGCTGGTTTTGAAAGGATTCTAATGTTGACCCGGCCTACCCCCAAATAAGGTTTGAGGTTTATCCTTTTTAAGGCCGTCATCAACTCCTCATCAGCCAAACAGACTAGAGTTTTCCCGTGGTTTTCCTATCGTCGGATGACTATCGTCGAATCCTTGGTCTTAAGTGCTTGAAGGAGTTTAAGGCAATCAATGGCCTTTAAATCAAGTGTGGTTTTTGGGACCCACATCAGAATTTTATATGCTCTAATTAGGGTCTTTGCAGGATCCACCTTAAGAGCAATCCCCTTGAACGAATTCAAGGTAGCTACTGAATTTTTTCAGCCGTGAGATTGTAGTCTCATCTTTAATCATTTTCAATCATTAAGTATTTAGACGAGAATCCTACAAAGAAAAAATTAAACATCGCTAAAGAGTTCGAAATTTCCATAAGTACTTGGCCACAATTTTAACGTTTAAAGATAAGTTTTCAGAATGTTTTTTTTTTGCCTTGTTAAAACGAATCTTAGATCAACCTGGCCTCTATATAACAAACTTCATTATAACGAATTACTTGGTATAACGAATATTTTCTATGTATAAAAATTTGAATAATAATCTTCCTGGACAAGATAAAATTTATTTTATTTAAAAACAATGCTTGCTACATGTTTCGATAGCATAGGCTATCATCATCAGGCATCATGAGAAATTAATTTACAAAAAATGTTGGGTTTTTTTACAAATCTGAAAATTACAATATAAAAGTATATAAGAATTCCTTTCTAGTCAATTGTCAATTTAATAATATTAGTAGCCCTACCTTAAACATAATGTCACAAGATTAAAAAACTAGATAATTAAGTTCGCATAGTTGAGTTTTGTTTAAAAATAAAATATTTTTATAAGGTTGAAATTGCAAAGTAATATAGCAAATATAATGAAAAACCATCTTGAGATAATAGATAAATTTGTGCAATAAATTCCATGATGATAAAACATTTTTAAATGAACCATGTGGTTACTATCTAAGTGTCAGAAACAAATAAAAAATCAAATACGCAAACCTCCTCTGTGTCCGTTATTGAGTTTAGACAGTTATCGGCTGTGTCCGAGCAAATGGCTAATTTAATTTCGAACAATTCACAGATGTCAGTAAGATTGGTATTTATATGTTTATGCAAAATTTCAAAACCCAAATCTAAATTGAAGGTATGGTTATTAATTGATAAATGTTTAGCAAAATTGGACTTGTTAGGATTGGAGACATGTTCTTTATATATAATATTTTCTAATTCCCTTCAGCTGTGTTATATCAAGGTCTCGACCGGTATCTATGATTTTATTTATTTATTTATTGATTTACTGTATCGTTTTGTTTTTTGTTATTGTATTGTTTTGTTTTTTGTTATAGTATCGTTTTGTTTTATGTTTTTATAATTATTGTATACATTGACTATTGTCATATTTTTATAGACGCTGATAACCTCAGATGTTGAGCGTCTATAATCTACAATCTCTCTCTCTCTCTCAAGGTTATACTGTATAATTATTAAAGTAAATCGACCGAGCTGGGTAGACTAGTGGTGACAGCACTAGACTCGCATTCGGGAGGTCCGGGCAGATGTGGCTGGGTCTTTTTCCTACTGCCTCTTGCCGAGAAACGGTAATTCCTGTACCGGCCATCTTGATTGAGGTTTTCCATGGTTTCCCTCAATTAATGCCAGATAAATATCGAGATGGTTCCTTATTTGAGGCCATGGCCGATTACCTATCAAACTCCTAGTTCAAAAATTACCTACCTTATCCTAATTTCCTATAATTCCTTCATTCGCTCATTACTATTACATAAGTTGAAGTTTTAAAAATGTAGAAAAATAACGGGAAGTGTGGTAGATGGAAAATAGTAATGGTGCGAATGGCGTCTGTTATGACATAAAGTCGAGAAACAAACGCATTATTATTATTATTATTAAAGTAAATCGTTTATGGAATTAAATGAGCCTGTTTCCAAATACGATTAAAAATCGCAGGCATTGGCATCTAGTGTAAGCGCGTACTAAGTTTTGCTAACACCTGTTCAACTATTATATATTTTTCGGTTGTTTGAATTGAGTGGCCGTTGTGGGGGGCGGCGACGGTAGGCGGTTATAATAATCGAGCACACAGCTGCTGGCTTACCGGTCGTGGCTCTTACTTGCACTGCGGCGCACGCCTTGAATATATATTTGATAGGAGCGCGAATCGATGAGTTATGGCTTTATGGTGACTATTGTAGCAGAATGCGTGCGCTAGACTAAATTTATGAGCTTCCATTGCCGTCCTTACCCCGTCCACCGTGCGCTTATTACATTAAATTGCGTTTTTTAAATTTATATTTCAATTTTCTCAATTTGTTATAAATTACGCACGACTACCGAATATCGATAAAAAAGCCTGCGTAACCTAAAGGCACGTGTCCATCGAAGAAATGCCTTTGTTTCCGTTCTATTGGTCTAATGTGAACGTATCTTTTAGTAGGGGAGCTGTTAGACATTTTTGGGTAGGTATTTGAGGCACTGTGAAAATATACAAGTAAAGGGAATCCCCCTAGCGCCGGACAGCACCTAGTACCGGACAAAGCACGTCGAAATATGAAATAACGCTCATAATACCATTCGTGTAATCGAAGACGTTAAAGAGTTATTAAGCATTTTTGGGTAGGTATTTGAGGCACTGTGAAAATATACAAGTAAAGGGAATCCCCCTAGCGCCGGACAGCACCTAGTACCGGACAAAGCACGTCGAAATATGAAATAACGCTCATAATACCATTCGTGTAATCGAAGACGTTAAAGAGTTATTAAGCATTTTTGGGTAGGTATTTGAGTAATATCAAAATACAAAAACACAGACCTGGATGAAGGATAGCGAGACTTAACTGACTCTCAAAATTTTAAATTAACAAAAAAATTAATTAATACTTTGAAATTTAAATTTAGGCCAGATTTCTTTATCGGATCTAAAACTTAGCCAGATGTTTGCAAAATTATATTTTTGAAAAATTACCGAGCACTAGACTCGCATTCGGGAAGTACGGGTTCGAATCCTGGCGGGGGCAGATGTGGCTGGGATTTTTTCCTACTGCCTCTCGCCGAGAAACGGTAATTCCTGTACCGGCCATCTTGATTGAGGTTTTCCATGGTTTCTTTCAATTAATTCCAGACAAATATCGAGATGGCTCCTTATTTGAGGCCATGGCTGATTACCTATCAAACTCCCAGTTCAAAAATTACCTATCCTACCCTAATATTTCGTGTAAGCAATCTTTAATGAAAATAAGATACAATTAGTATTAATAATTAGGTTTTTAATTTACAATATATAATAAAATTTATATTTTAGAATCTTTGTTGATATATTTTAGTGATCTTGTCATTTATTTAAAAAATAATTTAAAAATATATATTAGCAATTTACTATGGTATTGGTATTATATATATTATTATTATTTATTATTATTTTTGAAAAATTTAAAAAATATATTTGAAGCACGTTGAAATTTAAACAGAATAATATTGGTAACAAAAAATAGCTATATTATAAAAAAGGTCGTATCGGTGGGACATTCTGCCAGCCAGGTCTGTGTTTTTGTATTCGGATATTACTAAACAGTAAACATTTATTACAGCTTATACTTATAGTTAGGGTTGCCATCTCTAAAATTTGGCAACCAGGACAAGACGCGTGAAAACCACGGATTTTAGAGCCCAGAACCCGGACATGTCAACAGGTTTTTTTAAGCATAGTCAGTGTAATAAAAAGCAGTTGAAAATGTCATAAATCACCTTTTTATTTATTTTCAAACCTTAAAATTAAATTTTAGTCATATTTTATCATCATTTTAAATATACCTAACAAAACAGAATCTTATTACAGTTTAAAATTAAACAAAATGAAATTACTTGCAATTACTGTTCAAATTAATTTTTTATTTATAAGACGTTTCGACCAACCATTTTGGTCCTTTTCAATTTTATTACTTATTACAGTTTGTTACAAATTGTTTTAATAATCAGTTGGAATTTTTTTATTCTTAAATTTTTAAACCCGGACTACAAATGAAGTCCCGCCCGGATGCTCCTCGGATGCCCTCTAAACTAGGACAAATCCGGGGAAACCCGGACGGATGGTAACCCTACTTATAGCTGATTGTCATAACTTAATATACAAGAATTTTAAAAAGTTATTTTTGCAAAATCTTTAGTGTCTTGGCATTTATTTATTATAAGATTTTTAATTTTTATCCGAAATTGTTTATAATTTAAGTTTGTTACACTTGGTTGCAGCAAGTTGAACCATTAAAACCTTTTGATCTATAATTTGACACTGTTAATCTATGAGATGGAATGCTGATGATATTGGTGCTTCTGGTGTTTATGCTATTTTTGACATACTACCAAAGATGAAAAATACATAATAAAGAAGTATTGTACAAATTTTCACAGTTCCTCAAATACCTACCCAAAAATGTTTAACAGCTCTCGAGCTATTTAGTACGGTTTTAATGTACACGTCATATTATTAGTTAACATATGCGATGCAGTTTAGATTGTGGAGATTTACTCGATGCGCTTGTTTAATGAAAATAATAATATTCAGTGAGAATACTAATTACTTTATCTAGCAGCCTCTGAGGCAGGGTCGGTTGTCGAAAAGGGGGACAGTCATTGAATTATCGGAACCCGGATTCTGAGGGAGAGAACCAGCCCAGCACTAATTTTAATAAAATTTACGTAAATTTTGTCATCATGTTTAATATTTATGACGTTATTGTGGACGGTTGGCAAAAAATCAAATAAACTGCAGTTTTGACGTGAATATTTGACCTTGATGGATTGTGTAATAAATTAAATAGAATTTTACGGATGGCATTACAAAACTAACGAACTAAACATACATTTATAATTGTAGTGAAGTTGGTTAACTTTCAAACGACATCGCTTGCGTTATTCTCACGTACCGCAATCCAAAGTTACACTGGCCCGCCGGGCGCCGTAGAATTGCGTCATATTGCGGAATCACCAGACTTCTCTGGCAATCCGGTTTTCTTCGAATCGCTCTTTCAGCTTCTTTCCAACTTGTTTTACCCGGCTGCGAAAAATGAAGGGTATTGCGTAATGAATATCTTAGAAGATATCACAGATTTAAAAATTCGTCGTAACATAATAAGACTTGCGAAGCTATTTTAACCGACTTATCCTTATCCAATTAAATGTGATATATTTAATAGGTAATCTACAAACTGGACAAAGTCGGACCTGGCTGCTAGTAATATAATAAAACGAATAACTGTGTCGCCGACCCGGCGCTTCTGTGAGTAATTTTTCTATATACGTGCATCGTTTTAATTACGGACGACCTATTTCCTTTGAAACATATTATTATGAAAGGATTTGGGATCTGATATTTCATTATTAGAATGTAATCCAAGATATCAGTTACAAAACTTTAGAGGAATGTCGTCTGTTGGTTATATTACAGTTGCAAGTAAATTAATCCGTCACTATATCAGGTTTCTCTGTCCATATTTATTACATTCATAGAACTGAAGATTTTGCATTTAATAACTAGAACCCTGAATTACTAATAATAATTGCACACACTACTACTTTGCAGTTTTTACTTGCATTGTTATGTGACATTTATTTATACATTACATCAGATTCGTTGTGAACCTGGATTTTACTTGACTTGTGATAGCTTAGATCTTCGTACAAATGGCCAAGTAATATGATTAAGAACTCTTGACAGTCATCTTGTGTCTTGCCTTTAGAATAAAATAGAATTTATTACTGTAAAAAGAGACCATAGGTCTATTACAGTCATTACAAGTAGAACAATTATTATTATTAAGTATATTAAAAGTTATTTATACAGTACATCAGATTCGTTAAGAACTTGGATTTTACTTGACATGTGATAGCTTGGGTCTTCATGCAAATAGTCAAGTAATATGATTAAGAACTCTTGACAATCATCTTGTGTCTTGCCTTTAGAATAGAATAGAATAAAATAGAATTTATTACTGTAAAAAGAGACCATAGGTCTATTACAGTCATTACAAGTAGAACAATTATTATTATTAAGTATATTAAAAGTTATTTATACAGTACATCAGATTCGTTATGAACTTGGATTTTACTTGACATGTGATAGCTTGGGTCTTCACGCAAATAGTCAAGTAATATGATTAAGAACTCTTGACAGTCATCTTGTGTCTTGCCTTTAGAATAGAATAGAATAAAATAGAATTTATTACTGTAAAAAGAGACCATAGGTCTATTACAGTCATTACAAGTAGAACAACTTCATAAATGCTTTTTTTTATTATTTAAATATTTATAGGTGTTTCGACCTTTTTGTCATTAACACCCACAAGCAGATATTTTAGAGTAAATTATGCAGATATTATATAGTAAAATAATACATATCAGTAATTATACAAATACATATCATAAATGCTGATATTGGACATATTATAATAAATAAAATTTCTGTTTGGTTGAACGCGCTAATCTTAGGAACTACGGGTTCGAATTGAAAAAAATATTTTTGTGTTGGATAGTCCATTTATCGAGGAAGGCTATAGAGTATAGGCTATATAATATCACGCTACGACCAATGGGAGCGAAACATCAAGGAAAAATATTGTAAAAACGGGAAACATATTCTATAAGAAAGACCACTGCAGCATACGTCTTATTTCGCCTGAATTATGTACAATGTACATATACAATTGGATTAACTTTTAAAAAAATAAAATAAAAAAGGCGACTTTGCTCTACTTTTTATCAAGGATTTAAATCGGTTGCCTTTTAAGTTTTGAAAAGGAAATGATGTTCCATCTTTATAAACAGAATTCTTTATAGGCTTTTCATCATTAAATATTTCTTAAAAAATGGAAAAGTTAATGTTATTTTCATGTTTACAAGTAAACATATATTTAAGCCGTAACCTTTGTGAGTGAATGAATTATTTGAAGGCCCCCAACACAACCTGGTTTTGAGACCCACTTTAAAAAAATGTTTGCTTTGTTGGTTGAGACCTCAGTTGTCGAGCATCTACAATCTCTCTCACTTGGATGTACACAACACCGTCTTGCTTAAATAACAAGATTGCGATGAAAAAACTATGTGCCTGGTGCATGGAGAATAGATCTATTGGTTGAAGGAGTTCTTTCCGTTTTGTTATCGATAGATGGAGTTAAAATTGATTAGTTAACTAAAAAAAAAAAACAAATTAATTGACTAATTATTAACAGTAAAGTTTACTGGTTCGTTGAATCAACGCCCACCACTCGTTTTCAAAGCTCAACTACTCCGATATTTGAACTAAAAGTGTCTTTGCGATATCGCTTTGACATGGGACCGTCTTGCAAAATTTGCGCAAAATTGATACCGAGGTTTGGCCACTAAGTGTAACGTCTAGAGTTGGGTAACTCAGATCTGAACAGGTTCAAAGAGCCGACTTCGACAGAAGATCCGTGAGAGCCGACTCACTTTTTTTTGAGCCGACGGATCAACGGATCCGCATAACTCAGTGAAACACTTAACACACAGAAGCACATTTTACACTTACGTATCAGGTCGTGCTTTGATACATCTGTCAGCTCAAATGACTCATGCATCACATGTTTGGCTATGCATTCTTGATTCTATACAGGTCGTGTGATATGATTGACTGAACTAGGTAACTCAGTGGCAGACTGTAGTAACATATTCAGAACTCGGCTCTTTTTGAACCGGTTCAGTGAGCCGGCTCACATACGGGATCCAGATGCAAAGATGCAGATCACTAAAAAGACCCGTTTTTCCCATCTCTAGTAACGTCATTAAAACTCACTTATTTAGGGTAAAATCATCAAAGACTGAAAATTGAATCTTTTTACGATCACTACATCCCCTATTTATAGTTCGTTTACGGCAAAGTAAAAATATTATTAGCAATAAAAACCATTAATAATTAATTGATAGCAATTACCGATAATTAATGACATCAATTTATCAGGCACCAGCCTGTCACAATGAGGCTTGATAGAAAAAAAACACGACAATAAAAACGTGATAATGGTATTTTTAAATTATCAAGCCTCAATAATTTCGATACAGCCGGTTTTTTTTTAAGACCGGTCAGAGACAAGAATAAAGGTAGTTGCACACAAGGCTTGTTTTACCACTGGATTCAGTGTTCCCAACTCCTCAGCAAAAGTTCCCCTAAAGCTTTTAATAAAAGTTACTAAATTAAAAACATAATCCCCTAATGCTGAAATTAGACTTGTTCTTTTGAAAATTGATGACAATCCTAAACGTTACTATCAATTTAATCCAAAGGAATTGTATTCTATTGGTAGATTATTACGTAAAAATGTATTGTGTGTTAACAAATCATAAAACGCTAAAAAAATTTATCCCCTAAAAGTTTTCCGACATTTGTAAAATATCCCTTTTAGGGGAAAATCCCCTAAGTTGCCATCACTGACTGGTTTCTTTTTTAGTTTTTAAGCGTGCTATGGCGCTGGTTAACTTCACTTGATGCGTGTTTTGAAGCGCAATTTGTAGATTGTTTTATTTAAAACTTCATCAGATTTCAAGGCGACTTCCCCCCAGGGGAGGTATTGGAATGTAGTTGCGATGGCAGTTGCGTTCCAATGCTTTTTGGGAATTAGCGGTCCCAGGTTCCTGAGCTCGCACCAGTTGGTCGTGTATTCCAGCTGGGTGAACATTGTTTGGGGACTATTATGAAGGACAGGCAGTTGCAACTCTTTTCTTCTTCTGTTCTCCCTTCTTTCTGTTTGTTGATAGCGGCATGTCCCTCCGTTATGGGTACGTTATTGTTGCTGTCTCTTGTTTATAATAGTCCCCAAATAATACACCTGCGTGTTTGCCGTGCGTGGTGACCCGTAAGGAGGAAAAGGGTATCCTGGTAGTTGAGGTTTGTCTTGGACACGCCAACACACTGCTTTGGGCTCGGCTTCTTTGTAAACGGGCGGCTAGACCTAACCCAGCCTAGTCAATCGGCTAACGTCGTGGATATTAAGTATTCCGGCGGGGTGAGCCAGTATCTCTTGATGGAGTGACACCGTCTTTGGAGCTGACTATGTCGACTGTGTAGCCCTGGCGCTCTGCACCGATTTGCGGTCATCGTCCCCTTGTTGGGCTCCGTGGTGGGTGGGGCGCACGGTTGATGAAAATCATAATAAACATTATGACTTCCTACCCTCCCTTAACCAGCCCTCCTTTTAAAAGAGGGCGTAATGATGAAAATTTAGATTTGTTGTTTGGTAACGACACATTAACTGTGACTCCATGTAACAGATATTTAGTTATGAGTAAAATAACCGGAAATTTCAATAATGACAGTCCTTTTTACATTAATAAACATCTCGATGGCTTATTTGGAAATTTTAAAAGTGTTAAAAAGTTGCGTGACGGATGTTTACTAATTGAAACATCATCCCAACGTCAAGCTGATAAGGTATTGTCTTGCAAAAGCATTAAAGCTTCAGACATGACTACTGACGTACCAGTGAAGGTAGACCTACATAAGCAGTTAAATTTTTCTAAAGGTAGGATCTATTGTTACGATCTACTCAACTGCTCGGTCGAAACAATAAGAGACGAGTTAAAAGATCAAGGTGTGACTGAAGTTTATAGGATTCATGCTCGTCGAGACGGTCAGCTAGTACCGACTCCATCCCACATACTGACATTTTGTACACCACATCCTCCATCGACGATCCAAGCCGCCTATTATAAACTCCAAGTACATCCTTATATTCCGTCGCCTCTTCGCTGCTATAAATGCCAGAAATTTGGACATTCGCAGAATAATTGTAGCTCCGCCAGCATCTGTGCAAACTGCAGTCAAAGTATGCATGAAGATCAACCTTGCAAAAGGAAGTCTCTGTGTGTGAACTGCAATGGTGCTCATTCTGCCAGATCTAAAGAATGCCCTAAATTTAAGGAAGAATTTAAAATACAGGAAATTAGAACATCCTTGAAAATTTCATTCGCAGAGGCGAAACGTAAATATAAGGAGGAAACTGCGCCTTCATTTTCCCGATCTTTTGCTAACGTCACTGGTACTCCTGTCAAAAAAGTTGACATGTCCACTCAGACATGTGATATGTCAACACAGACCATTGAAATTTCCCCTAGTACTTCTAAAACTGTCGAAAGCAAAATTATCAAAGAGGTTAAAGTTAAAAATATAAAAAAGAACCCGGCTAATCGATCTAGATCGCCGGTAAAAAAGATCAAATCACCGATAAAAAAATCTAAAGTCATCCTGAACCGTAATAACACTAAAAGTATGACCATCAGTCGTGTTACCAGCAGCTCATCAGAATCTGCGATGGACGAATGTCCTCCTCCGCATTATCGAAATGATGCGAGGGGGAAAACATAATGAGGCAGTGTCTGTATTTTCAAATTTTATCCATTCAATTTCCTACAGTGGAATATGAACGGATTCTATGTCCACTTAAGCGAACTAAAATTACTGCTCAACGATCATAATGCTACCGCTGTTAGCTTACAGGAAACACATCTAAAAGACATCAACACTCCAGTTCTCCGTGGCTTTGCCATTTACCGTAAAGATAAACCATTTGCCGAACGAGCAAGCGGCGGAGTCGCTGTCATAGTTAGAAATAGTGTGTTTTCGGAAAATGTCTCGATACGATCTGATTTGCAGGTCATCGCCGTCAGAATTTTTGCGCCGAAACCGGTTACTTTGTGTTCAATATACATTTCTCCGACAGAACAACTGACACTCGCAAGTATTGTGTCTGTGATCGATCAGCTTCCACGCCCCTTTATCATCATGGGGGACTTTAACGCCCATAACCCCACTTGGGGTTCAAATCACTTGGATGCTCGTGGAAGACTGATGGAGACGTTGATTCTGAATTTGAACCTGGTAATATTGAACACGGGTACTAATACACATTTTTCGGCAGCAAATAGGACATTTTCAGCTATTGATCTCACTCTCTGCTCTTCTTCTATCGCCCCATCCTGTGAATGGGAAGTAAATGCCGATCTCTGTGGAAGTGATCATTTTCCAATCATTTGTCGGGCTCTTTCATTCCATGTGGATGAGAGACGCTCCCCGAAATGGATAATACGACAAGCGAATTGGTCACTTTTTCAAGAAGCGCTTGATATCGGCGAAATGAACTTTGGCAACGTCGACGCAGCTGTAGAGCATTTCACGGATGCGGTAATCGAGGCAGCTTCGGCTGCGATCCCACGCACGTCGACAACACCACGACGCGTGCCCGTTCCCTGGTGGAACGAGACCTGTCGGGAGGCCATCCGTGAACGTCGAAAGGCTCTCCGTCACTTCAAAAATAATATGACGGACGAGAATCGGATAATTTTCATGCGGAAGCGTTCCGTTGCCAGACGTATCATAGCAGAGAGTAAAAAGCAGTCGTGGACCGAGTTCGTATCCACTATAAGAAGTTCTACTCCCGCCCGCGAAGTGTGGGAAAAAATCCGGAGGATCTCTGGCAAACAGAGTTATAATCACGTTTCGGGATTGATAATGGACAATGACGTTATAACGTCACCTGCCGAGGTGTCAGATTACATGGGTTCATGCTACGCAAGAGTTTCTAGTTCCACTAATTACCTCGAGAGTTTTTTGGCTCAGAAAACCTTAGCGGAACAAGTAACATTGAACTTCTCATCGCCGAACGATGAGAATTATAATGCATCATTCACCTCGTGGGAACTACAGTCGAGTTTGCGCGATTGCCATGATACTTCTCCAGGACCAGACGACATCCATTATCAATTTTTGAAAAGGCTACCTCCCTCCGGTTTTGCATTCCTTCTCAAGATGTTCAACTTGATTTGGTCATCGAACATGTTTCCATCCGCTTGGTACAACTCTATTGTAGTGCCGTTGTTGAAGCCGGGAAAAGACCGTAAACAAGCTTCCAGTTATCGTCCTGTTTCTCTAACCAGTTGTTTGTCAAAACTCCTCGAACGGATGATCAACCGACGATTGATCTGGATCCTTGAATCTAGACGCTTGATCACGAACGCCCAGTGCGGCTTTCGAAAACACCGTTCGACAATGGATCATCTCGTCCGGTTGGAGTCTGCAATACAGGACGCTTTTCTAAATAAACAGCACTTGCTGGCTGTCTTTTTCGATCTCGAAAAGGCTTATGACACTACATGGCGGTATGGGATACTCCGCACACTACACAATTGGGGTATCAAAGGACATCTTGGGAAGTTTATAAGTAACTTTTTATCTGAGCGTCATTTTCAGGTACGTATCGGCAACACGTTGTCTAATGACTTTATACAGGAGAACGGTGTGCCACAGGGTTCTGTACTCAGTGTCACTCTTTTTTCCATCGCTATTAATGGCATAATTGAGAGCATCCCAACAACTGTAGAGTCATCGCTCTATGTTGACGACTTGGCGATTTACTGTTCGTCAAAGTACATTCGTACTGCACAACGTCATCTGCAACTAGCCATTAATAGCATACAGCGCTGGACAACCGACAACGGTTTTAATTTTTCCGTTGAGAAAACCCAGTGTGTGCACTTTTGCAGGACTCGTGGTTGCTATCAGGAACCGTTCTTGTATCTGTACGGCACGTACATTTCTGTGCAAAACAGTGCCCGTTTTCTTGGGCTTACCTTGGACCGATCGTTAAACTGGAAGGCGCATATTAATATTTTAAAGCGAAAATCGATGTCCTCGATTAATATTTTAAAAATTTTATCCGGCACCACTTGGGGAGCGGACCGTACGGTTATGCTGCGAATTTATCGGGCACTCGTACGGTCTAAACTGGATTACGGTAGCATAGTGTATGACTCTGCGCGTGAGTCGTACATACGAACACTAAATGCCGTCCATCACGCTGGAGTTCGACTATCTACTGGAGCGTTTCGATCCAGCCCAGTAGTCAGCATTCTTGCTGAAAGCGGAGAGCTTCCGTTGAACATCAGGCGGAAAAGAAACATAATTTCTTACGCTTCCAAGCTCCGTAGTCAACCTGATCACCCTACATATAGTTGTGTATTTGAACCTCGTTTTTCTTCTCTGTACAGACGGAAAAGAAATGCTACTCGTCCCCTCGGTATCAGGTTGGCGAATCATCTGAACGAACTTCAGTTAGTGCTTCCTAGAACGCTAAGAGTTGGACGCAATTCTGTGCCTCCGTGGCTTATCCCTCAGCCCATCGTCGATATGTCGTTGTCGGTGTATCAACGCGATACAACTACTCCAGAATTCTATCGTCAACTGTTCCTTAATTGGTTAGACCAAAATCGAGACTTCCGTCCCGTTTATACAGACGGATCGAAGTCTCACGATCAAGTCGGCTGTGCGTTCGTCACCGATAACGAGAGTTACGGTTATAAACTGTCTCAGCAATGCAGTATTTTTACTGCGGAGCTATTTGCAATTTTGCAATCCTTGAGACATGTTCATGGCCCGAATAAGTATGTCATTTGCAGCGATTCTTTGAGTGGTCTTCAGGCTATACAGTGTTTGTATCCTAGTCATACGCTGATATGCTTAATTCAGGACAAATTGTATTCCCTGCGGAGAGGTGGAACCATTGTCCGTTTTTGTTGGATTCCCGGTCACATGGGGATCCGGGGGAACGAACTGGCAGACACTGCTGCCAAAGACGCTGCAAGTAACGGACAAAATGTGTTTTGCGTTATCGGTGACGATCTGAAAAATGGACTTAAAACAGCAGTCAAACAGGAGTGGAAAGACGAATGGAGTACGACGATAGAAAACAAACTAAGAATAATTAAACCTACAGTTGACCCCTGGATCACATCTTGTCGTTCCTCCAGGTGGGAGGAAGTATTACTCACACGACTTCGCATCGGTCACTGTAGGCTGACGCACGGTTTTCTAATGGCTCGTGAGGAACCGCCCATCTGTGAGACGTGTGACACTCGTGTCACCGTCTCACACATTTTAATCGAGTGTGTCCAGTTCAGGGACACACGACAGCGGATCGGATTGTCAGGTGATCTGTCGGTTATTTTAGGAAATGATCCTGACAATGTCGATCTGCTGTTTCGTTTTTTAAAAGAAACCGGTCTCGACCGGTATCTATGATTTTATTTATTTATTTATTTATTGATTTTCTGTATCGTTTTGTTTTTTATTATTGTATTGTTTTGTTTTTTGTTATAGTATCGTTTTGTTTTATGTTTTTATAATTTATTATTGTATACATTGACTATTGTCATATTTTTATAGACGCTGATAACCTCAGATGTTGAGCGTCTATAATCTACAATCTCTCTCTCTCTCTCAAGGCGACTTTTAAGTATGAAAATCGCTATATATTAATTTTATTATCATCGAAGTCCATTTTTTTAATAATTTTAAAGTTTAATGGGAATTATGGACAAATTTGATGTGTTAAACTTTTAATTTATTGCCAACGTTTCAACAGTCTTTGCTGTCTTCTTCAGGGCTCAAATTTTGCACTTTACACATAAGTCAAAATCATTTTACGAACTCTAAATCCCATTAAACTTTAAAATTATTAATTTTATTGACGATTTGAACTTAAACTTGCCTGTTTACTATTGTTAAATCTTCATACATAATCACGCACAGTTAAATCACAGTCGGTTTATCAAGAATCTGGTCTATACACTGTATATGTTTTATTTATATTTATTTGATGACAGTAATTAAATATTCATAACGTTGCTGATCTAGATCTCTATTTTGCAGATTTTTTTAAATTTTTCGGCATTATTGTCGTCTGCCCAAGAGAGATTTCACTGTATTTATTTTTCTTATCAACGCAAAAACCCTTCATAAGTTGAATTTATTAATTTTTGTGTTATATAATTAATTCGTGGTAAAAATAAACATGCAGACACCGTGAAAGCTAGATTATTTATTCCGTTATATTTCTGTGGCCACAAGGTAAAACTGATTACGTGATTAAAAAAAAAATAATGACTAAAATGGAAAAAAACTGTTTTTGTTTTAGCCTATAAAACAAATTGCTCAAATTGCTAAATTTTCGACAGAAAGGTTCGGGAGTCCCACCATACAATTTTTCGACAGAACGGTTGGGGAGTCTCCCCTCATCTACGTAATAGAAAACAAAAATTTTGGAAAATAATTTTTGGGTAGAACAGTTCAAGAGTACCTGCCCCACACCCATCTAATTTTTGGAAAGAACGGTTCGGGAGTTCCTCACTCTCGTCTACGTAATATAAAACTTTCTTCGCCTTTATTTTCGTAACTATTCTTGTTCATAACAGTAACGCATAACATGCCACTAAAATTTTTTAACAGATACTATCGCTAAAGAAGTTGTACTTCTAAAAACGGCTGAACCGATTTAGGTCAAATTTATGTAAGACCACCCTAAAGATATTCCCTATTATGTTTGATTTTCATTTGACCGACGCGATGTCTTCTTGAAACTTTAAAATAGCGGAAAATTCGACATGAGCAATGTTACTTTTCGACCTGAGATTTTTATGCATATGCTGCTGTTGGCTCAAGCAGCCGCGTCCACGTTTTTGCAATTAATTGTTTTTCCCTCTTGCTCCATCTGCAGGCGTGCAATGTTTTGCATAATATTTCGCACGAACGGGACGAAAATTAACGACATCGTTAAAATTAATGCACATATAGGGCCAAATATCGCTTTAATGCGGAAGTTATAAATTGTTGTTGTTATTATTATATGGCTTTCAATTATTATGACTTCACATTTTGCATACAGCGTGTAGACAAAAAGAGGCATTAGGCCTGCAAATATTCTAGAGCCCCCCATTCACGAACGCGCCAACGGGCCAAATGGCCCCGCGCCGATCCAAAATTCACCATGCGTGGGAAAACTAAGATGGATTTGTACGGCTCGGCAGACTCGACTAGATTTTCGGCCAGTCCAAAATCCGACGCCGAGCCATTGAGTCGAGGCTCGGCGTTGCAGTGTGTGTCGAATCACCGCGCCAAACTCCATTTGGCCTTGTCGTGTGTGTGCGACCGCCGAGCCAAAATCTGTTCAGTAGCAAACAAATAGTGTAACGAAGCAGACGTTATCGTGAAGTGCCTAGTAATAAATATCAAAGCTGTTGTTATTGTTGATAAATCAAGAGCTTTATGTAATCTTGGAGACAACGTAAAATAGCTTGACAGATATCAGGTATTATCTTCCCCAAAGCCTGGAGTGAAATAGCTGTAGGAAATTTCAGTTCTTCATAGGTACATCCAGTTGCTAAGTACCGAAGAGTAGCAGTCAATCTCTCGTGAGGGGTGTTGGCTTGTCTCATATTCGTGTCCTTTCTCTTGATCAAAGGGGTCACAATTTCTAGCAATTTATCGTATGTCATCTCATCCATTCGTAAGTAATTTCGCCAATCACTAGGCTCAAGGGAGATATGTTGAACCAAGTTTAAATGAGTCAGTTGTTTTCTAGCTGCAAACCATTGTTTTTGCTATTTAGTTTTCGGTTTTCTTTTTTTGGTGTAAATGCAAACCGCAACGGCAGCTAAATTTATTAATTCCTTCTCATCCATAGTCGTAATTAATTTGAAAATAATACGTAATCACGACCGGTCACTTGCTGGTGATATAAAACACTGTGTGGATCGATGCGTTCGTGTATGTCCCTCTAATTTGGACTGAGGACAAATGGACTGGAGCCAACTGGCCTCGAGACAAATGGATCGGTCATGAATGGCCACCTTAGGATGTGCGAGATGGCTCGTTTTTTCACAAAAGTTAGCGTACAGTATAATATGTGCACTAAAATCAAGCTAACCCCAGATTAGTGGGTCTTAAGAAAACAACTGAAGGTAAATTTTTAAAACTATGTACTCGTCTCTCGAAATTACCATCTGATAAAGCATGCTTCGCTTCGGACATCGTGTACTACGCAGTGCAGGAATTTCAACTGTTTGGCCGTGTGGTGTATACTATTTTTCTTTGTACCCGGTCGAAAGTTTTTACTTTCGTATCAGTGTGTACGAGAAAACTGTTTCAATCCGCTGTTATAGATGTCGTGCGACTAATTTCAGCAGTGGATACATTTTAGGCGTTCTGTCTTAAAATCGAAGCTGATAATAATACTCGCCACGGTTCTAACAGGATCTGAAGCTAGTCACAAACAGCGTCACAAATGCATATTTTAGAGCCGTCCTGATTTGTTTTGTGGGAAAGGAAGACTCCCATCATTTCCCAGTTACCGGCACAGAACGTGCGCTCGTCGGTGATTGGTTATCGCTGGTTGTCGTTTCAATTGTCGCTTTCCGGCTATAAAGTACAGTCCAGTACGCTATTGTTAAGTTGTTTCTTTGATTGTTAATTGATCAAGATGCCTAATACAGTTTTGCATAGACAGGCACGAAAAATGTTTTTTGGATGACTTTATGCAAGGAATTAGACTTTTAGATTAAAGTAAAATTATAATAATATAGCGCGAGTTTGTAGTTTTTCAACCGACTGTACTTGTGCAAGCCTCCATTTGCATCTAACTTCCGAGCCTTTCAAATCCATGGCGCGTACTATATTTTCGACCGGGTATAAAGAAAAATTGTTTTCGTTTTCTAACATATTCGAGAATTTTAGCCGTGAGAAACCTAACCTGAAAATGTATAATCGTCGAACAGTCTATACACGCTGTATAAATATTACGTAACACAAGGCAGAGTCTACAGTCGCGTGACTGGATAATTGATATGCTAGGATTGCATTATGTAACTGATTATCCATTGTTAACAAATGACGGTCGCCTAGTTCTATTTATGTGCGCTGGCGCTACGAACGTGTCACAGCATTCGTTGATATTATTATTATGATTGTGCTGTCACTAACCGATTCTCTATTGTGTAGACAAATGACGGGTGAGCGCATGTATTTTCTCTGTGGATTAGCGTCGCTTCGACAGTTGAAATCATAAATAGAGATATCATTCATAATTAAAGCGGTTAATTATTCCAGTAAATTGTAGATTTTACATGTGACATTAAATTTAAGTGGATAATACAGATAATGCTCATATCATCAATGTTGTAGCCAAGGCTGTACCTACATTGGATCAATATTTCTTTCGATCCGATGTTAATATTTTTTTATGCTTAATATTAGGGTTCCGTACCTCAAAAGGAGAAAACGAAACCCTTACAGGATCACTCGTGTGTCTGTCCGTCCGGCCGTCTGTCACAACCGATTTGCTCCGAAACTACTGGACCGATTGAGTTGAAATTTGGCACACATATGAATTTCTGTGATCCAAACACGGACGCATAACGTAAATAAATGAATTTGGAACATAGGGATCATTTTTGGGGGGCAAATTAGGAAATAACAAAAAAAGTTTTGCAAACTGTACTGTGTGGCATATCAAATGAAAGGGCTTGTAGTAAAGGTTCTCAAATATATTTTTTTATAATTTTAAAATAAATAATTTTAAAGTTATTTAAAAAAATAGATGAATATTGACCATTACCCCTCTTATCTCTGAAACTACTGAGCCTAAAATTTTGAAAAAAATAGGGGATATAGGGCGTCCTAAGTCTTAAAGTTCTCACGGAAAACGGAATGGCACAGAACCATGTCCTCGCGAGTTCGACTCCTACTTGACCGTTTTTTTTTATTGATTTCAATCGACGAAATTATAAATATAGAAGATACCTGACGTAGTTCTTTTTAGTGTTCATAATTATAAAAGCGTGGGCTCTCACTGTTAAACTATCACATTTTTAGTCGTCGGTCGGATGGCGGGACCCAGGGGTTTGACACTAAGTAACTTGGCAAGAACCAATCAGAAAACAGCATCTTGTCATGTGGGTAAATGGGCCAATGTCATAAACAATTAATAAATTAGTAAAAACGTGATAATTATCATTCGTCTGCGACGAACAACTTCAGCGTTGTCGTCCATTTTTGTAGACACTCGAATAAAACCCATTCACAAATCCAGCTTCAGAACGTGAATCGTGTGAAGCCAGCACGCATACAAAACGCAACAACGCGCCTGGAATTTAGCAGCAGATTCAACGGCAAAACCAGCGTTGTGTGCAGTGGACTTAAATTCACAGATTTAACACACAGCACAACGCACCCCCGTCTCCCCTTCTGCACTTTCACTAGCGCTATACACGTGCCTAAACCGTTTTAAATTTGTGTACATTCTAATTTAAAAAATTCGCTTGACGTGCGTAAATCCGTAACAAGCGTTATTCTAATCGTTCTTTCAACACCGAGTCGACCAAAATGCTACTGACGCAGAAAATTTGCACAATTAGTAGCAACAAAATTGGTGTGTTTGATATTCGTGTTCCAGGGTAAAAACGTGTGTGTGTGAGAGAGTGTGCGTGTGCATATCCTGATGTTCCATCCTTCTTGTGTCTCCGTTTTTTATAGGAATATACGAATAGTATAAAAGCCAAAAAAATTATATAAAAAAAACCCCAAGCCCATTTTCACAATATCATGTCAAACTGCACCAGCGTTGCCAGATTTTTTTTGCTAAGTCGTGATTTTGGAACTGTTTGAGAGAAAAAAGCGGGATTCTTTCGTCGAAAGCGGGACATAGTAAAAAAACGTATATAATCAGAAGTTTTTAAATATTTATCTTTTTATTTGAGTTCAAATTAGGTTTACGTGATAATAGATAGCAAAAATAGCCATAGAAAATGTATTTTAATAAAAATATGATATTTTAAATCAGATTTACCCTATCGTTCAATAGTTGAGTCTTATTCGTCTTCTGAATAAACAAATAAAAAAAAACAGAAATCAAAATCAAAAAAGTTTTATTCATTAGAAAAATATGGCGTTTCAAACAATAGTCTCAGAAGTGAGTGTTACCAATTGCAATTTACAATAAGAGAATAATTATTAACGGACGGTCGAGTTATCCCCGAAAAGCGGGACTGAGCCTGTCCCGCGCGAGACATTTAATTTTGATTTAAAAATCGGGACGTCCCGCCAAAATCGGGACGTCTGGCAACGCTGCATTCGACAGAAGATTGTTGGTACAGCACGAATTGAGATGTAAATCGAAAAAAACCCGGGTCGCAGTGCCAAAACCCTGCCGACAATATAGTGTATTTGCTTATACAGGCAGTGTGGCTTTATTATGCAAACTTAAGTTGGTTTTTGGGCAAAATAAAAAATTTTACTCCTTAATACACCCCTTAAAATAACATTTTTTTTCTTAATTGCAATATTATTATCAATCGAACCTCTATACACCTTTCAGTAAATAATTCACTATCTGCAAAATAACGTTTTCATAAAATCTGTAAGTCCGGTCCTGTCAGGCCGATTTTATTAAAATTTTAGGGACACATTTTAATTACTATTAGAGGGTTAAATTTCAAATTTGAAACGATTTGAAGAATTTTTTTTTTTAGGAGGTTATGAAACGTCGAGAAATTTTGGTCCGACCCCTAGGTCCCGCCATCCGACCGACGCCAATAGTGTATGTTGCCATATGGCAAATACACTAATAATTAAAAATATTCTAGATGTTGTAGAAATGAAATGAAATATTGCATGAATAGCTATTTTGACTGTTTATTATTCCGAAAATATCGAAAAATCCGGTAAAAAAGAAACGTATTTTCATGTGCTTTATTCACTGTTGTTGTTTTTGGAACGCACTTAAAAGTATGTTCCAAAAACATATGTAAAAACACAAGTTTCTTTTTCAGTGGAGTTTTCGATATTTTCGGAATAATTAAACGGCCATAGTCAGTCATACAAGTGTTGCTACTGGAAAAAAATATCGGTTTTTGATACTCGGAATTTTATATCGAAATATTAAATATCGCCCAAAAATATCGACATATCAAATAAAAAATATTGATATATCGATATTTTTTCGACATCCCTAATAACTGCGTTAATACGGTAGGTACAACGCTTGAAAGAGACACACGGTTTCTGGGAAAAAAATTTTGTGTATCAAATTTCATACACATGGGGGTTAACATGTTAAAGCGGGCTCAAACGAATCATTTTAATCGAGTGTGTCCAGTTCAGGGACACACGACAGCGGATCGGATTGTCAGGTGATCTGTCGGTTATTTTAGGAAATGATCCTGACAATGTCGATCTGCTGTTTCGTTTTTTAAAAGAAACCGGTCTCGACCGGTATCTATGATTTTATTTATTTATATTTATTGATTTACTGTATCGTTTTGTTTTTTGTTATTGTATTGTTTTGTTTTTTGTTATAGTATCGTTTTGTTTTTTATTATTATAATTATTGTTATGATTTTTATAGACGCTGATAACCTCAGATGTTGAGCGTCTATAATCTACAATCTCTCTCTCTCGAAATTGAAAAGATATAAATATAATGCTAATATATTGACTTTTTTCTTTTTTGTCCTTGGTAATTAATATAAAATTTATTTGTTGGGAAAAAGGACTTCTTTAAGTGAACACTTATTTGTTATATATTGCGACGTTTTGTCCCTTTATTGGGACTTTTTCAAGCTTATAACTGTAATTTAAATATAAAATACAATTTGTAAATTTACAATTGAAATATAAAATATCAGATATTAATTATACACACCATTAAATGTTTTGTTCAAGTAGATATAAAAGTTAACATGTAGATATAAATTTAAATTGTTCATAAAAACTTTTATAAAAACCCGGGTCGCAGTGCCAAAACCCTGCCGACAATATAGTGTATTTGCTTGTACAGGGCCGTGTGGTTTTATACTTTTATTATGTGAAATTAAGTTTGTTTTTGGACAAAATAAAAAATTTAACCCCTTAATACACCCCTTAAAATAACATTTTTTTTCTTAATTGTAATATTATTATTAATCTAACGTCTACACCGAATTAAATACATCCTTCAATAAAAAGTCACTATCTGCCAATTAGTGTTTTCAAAAAATTTGTAAGTCCGGTCCTGTCGGGCCGATTTTATTAAAATTTTAGGAGCACTTTTTAATTGCTATTAAAGGGTTAGGTTTCAATTTTGAAACGATTCTGAGAATATTTTAGGTATTTTTGGGCCCAAAAACTTTTTTCAACCCCTAAAAACCACCCTTAAAATGACCCGATTGGGCCCATTTTAAATAGGCTTCGTGCGGTGATGGATTCCAACATGTGTGCCAAATTTCGTTAAAATGAATTAACTCTTTCAAAAGTTATTGCCCGCACACATATATATATACGTATATATATATATATATATATATGTATATATACGTATATATATATATATATAAACATTTTTTAAAATGGTGCCAAAGTGTTTAGGGGGTTATGAAACGTCGAGAAATTTTGGTCCGACCCCTAGGTCCCGCCATCCGACCGACGCCAATAGTGTATGTTGCCATATGGCAAATACACTAATAAAACCGTTTTTTTTTTTTAAATTTACGGTTGATGTTCAAATTAATTTATTTTATTGACTGTTAGTAAACAAAGTCATGTGACTTCATTTATGTGGTTACTCCTCATTTGAACAATTGTTTTTTGTTTTAAACTCTTTTTATATTTTTCTAGCATATTATTATATGACAAGCTTAAAGTCTGTGTATCAGATCTTAGATTAACTATATTATTTAACTCAATAAACACCATTTCACTGATGTTTTTTTAGATAATTATGTTCATAATCCAAATTGTATTTTATATTTAAATTACAGTTATAAGCTTGAAAAAGTCCCAATAAAGGGACGAAACGTCGCAATATATAACAAATAAGTGTTCACTTAAAGAAGTCCTTTTTCCCAACAAATAAATTTTATAATGCTAACATTTTAATAAAATCGGCCTGGCCGAACCGGATTTACAAATTTTCTGAAAACACTACTTTGCAAATACGGATTTGCTTACTTAAAAGTTTTAAATACAAAGCTTTATTAAAATTAGCGTTCTTCCGGTGTCGTTTCGTATTTAATTTAAACTACTTAATAATTTTTAAATGTCAAATAATTAGTTATTTTGTACGATTGTTAAGAGAACATGTTTAATAAGTATAATTGCTTCTTTGAGATGTAATTTTGTTATAATTTATTAAATTAACAAAACTGTACAAGGAATCTCGTCCCGTCTCAACAAATTATATTATAATAATTAAATAAACGTTTTTCAACTTCTTAGCCATTCATGTTCATGTATCAATTCAACTTTTTACCCGACTGCTAAGAAGGATTATGTTGTAACATTTTTGTACGAATTTTTATAATAAATTTTAGTCTAAAATAAAACTCGTTTAAAATAAGAACACAATAGCGTATCTATGTATTACTTCGTATTGCAAGTACTTGATAAGTACTTACTTTAAATAAATAAAACGCTTTTAATATGAATAATTAATAATTATTCGCAATTAACCCATTGTGTGCTAGTGGTACTCAAAAGTACCGCTTTTTTGAGCCTTTGTATTCCCACAAACATATTTTCGTCATATAATTCCAACTAATTCTAACTAATAAAACTTCAAACAATGGTGACACCAGCCTAACATAATATACGTACAGGATCTGTAATACAGCTTTAAAGTGCCAGTAATACGAAATCAACGATTTAGTGAGCTGTGTTAGAGAAATTTGTTTGGAAAATAACGGTACGTTTAAGTACCACTAGCACACTGTCAGACTTAGGTCTGGCACACAACGGGTTAATGTTTTTTCTAAAATGTAATCGATAGATTAATTCTGACGTCAAAAAAAAATAGCGGATTTTAGGCGCCATAATGTGTGGCTCAAAAAATGTTTTTTTCTCCAAATGATCAATCTAATAGGGTATGATAAAAATGAAGAACATTAAAAGTAGACGGCAACTTGTCTGAGGGCTTAGGTTCAATAACTCAATACTAAATTTTTATTTATCGCAACGTTTCAGAATTTATTATTTCTTCTTCAGGCGTCATAAATTATTTATGTATTAACTGTTTTATAAATTAGTTGCCTTGTCGTTTCCATATTAGTCTACGATTTTTGGTCAAATAGTTCATAATTTTTTTTTAATTTAAAACTAATTAAAACATACACTCTCTATCCAGTTGAATGTAAAAAATTATAGATCCTAAGTTCTCGGACAACTTTCCATCTATTTAATTCATAGTCAGAATCGGAACAAGCTTTGAAATATTAAAAATGTTGAACTGTGTTTATTTTTCTCCTTAGTTATTTTCATTGTTAAAAAATTAACTGATCTGGAACATTGATGTTAATAGCTTAACCGAAAATAAATTCTGAAAATAAATAAACAGAAGTATAACTTCAAAAATTAAAATTTAATAATTTTGTTATTTTTTTTCTGTCGAAAAATTAATATAAAATGCGTAGTGAGCATTACTTTCGCCTTGGGTTTACTATTCTACTATTTCTTAGTTTTAGTTAGTATATTGATCAAAATGAATCGATTTATCCACGTTTTCTAAGAACTGTATTTCGTTTTATTTCAGACATTGCAGTGCATCAGCGGAACGCCATCTTGCAATAAATCTCGACGCCGGCAAATATCAAAACGATAAATTCTCTTCCACACATGCGGCGATCCGTCTTATTTGTGAATACGTTTAAATCGGACGGTAATGTTTCAAAAGGTATGTAGGTAGTTACCTACTATGTCGATTTCTTCACATCCAAATATCCGAACATTTTAAACAATCTGCTATTTGGTCTGTGCGCTCCGTTCACAAAACTATTTTCTTTATACCCGATCGAAGTATGTATGTTTTGTTTCGATTTTAACAGTGTTGGATCACTTTCACACAGTTTGTGCTGAGGCCCAGCGGTAAGAGGCGAGGTAGGCAAAAGACATATTGTGGGTGTGACCTTCTTTAGCTCTGTCTTGCTCAAGTCATCCGCACGTTTCAATTTTTGGCTGGTGCCACACTACGAGGCAAACGACATTAGATGACTTCTTTACAAAAAACAAAATAAGTCAAATGAGGAACCTTGCTCATCACAAACATAACTTCTTACTCGAACTTTTGATTTTCATAAATGCTTTATGAACAGAAATCGATATTCGCAATTGACAAATCTATAATTAATGTGATAAAAAAGTATTTAATAATAAATGTTACAAAATTAAACAAAAGAAAACTAACAAATGTTCTTATTCTCGGTTCTGTTTCACTTATGCCTATTATTTTCGTATTAAGATGACCTCGTTTAGCGCTGTTTCGTATAGCGCAAGAATTTATGGGGACGTATTTTCCCCGTTAAGTGGAGTATTACTGTCTTAATAATATAATATATATAATATATATATTTTTATGTACATTTTTATTCGATATACGACGTTTCGTCGGTATTATTCCGACTTCTTCAGGGTATCTCGAAAATTCTGTTAAAACATGTCATACCAATATTTTGTAGTCGAAGTACACCTTTGTTTGTTTTTCGCATTAAATAAAAAAATAATAATAATAAATAATAATTAAATGTCGGTATATTTGAGAAAATCACAGTTTTCTTTTTATGTTCCACCGTGTACTGCCCAGTAGCGATTGATGAGGTCGCGGTACAAATTAAAACAATATTCCGCCTACACAATACAAGTGCCCAGGGCATGATGGATGAGAGTAGAGCATCGACTTATACTACTGGACACGCCTTAACGGTGTAAAAAGTGTCCTCCCCATAGATCGATGGTGTGACCAAACTCTGTCTGTCTTAAAATAGTAAGGTACAGTCGCCATATATCGTCCCCATTTTGTAATAACGTTGTAGAAAAAAAAATTATTAGAGGTAAAATAAGAAATACAACATGAGACGTTAGGTACAATAGTCCTTTATTCTTATAAATAATCATTAACCCGTTAACTTTGTCACAAATTAAAAAATATAGCTTTAACAAAAAAAGTGCAATTTCTTAAAATATATTTTTGGGCGCCTAATTTCGTCCCCGAGATCACAATAATCATTACGTGAACTTAAATTGTATTCATAATATAATTATATAAAATTAGTACTTAGTAATCATATTATAATGTCTAATCAGGCCTTTGTCAATTTTCCAGACAAGTTTACAGATAAATTTGAGTCCTGGGTTTTATGGAAAAATTTGATGCATATGATCAGGAGGTTTTAAGATAAACCAACCAAATTGTGATTTTTTCTATGTTATAGAGAGTTTATCGTTATAAAGAATAATGTTATAAAGAGTTTAAACTGTATATCAAAAAATCTAATCCGCCCCGATTGTGCCACGGATTTTATCCAAACTTATCCATTAAGATTTGTAGGGGAGCACCTTTTAATGGCTACTAAAAGGTTAAGTTTCAATTTTTGAAACGCTTTCGGGTACTTTTTCGGTGTTTTTGGGTCCCAAAGCAAATTTCAATTCCTATGTACAGCCCTTAAAATGGTCCAATAAGACCCATTTCTATTATTATCTGTGCTACCCCCTGCACTCATCTTCTGAAATCCTTTCCCTTAGCCTAAAATGGTTTTTGTACTCCTGAGGATGGACTTATTGTCCGAAACGATCGTCGAGAAATAAAGAATATTTGTAGAATTTTCAAGTGTTTTTTTAATTACTTGTTATTATTAATCATGTTCTACCAAGTGCCGAGTGAAAAATCAGTGCAAATTATAAAATGGTTCAATTAGGCCCGTTTTAAATAGGTTTCGTGCGGTGACGGATTTCAGCACATGGGACAAATTTTGTTAAAACCAATTAACTCCTTCGAAAGTTATTCCTAAAAATGGTGGCAAGCTGTTTAAAATTATTTGAAACGTCGATAAATTTTGGTCCGATCGCCATCCGACCGAGACCAATGTCCCATACATGGCAAATACACTAATAAGAGTCAAATAGTCTCGCTATGAATCTTATTGATGACCCTGTTCGACGTTTGACCTTGAAAACGATGCGTGGGACGTTTATCCGATTCCCCAACGCAGTTATAGAGCGCGAATGTATCGTTTGGGCTCTCCGGGAAAATCCCGTCACGTGTACCGTCGACCAACAGCACGTTCCGTCTGAAGTAGAGTCTGAAGTAACAAATGCTGCCTGGTAGACGGTATGGCGCGCTGCGTTTATAGAATCAGACTGTACTACGGCGGCTCGAGCTCCAGGTATACTCCGTTCAAACTAATAATCATAAATAATGTGTTTAACGTCCGTTTTTTCGACATAACAAGCGCAACTCACACCAATTTTATTTTCACTACACCTCTTTTTCTATTCCTCTATTTTTCTTGGTAAACTTTTTTATTAGTGTATTTGCCATATGGCAACATACACTATTGGCGTCGGTCGGATGGCGGGACCTAGGGGTCGGACCAAAATTTCTCGACGTTTCATAACCTCCTAAACACTTTGGCACCATTTTTAAAAATGTTTATATATATATGTATATATATATATATATATATATATATTTATATACGTATATATATATATATATATGTGTACGCGCGATAACTTTCGAAAGAGCTAATTGATTTCAACGAAATTTGGGCCACGAATTGAAATCCATCACCGCAAGAAGCCTATTTAAAATGGGCCTAATCGGGCTATTTTAAGGGTAGTTTTTAGGGGTTGAAAACTGTTTTTGGGCCTAAAAATACCGAAAAAATTCTCCGAATCGTTTCAAAATTGAAATTTAACCCTTTGGTAATGATTAAAAAGTGTCCCCACAATTTTAATAAAATCAGCCCGACAGGACCGGATTTACAAATTTTATGAAAACAGTAGTTTGCAGATAGTGACTTATTTATTGAAGGGTGTATTTAATTCGGTGTAGACGTTAGATTGATAGTAATATTACAATTAAGAAAAAAATGTTATTTTAAGGGGTGTATTAAGAGGTTAAATTTTTTATTTTGCCCAAAAACAAACTTAATTTCACATAATAAAAGTATAAAACCACACGGCCCTATACAAGCAAATACACTATATTGTCGACAGGGTTTTGGCACTGCGACCCGGGTTTTTTTGTTTATAGCATAAGGCGAGCGAATCGCTTGTTATTTATATTATGCATGTTAATTACAATGGAGTCGCGCTAATTGAGCCTTCGTCTTAAGATCCACTCCCACAGTCGTCCAAAATACCGAAAAAATTCTCAGAATTATTTCAAAATTGGCATTTAACCCTTTAGTAGTGTTGGGTCTCCTAGTGACAACATTAATACTCTGCATTGTCGACCACAACATTGTTTTGTTTGAAGTTTCTATTAGCAACGCTTGAGAAACAAACAAAAATATGAATTTTAAATCTCGTTGTGATCAGACGCATTTAAACTTCGTCTTGATTAAATCAAATTTTATTGTGTTTTATTTATTTATTTTTTATTATATAATATAATGATCAAATACGATCATTATAATTGGTGACCCCCGACAAGTGAGCATTTTTTAAATTTTTTCGAGATATTTTATTATGGTTTTATTTGAAGATAATTTGCTAACGACCAAGGATTCGCTAAATTATATGAAGAATTACTTATGGAATTACGGATAATCATACCAAAGTGACATTTTTTAATTATTTTTGCAAACGCTTCAATTATTTTTAAGTATAATACATATTTACTTTATCTCCTAACTTATATTTTCAGAATATTATCATGGTTACTGTAATTTATTGATTATTTTTTCATTTTGACATTTATAATTTTTTAATAATTTATTTATGCTTTTTTGCTATTTTAACATATTTAAACTTATCCTCACATTACTTTTTACAACATTGAATAATTCAAATCTACATTTGCACTAATTGCACCAACACTACGAATTTTGATATTTGGTATTTATAATTTTTCAGTATTTAACATTTTTTATTTTTGTCAATCAAATATTTATTTTTTTGATATAGATATGAGTTTGTTGCCTTATTCCTCCGTGCAACGGCT
Source organism: Venustoraphidia nigricollis (assembly GCA_034508555.1). Classification (NCBI taxonomy): domain Eukaryota; kingdom Metazoa; phylum Arthropoda; class Insecta; order Raphidioptera; family Raphidiidae; genus Venustoraphidia; species Venustoraphidia nigricollis. Next base: position 5,229,098 of record JAVRKA010000016.1, read on the forward strand.
TAGCGACATGCTACCGTCAATTTTTACGAAGCGAACATAGTTCTTATTCGTTATTTTTCTCAGGTTACTCCTGCTGAGGTCGATACACTCCTATATATGTTTGTACACTTCCAGGATACTACCTTTTTTCCTTGTGTTTGATCATCTGCTCCGATTTGATACTTTTTTATCTTTTCAGCAGAAATGTTCAACAATTTTTTTAAGCAAGCTCAATTATGAATTATGTTTTACTGATTTAATTATTTACCATTATTATTCATCAATTTGTAGATGTTTTAAACTTCATTGAAGGTCATTTCTTTAAGTCTTCACGAACTTCACGCCTTATACAACGTGCTATGCTGTTCAGTCAAACGAAGATCATGCTTACCATAATACAATAATATTTAATTTAACCACTAACATTTGTAATTAATAATCTTTAATAAATCATAATCTACTCTTGTTTCCTTCCTATGGGTTTTTGCAGTTGGTTTGGAAATTGGCCACTTCCAATATAACTTTTCCCATGCGAAGGGGGGTGTTAATGTTGGGTCTCCTAGTGACAACATTAATACTCTGCATTGTCGACCACAACATTGTTTTGTTTGAAGTTTCTATTAGCAACGCTTGAGAAACAAACAAAAATATGAATTTTAAATCTCGTTGTGATCAGACGCATTTAAACTTCGTCTTGATTAAATCAAATTTTATTGTGTTTTATTTATTTATTTTTTATTATATAATATAATGATCAAATACGATCATTATAGTAGTAATTAAAAAGTGTCCCTAAAATTTAAATAAAATCGACCCGACAGGACCGGACTTACAAATTTTTTGAAAACACTAATTTGCAGATAGTGACTTATTTATTGAAGGGTGTCTTTAATTCGGTGTAGACGTTAGATTGATAATAATATAACCCTACTGCCAGACTATGCTCCTCGCACTGCTACTCGCTCTGCTCATCCCGCTGTCGCGATGTTGCCCTAAGCGGCCAAACACTGTTGTACTCGCGACGCTCCGCACTCGGCTTCCGCCTTTCGGCAATGGAGGTCGATACTGTGGCAGCGTGCGCACTATGCCTTCACACTTAGACCACTTGATGCGTACTGAGTGGCGCGGGAGTATGTGGCCAGCTTACTCGCGCTCTTATTGCCGGTCCTTTGACTCGCGCACAAAAAACCGACAATCGAGGGAGCACTGGGCATGACGAGGAGCATGACGTGCGGCATGACGAGTAACGCGGCCACACAACGTCTCTGCCTCCTTTCCTCGCTACTTCCCATGCCACTCGTCGAGTGTGTGGCTGAGGCATTACAATTAAGAAAAAAAATGTTATTTTAAGGGGTGTATTAAGGGGTTAAATTTTTTATTTTGCTCCAAAACAAACTTAATTTCACATAATAAAAGTATAAAACCACACGGCCCTATACAAGCAAATACACTATATTGTCGGTAGGGTTTTGGCACTACGACCCGGGTTTTTTTATATTATTTTTGTTTTAAATTCTGTTGTGTTATATCTGTATTATATAGACGCTGATATCCTCAGATATTGAACGTCTGTAATCAGCAATTCTGCTTCTTCTTCGAATATTGGAGCGGCATTCGTTTGGTGAACGGAGTGTATAATATTATATTGTATATGGATGCAATAGGTATATCCTGCTATCACAGTCGCTCGGTGCGCCGTCAAGAGCTGTTCTTGTGATATTTAGAACTGGGAATACTCAGACGGATCGTCGTCATCTTTTACGTTACATCTCTTGACGACATTTGTTAAAAAAAAATATGTCAGAAGTTTTTCTTCTTATACGCTTTTCAACTCGTTGAGTTTCTTCAACAATGCAACGTTTATGAAGTTTGACCTCACACACTCGATCTATTATTGTTTCTTTCGGTCAGTGATACCATATCACGAGATTTTTCTCTAGTCCTAGGGATATTTTTGATAGAAAGCGATTTTTGACGCTATGGTTCTCAACGCAGATCTCAGACGTAGACGAAGAATATAAGCTTCGAATGGGCAGTCGAAAAAACGAACAAATCGAGCGTCACATTACGTGACGATTTTACGTAACAAAATGCACATATGCGCATATGTGTTCAGATCATAGCTTAGACAAGGAAAGGACTATAGCACGTACGTCGTTGATATTATCCTAGGTTAGATAGTTCTTCAATATAGCAACGTTTAATGCTCTTTCAGTACCTACTAAGCTGTTTCTAAAGAAAAAAATAGCTACTTCAACGTAAATTATGGATCAGCTTATACAAAATGGTTCAAATGTTGGACGTTCAAAGGCAAGACGAAATGTCATTGATGCAATATTTTGCTATCAACAATAGCTTGCTCAATATAACAGAAAAAGGCAAACGAAATTAGATGACTTCTTCACAAAAAACAAAATACGTCAAATTAGGAACCTTCCTCATCAAAAACATAACTCCTTACTCGAACTTTTGTTTGATTTTCATGAATGTTTTATGAACAAAAATCGATATAAGCAATAAATAAATGTAGAATTAACGTGATAAAAAAGTAATTAACAATAACTGTTGCAAAATTAAACAAAAAATAAACTAACAAATTTTCTTATTCTCGATTCTGTTTCACTTATGCCTATTATCTACGTATTAAGATGACTTTGTTTAGCGCTGTTTCGTATTGCGCAGGAACTTATTGGAACGTATCTCTCGCGTTAATTGGAGTCTTACTGTACTTATTATTATTTGTGTACACGTTGTTGTCGGCTCCTTATGGCTGCTAAGTAAATAAAATATTTTTTGGATCGGGAAAGGCTTTTATTATAATTTTTCATTATGACTACCGATTCTTCATCTAATTAATCTTATTATTAAGTATAATATACGGACCGAGCTGGGTAGAGTAGTGGTACAGCACTAGACTCGCATTCGGGAGGTCCGGGTTCAATTCCCGGCGGGGGCAGATGTGGCTTGGACTTTTTCCTACTGCCTTTCGCCGAGAAACGGTAATTCCTGTACCGGCCATCTTGATTGAGGTTTTCCATGGTTTCCCTCAATTAATTCCAGATAAATATCGAGGTGGTTCCTTATTTGAAGCCATGGCTGATTACCTATCAAACTCCTAGTTCAAAAATTACCTACCTTATCCTAATTTCCTGTAATTCCTTTATTCGCCCATTGCTATTATATAAGTTGAAGTTTAAGAAATGTAGAAAAAAACGGGAAGTGGTAAAATGAAAAATAGTAATGGTGCGAATGGCGTCTGTTATGACATAAAGTCGAGAAACGGACGTTAAACGCATTATTATTATTTATTAAGTATAATATACGGAATAATAATACGAAAGCACGTTGTGTGGTCGATTGGTCTATCCTGAAAGTACTCGGTGACTGGTTCGATCCCCAACAAAGCCAGTATGGATGGATTTCGTGCGAAATTTGCGTAGATATAGCTTCTTGTTTGAACGGAATTCAGCTTTGACGCGCAATGACTGGCGATATTTCGACATAAGTTATTTTTCTTTGTGACCGCAGCTATTTATATTTTGTCTACTACATTCAGACATTAAGACAGTTTAGTTTTTTTCCTTCGTGGATATTCAATTGTTCACGCCACTCGTCGGCAGTGGAGCGAAGAGGGGGAAGAGGGGAATAAATTAACGAAACGTTAATCTCTCAATAAATCTGTAAGCTATAGCTTCATTGTTAAAACTTTTCTTTATTTAGAAACTTTTTTTCGTCCGCGCTTATCCTTTGTGTTAGTTATTTCGTTTTTATTTTTCAAATACAATGTTTCAACATTCAATGCTTTTACGATAACAAATGACTAATGAGCTTTAATGTAACCATTCATTAAAAGTTCACAAACTTTGTAAATTAGCAGTTAAAATTGAAGAATTGCCAGGTTTTTTTTTTATCGAATCGTATTTTTGGCAAAGTGTTTTTAGTGTATTTGCCATATGGCAACATACACTATTGGCGTCGGTCGGATGGCGGGACCTAGGGGTCGGACCAAAATTTCTCGACGTTTCATAACCTCCTAAACACTTTGGCACCATTTTTAAAAATGTTTATATATATATGTATATATATATCTTAAAAAAAAAACTTCGGAGAAGTAAAAATTGGTTCTGTGCTAAATTCAAAGACTTGCGGTGACTCGCTCTCAAGATTACGACTTAAACAAAAAAAAAATACAGAATTTCGAGGCAGGCAAGAAATTCAAATCAAGCCTGGAAATTCTGTGCCTAAAATGTAGAAAAAAAATTAGTTCCGAGGCAGACAAGGAATTGAAATCCAACCTCGAAATTCTGTGCTCATAAACCTTCAAGAGCAAGAGCAAAAAAAAATGCACAGATGGCGTTTTTTTAGTGGTAGCTTGACAAATAAATATGGAGCTGGGCACACGCCTCCTGTGCATTTTTTTTTGCTCTTGCTCTTGAAGGTTTATGAGCACAGAATTTCGAGGTTGGATTTCAATTCCTTGTCTGCCTCGGAACTAATTTTTTTTCTACATTTTAGGCACAGAATTTCCAGGCTTGATTTGAATTTCTTGCCTGCCTCGAAATTCTGTATTTTTTTTTTGTTTAAGTCGTAATCTTGAGAGCGAGTCACCGCAAGTCTTTGAATTTAGCACAGAACCAATTTTTACTTCTCCGAAGTTTTTTTTTTAAGATTTCACGTCTTTTTCCAAAGTCTAAGGCTTTTTTTATTTTGCCTCCAAAATAAAAATATGTGCGTTCTTAGAATTAAGAGGCCATTTTCTTTTCTTACCGGTTTGATCTTTTATATAAATTATACGATATAAAAAAATAATTAAACACAACAATTCTGAAAATATATATTCTGTATATATGAAAAACCCCCAAACGCAATACAAAACCACCAAAACGCAATATAAAACCCCCAAAATGCAATATAAAACACCCAAAATGCAATATAAAACCCCCAAAATGCTATATAAAACCCCCAAAATGCAATATAAAACCCCCAAAATGCAATTAAAACCCCAGAATGCAATATAAAAACCCCAAAATGCAATTAAAACCCCCAAAATGCAATATAAAACCCCCAAAATGCAATATAAAACCCCCAAAATGCATTATAAAATCCCCAAAATGCAATATGAAACCCCCAAAATGCAATATAAAACCCACAAAATGCATTATAAAACCCCCAAAATGCAATATGAAACCCCCAAAATGCAATATAAAACCCCCAAAATGCAATATAAAACCTCCAAAATGCAATATAAAACTCTCAAAATGCAATATAAAACCCCCAAAACGCAATATAAAATCTTCAAAACGCAATACAAAACCTCCAAAACGCAATATAACCTCCCAAAATGAGTACCACTTGTATTGATATTATGGGTTTTCGTATGCCGTACCAAACTACATTTATGACGAAACTTTTCTTGACAAATGTCACATCCAAAAGTTGATATTTGCGAGACTTTTATCACCACTAATTACTAAAACAAGAAAATAATTTATTTTTATTATATAAAAGAAAATTGGAAACTAATGTAAATAAATATCATGTAAAAAACGAAACAGTTGAAAAAAAACAAATTTTACACACGCGGTCCTGGGATCCGAACTCTGCTCACCCAAGCTATGAAGCAAAGCACGCTCCCTAGACCGCTTGGCTATCTAGCTTACTTTCTAAAGTATCTTATACTATGTATACTACTGTAAATATATGTCGTACGAAAATTTGGTAAGAGCGTACATAAAACTTGGAAACTAACGTTATTTACACGGCGTTATATGGGAAAGACTCAAAATCAATGTATAGTAATCTCTTAGAGATCTAGGGATGGGCTGTTTTTGCGTTTAAAGTACGAAATTTATTTTTCATTTATTTTTCATGTGCGGAATTTAGCACAGAAAAAATCTCTAACGAGATTCTTCAATATATATATTATATATATATATATATATATATATATATATATAGGTATATATATATGTGTGCGGGCTATAACTTTCGAAGGACTTAATTAATTTTGACGAAATTTGGCACACATGTTGGAATCCATTACCGCACGAAGCCTATTTAAAATGGGCCCAATCGGATCACATTAAGGGTGAATTTTAGGGGTTGAAAAAAGTTTTTGGGCCCCAAAATACCGAAAAAAATCTCAGAATCGTTTCAAAATTGAAATTTAACCCTTTAATAGCAATTAAAAAGTGCCCCTAAAATTTTAATAAAATCGGCCCAACAGGACCGGACTTACAAATTTTTTGAAAACACTAATTTGCAGATAGTTACATTTATTTTATTGAAGGGTGTATTTAATTCGGTGTAGACGTTAGATTGATAATAATATTACAATTAAGAAAAAAATGTTATTTTAAGGGGTGTATTAAGGGGTTAAATTTTTTATTATGCCCAAAAACAAACTTAATTTCACATAATAACAGTATAAAACCACACGGCCCTATACAAGCAAATACACTATATTGTCGGCAGGGTTTTGGCACTGCGACCCGGGTTTTTTTAATCTTTTAAAGGCTCGTGTATTTTAATCTGCAGGAAAACAAGTTTATAGTGTAATTAAAATTTTTAAGATTACTTTAAATCTTTGCCGTGGAAAGTGGAGGAAAAAAAAGAACTTAAAAATAAAAAATTAAATTTTGAGGTCGGCGCCAATGTAATAAAAGTAGATATGTAATTAAAAGTTTTAGTAATGCAATTGGCTCCAACCTCAAAATTTCATTATTTTCGTCTTTTTAGTGACTTTTTTGAAGGAGGTTAATATATTTTTTTTACTTTTTAGTGGACCTGATTTCGCACATTTTTATCAAGTAATAATATTTCATAGTTGCTTTGTTTATAAATTATAATAAAAACACTTCTGAACCGATTTAAGTAAAACTTATGTGATAATAAGAAAAGAATCATCATCAAAACCGGTTCACAAATGCTGGCGACATGAGGTAGCATTCATATAAAAAATATGTTTTTTTGATGTCATTTAAAAACTGATGAACCAATTTTAATAAAAACTATATGGTACCAATTCGGTAGCATTTCGGCGTTAAAGTATGAAAATCGGTGACACTTTAAGTTTAAATTAATATAATCTAGTTTACTTAAATTGAGAAAAAAATAATATAATATATTGTGATAAAATCTAGCGAGATTCGCTGTTTAAGGTAGTTGTCGTGGTACAATATTGTTAAAAAGTTATAGATTATACGCGCCACAAAAGTATACTAGCTTGTAGCTAAGTGATTCATAATTTGTACACAAGACTGTACCCGTGGAAACGTAACCCATACAGTATTCATATGCATGTATACTTTTCTATAAATTGTTGAACGTTAAACCGTTATTTATAAATAATTAGACGGTCAAAAATGTTTTCTTATTTTTTTTAAACTCATAACAAATGCATTGAAAGACTGTCAGTTTTTGGAAAGTTTCTGACAGTTAGTTCTTTTTTTTATAAATAAGAAACTGGTTCAGAACTACAGAGATCGTATACAATCAATGTTAATTATCCAATTTTTAATTGAATTTATCTCGGATTATATACGGTCGATCGACTTCAAATTTTCAGGATAACTGTATTATCATGTCCTTAATAAGTATACAAAAATTAAAAATTTTCTGATGGTGTGCCTTAACTACGACAACTACCTTAAAACTTCCGTTCTGTTTTATTGATTCTTTAAAGCAAAAGTACCGTCACATAGTTGGCCTAATTGTAAACATTGCTACATCGTTTCTTTATTTTTAAAAATACATGTCTTCCGGAGATAAAGTCAGTTCAGTTAGATTAATAATAGTTGCTGTCTTCTCTACTCCTACGTGTAACCTAGGAGCGTGGACTACAACTAAAATAGGTTGCATTTTTAACTGTTTATCTTAAATACGTGTTTTTGGTCTGCAGTGCGGAATTTGAAATTGCTGCTATCTTTTAACTAGAGCTGAGTAATGTGAAAGTCGTTGCAGCTTCGTCTAAAAAGACAAGGAGGGTTGCGATATTCAAACTGGGTCAGAGAGCAAACATTGATAGGAGGACTGATTTATGTAAATGAAATGGGAGGATGGTCTCAATGCAGTTTGTAAGAGTCTAACAAGTAACGATGAATGCAAATTTAAAAAAAAAGTTCCTTTTTGTGTGTGCAGGGTCGGCCGCACCGATTGTATTTTTAAAAGTAAATTCTACTTACAAATATAGTACGTGCCATGGATCTAAAAGGCTCGAAAGTTAGATACAAATGGAGGCTAGCGCAGGTACAGTCGGTTGAAAAACTGCAAACTTGCGCTATATTATTATTTTTAATTTTTTAATTTTTCTTTAAGGGGGTATTCTCATGTGAACGCATAAATTTTACCTCTTTTTAGGGAATTTTTTTTTTAGACGACAATAACATTTTAATTTTTTTATGTTATTATTTGTATCTTCAACTGTATAAAAAAAATTTTTTTTTCTCTTATTTTACATTTTTTATATACCTATATATTTTTTTTAATTAAATTAGACACTAAAAAAAAGCAGGTCACTGGTCATGGTAATAGCGGCTGTTCATGTTGTTTGAAATAAAAAAATCGAATGGATCATTGTTCAGTAGGTATGTCGCTATCGGCTCTACCAAAATTAATCAATTTCATTGAAAAAAAAAAACGGCGGACTGTAGAAAAAAAGTTTGTTTTTTGTTAATTTTTTTGTTAAAAATCGTTTAAAAAAAATAAGAAAATATTTTCGAAAATAAGAAATTTTGGTACGGCCGATAACCATTAATGAGTAGAAGAACATATATAAATTTCAAAGCAATCGGTTGAATACTTTTTTTTAGGACCATGACAGTTTTAGAAAATTTTCCAGAAAAATGCGTTTAAAGTTTCAAGAGCCGACAAGTCGCTTACGGCGCGTCGGCGACTATGAGTTGTAACTTATTTAAAACTAGGAATTTCGGCCTCTATTTTTCACAGCATATTTTCGATAGGTTTTACTATTGAAATATGAAAAAAAATCGATTTTTCGAAGTCGTCACATGAGAATACTCCCTTAATCTAAAGGTCTAATTCCTTGCAAAGTCATCCAAAAAATTATGTTTCGTGCTTGTCTATGCAAAAACTGTATTAGGCATCTTGATCAATTAGCAATCAAAGAAACAACTTAACAATAGCGTACTGGACTGTACTTTATAGCAGGAAAGCGACAAGTGACACGACAATCAGCGATAACCAATCACCGACGAACGCACGTTCTGTGCCGGTAACTGGGAGATGGTGGGAGTCTTCCTTTCCCACAAAACAACCAGGACGGCTCTAAAATATGTTTTGCTACGCTGTTTGTGACTAACTTCAGAACCTTTTAGGACCGTGGCGCGTATTATACTTACAGTACTCTTTAGCTCAAATTCTTTTCCATCGCATAAAAACGGTTAAAGCTCTCCTGACATTATTTTTTTTGACGAATGCGTCGGACGTTAACCGATGTAATGATAAAGGTTTTTGTTTTTCTAGCTCCCAACGCAAAAAAGGAAGGGCGTTATAAGTTTTAAGCCTTTGTTTGTCTGTCAGTGACAGCTCCAAAACGAATAAAATACAATAGTGTTGCTATGGAATCGCGTGTGGGTGTTTTGTGACAGAATGAATGGACATGTGTAGACAAATAATTATTAATCAATGAAAGGCAAGAGAATTCTATTAAACAATCTGATAATTACATATACAGTAAGATCCCACTTAACGCGGGAGATACATCCCCATAAGTCCTTGCGCTATACGAAACAGCGCTAAACGAGGTCATCTTAATACGAAAATAATAAGTGAAACAGAACCGAGAATAAGAAAGTTTGTTAGTTTTTTTTTGTTTAATTGTGTAACGTTTATTGTCAAATACTTTTTTACCACATTAATTATAGATTTATTTATTGCTAACATCGATTTTTGTTAATGAGACATTTATGAAAATCAAATAGTTCGAGTAAGAAGTTATGTTTGAAATGAGGAAAGTTCCTCTTTTGACATGTTTTGTTTTTGGTGAAGAAGTGATCAATCGTCGTTTGCCTTTTTCTGTTTCGTTTAGCAAGCTGTTGTCGATAGCAAAATATTGCATCAATGACACTTCGTCTTGCCTTTGACCTTCTATCAACATTTGAATCATTCTGTACAAACTGATTCATAATTTACGGTATAGTGGCTAAACTTTTTCTTTTAGAAACCGCGAAATACTGTAACCGCGTTAAGCGAGGTCTTACTGTACAATTAGAAATACACAGTGTCATCAGAATATTGTAAAACATAGGCGCGCCATATTTTCAGTTTAAGGTTATTTCCCTCTTATTTTTAAATTGTCTTAAGGCTGTCGGAGCGCTCTGAATTTAAACCAAAAATATAGGGCTTCGGGTGATAACTGATTGTAGACTTATTCGTCAACATTTTGCAAAAATTCTTTCTCTATAATGAAGATAAAGAACAAATCTAGGTCTCTAATAGACTACTTTTGTAATTCATGCACGATTTACTAGAAAAAAGTTGGCATTAGTTGTGGCACAAAACACACGTATTCAATGTCACACTACGACCTTATTCGTACTTATTTCACAAAACTGTTCCATCACAAACCTAAAGTGACTTTTCCTTTTTCGGAAAAGTTTTTTAAATCTTCAAAATATTTCCAAAGCTTAGAGTGATCAATTGGCAGCGGCACCCTTGCAACAGCATCTTTTAGCCTCGTAGTGTGGCACCAGCCAAAAATTGAAACGTGCGGATGATTTGAGTGAGACAGAGCTAAAGAAGGTCACACTCACAATATGTCTTTTGCCTACCTCGCCTCTTACCGCTGAGCTTCAGCCTTGTAGTGTGACTTAAATTCAGAGCGTTCCGACAGCCTTACAACGCTCATATCGCGTATAGTATTAGTCCACAAGAATTTTTATTTCGCTTAAATGTAATCGTTTTTTCAGTATGTTAAATATATAAGTTGCCGCGAAAACACGATTCGCCTTGTTTACCTACTGTGAAGTCATTCTTGTAGTAAACAAGTGCAAATAATTAACTCGGTATCGTTTACTCGAGAGTCGAGGCGCGTTTAGTGTTTACTCACGTGTATGTGTGGCGTGTTTACTACGAATCTAACAACGTGACACTTGAAACCGTCATGGCGGAGAGCGTTTTTAGACATGGCAAAAAAAGCAGTTCTGAAATTGAAATAATCAGCATCGTGTTTTTGTTAATACAAACTAATTTGTGATTTCTTATTCGATAAATTATTGTACGGTTAAAATCTGTTATAACGACATCGAAGGGTCTACTCATATTTGGTCCTAAAAACCGATAGTCGTAACAACCGATGTTTTCGAGGTACAAAGTAATTTTTTATTAAGTACAGTGTAAACTCTTTATAACGAAACTCAAGGGACCGATCATTTTTTATCGTTATAGAGAGTTATCGTTATACCAAATTGTGATCTTTTCTATGTTATAGAGAGTTTATCGTTATAAAGAATAATGTTATAAAGAGTTTACACTGTATGTAGTATTGAATGTGTATAGGAATAATATTCAAATTACCATTATCATTTTTCTGTATTCATAAAATCTGTAATTTTAGTCTGGTTGGAACACTTCTGTGCATACGAATTTTGTTGACACTACAGCTGGTCGTTATAACAGATATAACTCTCCGAAGATATTACATTGAATGGAGGCGTTTAATGCGAAATGTCGTAATAAGCAATTTCGTAAAAAGCAGTGTTTTTTATAAAGCGATCGTATAGCATTCAACCGGGACCTATGATTTTAGTCAAAATAACCGGTATGTTGTTCTAAACGATGTCGTCGTAATCGGTTTTGACTGTATTCACATAATTTAATCGTTGTACCCCGAAAGATAGATACTTAGATAAGATTTTTATTGTCATGGTTATAAAATAAATGTACATCGTATATCATATTATTTATACATGGTGTTCCTATAACCTACCACAATAAAGTTATTTTGTATTTAGTACACAGTTGACATTACTTTTAATAACTTATTTTGTTTTTTTCTGGGAAAAGTCTCAAAAAACCCAGGCAGTCATTAAGTCTATAATTAGTTAAGGATGTGTTTTATCCTCTTATGTTTATTTCGATGAGGTAAGCTATCGACATTGTAGTTCCCGATGTCACTTATAATTTTAAAGTTACTAGCACTGCACTTATTGTAAAAGTTCATTGTTAAGTTTTCACTTCAAAAATGCAATAATTTACCGCGATGTGACGCTACTAGACTGTGTGTACGTAACGAATGAAATATTGTTGGTATTAGGTATATTGTCGTTGCCTTCAATAAATGATGGTAATGATGCCACAGAGGCAGTCTAGACGCACGTCACATAAAAAATGTCATCAAAGTTTCAATTTAAGTGCTTCGCAAGATGAACGACTATAGTAGAATGATTTCTTACGAACACATTTGAGTAACCCCCTGTCTACATATGCCTTTTATACACGTTTTGCACGAAGTTCGATGACTGAAAACTTTGCATCTCTTGAAAAAGATATCGTCAATCGTTCTTTGAATAAATGTTAAAAAAATTCAGCGACAGGATCATTTCAGTTTCAAAAATGCTTTCATTTGCCGCTTATTTTGACAATCGCAAAGGACTCAACACAACACCTATAGGGTTCCGTTGATTTAGAATCATGAAATTTACCAAGAAGCAATGTCTTCTAGCACAAGTAAAAGGAGAAATCTGAAAACCGTTTTGTAATTACACCACAAAAAAGTATTTTTGTATAAACGTCAAAATAGTGCATACTAGCGACATCGGATGGAATCTCTTAAAAGCTATTAGTTTAGACATTTCTGCGCCTTAGCGTGTATTTCTGTGGCCGCTTTAACAACAAATAAGTAAAATAAAATAAAGTTAATAAATATTTGAGGTTGGCTTTTATTAAATGATTAACTAGAGAAAATAATGATATGACTTGATGAACTTGTTAAGAATGAACATGGTATTTATTGCAGGTTATATTTTGTTGGTTAGTTTGATATGTGATAAATTCTCAATATTTGTACGTTTGTTGACACTATTTTTAAACTTTTTAATGAATACCATTTCTAAGAAAATACGATTGAAGTAATTGGATTCTTGGATTAAAATGGGAGGGTTATTGAAATGAAAATTATGTTTGTTGTTGAAACTGTGTTGTGTGTTGTACTAATGATGTACGGAACCCTTCGTGTGTGAGTCCGACTTGCCCTTGGCCAGTTTTTTTTTAATGCGGATATGCTATATTAATCTTTTGCCTTACAAAGTATAAAATCAATATTATATTCGCAAGATTTTTAGAAGGTACAATATATTTATTATGACATAACGCTTATGTCACTGTAAACGTTTTCGTATAAAACAAGGATGGTTTATTTTTATGATTACATAATACACTGGATTACTGCACTATAAACTTTATTACAATAATATCTAACTTATATACAGACTGTTCCTACAGTATCCTACAGCAGTGGTTCCCAACCTTTTACAGCTGGCGACCCACTTTTCCTTCTCAGAATACCTTCACGGTCCGTCGGTCCATGGTGGAGTAAAAAACCTTATTTGTATCGTATTCCTTCTGTCAACTATTGTTGTCGCCCCAGATGAGAGTTGCCTGAATGTGACTTTTGTGACGTTTTACGTTACTTTTTGACCCCTTCACGTTACATTTACGTTATACGTCACAAAACGTTATTTTTGCGCAACATATCGGATGGACTTTTAAAACCTTAATTTTTTGGAGTTCAATAGAAAATCTACGTGAAACGAAACACAACTATAGACGCTTGTGTATATCTGTGGTCGTATCGTGTATAATGTTGGCAATTTGGCATTGCCAACTAAATAGATTAAATCTAAAAAAAAACCCGGGTCGCAGTGCCAAAACCCTGCCGACAATATAGTGTATTTGCTGATACAGGCCTTGTGGCTTTATTATGTGAATTTAAGGTGATTGTTGGGCAAAATAAAAAAATTATCTCCTTAATACACCTCTTAAAATTACATTTTTTTCTTAACTACATTATTATTGTCGATCGAACGTCTACACCAAAATTAAAAACACCTTTTAGTAAATAACTCACTATCTGCAAACTAGTGTTTTCAGAAAATTTGAAAATCCGGTCCTGTCGGGCCGATTTTAATAAAATTTTAGGAGCACTTTTTAATTGCTATTAAAGGGTTAAATTTCAATTTTGAAACGATTCTGAGAATTTTTTAGGTATTTTTGGGCCCAAAAACTTTTTTCAACCCCTAAAAACCACCCTTAAAATGACCCGATTGGGCCTATTTTAAATAGGCTTCGTGCGGTGGTGGATTCCAAAATGTGTGCCAAATTTCGTTAAAATGAATTAACTCCTTCGAAAATTATTGCCCGTACACATATGTACCTATATATATATATATATATATATATATATATATATATATATATATATATATATATATATATATATATATATATATATATATATATATATATATTATATATATAAACATTTTCAAAAATGGTGCCAAAGTGTTTAGGAGGTTATGAAACGTCGAGAAATTTTGGTCCGACCCTTAGGTCCCGCCATCCGACCGATGCCAATAGTGTATGTTGCCATATGGCAAATACACTAATGATATGATCAATGATTTCGTTAATCCTTACATAACAAACCAATCAAATAAAATGATAATTGGAGTCTATAAAAAACATTATAATTGTGTTTATTATACTGAAATATAAAAATTTTATAAGCGTTACTTTTTCGGGGAAAACGTAACTTTTTGAACACTCTTAGGACAGGGCACTGACAACACTGCCCCAGATGCCAAAAATCAAGAAGCAAGAAAACAATCAAAACACAGTTCGATTTATTTCGATTTTTCTTATCTTTTCTGATGATTTATTAGATAGTTTCCGATAGTTTTAGGATTGATTCGCGACCCACCTGTAACTCTTCCGCGACCCACTAGTGGGTCGCGACTGATCGGCTGGGAATCACTGTCCGACAGTATCCGAAATAGAAAACGAACAAAAAAAATTAGATCTTCAAGCCCTAAAAACCACCCTAAAATGGCCCGATTGGGCTCAGTTTAAGGAAGATAAAAGGACAAATCTATGTCTCTGATGGACTACTTTTGTGATTTATGTACGATTTACTAGAAAAAAGTTGGCATTAATTGTGCCAAAAAACACACGTTTTCAATACCACACTCCGACCTTATTCGTACTTATTTCACAAAATTGTTCCAACACAAACCTAAAGTGATTATTCCTTTTTCGGAAAAGTTTTTTACATCTTCAAAATATTTCCAAAATTTAGAATAATCAACTGACAGTGACACCTTTGCAACAGCATTTTTTAGACTCGTAGTGTGGCTTAAATTCAGAGCGTTTCGACTGCCTTAACATTATTGAAATAGTATAAGATATACTTTTCTTTGATAGAAAAACAATTCCAAAACATAAATTTGTATAATAAAATTTTTATTTATAAGCGCTTTCGACCTAAGTCATCATCAGATAAATCATATTATATTAACGTCTTAAATTAAACTGTTAATATTTAAAAATTGAATTGTCACAATGGCTGATCATTTTTATAGAAGGTTACGGAAAGTCAAACAATCAATGACATAAGTTATAATAATTTATAATCTGTTTATATAAGGTATTATTTTCTGTTTTATTAAAGATAAGATTTAAATTCTTTTTTGTATTTAAACACATATTATTTTTAACTATTTCAAATTTTTCTAGTTCGTTTAGAATTAACCCTTTTTGTGATTTATGTAAAATTTTGAAAAAAATATTGCAATCATACGAATGTTCTTTATCTGTTATATGGAAGGCGAAACTTGGTTTCTGATTATTAAAGTTCTTTATGTCACTAATATGTTCTGAAATTCTGTTTTTAAATTTTCGTCCTGTTTGACCAACGTATTTGGCTCCACAAGTACATTCCAAACAATAAACACCACTACATTCTAAATCATTAATAGGTTCCTTGTTAGTAACTAATAAACTTCTTAGTGAAACTTTATTATGGAATACTGTATTAATTGAATGTTTTTTGAAAATATTAACAAATTTTAACACATTTTTGTTTATGAATGGTAAAGAAAAATATTTTTCATCATTATTACCTAATGCAGTTTTAGAACCGTATAATGTACTCTGTTCTTTTAAGTAAAGTTTTTGAAAATGTTTCAAAAACAATTTTTTAATTAAATATTCTAGATATCCGTTATTTGTACCAACGAAAACTATAATTGAGAGTTCCTTAATGAAGTCAACCTTATTCAAGGGATATTTAAACAATCTTTAAACAATATTCAATCAATCATACTGTTATTCGATAATTAAATCATTACAGGAGTTCGTCACGCTAGGAATTGACTCTTTAAACAATATTATGATGATTATTGAAATTCCTCTGTAGTTCGCTAATTTTCACTCGAAATACCCCATCGTTAAAAAAAACCTTTGTTCTGACGAGCCGCCACTGCTATAATCGTATTGGTATAATCGGTTACTGTGTATTTTTCGCTCGAATAAAACCAGAGGGTGTGTTCGAGTCGTCGCTCGTTTTTTTTGCACTGACCGTATGCTATTTTAAAAGTGAATGTGATTTAATTGGCGCCGGAGTAGATGGGGTGCGTTCATCATCATCATTAAACGGCGCAATGCGTCAGGAAGACGGGCGGAGGGGGGGACTGTTTAAACATTTATACACATTGATAAAAGTGTATGGGTTTGACATTAGTTACTAAATCAATGTCGACTGCTTTCTGCTTGTCATCTGTTATCAGAATTAGTGTCATTTGTAATTTAAAACGCGAGCGAGTTCATTTATCATTCCCTTTTTAATCTTTTATTTGGCAAAGCTTTTGCGGTGGCCATTTTAAGTACTACTCAGAAGGTTCGGTTTACATTGTGACCAGTGGCGGCTGTTCAGGTTAAGTAGGTGAAGGGCACCTTAAGGTAGTTGTGGTACAATATTGTCAAAAAGTTATAGATTATACGCGCCACAAAAGTATACTAGCTTGTAGCTAAGTGATCCATAATTTGTACGCAAGACTGTACGCGTGGAAACGTAACCCATACAGTATTCATATGCATGTATACTTTTCTATAAATTGTTGAACTTCAAACCGTTATTTATAAATATTTAGACGGTCAAAAATTTTTTCTTATTTTTTTTAAACTCATAACAAATGCATTGAAAGACTGTCAGTTTTTGGAAAGTTTCTGACAGTTAGTTCTTTTTTTATAAATAAGAAACTGGTTCAGAACTACAGAGATCATATACAATCAATGTTAATTATCCAATTTTTAATTGAATTTATCTCGGATTATATACGGTCGATCGACTTCAAATTTTCAGGGTAATTGTATTATCATGTTCTTAATAAGTATACAAAAATTTAGAATTTTCTGACGGTGTGCCTTAATCACGACAACTACCTTAATGAGAAATACGGAGAAGGATGAGGGATGGAGAAGAAGTAGTCAGTAGAAAGTCTTCTTCCGGCGAATCAATGACCAGTTGTCAACGTGATTGTATGCCGTGAGGCAATTCCAGCGTGTGATGATACGGGTGAAATAGAGGGGGTTACAGACGTTACAGTGGGTAGGGGACCTTGGTCCGAGTCCCGCACTAAGTCATGAGTGTTTTTTTTTTTAACCGACTTCAAGAAAAAGGAGGAGGTTCTTAATTCGACGGAATCTTTTTTTTTTTTTTAAATTTTATTTTTTATGTATGTTTCTCGATTACTCGAAGACGCCCAAACCGATTTGGAAAATTCTTTTTTTGTTCGAAAGGGTATACATCCCAGGTGGTCCCATATAGTTTTTATTAAAATCGGTTCATCCGTTTTTAAATGACGTCAAAAAAACATATTTTTTAATATATGCTGCCTCATATCTCCAACATTTGTAAAGCGATTATGATGATTCTTTTCTTATTAATAGGGCACATCTTCAGGGTGATCCCACATAAATTTTACTTAAATCAGTTCACTAGTTTTTAAAAATGTGCGAAATCAAATCCACCACGAAAAAGAAAAAAATAAAAAAACTTAAAAAAAAAATAGTAACCTCCTTCATAAAAATCACTAAAAAGATGAAAATAATGAAATTTTGAGGTCGGCCGCGCCTATTTAATAAAAGTAGATATGTAATTAAAAGTTTTTGTAATGAAATCGACCTCAAAATTTCATTATTTTTATCTTTTTAGTGATTTTTTTGAAGGAGGCTAATATTTTTTTTTAATAAAAAGGTCTATCAAATTGTAAATGTCCACATATACAGGGTGAGGCACTTAAAGTGTTACAGAGCAATAGCACTTAAACTATTGATGATATCCAAAAAAGTTTTAGACAAAAGTTATTCAGTTTGAATGGGGACTTTGACATTTTTAATAGGAACACCTATTTTTTATCACAAATCATGATTTTTCGATAAAAAATATGCAACATTTGTCTGAAACAATTTTTTATCCGATGCCTCCCTCAACCTCTAAAATGCATGTCAAAATTCGGTTTCTCAAAACTCCATTAAATTTTTAAGCCTAAACAACGACTTTACGCAGAAAATTACAAGAGGTAAAAGTTGTTTGGTTTGGGAAGGATCGTCGATTAAAAATAATAACACCCCACCCGAGCGCGAAAAGAACCCCTACCCCCTGTGGGGGGGTGGTTTTTTTTATGTTTAATCGATGACCCTTCCCAAACCAAACAACTTTTACATCTTTGCAAAAACTTTTTTGTTGACTTTGCTTGCTTTTTAGCACAAAAAACAATATTTAGTATAAAGAAGGATTCTTGTAGGTATAAAATATAAGTAATAAAATTGCCTTCTCTATGATTTTGTATAAATCGGGCTTTAGCAAACGCTTTTCAAATACAAAAAATAATAATATGAAATGTATAATCAGTGAGAATGCAGGGACCCTGGGACCATTAAAAAGTGATCCATTATGGTCCAGATGATTAACTTTTTGATGTGTCAAAATCTGTTTAACTCAGAAATTCCTTTTACAATTTTTATCTTCAACCGAGCTGGGCAGAGTAGTGGTACAGCACTAGACTCGCATTCGGGAGGTACCGGGTTCGAATTCCGGCGGGGGCAGATGTGGCTGGGACTTTTTCCTGCTGCCTCTCGCCGAGAAACGGTAATTCCTGTACCGGCCATCTTGATTGAGGTTTTCCATGGTTTCCCTCAATTAATTCCAGATAAATATCGAGATGGTTCCTTATTTGAGGCCATGGTCGATTACCTATCAAACTCCTAGTTCAAATATTACCTACCTTATCCTAACTTCCTATAAAATAGTAATGGTGCGAATGGCGTCTGTTATGACATAAAGTCGAGAAACGGACGTTAAACGCATTATTATTATTATAATTATTAATTTTTATCTTCACTATTCTGCTATTTGGTTTTCCTTGTGAGCTATGTTCTCGCATCTTTCCCCGGAATTCGTAATTAGAATCTATTAAAAGTTTATTAAGTCAAAACAAAGCAGCTCATAATCCAAGAAGAATGATTTACTACTTTCTCGTACTTTTTACTTAATGTTACAGTTTACTAACCGACCGCCAGAGGTAACTCTCTGTGAATCCCCTAATTCTACCTGTGAGATACAGGTGTTTTCATTTGTAACAATGACGGGCAATCTAGGTAGTAATTAATAGGTGTTACTCTTTCGGTTCTTTAGCTTAACACAAAAATAGACAGATATTAATCTTAATTTATAGTTTCTTATAGAGTTGGGTAACTCAGATCTGAACCAGTTCAAAGAGCCGACTCCGACAGAAGATCCGTGAGAGCCGACTCATTTTTTTTTGAGCCGACGGATCAACGGATCCGCATAACTCAGTGAAACACTTAACATACAGAAGCACATTTTACACTTACGTATCAGTTCTTGCTTTGATGCATCTGTCAGCTCAAATGACTCATGCATCACATGTTTGGCTATGCTTGATTCTATACTGGTCGTGATATGATTGACTGAATTAGACAACTCAGTGGCAGACTGCAGTAACATATTCGGAACTCGGCTCTTTTTGAACCGGTTCAGTGAGCCGGCTCACATACGGGATCTAGATGCAAAGATTCGGATCACTAAAAAGACCAGTTTTTCCCATCTCTAGTTTCTTAGCTATCCAGCCCGGCTTGGTCCGGTGCGTCATAATATAGATTAATTTTTTCAATTTTTTTACTTTTAAGATTGCACGTTATGAAATTGTGAAATTTTTTACGAAACTTTCATGGAAAAATAAATAGATTAATAAACCGTTATAAAAAGTATTCCATCATTATACAAAAAACAACATTATAACATATATCTCTTCTGCGCATGTGTTGATTTTACCCAAAACCAATAGAGCTCTTCATATTTACATACTGAATATCTTCTCAAAATTTAATTTCAATCCGCTCATCCGTTTGGCCTGTATCGTGTTTACAGACTTTTTCAAAAAATATGTTTTTTGAGCAGGGAGAACCTCAAAGCGAAAAAATACTGTGGGATCTCTAATGGGTTGAAATGGTAATACGAGTCGGATTTGTAATCGAATCTTACAAATTGAATTTGACTCACTTCCCTTTATTCGATTGTGCTGAAATTTTGCACACACCTTTGGTTCTGAAGACAATACAATACATTGAATATTACGGTAACTCCAATATGCCCGCCACCACAAAATGTCGGATTACAATCCACGCTTTTATAGATTATACGCGTCACAAAAGTATACTAGCTTGTAGCTAAGTGATCGATAATTTGTACGCAAGACTGTACCCGTGGAAACTTAACCCATACAGTATTCATATGCATGTATACTTTTATTTGTAAATAATTAGACGGACAAAAATTTTTCTTATTTTTTTTTAAACTCATAATAAATGCATTGTAAGACTGTCAGTTTTTGGAAAGTTTCTGACAGTTAGTTATTTTTTTATAAATAAGAAACTGGTTCAGAACTACAAAGATCGTATACAATCAATGTTAATTATCCTATTTTTAATTGAATTTATCACGGATTATATACGGTCGATCGACTTCAAATTTTCAGGGTAATTGTATTATCATGTCCTTAATAAGTATACAAAAATATAAATAAAAAATTATTTTTGTTCTTTTTAGTACACTGCAATAAAAGCGTGTCTTTATAAAAAAAAATTTTCTAATATTTTATTTTTTCAAGTCGGTCAAAAAGCAGCTTTGACCTTCGACCTACGTATGTGTTTCTGTGCTTTATTTTGAGAGAGACTACGCGTCTAAAGCGGCCAGATGCGATATTAATAGAGCAAAGTGAGACCGACAACCAAGATGTACAAATTAGCTTATAACTGGGAAACTTTACCCGCTCAACAAACTTGCTTTCCAGATGCTGAATAATGTTACACTGACCGTAAATTATAATTGCTAAACAGAATTATTTATCACTATAAATTCAAAATTTAAGGAGTGAGTTACACATTTACACTTCACAATATAATGTAGATCAGGGGTTCCCAAACTTATTTTGTCTACTGCCCACTTTGAGAATAAATTATTTTTTAGTGCCCCCATTTTTTCACCTACTTAAAAACCACTATAACTTCAAATTAAATTAATTAATTATTGTGAGCTATATTAGCGGAGATTAAACATTCATTCTAAACGAGACTTTTACTATAATCCGCAAGAGTTAACTTGAGACCTGAGCGCAGTAGGTAGTACGCAATGGCGCTCAGGTCTCAAGTTAACTCTTACGGACTACACCTGCCAATGAGAATGATTATTGAAACGCAATTTTATAGTATTCAGACAGAGTATCTTTTATTCAAAATAAAACAAACATAATCGATTCTTATATAAAAACTAATGTGAAGGATGAATGTGATGCTGTTTAATAAGTTTGTTGATATCAGGTTCCAATTTACTCAAGAACAGCCGCAAGTCGCCACGTTCGGTAACATGCAAACGAATTTTCTTTTTTAGTAAGTAGCGTTGCCACAGCACTAAATCCACGTTCACGCAAATATGATGATGGGAATGCTATCAAGAATCGTTGAACGATTGACCACAATCCAGGGTACAATTGCGGGATCGGTTTTTGAAGCCAAAATTCTTGGTAGCCATTTTTGAACTTGATTTTTATTTCCTCTCGAGTCGAGAGCTCAGTCGGTGTCTAAGAGTCCTCCTAGCTCGATGAAATTACAAATCGCCTCCCAAGCCTCTACACAACGCCCCCATTTTTTTCTGGGTCTCTTACCGCCCCCCTTTAGGCCTGCAGCGCCCACAAGGGAGCGTTATCGCCCACTTTGGGCATTATAAATAGTATATATAGTATATTATTTACTAGAAAAAAGTTGGCATTAATTGTGCTAAAAAAACACACGTTTTCAATGTCACACTACGACCTTATTCGTATTTATTTCACAAAACAGTTCCATCACAAACCTAAAGTGACTCTTCCTTTTTCGGAAAAGTTTTTTAAATCTTCAAAATATTTCCAAAAATTAGAGTATTCAATTGACAGCGGCACCCTTGCAATAGCATCTTTTAGCACCAGTCAAAAATTGAAACTTGCGGATGATTTGAGCGAGACAGAGCTAAAGAAGGTCACATCCACAATATGTCTTTTGCCTACCTCGCCTCTTAAAGCTGGGTCTCAGCACAAACTGTGTGAAAGTGATCCAACACTGTTAACCTAGCTAATTATGAATTCAAATATTCAACTGAGAACACATTTCGTTGTTTAAAAGTATAGACTAATATAAAAGTACGCAACACAGAAATTACTTACTTTCTTCACACATTTCTGAACAAAGCACTTTAGTTTTAACATAAAAGTTTTCGAATTTTCTTTCGAACAACTTTCGTCTTGCAACAAGTGTATCTAAAACAACAAAAAGAAAGAAAATGAAACAAAAACATTCACATGATGAAAAGTTCTACGTGGCAAAATAAACGTTTTTTATTTACTCCGTTCACAGGTGGATCGCGAAAGGTAAATACATTTTTTGTTTGAAGAATGTCATTATAGGTTCGCTGAATAAATTTCACAAATAAATGTATAGTCTAAGAGCTCGCAGCGTTTTACCCTTCATCATTAATTGGTTCAATATTGTTTGGTATCGTACTCCAGTTTAAAAACTGTTTACACTTTTTAGCACGCTTTTATTAGCTTCACCTGTATGTAACGAAATCTTTGAACGTGAAATTCACCTACTTCAAAACGTCAGATTAAACTGAAACTTTGCACACTTATCAAGGACCGATGACAATACAATAATTTAATAAGTTTGTTCCATTATCCTGACCAGAACCTTTAGGATAAAAAAAATAAGATTTTTGAATGTATGTGATTGAATCTTTGAACGTGAAATTAACCTACTTCAAAACGTCAGATTAAACTGAAACTTTGCACACTTATCCAGGACCGATGACAATACAATAATTTAATAAGTTTGTCCCATTATCCTGACCAGGACCTTTAGGATAAAAAAAAAGATATGAATGTATGTGACGGAATCTTTGAACGTGAAATTCACCCACTTCAAAACGTCAGATTAAACTGAAACTTTGCACACTTATCAAGCACCGATGACAATACAATAATTTAATAAGTTTGTTCAATTATCCTGACCAGGACCTTTAGGATAAAAAAAAAGATATGAATGTATGTGACGGAATCTTTGAACGTGAAATTCACCCACTTCAAAACGTCAGATTAAACTGAAACTTTGCACACTTATCAAGGACCGATGACAATACAATAATTTAATAAGTTTGGTCCATTATCCTGACCAGGACGTTTAGGATAAAAAAAAAGATATGAATGTATGTGACGGAATCTTTGAACGTGAAATTCACCCACTTCAAAACGTCAGATTAAACTGAAACTTTGCACACTTATCAAGCACCGATGACAATACAATAATTTAATAAGTTTGTTCCATTATCCTGACCAGGACGTTTAGGATAAAAAAAAAGATATGAATGTATGTGACGGAATCTTTGAACGTGAAATTCACCCACTTCAAAACGTCAGATTAAACTGAAACTTTGCACACTTATCAAGCACCGATGACAATACAATAATTTAATAAGTTTGTTCAATTATCCTGACCAGGACCTTTAGGATAAAAAAAAAGATATGAATGTATGTGACGGAATCTTTGAACGTGAAATTCACCCACTTCAAAACGTCAGATTAAACTGAAACTTTGCACACTTATCAAGGACCGATGACAATACAATAATTTAATAAGGTTGTCCCATTATCCTGACCAGGACCTTCAGGATTTGAAAAATTACAGCAAGCAAGCTAACACACTGTACAGTGACGTACGTTACAGCTAGTGAGTTAATTATTGAAGGGTGTATTTAATTGAGTGTAAATCGGTAATAACTAAATTGTAAGTTGTAGCAGGAAAGTGTGAAAGAGTAAATTTTTCATTGACAACGTTGGGATACGTCAAAAAACAGTAATAATGATTACTGTCACTGTAGATGCAACACGCTGTCAAGACGATTTCTTATAAACTTGTGAGCAGATACGACATTACGTTGTAACAGATAGATAGACTTTTTTGCGCTGAATCCAAATATACCTTCATCTAAAAATTGCGAGACTGTAAAGCAATACGAAGGCTAATACGGTGGAACCGAAGGCTCCACTAAAAATGTCGCAGGTAGCGACCCGGTACATTATTTCATTGCTTCCCCGCTTCCATATTACTATAATGATGACTCACTCTCCACTATTTCAAAACCGCAGTATTTATCGGTACCTATATATATTATTTCTCAAATGTGTTTTTTTTGTCGGTCTGAAATATCTTCCTTAATACTGTATCAATATTAATGTTTGATACTACGTTTTGGAGTTTCTGTAATGACGAAAACTGCGTTAATATCTTAAAATTAATATTAATGTTGTCATCCATAATTTTTTAAGCTTAAAATTAGCAGGAAATTGGGCAAAATTAAAATTTATAATCAATTTAGCGACGTTTCGGTTTGTTTATTAAACCTTCATCAGGCTTCTAAAACATACATAATAAGAAATTAAAAACAATACAATGAGTTAATAAAATTGAAACAATATAAATATACCTTGATTTATGTAGTTCAATAATAATAACTTATTATACATCCCTTATAATACTCATTAAAATTTCCAAAATTCTTTATTTTTTTATTTTTTTTAAATTAAATTAAAAATTAATTGACAGAAACATTTTTTTGTTAAGTTATTCAAATGGGGAAAAAATGAACGAATAAATACATAAACATATTGACGAGCAAAGTAAACTAGATTACACCAATAACAACACGGGAATAATAAATCAAAATATCTTTCATAAACAAAACTAAACACCAACCTGCTACCACAGATAATTAATTTATGCAATTTAAGTGTTAGAACATTAAAATTGTATGAACCAAAACATCCACGATATCAGCCAGAAATATTCAATTATATTTCTAAAAGTTATTTTAATGTTAAAAATTAAAATTTTTTAAATTTTAACAAGATATTATTGTACATTGCACTAAGATTTTGGGTATCAGTAGGTACGTTTATTTAGTGTCATGTAATTTAATCCAAACCATTTCACTCATGTTCCGTTTAAACCAATTGTTTTCTAAATCTAAAATCTTTGTTTCACCAAAATTAAACGCATGACCTGAGTCAAAATGATGAGACGCTAACGCTGTTTTATTATAAATTTTAATTTTGTCCAATTTCCTGCTAATTTTAAACTTAAAATTAATGTTTTCACAAAAAAATACAGTTTAAAAATTTTAACAATTTCATTACAGAAAATAACGTTCAGAAAATGTCGCCATCTGGTGACAATCTCTTTATTTTAACAGTTGTCGGTAATATTAAGTGACAGTGGCTCCGAAGTCTGAATAGAATAAAATAAAATTTATTTCCATCCTGTAATTTTACGTAACTGACCAGAAGCGGTGCGAAGTATACGCACGTGTTCGCTAGTAATATATGATTTGTTTTTTGTGGCCATGATTACACTGTCGTTAAATATTTAACGGAAGCATCAAATGGTCCGAGCTCGTAAGGAAAGTGACATTTCAAAATGACATTGTGGTATTTGTTTTTCGTTAGGTTACACAAACTCAGGAACGCAATATTATTTCTATCGACTTTCAAGTAGTTGGTATAGTCGGTTATTGACAAAAACGACCCGCCACTATTAGACGGAGAGCCTACCGTCAGATGTCGTATGTATCGAGTGAGTTAGTATTGGAACAGACAAAATATAGGGCGTCACAATTATCATTATTTTTATTCTGTCAGATCATTGGCAACTGACGGCACTGCAGGCTGTTTTTATAAAATTTTATTTAACTTGCCATACCGAGCCGGGTAGAGTAGTGGTGACAGCACTAGACTCGCATTGGAGAGGTACCGGGTTCGAATCCCGGCGGGGGCAGATGTGGCTGGGACTTTTTCCTACTGCCTCTCGCCGAGAAACGGTAATTCCTGTACCGGCCATCTTGATTGAGGTTTTCCATGGTTTCTCTCAATTAATTCCAGATAAATATCGAGGTGGTTCCTTATTTGAGGCCATGGCCGATTACCTATCAAACTCCTAGTTCAAAAATTGCCTACCTTATCCTAATTTCCTATAATTCCTTCATTCGCCCATTGCTATTACATTAGTTGAAGTTGTAAAAAAATGTAGAAATAACGGGAAGTGGTAGATGAAAAATAGTAATAGTGCGAATGGCGTCTGTTATGACTTAAAGTCGAGAAACGGACGTTAAACGCATTATTATTATTATTATAAGTATTTAACTTGCCATATTTGTCAGTTAATGTCAAAATTTGCAATCAAAATTTAGACTAGATCTAACTAAACTAGAATTTTGAAGTTTCGTACACTTGTATAAGCTCAGTGACAGCGCATGAATTCAATATGGCGGGCGCCCCAAGATGTCGAATTATCTTTTTTTTTTTCGCAATGCTCTTGGCATGTGTATTAAATGAAAGGGTTTAATGAGTTGAATACGGTCGGCTGTGTGACGTTATTGTAAATCTAATATGGCGTACGCCCCAAGATGGCGGCTACACAACTTTCTCGACATGTGTGTCAAATGAAAGAGTTTGATGGGTGGAAAACGATAAGCTATTTGACGTTATTTTAAGCCCTATATGGCAGACGCTTAATTTTGTACACATATTATGTATTTCCGATGACAACACATGATTAAATCGTTTTTTGATTTGAACTGTCAATTGTTTTTAATAAAGTAATGTTTTAAAAGCAAATGTTTTAAAAGAATAAGACGACCAAAAGAAAATACTAGTAAAAAAATGCTTTTTAAAGACAAGCTTTTATTAAAATCTACCAAAAAGAAAAAATACTTTTAAATAATTTACATTGATATTTATAAGAGCGTAAGGTGTAAACCCACGCTTTTATATTATGAATCTAAATTAATAAAACAAATTTTCCTTTTCAGTACGGTTCAATGAAAACTTGCCTTTAAAAGCTGTTTTTTTTATATTTCATTTTGTTCGTTTTAGACTTTATTCAACTTTATTTTTCTTATTCATTCGTCAGAGGGTGACACATGGTTCGCAGTAAAATAGCAAACGCTGTATTGTGTTGTTGAACGTAGTCAGCGAAAGGATCATTAGAGACGATTAGAATTGTCCCAGCCCTGACAGTATACAAGCAATTGCGTTTTTTTCGATATCGACTGACGACGTAGGACGCACGTATCGGCTTAATTAAATCTCGCGACATCCGCCCACGTTTCCGAATTGTTGTTAAGCGTTTCCGGCAGAGTTTCGAGTGGCGGCTCGATAACACACGTAAAATTCGATCCTCTGAGCTCCTATGAGTAAACATACTCACGTAACTTTGCTACAAATATATTATGTCAAGTCTTATAAGCCAGTACTTCCAAAACTTTTCTTTTCTATAAGCTTTCATTGAAGTGAAAACTTCTTCAGGCGCGTTCTTGCTGAGGAGGGAACTTAAATGAACCGTCACGCTCGGGTCGGTGACGCTGAATCGGGTATACTCGGCTCCAGTCGTCATCAGCCACGCTTTGGATGTAATCACTATTTTAATACGTAACTTTGCTACTAATATAGTATGTCAAGTCTTATAAGCCAGTACTTCCAAAACTTTTCTTTTCTGTAAGCTTTCATTGAAGTGAAAACTTCTTCAGGCGCGTTCTTGCTGAAGAGGGAACTTAAGTGAACCGTCACGCTCGGGTCGGTGACGCTGAATCGGGTATACTCGGCTCCAGTCGCCATCAGCCACGTTTTGGATGTAATCACTATTTTAATACGTAACTTTGCTACTAATATATTATATCAAGTCTTGCAAGCCAGTTTTTCCTAAACTTTTCTTTTCTATAAGCTTCTATTTAGCCAAATTTCTCTGTCTGCTACAAATCTTGCAAGTCAATTTTGACGCAATTCCGATTGTCCGATTGAGTTAAAATTTTGCAAACATGTGTAGTTCTAGGGTGGTAGTGGAGCTAGGGTTTAAGAGGGAAAGAGGATGTTAAAAATTTAGAAACCGTGTGTTTGAATCCTGAACTCTGGTTTCATTTATCTATTGTACATTATAGATGCTCGACAACTTAGGTCATTAGTGTCTTTATATCAAATAACATAATATTCACAACTCTGGTTTTGCACTCCACTTATTACGGTCTAGTTGAAGTGAAAGATTTTTGGATAATTATTCTAGAATTTACTAAATGCGTTTTTCAAAAAACTCGTTTTAACTAGTTAAAACTGGTATTGATGAAAGGCCTATGTTACAACTAATGTTGACCAGTTGAATCACATTTTAATTTAATTCGGGTTCTAATGGTACCATATACTACAATTTCCAACTTCGAAACAGCATTTTTCTTAGCATTTTTATCAAAATTTAGATTAAAGGGCGTTTTTTCCTGTGTAGAACAATCATCTGTTACTAGAAAGAATATCATAACTTAAATCCGGCAAAAATTTCCTTTATTAGTGTATTTGCCATATGGCAACATACACTATTGGCGTTGGTCGGATGGCGGGACCTAGGTGTCGGACCAAAATTTCTCGCCGTTTCATAACCTCCTAAACACTTTGGCACCATTTTTAAAAATGTTTATATATATGTATATATATATATATATATATATATATATATATATATATATATATATATATATATATATATATATATATATATATATATATATATATATATATATATATATATATATTTATATACGTATATATATATATGTGCGGGCAATAACTTTCGAAGGAGTTAATTAATTTTAACGAAATTTGGTATACATGTTGGAATCCATCACCGCACGAAGCCTATTTAAAATGGGCCTAATCGGGTCATTTTAAGGGTAGTTTTTAGGGGTTGAAAAAAGTTTTTGGGCCCAAAAATACCGAAAAAATTCTCAGAATCGTTTCAAAATTGAAATTTAACCCTTTAGTAGCAATTAAAAAGTGCTCCTAAAATTATAAGCAAATCGGCCCGACAGGACCGGACTTACAAATTTTATGAAAACACTAGTTTGCGTATACGAATTTACATACTGAAGGTCGTATTTAATTTGGTGTAGATGTTGGATTGATAACAATATTTCAACTAATAAAATTATTATTTTAAGGGGTGTATTAAGGGGTTCAATTTTTTTTATTTTGTCCAAAAACAAACTTAAGTTCGCATAATAAAGCCACAATACCTATATTAGCAAATACACTATATTGTCGGCAGGGTTGTGGCACTGCGACCCGGGTTTTTTCTACTTGTCATAACTTCTCATTTGATGCCCATATCAAGGGGTTTGTAAAGAAATAGATGATCCGCCATTTTGTCTCGACCGTCATTTTGGATTTGGAATGTGCTGATAATCCGCTATTTTGTGGTGGCGGCCATATTGGATCTACCATATTATTCAAGGTACTATATTATATTGTCTTTAGAACCAAAGGTGTATACAAAATTTCAGCTCAATCGAACAACGGAAAGTGAGTCAAATTCAACTTGTAAGATTCGATTACAAACCCTCAGACATCGGGACAGATGAAAGTAAATAAAAGCTTGTAAAAATATCCTTCTAACAAGTAACTACTCAAACACCTGCACTCTATCCTATTGGGTCAATTAGTCATGATATTGATCGCATTTGCCATTACGTGTTAGGAATTATATAAACCGGTTAATTTGATAAATTTTCATATTTTTATTTATTCAGGTCTAGCAGTGTCAGTGAGATGGTTCAGATTTGCTTATTTGACACGGTTAATCTTAAAACAGATACTGATAACCTGAATAATTCGTACTCTAATCTTATAAATCGTGTTTAAGTTTCGCGGGCCTTTCATACGGTAGAGTCACCTAGCGGATTTGATGGCATGGCATAAATCTTATAGCTGGACGCTTAGTAATAAAACACGAGGCGCGCAGTGTTAAGGTTAGATTAATATTATTGATAATAATTTGTTACTTGCTAATAATAATTGGACTGATATACGACTGGATAATAATTTTTATTAAGAATTCTGAGTTTTCTTTTGTACTGAGTGATTTAAATGTATGTATACTAATAATAGTGTTTTGATAACTGTCAGTGATAATTTGATATGGGACTACTTATGTGTTGACTGTTACTTATTCAAGGTATTTGTTTTATTGTATATTTTAATTTATGATTTGTTTATTGTAATTTTTATTTGTCTCTGCATAGATACCTGATGAAGTCAGAATAAAACTGACAAAACGTTGTATGTTAACGTTGGTAAATTCGTGTCCATAATTTTAATGAAGTTGGAATCGTAGGGAATTGGACAGTTTATGAAAAGAATTAACTTTGATTAAGTTGTTGGAATCGTAGGGAATTGGACAGTTCATGAAAAGAATTAACTTATATAATTATATAATCAAAGTTAATTCTTTTCATAAACTGTCCAATTCCCTACGATTCCAACTTCGTTGTATATTAACATTCAATTGTATGATCTTTTCAGTACAATTCATATAAATTTTCATTTATTTTTCATATTCACCGGCTGTATTCGTGGTTATGTATAATTGCCGATTATTATATATACAGTCAAAACCGTTTACGACGACCTCGTTTAGAACAACATACCGTTTATATTGACCAAAATCATAGGTCCCGGCTGAATGCTATATGACCGCCCTATAAAAAAACAATGATTTTTAAGACATTGCTTATTACGACATACCGCATTAAGCGACTACATTTAATGTGATATCTTCATATCTTCGGAGAATTATATCTGTTAGAACGACCAGCTGTATTGTAAACAAAATTCGTACGCACAAAAGTGTTCCAAACAGACTAAAATTACAGATTTTATGAATACAGAAAATTGAAAATGATAATGTGAATATTATTCCCATTAATATCTATTGATTAATATGTACCTACACATTCAATAATACTACATACTTATAATAAACAATTACTTTGTACCTCGAAAACATCACCGGTTGTTACGACTATCGGTTTTTACGACCAAATATGAGTAGACCCTTCGATGTCGTTATAACAGATTTTGTCTGTAATTCACCAGTTAGTTACACAGATTAGATAATAATTTTTATTCTGCAAGTTTCGACAACATAGAATAGGTCAAAAATTCACGCAAAAACACATTAAATATACCGTAACATATGTACTGAAAATCAATCAAATCAGATCATTATAATTAGATGAAATTAGATTTTGAAGGCTGCTGGGTAAATAATTACTTTGGTATGCCGCAAACCACGAACTTCCTTTGAAAACCGCTGATGTAAACCGAACCTTTTTCCGATATCAGCGGCGTATTTCCGCCGAGGACTGCTGAATTTACTGGCTCACTGGAAAACGTGTGAAAAGATAACTAATCTTATTTGCAAGAAAAATTCAATTATGTTTCTGAATAACGAAAAAATTGCTTATTCTTAAAAAAAAATATAAAGGCGAATTTTTGTTTCCCTTTTTTTCAGTTTTGTAAAGACATTTAATTCGCGAATAAGTTGCCTATTTTCAAAGAAATACTGTTCATGTTCTACTTGAAACTTTGATATTAGTAAATATAAAATTAACAGGGAACTGGACAGTATTAAAATGTATACAATCAATTCAGCTCCGTTTCGGCTTTGTTATTAAGCCTTCCTATGGCTTCTAAAATATACATAATAAAATTGAAATAATAATAATAATGCGTTTAACGTCCGTTTCTCGACTTTATGTCATAACAGACGCCATTCGCACCATTACTATTTTCCATCTACCACACTTCCCGTTATTTTTCTACATTTTTAAAACTTATGTAATAGCAATGGGCGAATGAAGGAATTATAGGAAATCAGGTTAAAGTAGGCAATTTTTGAACTAGGAGTTTGATAGGTAATCGGCCTTGGCCTCAAATAAGGAACCATCTCGATATTTATTTGGAATTAATTGAGGGAAACCATGGAAAACCTCAATCAAGATGGCCGGCACAGGAATTACCGTTTCTCGGCGAGATGCAGTAGGAAAAAGTCCCAGCCACATTTGCCCCCGCCGGGAGTCGAACCCGGTACCTCCCGAATGCGAGTGTAGTGCTGTCACCACTACTCTACTCAGGTCAATAAGTTAATAAAATTAAATCAATATAAATATACCTTGATTTATAAAGTGCAATAATATTAATTTAGTATACAACATCCTTTAGATTACTCATTATAATTTACAAAAATTCTTTATTTTTTGTTAAATTAAAAAGTAGTTGACAGATTTTTTTTTAAGTTAGTCAAATGTGAAAAATAAACGAATAAATACATAAACAGACTAAACAGCTGACGAGCAAAGTGAACTAGATCTCACCAATAACATCGCGGGAAATATAAACCAAAATAACTTTCTAAAAAACTAAAAAACCTGACACCTCAGATAATTAATTTATAATTTTAGTGTTTAATATTAAAATTGTATAAGCCAACCATCCACGATGTCAGCCTTCAATATTCAATTCTATTTCTGAAAGTTATTTTAGTGTTTAATATTAAAATTTTTTATATTTTTTTGTATTTTACTGTTATAACTGCTCAGTCATCTACGGAACCGCGGGTATTGGCTAGTGATAAATAAAAGACACGCTGTCACTGGCAGTGGCTACCAGAAAATGGCCTTTTAATTAATTAAAATTAAATCGCGCCTGTTTGTTTTAATGTATGTAAGTTAACTAATCCGAACTGCACATGATTAAACGTAACGACTTAAAACTTTTGTTAATATCTCCGATTGATTTTGATTCAAAACAGTGCTTGGCTCTTTGTTTATTCCATGTATTTTTGTAGATGTGAATGTACTAGACTCTCATTTGAGAGGTGCTGGCTTCGAATCCCGGCGGAGGCAGATATGGCTAGGAATTTTTCCTACTGCCTCTCGTCGAGAAACGGTAATCCCTGTACCGGCCAACTTGTTAAGCTTTTCCATGACTTTCCTTAATTAATTCCACGTTGTGCAAACATTTTACCGAGTGGCGTAGAATAGTGGTGAGAGCACTAGACTCGCATTCAGGAGGTGCTAGCTTCGAATCCCGGCGGAGCAGATGTGGATTGGACTTTTTCCTACTGCCTCTCGTCGAGAAACGATAATCCCTGTACCGGCCATCTTGTTGAACTTTTCTATGACTTCCCTTAATTAATTCCACGTTGTGCAAACATTTTACCGAGTGGCGTAGAATAGTGGTGAGAGCACTAGATTCGCATTCAGGAGGTGCTAGCTTAGAATCCCGGCGGAGCAGATGTGGATTGGACTTTTTCCTACTGCCTCTCGTCAAGAAACGGTAATTCCTGTACCGGCCATCTTGTTGAACTTTTCTATGACTTCCCTTAATTAATTCCACGTTGTGCAAACATTTTACCGAGTGGCGTATAATAGTGGTGAGAGCACTAGATTCGCATTCAGGAGGTGCTGGCTTCGAATCCCGCCGGGGAAAATGTGGCTTGGACTTTTTCCTACTGTCTCTCGTCGAGATACGGTAATTCCTGTACCAGCCATCTTGTTGAGGTTTTCCAAGGTTTCTTTCAATTAATTCCAGATAAATATCGTGATGGTTCCATACTCGAGGCAATAGTAGATTACCTATCAAACTTCTAGTTCAAAATTTGCCACCCTTCTCCTAATTTCCGATAATTCCTTCATTCGCCCATTGCTATTAGTTAAGTTGAAGATTTAGAAATGTAGAAAATAACGGGAAGTGGTAAAATGAAAAATAGTAATGGTGCGAATGGCGTCTGTTATGACACAATGTCTACAAACGAACGCATTGTTATTATTCCTGTATTTTCTCAGAGTGGCGCTTTTTCCGCGTCGTGTTGCCAAGCTGAACCGAATCGATTCTAATTAGATTTCCCAACCTCTCTAAATATGTAGTAAAATCGTTGGATCTAGGGATCGTGAATCTAATCTGATATCGCTAACGCACTTATGTTGTAAATTCAGGGATGTAGTCGTACCAAGACGCATTTGCACCGTAAAAAGAGACAAAGCACATTTGACCTTCCTCTTCTTTCATTGAAAATGCCCGAAAGGTATTAAAGTCGGCGCACACATGTTACTTTTTGAATCGAAATCGCGCGATTTAGGATAGGAAATTGCGATGACTTAGCACCTAGAAAGCATGCAAGGTGTTTGTTGCGGAAGTTGTTTTTGATAACGTCAAAGCAGTTATTTCTTAAAACAACAAAGTGGCTTATAATAGCGACATCGGACGGAACTTCTGAAAATCTATTAGTTATATCATACTAATATTATAAAGAGGAAAGATTTGTATTTTTGTGTGTATGTTTGTAATGAATAAACTCAAAAACTACTGTGCCGTTTTAAAAAATTCTTTCACCATTAGAAATCTACATTCACCCTGAGTAACATAGGTTATATTTATTGCTAGAAAATATTAGGGATCCTTACTAAAACTTTAGTAACGTAACCCAAGGTGTAAAAAAATGCCATAAAACATCTTTCGTCGTATGCGCTGCGGAAACTATTAATGATAGAACAAAAGTATGTTCTACAATATTAAAGAACATATCAATAACTACAAAAAACTTCGCGATACTATATGTCCAACTATTATCGGTATGTCACAATAACCACTTTTTACATTTTAATAATCTATATAGATAAAAGACGATGTATATGTAATCTATGGACTCCAAACGGGTAGATCATTTTAGATGAAATTTTCAGACAATCTTTAGATTAGCCCAGCGGGTGATCTTCTGAAGTTTGGTAGCGATCGGGTCAACAGAATTTTTTAAATTTCTTTTTGGGAAATAAGATTTTTGTTCGAGTTTTAAACATTCATAAATAAAAGCGATTGAATTCGCGCAAATTCAATACACGTTGAGAATTTAATGATAATGATTCTCATCTTTCATATCCTATATATTACATTTACACCCGGGCGAAGCCGGACTGGGCCGCTAGTTAGCTATGAATAACAACTTTTGACAGTTAAATAACCTCATTACTTGTATTTTCCTATTTTAATTTACCAATGTACATCTTTAACGAAAATGTGAATATCAATTATCACGATCACGCCAAAGAAGTATAACTTCTGCCGCGCTTACATAAGTAAGTACACACACCAGTTCTGTTGTGTCTTAAGGCTGTCGGAACGCTCTGAATTTAAGCCAAAAATAGGGCTTCGGCTGTGTTTGATATTTCTGGCTCTAAGTGGCCAGAAATATGGTTTTTATATATTTCTCGAAAGATCGTTGATATAATACTTGTTTTGAGTTTTATATTTTTATTAAAACCTTTAATTGTTCAATACATTATTATAATTGATTTTATTTACACTTTTGTTTGTAATTTATAATTTAGTATAATTGTCACACGTAGTTTTTAATTTTGAAAACTTATTGAACTTGTTTATGTTTTTCTGAGTTACTAAAAACATTGGTTTTTTAACAATTAAAATAAAAAACCAACTGTTCCGATCTGGAACAAGCTGATAGCTGATTGTAGATTTATTCTTCAACATTTTGCAAAAATTCTTTCTCTATAAGGAAGATGAAGGGCAAATCTAGGTCTCTTACTACAAAACAGTTGGCATTAATTGTGCCAAAAAAACACACGTTTCCAATGTCACACTACGACCTTATTCGTACTTATTTCACAAAATTGTTCTATCACAAACCTAAAGTGACTCTTCCTTTTTTGGAAAAGTTTTTTAAATCTTCAAAATATTTCCAAATCAATTGACAGCGGCACCCTTGCAACAGCATTTGTTAGCCTCGTAGTGTGGCTTAAATTCAGAGCGTTCCGACAGCCTTAAAACCATGTTTTCAGTGTACAGCCCTGCGTAAGTTGCGTAAACTAAGGAGATCGAACTTGGCATGTTGCACTAAACTAAGTTGAAAACTAAGTAATACGCCATCACTGGAACTATGACTTTCCAATCTCATTTCCTTAAACACATATCCTGATAATATTAATATAGCTATATAATGCGCGGACTTGTAAAATGTGCCTGGTTCACATCAATACGCACTACGCATGTCAAGTTCAGCACATCATACAAAAGTCTACTGGACAACACTGCTGAAATTTTATTATTGAATCAAACAGAAATATGATGGAAAAAACACCAAATCGGGAGTAGCCTGACGGGCAAAAAATCCCACATAGAATAAATAAACGCTCTCTTGCCCCATTGGACTACTTTTTGAATAGCACTTGTTCTAGAGTCGGCGCTAGAGATGGTAAAAACGGATCTTTTTAGTGATCTGCATCTTTGCATCTGGATCCCGTATGTGAGCCGGCTCACTGAACCGGTTCCAAAAGAGCCGAGTTCTGAATATGTTACTGCAGTCAGCCACTGAGTTACCTAGTTCAGTCAATCATATCATGACCTGTATAGAATCAAGAATGCATAGCCAAACATGTGATGCATGAGTCATTTGAGCTGACAGATGCATCAAAGCAAGAACTGATAAGTAAGTGTAAAATGTGCTTCTGTGTGTAAAGTGTTACACTGAGTTATGCGGATCCGTTGATCCGTCGGCTCAAAAAAAAGTGAGTCGGCTCTCACGGATCTTCTGTCGGAGTCGGCTCTTTGAACCGGTTCAGATCTGAGTTACCCAACTCTAATGGAACCCAAAAAGTAAAAATCATAAAAATGGAAATTTGGTCCACAAAAGCGTCGTCCATCTTGTTTGTTATCGATTTGAATACTTTGCAGACACGTTTACTAAAAGTGTCTGCAAAGCATGTCTGGCTGGTGCAGCAAACGTGTTCAAATGTGTGAGCAAAGTCTTTGTTCAAATATTTGTTTGTGTCTGGCGCTTTCATTTCATAACAATTGTGCATTAATAGTTTTACAACACTAAAAACTAAATACCACGTTTATCTTGTGTTTATCGAGGTTATAGATTTTTCCTTAGAACAAAAAACTACGTGATAAATAATTAAATTCAGTATATTTTGTTTCTTTTTTTCACAACAACGCCGCGCAATAACGCAACGCCTGGCTTCAATATGGTTACTAATTGCCACATACCCTTGATCCCTTCATTCCTTGCGGAGATCTTAGCATTGCGATCTCTTACCCGATACGTGCTCTTACCCCGAACGACTCTATTGTGGCTTTATTACGTAATCTTAGAATCTTAAATGTATAGAACGCCTGGTATACGAACGCTAAACCGGTTGTAATCTTTCGAGTTCTTATTGAGGACACGTAGCTGATTATTATAGCCTGTAGGATTTTCCATTGCCTCATCTTCAACAAAAACGACGTGACCGGAAATAAAAGAACAAAACTGAATTTATAGATACAGGATGTCTCAAAATAATCGCCTGCCAACAGTATACTGAAATGGAGGAAAAAAACGCGTCAGCCTCGCCTAGATAAACTCACGAGGGAACTGAAACTTCTTTAGAATCATAAACTCGTTTTATTTATGCATTATCCATTTTGCGTTACCAAGATTTCTCTTGAAAATTAGTATAAAAGAAGAAATCCTTTCCAAAACTTTTTTTAAAAATATTTATTAAGCGCTTTCGGACGTTATTCGTCCATCTTCAGAAATAATAGTTTTACAAATTATGGTATAAAAACCTTACACAATTTATAATTATTTTACATTCTGGATATATATAAATAGAATAAAACTATCAATTAGGTTAACCAAATCGAAGATTTCTCTTATAATTAATATATATAATTTCCCCTTTACCGTCACCAAATATTTATAACAGATACGTCACTTCAAAATATTCAGAGCAGAGATATCTTTACACATTTTTTGATCCGATGTTACGAGATTTTTATAAATTAATTGTAACCAATAAGCTGAGTGGAATACAAAAGAATGTTAGTAAACCACGCCTACTTCCCTTCGGTCGACGACGAGCAAAAAGAGCACGAAGAAAAATGACGAAACATGTTGTTAGGTATGTTGACGTCCATATTTAATGTTAATAGCTGGTAAACTTCACGGGAAATTGGTACAACTTATTAAAACACCTTATTGAGCGATATATAACGTTTCGCCGACCATTGCGACTTCATCAGATACTGAAAAATTTGAGTTTTTTTCAGGTAGATTTAAATTTCGAAAATAACGCTGAATGTTATTAAGAATATAAGGCGGTTTTTCTGTATCATTAATATCATTATTAGAAAAAAAAATTAAATCATTATCTTGGTTAATACTTTTAAGTAAAATATAATTTTTTAAAACTTCGTAATGATCATTTTGTGGTATATTAAAAATAACGTTGCTTACTAGTGAGGCAATTGACGTAGGTAAAGATGAAACTAATAAATCATATTTTTGAAAAGAATTGTTAATGTGATTAAGAGAAAAAAGTCTCTCAATTTGCTTAAAATACATTTCAGGATCAGTTAAACTGAATTCAGGAAGTTTAATCTGAACAATATTATTCCGATTTGCCATAATATAATACTTATTTTAATTAATGTGAAAATCGTGTTCAAAACAGTAGTCGAGGGTCACCAATTGTAAGTTCTTGATAAGCACTTACTTTAAATAAATAAAACACCTTATAATTGAATAATGAATAATTATTCGTAATTAATGTTTTCTCAAAAAAGTGATCAAAAGATTAATTTTTTCAGAATGTTATTAAAAACAACCTTCAATTTTCCTCGTAGCTAAGGAAAAATAATTTAGACATTATAGAGAAAGGAAGTTCTTGTAACAAAGCTTGCTACACTAGTAATTTTGTTATGTTTTCTCTTTTTACTTCATATTTTCCGTCGCACTCATTTTTCTCGTCTAACAATGCGGGTTTACATTTTAACAAATCGTCCATGTACCTATTCCGATCGAACATGAAAAATGAACATTTATAAACCGTGTATTTGAACCCTAAATTCTGGTTTCATTTATCTATTGTAGATTAATTATAGATGCTCGACAACTCATTAGCGTCTTTACATCAAATAACATAATATACACAACTCTGGTTTTGGACACCACTTATTAAGGTCTAGTTGAAGTGAAAGATTTTTGGATAATTATTCTAGAATTTACTAAAAGCTTTTTTCAAAAAACTCGTTTTGACTAGTTAAAACTGGTATTTGACCAGTTGAATCGCATGAACATTTTTCAAAAAACTTTATAGGTATTCCATTTTGTTATAATTTTTTAACAATTCGCAGTGCAGCTTAACATAATATTCAGTTTACACAATCGTTTATTGTATTGTTGTGATTACATAATTTGACCTAGTTATGTCACACCTATTTTAATATGTAAATGGACGGAGTTCTATTGTTTCTAGGGAAAATTGGCGCATGCGCTGACAGATGAGTGCTAGAACATTGTTTTCGCTAT
Source organism: Venustoraphidia nigricollis (assembly GCA_034508555.1). NCBI lineage: Eukaryota > Metazoa > Arthropoda > Insecta > Raphidioptera > Raphidiidae > Venustoraphidia > Venustoraphidia nigricollis. The sequence goes on from JAVRKA010000016.1 coordinate 5,268,944, forward strand.
TATACAACAGTGAACTTTTCATAGAGATTTGATCTATTCACTTTTGCGAAAAAGTTTTGTAAAATATTCTTTTCTAAACCTATACGGTTTTCATGAATTTAGATCAACGGGAAGTACCTTATATGTTTTGATTCCCTTGCCAGTGTCAAAATATGCGGCATAAACGGTCGTATCTTTTGATTACGTTCACTTAGAAGTTTGATTTTTTCACAGCTCCAAGGGATTGTAGCCCTGAGTGTTTGATATTAATTTCAACTTGATACCTCCACGCGTTCCTGAAAAAAAGGGTCTTGACAGACAGACGGACAACGAAGGATCCTAGAAGGGTTCCTTTTGAGGTACGGAACCAGATGCTGGATCCAGCAAGGCCAAAAATGCGCTGGATCCAGCTGGATTGCTGGATCCAGCATTGCAATCCCTAGGTGTTCGTAAAATTTGTTGAAATTTTGTTAGTGATCCGTGACTACAAAAAGGCTAAGAAGCACTACTCCAGAGACGTCCCTGTATATCGTACACCTAAAAAACGAAAATAAATGATAAAATTGAATTTGTCTGACCAATCCGTTGATCTCTCTCTCTCTCTGATGTGAACGAACATATATGCGGACACACATATAACGGGTAAAGTAAACACCATAATGGGAAGCGTGGGACTTCAGAACGGCCGACCGAGCGAAGGGATACGGCCTTCGGGGGGCAGTGTCGCGTTCTACGGGGAGACATGATGTGCCATTTACGGAAAACGACCGGTTTCACGTATCCCTTTAACCTCTTAGCTGGCTATGAAGACTTATATCGTCATTTTTTTGTGAAGTAACACTAGCGGATGTGACAAAATATCTCGTCAAAGGATTTATTTATTGCTCACACTGTACACTGTGAATGAAACAAAAACACAGCGTATTAATCTATATATATAAAAGGCGATGTATGTATGTATGTTATTTATGGACTCCAAAACGGCTGGACCGATTTTGACGAAATTTTCAGGCAATCTGTAAATTAGCCCAGCGAGTCATTTTGTGAAGTTTGGTAGCGATCGGGTAAACAGAATTTTGTCTTTTGGCAATTTTGATTTTTGGTCGATTTTTGAATATTCACAATAGGGATGTTGACTGTATTCAAATAAAATTATAATTTTAACGTTAAGTGGTAGTTTCTATGATAGAAATACTAAAAAACACTATATTTTTCCTTATTTTTAAGGAATTTAATTAATATTTAATAAATAAAACCTAATAAAATCACAGATGCCAATCAGAGCACATGACGTCATATGTTCAGCCGCTGTCAAAAAACTTCATTGTTTGGTTAATATTCGAAAATTTCTTTAAAGAAACACTGCAAGGAGTTTTAACGTCATGGAAAGTGTATTTATTAAGGCTAATAGTTCGAAAACTTAGAATTCATGTTTTATAGCAAGAATTACGAAAACACTTTTCATAACCTCATTAATGAGCACAGCCTCCTACTTTGTTACCGCATCTATAGAATGGTAGCTCCTGTGTAAACTTTTGAGCCTCCTTTGGTATGCACAGGTGACGTCACGCGACTAGTATTGGCGTTTTGGACCGAAATTTGAAACGGGATTTAAAATACATGATTTTTAAAGCTTGAGTTGTATTTAAATAAAAATAATAAATATTTGTGGCTATATTATAGGTACTTATGCACGATTTAAAACACTTCCCAAAAATCCCTATCAGATGGGATTGAATTCGCGCAAATTCAATATACGTTATAGCGTTACCAAGTACTTGCTGTTTTTATCCTTTATATGTTATAATATTTTAACGTAAATAAAATATTTAAGTTCGGCTCTGTGGTTTAGTTATGTAAGTTCTTTTATTTGTGTAATAGTTGTCAATACCCTTTTGGTCACTGTATAAATTTTTAGTTAATTTAATAACTCTGAACAAAGTAAAATACCGGTTTTTTTTATAATAATTAGTCCTGCAAAAAAAAAATGTATAAATGTTTCAAGTAACATAGTAACGAAAATTGTTTTAAATAAAGTTTTAGAGTCGTTAAAACTGTTCGAATTATTGGGCCCAGCACCTCTTATATTTCCTTTATCCATCCCGGGCAGTTTCGGCTCAACGTTGAGAATTTTATGATAATGATTCTCATCTTTTATATCCTATATATTACATTTACACCCGTGCGAAGCCGGACTGGGTCGCTATTTATTTATACATGAAAACGGTTTTCGATAGGATATTTAAAAAATAAATAATTTTTAAAATTGATATTTTTGACGTTAAAAATGTTACTCGTCATGATGGTTTGAAGTGTGACGTCAGAATTGTAGTAAACACTTGCCCTCGTGTAAACTTAGGGCAAATGAAATCTGGAAAAAAAAAACTAACAAATCTTATTTTCGGTTCTGTGTCAACCTATGCATACTATCTTCTTATTAAGATGACGTCGCTTGGCGCTGTTTCGTATTGCGCAGGAAATTATTTGAACGCATCTCTCGCATTAAGGCTGTCGGAACGCTCTGAAACATTCTGCAAAAATTCTTTCTCTATAAGGAAGATAAAGGACAAATCCATAATTCCACATATAATATGCTTAATTCAAGACAAATTGTATTCCCTGCGGAGAGGTGGAACCATTGTCCGTTTTTGTTGGATTCCCGGTCACATGGGGATCCGGGGGAACGAACTGGCAGACACTGCTGCCAAAGACGCTGCAAGTAACGGACAAAATGTGTTTTGCGTTATCGGTGACGATCTGAAAAATGGACTTAAAACAGCAGTCCAACAGGTGTGGAAAGACGAATGGAGTACGACGATAGAAAACAAACTAAGAACAATTAAACCTACAGTTGACCCTTGGATCACATCTTGTCGTTCCTCCAGGTGGGAGGAAGTATTACTCACACGACTTCGCATCGGTCACTGTAGGCTGACGCACGGTTTTCTAATGGCTCGTGAGGAACCGCCCATCTGTGAGACGTGCGACACTCGTGTCACCGTCTCACACATTTTAATCGAGTGTGTCCAGTTCAGGGACACACGACAGCGGATCGGATTGTCAGGTGATCTGTCGGTTATTTTAGGAAATGATCCTGACAATGTCGATCTGCTGTTTCGTTTTTTAAAAGAAACCGGTCTCGACCGGTATCTATGATTTTATTTATTTATTTATTGATTTACTGTATCGTTTTGTTTTTTGTTATTGTATTGTTTTGTTTTTTGTTATAGTATCGTTTTGTTTTATGTTTTTATAATTATTGTATACATTCACTGTTGTCATGTTTTTATAGACGCTGATAACCTCAGATGTTGAGCGTCTATAATCTACAATCTCTCTCTTAGTAATCAATTGACAGCGGCACCCTTGCAATAACATTTTTTAGTTTCGTAGTTAGCATCAGCCAAAAATTAAAACCTGCGGATGATTTGAGCGAGACAGAGCTAAAGAAGGTCACACCCACAATATGTCTTTTGCCTACCTCGCCCCTTACCGCTGGGTCTCAGCACAAACAAAATTCAGAGCGTTCCGACAACCTTAAGCGGGGTCTTACTGTTTATTGTAAAATTTTGAAAAGTGAATTTTTACATAAATTGGTACCATTCCCCGTGAAATTAAAATGGTGAAAAAGTAATGATTTTTTTTAACAGTGCTTTTTGCAGCCTAGCATTACGCTATCGTGAAAGTTTAAAACACAGCTAAGTAAATTGAAATTTTTAAAAGACGCGCGCTACTGAGTTTTGAAGAGCATTCAGAAGCTTCTCCAATATGGCATCGTATTATTACAACATTTGTATTATACGCTCATGTTAAGGTAGGGGCGAAACGCCGGGTTCAAAGCGGTCCCCCATCCAGTGCTGCGGTTTCCAATAAATTCCGAAAATAAACAGTGACGGCGAATTATTTTGAATAAGTTTGCATGCAAAAGTAAACTTGAAAGACGCTGGCGTACACTGCGTATTTACATTTCTTTGAGTAATTTACAACTTTTGTTCTTGTAGTTATATCTAGTATATTATGTCGGATATATACATATATATTATGCAGTTTCCAAGATCGAATACTGAATTGAAATTGTCAAAGTTGACTTAGTTTCCGTTAAAATGTATTTTTCTTTATACTAGAGATAGGAAAAACGGGTCTTTTTTAGTGATTTGCATCTTTACATCTGGATCCCGTATATGAGCTGGCTCACTGAACCGGTTCAAAAATGCAGTCTACCACTGAGTTACCTAGTTCAAACCTGTATAGAATTAAGAATGCATAGCCAAACATGTAATGCATGAGTCATTTGAGCTGACAGATGCATCAAAGCAAGAACTGAGCTATGCGGATCCGTTGATCCATCGGCTCAAAAAAAAGTGAGTCGGCTTTCACGGATCTTCTGTCGGAGTCGGCTCTTTGAACCGGTTCAGATCTGAGTTACCCAACACTACTTTATACCCGGTTCAGTGGCGTAACTATATCGTTTGAGGTCCGTGGCAAATTTATCAGATGGGGCCCTCCGTCTCTGTAAAGAAGCTCAACCAAGGTTATAGTTTGTTATTTTTTTTATAAATCTAAAATCACCAAATGAAATACGTACAAACGCTATTATAATTAGTTGATTTTCTACTAACTTTTAATTTAAAGAGCATATTCAACTGAAATCACAATTTAAGTTTTAGCATAAGATTGTAGTTATTAAAATTCCTTTGTTCGGACTTTCTGTCCAGCAAAAGTGTTAATTATATCACCAAAATTCATATTTCGGGTCATGGAATGGTCGATGAGCTAAGTTGCGTAACCTTTCTTAAATAAGTTTTTATCAATTAATTTTGAAAATGATCGCTCGGCACTAGCCGTACTCACAGGACTGGTTACAAAATAACGGAATAAATCAGCAAGATCATAGAATATAACTTTTCTATTTCGTGTCTAAAAGTGGATCGAAAACTGGACCTTTATTTCTTCCGGCTACAGCGTTTACAAGTGGCGAGGATTTTATTACGTATTGGATGCGTTCTAAAACCGGGTGATATATTTTTCTTACAAATGCGTTACAATCTTGATACGTTTTTTTTCTTTAATTCGTGTATGTACTTTAGTAAATATCCTAAATTAATTAAATACGAAACTAACGGCCCGCTTGGGCTGGGGGCCCCCATCGGCCGGGGGCCCGTGGCATTTTACCCGTCCTGTCACCCTATTGTTAGGCCACTAACCCGGTCCAAAAAAACAGTTTTCTCGTGCACACTGATACGAAAGTGCGTACTTTCGATCAGGTATCAAGAAAAATAGTATACACCACACGACCAGAGAGTTGACATTCCTGCCCTTGCGGTGTAATATACTATTTGTGTTACCTATAGTTTGTCTCTGGAAGGGTGGGTTTAGGGAGAGGCAACCAGCGTTGCCAGACGTCCCGATTTTTAAATCAAAACAGGCTCAGTCCCGCTTTTCGGCGATAACTCGACCGTACGTAAATAATTATTCTCTTATTGTAAGTTGCAATTTGTAACACTCACTCCTCAAACTATTGTTTGAAACGCCATATTTTTCTAATGAATAAAACTTTTTTGATTGTGATTTCTGTTTTTTTTATTTTTTTTATTCAGAAGACGAATAAGACTCAACTACTTAACGATAGGGTAAATCTAATTTAAAATATCATATTTTTTATTAAAATACATTTTCTATGGCTATTTTTGTTATCTATTGTCACGTAATAATTTGAACTCAAATAAAAAGATAAATATTTAAAAACTTCTGATTATATACGTTTTTTTACTATGTCCCGCTTTCGACGAAAGAATCCCGCTTTTTCACTCAAAAAGTTCCAAAATCCCGACTTGGCAAAAAAAAATCTGGCAACGCTGGAGGCAACGGAGCCGGAAGCCCCGAAGCCTTGTTTAAGGTTTGAGTAATAATTGAACAGTCTACACTGTTATGTCAGCGTTTGCTTCCCTAACAGACCTGTAGAACTCAAGTCTACTGTAAATGTTTTCATAGAAAACCAATGCCGGACTTAGAACCCATCGGTAACTGCACAGGTAAGAGTATTGTTGGCTCATTAATAGTCCGTTTTGTCGACCACAACATTGTTGTGAGTTTCTATTAGCTATGCTTTAGAAACAAGTTTAATTAAATTTTCAGTCTTGTATTGATCACGCGTATTTAGATTTCGTCATGATTAAATCAAATTGTATTGTGTCATTAATTTTATATAAAGATCAAATAGATGATTATGACTTTACTTTTCTCGCAGGACCGTAAAAAGAATGTATTTTGGTTGTAATTAAATAGAAAGCTTTATTTAAGGTAGTTGTCGTGGTGCAATATTGTCAAAAAGTTATAGATTATACGCGCCACAAAAGTATACTAACTTATAGCTAAGTGATCCATAATTTGTACGCAAGACTGTACCCGTGGAAACGTAACCCATACAGTATTCATATGCATGTATACTTTTCTATAAATTGTTGAACTTTAAACCGTTATTTATAATTAATTAGACGGTAAAAAAATTTTTCTTATTTTTTTTTAAACTCATAACAAATGCTAGCGGAACACTATTTGAACTGATTTGCTTTGCGTTCAAATTTGCCTAGATTTATTTATGTACTATATTTTTATCTAACATGACAATAAAAATACGAAAAGTTGACATCCCAAACACACGGAAGACTTTTTTGTCAGAGCAAATTGAATTCACGTTTCCTGCAGTCTATTTATGATTTCCCGTTGTCATTTCTTGTTTCGTTTGTTGCGCAAACAAATGAAACGAGCTCTCCATACGTATACGAGGTCCGACACAAAAGTCAAGTTTACTCTTTCATTCGCTGCGTTCACAATTATGTTACTACTAGTGGGTTAAGCCTGTCTCCGTCAGGCGCAATTGAATTTCAAATATTCAAAATGGCATTTTTCTTTTACATATATTTTAGAAGATCCCCTTAAGTTATGTCCCGTTGACCTAGGAAGTCTAAATGTATGAGTCAAATTCAAATCTGCAGCGCTCTGAGTTGAAGTCCCACGCTGGGCGAAAAATTATTTTTTTAATGGTTTAATAATTACCTATACTTACATGTCAAAAAAACTTACATGAATTAATTAATTAGTACCTGGGAGACCGAGCTTTGCTCGGAGAGTTCAATAAACATGATATTAATTTGCTGTGATTTTTAAAATAGTATACAAAAATCTATACATTTTTTAAATAATTTTTTTCTCATTTAAAATAACAATTGAAAAAATTGGTAACAAAGAATCAACAAATAAAAATTTTTAAACAATGAAAAAATACCGTTAAAATATTTCAGTTAAAGTATGAGGCTTGCACTAAATTCAAAATTGTAATATTCACATTTTCAATGTTTCCTTTAATTCACATTTTTTACTACTATAAGACGAAAAATAATCTGTAAACTAATAACTCATTGCGCACACAATTATTCTACACTTTTTTCAATGTATTATTAGCTTAATTAAAAAATTTGTAATTATTTGCAAACTTATTAGACATTTGATATCGGAATGTTTCTGAGTTTGTTATTGGTAACCAAGGCAACCAAATATCCATCCATGGCCTATTGTGTTCTATGAAGTTTTTTTCTAAAAAACCCTCTATTTTGACCCCCGGGGAGAAAATCAAAAATCCGGCTACGTAAGGATCTGTCCCGTGTTTCGTACTATAAGTGTGCCAAATTTCAACTTCCTAAGTTTGCTGGGGCCTTCTGGAGGGTCTGGAAAGACAGACGGACATCCGGACATCTGGACACACAATTGGAAATTATATATGTAGACTAGAAAGTACCGTAACTGTCCGTCATTTTGGGGCGGACGATTTTTAGTGAGCCTTTATCATGAGAACAGTGCCTTCAATTAGCCACAAGAGGCACTTGTAGTAGGGACAAAAATTATTTATTTCTTAGCAACGTGTCGTTTCAGTGATAAAAAATTATATTATAAATTACTAGCGGCCCGGTCTGGCTTCCCACGGGTAGCACAAATTATCTAGAGCCATAAAAGATGAGAACCATTATCATAAAATTCTCAACGTGTATTGAATTTAATTGTGAATGTTCAAAAATTGAAGAAAAATCATAATTGCCAAAAAACCGTCAGTGGTCAGTTAAGTAATATAATAGGATAGAAATAAATTTCATTCTATTGTAAGTACTTAATAAGTACTTACTTTAAATAAATAAAACACTTTTTATTTGAATAATTAATAATTATTCGCATTTGATGTTTGTCTCAAAATGTAATCGATTGATTAATTTTTTCAGAATGTTTTTTATAACAACCTTCATTTTTCCTCGTAGTTAAGGTAACACAATTTAGACAATATTACATAATAGAGAGAGAATGTTATTGTAGCAAAGCTTGCTATATAGCACCCCCCCTACGCGTGGGAAAAGTTGAAATGGAAAATTTATTTTCCAAACCAACTGCAAAAACCCACGCGCAGGGAACATAATGAAAAATTTCAGAGTATATTAAAAAACATCGAAATATAGTACATCAAAAATAAAATAAAAAAACATTAAAAAAGAGTTAATTGTCTATGTTTGCAACTTTTAAACGATCACAAGAAACACTATCTTGACGACCATTAATGTCTAAAATAAAGTATTTATCACTTTTTGAAATTACACGGAAAGGTCCACTATATGATGGTTTTAAACTTGAAAATGCGTTAACGTTTCGCACAAATACAAAATTTGCATTTAATTAATGGATTTGCAAAATTAGGAACATCTTTATCGAAATAGTACTTCCTCAAACAAATTTTTAAACGATTAATAAAATCAGGATCGTTAAAATTCGAAAAATTCCGTTCAAAAAATTCTGCAGGAAGTCTTAGTGAAGATCCATATAACATTTCAGCGGGACTAGCGTTAACTTCTTGCTTTATTAATAATAATAATAACGGTTTATTTGTGGTGCCATAATGGATACAAATTGTCAATTCAGAGTCCATCAAGGACATTAGTAGGTTCATCAAAAACACAGTCGTTCATGACCTAACAGAAATTCATCTAAATTATAAAAAGCGCTTGCTATCAAAAATTCCTTCAAGTATTTTTCAAATTTTGATAATTCGCCACAATTTTTAATATTTTGAGGCAGCTTGTTAAAAATAGTAATACCCAGACAATTTGGGGATTTTTTTGAGATATTCAAATGCTTGAAAGGCACTCTAAGCTCACACTTAGATCGAGTATTTAGATCATGAACGTCCGAGTTCTTGATGAACCTACCAAAATTCTTAAATACATAAATGGACATTTCAAAAATTGAAGAACGAATAGATAGCAAAGTCCAAGGTAAAACATCAATCCAGTTTTGATGAATAGAACATTTCATTTTTCCTCGTAGTTAAGGTAAAACAATTTAGACAATTAAGTTTGAATCTTAGGGAATTGGACAGTAATAAAAAGAATTATTTTTGAATTGGTTGAACGTTTCGTTGTTTATTACAACTTCCTCAGCAACTTATTCTTATAATTCTATTGTTAATTATTAACATCTTATGGTAAATTTTTTTCTTTTTCTTCTTTTTTCAATTTTATAATTTCAAACTTAATTAAATTATGGACACGAATTTACCAATAATTTAGACAATATTTCATAATAGAGAGAGAATGTTATTGTAGCAAAGCTTGCTACACTATATTGTATTCAGAGACTTCAGCGCCACTACGTCACTTAATATTACCGACAACTGTTAAAATTAACAGATTTCTACCAGATGGCGACATTTGTTTTATTTTATTCCGAGACTTCCGCGTCACTACACGTTATATTACCGACAATTGTTAAAACAAACAGATTACCACCAGATAGCAACATTTGTTTATTTAAACGGTAATTTCTGTATGGAAATTGTTAAAATTTTTAAACTGTATTTTTTTAATGAACACATTAACTTTAAGATATTAACTTAGTTTTCGTCATTAGAGAGAAAAATAATCTCCAAAATGGCGTTTCAAACATTAATTTTGGTACAGTATTAAGGGAGATATTTCATACCGACAAAAAACACCTTTGGGAAATAATATATACTAATTGTTGTGTGTTTTTATATTTTTAATTTTACAGTAAATTGTAATGAAATGCACAAAATCTTCATTTTACGATTTTATTTTTACCGAATATTGATCACAATTCAGGAAAATGTTTTGATTAAGTAGATATAACAGTTAAAATACACATGTAAATATAAATTTGAGTTAAACAATTATTAATAAAAAGTTTATAATAATTCCGTTTTTAAAAAAATGTTTTTACGGTTGATGTTCAAATTAATAATTTTATTGACTATTAGTAAATAAAGTCGCGTGACATAATTTGTGCGGTTGCTCCTCATTTGAACCATTGTTTTTTGTTTTAAACTCTTTTTATATTTTTCTAGCATATTGTTATACGCCAAGCTTAAATTTTGTGTATCAGATCTTAGATTAACTGTATTATTTAACTTGATGAACACCATTTCACTAATGTTTCTTTTCAGATAATTATGTTCATAATTCAAAATTTCTGTCTTATCAAAGGCGAATTTATGACCAGTATCAAAATGATGGTTAACTAATGCTGTTTTGTTAGCTTTTAGCATATTGTGATTCTTGCAGTCATTGTTATGTTGATTTATTCTCATGTTGAGTTTCTGCTTCGTTTGTCCTGTATAGTATTTGTCACATTCGCACTATATTCTGTAAATCAAACTTGACCTTCCTTCATATCTACTTTATACTTTAATTTTGTGTAATAATTTTGAATTGTATTGATATTATACAGTGCTAATTTACAATTAAAAGGTTTAAATACTTCTCCTATTTTTTTGGATAATCCCTTTATAAATGGAAACTTCATATAATTAACCGATTGTTCACTTTTTTCTGTATTGTCCAATACTCTAAAATCTCGTATACATTTGTTAATAATCATTTTCGGATAATTGTTGTTTCTTAATAAGTCATTAATTCTTTTCTTATTGATCTCAAGGACAAAAAAGAAATAAAGTCAATAATCATTATTATTTTACTAATTAACCGAAATAAATCAGCCGACGACTGCACTCTCCTCTGTAGGGCGCTCCTAATTGGTCACTTTCATTAATTAATTACTAATTAACTACGTTATCAAAAAACATGGATTTTTGGGCTCAGATCTTTCGATCCCAACAATTAAGTACGCGATTTCTGAGACACCCGGTACACTGTAAATGTATACAATAAATATGTTTTTATTTTATGCCCTTCACCAACTTCGCCTGAATCGCCGCCACTGCTCTGATGTAAGTAGGCAAAGCTATATAATTCGACTGGCGACGCAATGCAAATTTATAGGCCTATTGCGTATCGGGACTGGCGCCGCTATTATTTGGGTGTAAAAAGTAAAAACGTTTAAAAACATTCATGTCGCTATGGTATACTATGTTTATGGACCTGTTCGTTGATTTTTGAAGTTATACTTCTTTTGGCGCGTTATGAAAAAATGATGAGAGTGAATTTTTACGATCCACGCACACACCGTAACATCAAAATTAACAGAATGAAGTTGCTTGAAGTTGTTTGTTTTATTAGATCCATAACGATGAAACTCGGTAATTCTATTGTCAGATTAATGAACGTGTCATGTACACTAAAAATTATCCGTTGAAGCATAAAGAAATAATTTAAAAACTTTTTAAATAAATGATGATAGCGGATGATAATATGAAAAAATAAAAAAAATAGAATTCCTTGGTGATAATTTCACTTTAAAAGTTTGATTTTTTTTTCGTAATATATGAGAGTTTCAACTATGAGAATGATTTAAGAGTGGTTTTTACGTTTTTAATGTTAAGTAATGGTTAGGGAATGCAATCTCGAACCAAGATTGACCATTCGAGATCTTGGAGTCTTTTTTCTGAATCAAGATTGGTCCGTTCGAGATCTCGTCGAGATTCGGGTCGAGATCTCGATCTCGAATCAAGATTATCGGGATTTTCGAGATTGAGCAGTATAAATGAAAATGACGTCATTTTTGTGTAAAATACTGTAAATTGATATATTTTAGGATTATTTAATATAATTAAGTATATTTTTCAAATTAAACAACATTATATGAACACAATAATCAACGTTTATTTTAAAAATGAACAAGAAACAATCAACATTTTAGTGACCAAAATGAAATAAATGCAATAATGCAATGAGATCATAAATTGAAACCTATAATTATGTAATGAAGAGCAACAATTTTTAAACATTTTAAAAATGGCTTCTCAATGAAATTCTAATGAAGAGCAACAATTTTTAAACATTTTGAAAATGGCTTCTCAAGAAGCACAGTACACTTAAAGTGTCATCACCCAATCGGCACCGTATATCAGTGGCTAAATAGCCCGCGGCTGAAAAAGCCCTTTCTGCCTCCACACTAGTAGGGACGAAAGTTAAAAGGCTGTTAAAAGCGAATTTCAGGTATTGCCCCCGGTCTCCTCCGTATTCGTAAAGATTCATTTCCTTTTTTAAAATTGCGTCCATTTTATCAGAAATCAGCGCTTTGGGTTGCAGTTCATTGCATGCTTTCAAGGCCTGTTCCAATTCCTGCTGAAGAGAAGTTTCAGTGCAAGCTTGTTGGATTCTTGAAAGTGGCTGGTCTTCCTCATCATCTTCACCAACATTTTCCGATAAAATTGGATTTTCTAAATCAGAAATTCGGTGTAATCGTTTGAGCAAGTCTTTAATGTTTTTTCTGATCGAGCTTTTTGCCGGTAATTGAAATGTTGTATCAGTGGCGTATTTTTCTGAATCCTCTTGATATTGAGCTGGATTTTTAAGATATAATAATGTTGCAGTTGATTCAAGTCGGCGTTCAGAAATACGCTTTCTCATGGCAATAGCCAGGTTCTCTGACAGTGGTGTGTTTAATTCTTCCAACTTACGAACCATGAATCGCAAAGTGTATTCTGCACTCACTAAATCGGTATCACGGCGGCACAAAACTTCCACTGCGAGTTTGACAGGTTCAAAAGCATTTTGCATACTGAGGAGAACAACATGTTCATCATCATTAAAAAAGAACTCAGAAGCAGAACCATACCCCAAATCAATTAGTGTTTTGCTTACACATTGCTTGACTCTGTTGTATGTAGAGATCATGTTGGCAAGACTTGACCAGCGAGTTTTGCAGTCTAGTACCAGTTGAAGTGTTTTTCCGAATTCTTCCTTGATATAAGTCTGAAGTAAGTCATTTTTCGTTGGGGAGTTTTTAAAGAGTTTCACTAGTTTTCTAAGTTTTGATATGATTAATCGGTATTCTGGAGTCAAATCAACTTGTCTAGACGGCAATGAAAAACGAAATCCAATATCATCATCTTCGTCATTTTCAGTGGCTCCATCAGAATCTGCGTTATACTCTTCCTCTCTTAATGAATCTTCTTGGTTATGGTTATCTTCTTCATCTTGGTTATGGTTACTTTTCTTATAGATGACATCTGTTATTCCCAACTGGATGCCATGAGCATAACAAAGTTGGTGAAGTGGTTTTATTAGTTTTCCAACTTTAACCATAACACTAGCTGCATCCGTGGTTATACCAACAACATCGTTATCCAGAGAAATTCCATATTCCGATAGCTTTTCATTCAAGAGCTCAATACATGACTCTGAAGGCAAGCTTCCAAAAATTCTTACTAAGCCTAAATTCCAGAAAACGGGTTGGTTGTTGGTGTGCGAGTGAATATTTATATTTAAAAAGCGGCGGTTTCTTCCCGATGTCCATTCATCAAAAGTTAGAGTGAATCTTTGACCTTGCTCTTTAAGCTTCATGAGATCTTGTTTGACTTTCATTTTAAGTGTAATGCCATAATCCATTACCATCATTTTAATAGAGTTAGGCGAAGTAGGCAGTTTGTGTCCTTTTGCTGCAAAAAGACTGCGTAGGTCATCAGAAGTGCAGAACACTCTAAAAGGTAGCCCATCCTTAGCTACCATTCGTGACACCATTTTTTCTTTCGATTTTTCATCCAATGTTGGGAAATAATCGCCAATGTTCTTTTTTTTCGATGGTGTTGGATTTAAATCAAGCTCCACAGACGAGGGAACATTTTGATTTTGAATTGGCAAGTTAGGCACACGCACAGATGCAGACGAGGTCGGGGTTAAAGTTGGTACGACACTCAGTTGCGTTCCAATGCTTTTTGGGAATTAGCGGTCCCAGGTTCCTGAGCTCGCACCAGTTGGTCGTGTATTCCAGCTGGGTGAACATTGTTTGGGGACTATTATGAAGGACAGACAGTTACAACTCTTTTCTTCTTCTGTTCTCCCTTCTTTCTGTTTGTTGATAGCGGCATGTCCCTCCGTTATGGGTACGTTATTGTTGCTGTCTCTTGTTTATAATAGTCCCCAAATAATACACCTGCGTGTTTGCCGTGCGTGGTGACCCGTAAGGAGGAAAAGGGTATCCTGGTAGTTGAGGTTTGTCTTGGACACGCCAACACACTGCTTTGGGCTCGGCTTCTTTGTAAACGGGCGGCTAGACCTAACCCAGCCTAGTCAATCGGCTAACGTCGTGGATATTAAGTATTCCGGCGGGGTGAGCCAGTATCTCTTGATGGAGTGACACCGTCTTTGGAGCTGACTATGTCGACTGTGTAGCCCTGGCGCTCTGCACCGATTTGCGGTCAACGTCCCCTTGTTGGGCTCCGTGGTGGGTGGGGCGCACGGTTGATGAAAATCATAATAAACATTATGACTTCTTTCCCTCCCTTAACCAGCCCTCCTTTTAAAAGAGGGCGTAATGATGAAAATTTAGATTTGTTGTTTGGTAACGACACATTAACTGTGACTCCATGTAACAGATATTTAGTTATGAGTAAAATAGCCGGAAATTTCAATAGTGACAGTCCTTTTTACATTAATAAACATCTCGATGGCTTATTTGGAAATTTTAAAAGTGTTAAAAAATTGCGTGACGGATGTTTACTAATTGAAACATCATCCCAACGTCAAGCTGATAAGGTATTGTCTTGCAAAAGCATTAAAGCTTCAGACATGACTACTGACGTACCAGTGAAGGTAGACCTACATAAGCAGTTAAATTTTTCTAAAGGTAGGATCTATTGTTACGATCTACTCAACTGCTCGGTCGAAACAATAAGAGACGAGTTAAAAGATCAAGGTGTGACTGAAGTTTATAGGATTCATGCTCGTCGAGACGGTCAGCTAGTACCGACTCCATCCCACATACTGACATTTTGTACACCACATCCTCCATCGACGATCCAAGCCGCCTATTATAAACTCCAAGTACATCCTTATATTCCGTCGCCTCTTCGCTGCTATAAATGCCAGAAATTTGGACATTCGCAGAATAATTGTAGCTCCGCCAGCATCTGTGCAAACTGCAGTCAAAGTATGCATGAAGATCAACCTTGCAAAAGGAAGTCTCTGTGTGTGAACTGCAATGGTGCTCATTCTGCCAGATCTAAAGAATGCCCTAAATTTAAGGAAGAATTTAAAATACAGGAAATTAGAACATCCTTGAAAATTTCATTCTCAGAGGCGAAACGTAAATATAAGGAGGAAACTGCGCCTTCATTTTCCCGATCTTTTGCTAACGTCACTGGTACTCCTGTCAAAAAAGTTGACATGTCCACTCAGACATGTGATATGTCAACACAGACCATTGAAATTTCCCCTAGTACTTCTAAAACTGTCGAAAGCAAAATTATCAAAGAGGTTAAAGTTAAAAATATAAAAAAGAACCCGGCTAATCGATCTAGATCGCCGGTAAAAAAGATCAAATCACCGATAAAAAAATCTAAAGTCATCCTGAACCGTAATAACACTAAAAGTATGACCATCAGTCGTGTTACCAGCAGCTCATCAGAATCTGCGATGGACGAATGTCCTCCTCCGCATTATCGAAATGATGCGAGGGGGAAAACATAATGAGGCAGTGTCTTTATTTTCAAATTTTATCCATTCAATTTCCTACAGTGGAATATGAACGGATTCTATGTCCACTTAAGCGAACTAAAATTACTGCTCAACGATCATAATGCTACCGCTGTTAGCTTACAGGAAACACATCTAAAAGACATCAACACTCCAGTTCTCCGTGGCTTTGCCATTTACCGTAAAGATAAACCATTTGCCGAACGAGCAAGCGGCGGAGTCGCTGTCATAGTTAGAAATAGTGTGTTTTCGGAAAATGTCTCGATACGATCTGATTTGCAGGTCATCGCCGTCAGAATTTTTGCGCCGAAACCGGTTACTTTGTGTTCAATATACATTTCTCCGACAGAACAACTGACACTCGCAAGTATTGTGTCTGTGATCGATCAGCTTCCACGCCCCTTTATCATCATGGGGGACTTTAATGCCCATAACCCCACTTGGGGTTCAAATCACTTGGATGCTCGTGGAAGACTGATGGAGACGTTGATTCTGAATTTGAACCTGGTAATATTGAACACGGGTACTAATACACATTTTTCGGCAGCAAATAGGACATTTTCAGCTATTGATCTCACTCTCTGCTCTTCTTCTATCGCCCCATCCTGTGAATGGGAAGTAAATGCCGATCTCTGTGGAAGTGATCATTTTCCAATCATTTGTCGGGCTCTTTCATTCCATGTGGATGAGAGACGCTCCCCGAAATGGATAATACGACAAGCGAATTGGTCACTTTTTCAAGAAGCGCTCGATATCGGCGAAATGAACTTTGGCAACGTCGACGCAGCTGTAGAGCATTTCACGGATGCGGTAATCGAGGCAGCTTCGGCTGCGATCCCACGCACGTCGACAACACCACGACGCGTGCCCGTTCCCTGGTGGAACGAGACCTGTCGGGAGGCCATCCGTGAACGTCGAAAGGCTCTCCGTCACTTCAAAAATAATATGACGGACGAGAATCGGATAATTTTCATGCAGAAGCGTTCCGTTGCCAGACGTATCATAGCAGAGAGTAAAAAGCAGTCGTGGACCGAGTTCGTATCCACTATAAGAAGTTCTACTCCCGCCCGCGAAGTGTGGGAAAAAATCCGGAGGATCTCTGGCAAACAGAGTTATAATCACGTTTCGGGATTGATAATGGACAATGACGTTATAACGTCACCTGCCGAGGTGTCAGATTACATGGGTTCATGCTACGCAAGAGTTTCTAGTTCCACTAATTACCTCGAGAGTTTTTTGGCTCAGAAAACCTTAGCGGAACAAGTAACATTGAACTTCTCATCGCCGAACGATGAGAATTATAATGCATCATTCACCTCGTGGGAACTACAGTCGAGTTTGCGCGATTGCCATGATACTTCTCCAGGACCAGACGACATCCATTATCAATTTTTGAAAAGGCTACCTCCCTCCGGTTTTGCATTCCTTCTCAAGATGTTCAACTTGATTTGGTCATCGAACATGTTTCCATCCGCTTGGTACAACTCTATTGTAGTGCCGTTGTTGAAGCCGGGAAAAGACCGTAAACAAGCTTCCAGTTATCGTCCTGTTTCTCTAACCAGTTGTTTGTCAAAACTCCTCGAACGGATGATCAACCGACGATTGATCTGGATCCTTGAATCTAGACGCTTGATCACGAACGCCCAGTGCGGCTTTCGAAAACACCGTTCGACGATGGATCATCTCGTCCGGTTGGAGTCTGCAATACAGAACGCTTTTCTAAATAAACAGCACTTGCTGGCTGTCTTTTTCGATCTTGAAAAGGCTTATGACACTACATGGCGGTATGGGATACTCCGCACACTACACAATTGGGGTATCAAAGGACATCTTGGGAAGTTTATAAGTAACTTTTTATCTGAGCGTCATTTTCAGGTACGTATCGGCAACACGTTGTCTAATGACTTTATACAGGAGAACGGTGTGCCACAGGGTTCTGTACTCAGTGTCACTCTTTTTTCCATCGCTATTAATGGCATAATTGAGAGCATCCCAACAACTGTAGAGTCATCGCTCTATGTTGACGACTTGGCGATTTACTGTTCGTCAAAGTACATTCGTACTGCACAACGTCATCTGCAATTGGCCATTAATAGCATACAGCGCTGGACAACCGACAACGGTTTTAATTTTTCCGTTGAGAAAACCCAGTGTGTGCACTTTTGCAGGACTCGTGGTTGCTATCAGGAACCGTTCTTGTATCTGTACGGCACGTACATTTCTGTACAAAACAGTGCCCGTTTTCTTGGGCTTACCTTGGACCGATCGTTAAACTGGAAGGCGCATATTAATATTTTAAAGCGAAAATCGATGTCCTCGATTAATATTTTAAAAATTTTATCCGGCACCACTTGGGGAACGGACCGTACGGTTATGCTGCGAATTTATCGGGCACTCGTACGGTCTAAACTGGATTACGGTAGCATAGTGTATGACTCTGCGCGTGAGTCGTACATACGAACACTAAATGCCGTCCATCACGCTGGAGTTCGACTATCTACTGGAGCGTTTCGATCCAGCCCAGTAGTCAGCATTCTTGCTGAAAGCGGAGAGCTTCCGTTGAACATCAGGCGGAAAAGAAACATAATTTGTTACGCTTCCAAGCTCCGTAGTCAACCTGATCACCCTACATATAGTTGTGTATTCGAACCTCGTTTTTCTTCTCTGTACAGACGGAAAAGAAATGCTACTCGTCCCCTCGGTATCAGGTTGGCGAATCATCTGGACGAACTTCAGTTAGTGCTTCCTAGAACGCTAAGAGTTGGACGCAATTCTGTGCCTCCGTGGCTTATCCCTCAGCCCATCGTCGATATGTCGTTGTCGGTGTATCAACGCGATACAACTACTCCAGAATTCTATCGTCAACTGTTCCTTAATTGGTTAGACCAAAATCGAGACTTCCGTCCCGTTTATACAGACGGATCGAAGTCTCACGATCAAGTCGGCTGTGCGTTCGTCACCGATAACGAGAGTTACGGTTATAAACTGTCTCAGCAATGCAGTATTTTTACTGCGGAGCTATTTGCAATTTTGCAATCCTTGAGACATGTTCATGGCCCGAATAAGTATGTCATTTGCAGCGATTCTTTGAGTGGTCTTCAGGCTATACAGTGTTTGTATCCTAGTCATACGCTGATATGCTTAATTCAGGACAAATTGTATTCCCTGCGGAGAGGTGGAACCATTGTCCGTTTTTGTTGGATTCCCGGTCACATGGGGATCCGGGGGAACGAACTGGCAGACACTGCTGCCAAAGACGCTGCAAGTAACGGACAAAATGTGTTTTGCGTTATCGGTGACGATCTGAAAAATGGACTTAAAACAGCAGTCCAACAGGAGTGGAAAGACGAATGGAGTACGACGATAGAAAACAAACTAAGAACAATTAAACCTACAGTTGACCCTTGGATCACATCTTGTCGTTCCTCCAGGTGGGAGGAAGTATTACTCACACGACTTCGCATCGGTCACTGTAGGCTGACGCACGGTTTTCTAATGGCTCGTGAGGAACCGCCCATCTGTGAGACGTGTGACACTCGTGTCACCGTCTCACACATTTTAATCGAGTGTGTCCAGTTCACGGACACACGACAGCGGATCGGATTGTCAGGTGATCTGTCGGTTATTTTAGGAAATGATCCTGACAATGTCGATCTGCTGTTTCGTTTTTTAAAAGAAACCGGTCTCGACCGGTATCTATGATTTTATTTATTTATTTATTGATTTACTGTATCGTTTTGTTTTTTGTTATTGTATTATTTAGTCTTTTGTTATAGTATCGTTTTGTTCTATGTTTTTATAATTATTGTATACACTGACTATTGTCATATTTTTATAGACGCTGATAACCTCAGATGTTGAGCGTCTATAATCTACAATCTCTCTCTCTTGGTACGACACTAGAACCGCTGCCACTGCCACTGCCACTACCGCTGCCAATTCTTCCTTCCTCCGCACTCGTTAGCAAACATTTCGTGTCAATTTTGTGAATAGACTTCATGTGAATATGTAGGCCCTTTGGTGAACCATTTGAGCATTTGCGAATAGCGTTGCACAATTTGCACTTAGCATTCAAACCATCCACGGATTTTTTGAAGTATTTCCATACTGCCAAATTACTTCTTGTAACGTCCACAAACACTTGATTTGAATTGTCCTTAGACATTCTCACTTCGTTGAACAGTGAACTAAGTAATGTTTTACGTAATTATAGTATAATTATCGTATCGAAAATCGAAATAAGTGTATAGGTTTCACCGGAGATAGTAATTAAAACAATAGACGCGACGCGAAGTTGTCAAATTGCGAGTAAATAATAAACAAATTCGGCGCACTGCAGTCTGCGTGAATGTGATTGTAGAACGTGATTGGTCGCTTCATTCCCCGTCCCGCGACCCCAGACACAGTCACACACCCCGCTCCGTTGCTAGTCGCCAGTCGGCGTATGACACTTTACGCGTGCTCCGTCTGAAAATCTCGAAATCTTGTTACAATCTTGGTCTATTTTGTCGAGATCGCGAACAAGATTTCACAATTCGAGATTCATGGCCTTCGAGATTGAATCTTGGAAAATCACTCGAGATCTTGGTGGAATCTCGATCTCGCAAGATCGAGATTGCATTCCCTAGTAATGGTGCAGGCAAATGTAAACAGAGTATTTGCAGTTGTAATAAATACAATTTAACTAATTTATATGTAATGCCATTTGCTTGTTTGTTTTAATCTCTTCGGTGCAGCACACTAACATGTCTAAAGAATGCCCCTTGCATCTGGATCCCGTATGTGAGCCGGCTCACTGAACCGGTTCAAAAAGAGCCGAGCTTTGAATATGTTACCGCAGTCTGCCACTGAGTTACCTAGTTCAGTCAATCATATCACGACCTGTATAGAATCAAGAATGCATAGTCAAACATGTGATGCATGAGTCATTTGAGTTGACAGATACATCAAAGCAAGAACTGATACGTAAGTGTAAAATGTGCTTCTGTGTGTTAAGTGTTTCACTGAGTTATGCGGATCCGTTGATCCGTCGGCTCAAAAAAAAGTGAGTCGGCTCTCACGGATCTTCTGTCGGAGTCGGCTCTTTGAACCGGTTCAGATCTGAGTTACCCAACTCTAGACTGTAGTAACATATTCAGAACTCGGCTCTTTTTGAACCGGTTCAGTGAGCCGGCTCACATACGGGATCCAGATGCAAAGATGCAGATCACTAAAAAGACCCGTTTTTCCCATCTATATTCTAACCCACTGCGCACACTTTTTTTCGTTCTATTGAATATTACATTAATTGAAAAAACTGTAATTATTTGAAAACTTATTTGACATTTGATATATCAGCATATTTCAGAGTTTGTTGTTCATAACCAAGCCAACCAACCATCCATTCATTCATTACCTATTATGTTCTATGAAGTTTTTAAAAAAAAAACCCTAATTCGATCCCCGGGGAGAAAATAAAAAATCTGGCGACGATAGGTTCTGTCCCGTATCTTGCATTATAAATGTGCCAAATATCAACTTCCTAAGTCTATTGGGGCTTTCTGGAGGGCCTGGAAAGACAGACATCCGGACACAATACGAAATTATATACGTAGACTAGGATTACGGTGTTTTCCGCGAATAACATGGTTGATAAACTTACATTAATTAACTGAAAACTTCAAAATTGAATTATAAATAATTCGGAATGAATTGTTTTCTCAAAAATGTAATCATCAAATTAAATTTTTAGTGTATTTGCCATATGGCAACATACACTATTGGCGTCGGTCGGATGGCGGGACCTAGGGGTCGGACCAAATTTTCTCGACGTTTCATAAGCTCCTAAACACATTGGCACCATTTTTAAAAATGTTTATATATATATGTATATATATATATATATATTTATATATATATATATAAGTATGTGTGGCATACAGTTTGGGAGCTCGGATAATCATTTAATATATCGTTTGGGCTCTTTTGCCGTCTTAAGGGAGCGGCACCCAATGAACAAAATCGTTTGATTGTCAACTTTGGGAGCTTCACCCTGAGACGTCTATTGATAAAAATTAAAACTACATAGAACCATTTTGTGAAATGAGAGGTCACTGCGAGTATTATTTCAGCGGTTTTTTATGACAAAAAGTATGCAACCTTTGCAGGAATCTATTGGAGTATGGGGTATTTCATAATAAAATAATATTTTTTACTGTCAAAAACCGTAAAAATTTCTAAATGAAGTATGGTTAGGTTTCACACATAAAGAAAAGGGAAGTAAGTAGTCAAGAATAAATGTAAGTAAAATTCATATAATTCTATAAAAAAGTGAATTATTAATATAATTTACACAAAAAATAAATTTAATTATTTTCAGTCATTTATTAACGTAGAAAGACGAAAATTACGCGACAACTCAAATATACATTTGAATATTCTGATACGTTTATGAACGTAATACATCTTATAGAAACTGCCCGCAAATTTGATCTTTTTATATACAAGGAACATTTGAACAACATTAAATAAAGGTAAATATTTATTTTTATAAGTGTTTATTTCCAGATAATCAAAGCGTTGTTATGTCAATTCTTTTTAAACGGTACTAGTTACTTTGTCAAATTATCGCCAAGGCTCCCGATATCATGTAAACTGAATCTTTTCACTCTAACAACATATCAAACCCATGTCGAATATTAGATTTACATGAGATTCGTCGACAAGCGTTAAAACGTCCGTACTGACGATGCAAAACATTTTCATCTATTGACATTGGAAAATTTTCATATCGATGGAAATACCTTTCCATTCGAATAATTTCATCGAAAAAATTAACTCGAAACGATCTTAGTAATAAGTATTAATAGATCAGTGATAATTGAGAGTATTGTATTAAAATTATGTTCTCATATTCACAGGTTATTCAAGTACTATCCAACAATGGATGTTCAACAATGTCTGCAAATATAGGGCCCGAAACCAACAACGATTCTGTAAATTACTCTGTTTATGTTTTAATGTAAAATTGATATATTTGCTTTTTTTAATAAAAAACTAGACAACAGAATATATCTTTAATTTTTTCATACATTTTTATTTATTATTTATTTTGACGTAGCATCTACATTGCGGAATGCGTATTATGACTAATTAACAACGAAATCTAATATTTGATAACAGAAATAAACAAATTTATTAACGAAATGATAAAACAAAAATAGGTATTTCTTATTTCAGTCTTAACATATTTAAAAAAAACACGTATTAAAATATTGTACATGCAATTGTTGACGAAATATGTAAATAAACCGTAAGCCTTGTTTACACGAGTAAACAAGGCTTACGGTTTATTTACATACGAGTACTCGGCCGAGACACTGAACTCGGCATCGACTATTAATTTTGCTGATGAGATACTGCTGATTTTCTCTGTCGTTTCGATTCGGCTTGTACCCAGGATTTTACATGAGCGACAGTTCGTTTTTTCAATTCACTATGCTTTGTTATCGTGTCGAAGCATTTCTGCGAATTCGGAACCTTTCCTGTAGCTATCTCAGTATCAAAAAGTTTTCGCGCAACTGTCCTTTCTGGTGTAGACCATGTGTTGCGAGTCTTATCTGGAGAGAAAAAATATTAAGAATATACTATTTAAAAGTTATAATATTATAAAAAGTTATGGTAGTTTTTAACTTAGTGAGATTTCATTTAGCATAGTTTCACTGCAGCCAAAACTTAATTTACCGAGGACCAAATGCTCAATGAAAAGGTAAGAAGGTTTCACGTTCCGATGGGAATGAGCACAGGGTCCACGAACAAGTGTTTACAATGAAAAGCATACTGTACGTACCTTTCGATTTGTGTTTGTTGATTTCATTATTTATCCATAAACGAAGCTGCATTGCAGTTCATTTTTGTAAGTTATTATCAGATTTGACAATCATTTCGCATTCATTTAAAGGGAGGATTTTTCGATTTCGAATATAACCAGACAAGTATTTTCTCGCCGCAAATTTCTCTGGAGCACTCCAAGTTCTTCTAATAATTTGCGGTTTGAGATCTAGTTCTAAAAACAATAGAAAATTTCAGTGAACAATAAGATATGAAAATCAAACAGATACAAAAATATTAAATCGGTTTGTGTTTCGTTTGTTTAGAAAAGCTTTTGAAAATTTACCCAGTTCTGAGTCACTGGAAGCCGAAACGTTTTCATCGACCGGTAACTCCTATTCATCGTCAACACGATCTGCTGTTCGTTTTCGTAAGTCAGTAGTCGATTTTACAACTGTTTCACATTTAATAGCAGGAAGAAGTATTTTTTTTTTCGGAGTAGACCACATCCTAGTAATTTGCGACCTGAAATGTAATTCTAAAAACAATAAAAATTCGCAGTTGTAGAATATAGAACCGTGTTTCGTTTATTTAGAAAAGGTTTTGAGAATTTACCCAAATCCAGTGAATCGCTGTCACTCGAAGCGGAAGGGTTTTTATCATCCGGTAAATCAAGTGCGCTCGTGTCTTGTAATCTGTCCGATCTGTTTTCGGTGACATTGGCGTATACTTCGGTATTGCAGTTGATAGACTCGTTTTCGTCGACACCATACGATATGTTAGGAAGCGAATCGTTAATATAAATGTCTGTCCCATCGTCATTCGAAATAAATATATTGTCAAGTTTTGCATTTGAATCGTCGGCATTATTAGATGATTCTGACGTATGTTTGTTGACATTTTTTTTCTTTTCGGGATCAATCATGTTTATTTCGTCACTTGTTCGTGTACCGCCACGGTATTTAACGATACAAATATTTCCATTTTCTATGCGCACGTCTTTTTCTTTGCACATATAATATGGATTATGGTCTCAAAATTGAACCATGTAGGTAATACATTTTGTATTTGTTTTATGTAATGAAAGTATGGCCTTTTCAACGAGCAAGAGTAACGACGGCTGAAAAAGAAAACAAAACAGTAAATTAAAAGTGTACTGTAGTTCTATAACGTACATATATTATGTTAAACACTTACTTTTATAATTGTTCTATTATATCGCCTTCTGTTCGGCAAACAGGACAGCACAGTGAAATTCTATCGACAGTCACTGTCGGTTCCAACAAACACCCGAGCGAAGTTTGGAATGAGGTATCTCTTCCAGACACACTGGACACTTATATTGTGCGGACAAGTTTTGTTCATATGATAGGTCATACACACGTACACTTTTCTGTTTGTAGATATATTAGTTCCTCTCCTTTCGTGACATGAACTAAATTACAAATTGACCGGGAGCATTTAGCGCCCTGATAGTCCTTGCAAAAATGTATTTTCAAATGGTTGCAAGCACCCGAACAGTTACTGTTTCAGTAACTTGAAACTGATATAGTTAACGTAGTTTTGTTATAAAGGAAAGTAAAATAGTAATATTACTTTATTATTATTATTATTAGAGAACGTTTTAATTGAACAAAATAAAGAATCACGTATGAATGACGACGGACTTGACTTAACTGAAACTAGGAACTCATCAAAACCTAAATATACGTAAATAACCAAGTACAATTCTGTGGCTTGATCGAAAAAGGGCCTAAGTGCATTTTTTTCATTTTTGATTTATTGGTCCTATCTTACTAATGTCGACATGCTCTTTTCAATGAAAAAGGTTCTATCTCATTATCTTTAACGCTTACCGAGATAAAAAATGTAAAAAGATCCTAACTGAGACTACGTCAATGAAATAAAGGCTTATATTCACTTTAGGCCCTTCATATTGGGGCCTAAGTGTTTTTATAAATTTTTTTCTATATTTAAAAACAACCTAAGTGACATATAAGCCCTTAAATATTGGGCCTATTTACTCTTAGGCCCTTTTCGTAATAATAATTTTATATCAAGAAAGTGCTAACTGCGACTTAGTAAAATGTGACGGTAATTGTCGGTGGCCTATGTTAACATAGGCCTTTTTTAAATAGATTTGTACATTTTGTAAGAAGACCTAAGTGTCACATTGGTTATGGAATCGAAACAAAAAGAAAAAAACTGGAAGATATCTTAAGCTTATTACTATTTATACATCCAAAAAGCAGATTATTTTATTCAAATTTGAAGAGTGATGAATCAAAAAATGACGACGATGTTTGTCCTACAGAATTAATATTGGAAATTATAGATTAATTATACTTATTTTGTCATCACGATGTCCTAAGAATTTTATTTTCATCTGCACGGTTTTCGTGTTACAATAAATACTATTGTTTATTTTTGTATTTTTAATTCTTATTCGAATAAAACCAATATTTTTGTAGAAGTGTTTTACATTTTAACTACAACCATGAATTTCTCAATATGTGTTTTCTAAGCGGTATTGTCTTATTTAATAATATTTTATCATATACTATTATTAATTTTCAAATATCTAAAAAAGGGTAGGTGAAAATCGCTTACTTTTTATACAAAGTACCTCTTATAAAAGGGCTTAAGTGCAACTACATTTAAAGAAAGGGCCAAAGTACATTATTTGGGGCCTATATGCTAGTTTTAGTGCCCTATTGCATAGGCCTATGTAACACCATATACATTTTCTGGGGCCTATGTGACAAAAACTTCTGGATTTTTTAAGAATTTTATTTTTTTTTACAAAAAATCAAAAAATATGCGCTAAAAAAGCAGTATTACAATTATCAGACATTTTGGACAGAATTTCGCTGATTTACAATAGTTTGAAAAAAATAACTTCAACTCCAATTACCTTAAAACTACGTTTTTGTAGTTAGGCACTTTTGCGACCAAGCCACAGAATTTACACAGTATAAAAACTTAACAGTACAGCCATGTTCATAAAATACATAGTGGTGCACCAGAAGAAACAACAATAATAAATATGACATATTATTATCTGTAAAACAGTTTAGATCAGGGGTGGTCAACCCAAATGATCTTACGGACCATTTTGGAAATGCATCATAAGGGGACATTCATTAATTACGTGAGTCGATTTTGGCGATTGTTCGACCCCCCCCCCCTTCCCCTTTGGTAAGATGACGGGCGAAACCGGGTCGGACCATAAGTACAAAAAATTTCATCAAAATCGGTTCAGCCGTTTAGGCGGAATAGATTGACAAACGCTTGTACAGAAATATTATTTTTATATACAAAAAAATATTAAATTTTCAATCAAAATTGTTTTGGTAATTTCCTTTTGACAGATCTTCAGAACAAAAAAAGAGCAGATTTTTTTTTTGTTTTCAAAATATTTCTAAAATTAAATTTAGAAAAAAAATGTGTCTCCGACAAATTTTTTTTCTAAATTTAATTTTGGAAATATTTTGAAAACAAAAAAAAAATCTGCTCTTTTTTTGTTCTGAAGATCTGTCAAAAGGAAATTACCAAAACAATTTTGATTGAAAATTTAATATTTTTTTGTATATAAAAATAATATTTCTGTACAAGCGTTTGTCAATCTATTCCGCCTAAACGGCTGAACCGATTTTGATGAAATTTTTTGTACTTATGGTCCGACCCGGTTTCGCCCGAGTGCGTTTCGGGTCCAATTTAGAATTTAAACTATCTACGGACCGACGCAAACGCACACACAAAATTTCATTAAAATCGGTCCAGCAGTTTGGAGGAATAGAGTCCGTAGATAGTTTAAATTCTAAATTGGACCCAAAACGCACTCGGGCGAAACCGGGTCGGACCATAAGTACAAAAAATTTCATCAAAATCGGTTCAGCCGTTTAGGCCGAATAGATTGACAAACGCTTGTACAGAAATATTATTTTTATATACAAAAAATATTAGGTAAATAATCGTTAGTCCAACCTTGTATAATTTCTTAAAAACACAAATACATACTATTATTTAAGTTTTAAAATTTCTGTGTTTTACAAAAAGCAACGCTCGTAACTATATAAGGATTTCATGTCACGTATTTGTGAAATCTAATATTTTTTCATTTCATCCAAAGTTACCGAAAAGTTATAATAATTCTCAAAGTCTTCATAAATTTTAGAATAATATGTTTTTGTGTAAAATTTCAAGCATTTTTGTACAAATAAACCATTAATTAAGTAAAAATTAAATAAATTATTAGTATTAAAAGTTGCCTACATTTAGAATTTAAACTGCCGCGCTGAAAATAACGAGTTGCATATCTCGAAAGTAAAGAAGTACCTTTATAAGTTTTATTAAAATTCGATTTAAATCTTTAATAATCATAACATAAACTAATTATTATTAAATTTTTAAAGACATACCTATGTTCTTTTAAGTACATATTTTTAATCTTTTGACGATTATTAAGGTTATAAAAAAAGAACAGTCTAAGTTCCCTGAAACTTATATTTTCCATTTAAAAAAACATTAGACGGTGACGCAACAAAAAAATTTTTTGCCCAAATATTCATCAACTGTATTAGAACATCTGTCAAATTACCAGAAATATTTTACGCCCCCCTCAAATTCTTAACAGGTACGTTAAAATAGCGAAAACAATTATGGCACATATGACATATATATATGTATTATATCTGCAAAACAGCTTAGATCAGGGGTGGTCAACCCAAATGATCTTGAGGACCATTTTGGAAATGCATCATAAGGGGACATTCATTAATTACGTGAGGCGATTTTGGCGATTGTTCGACCCCCCTGCCCCCTTCCCCTTTGGTAAGATGACGTGAGATTTATCTCGACCCCCCCCTCCACCATTAATCTCACGTGAGATTTTTTAAAATGCTTATTTTTAATGTAAATATGTTAATCGGTGCTTGATTGCGTTGGATTTATTTAATTTGCTTAATTCTTTTTTTTTCAGACTAGTATTTAAGACTTTAATTTTTTCTCATAATTTCGACAGTTAATTTTTCAATATATTTTGATGCGCAAATAAGGTATTTTTTGATACATTGGTTTTCACTACTTAGGCAACTTTAAAATAAATATATTTTGTAAAAGTGCGATGAATCTCGCAGGCCGGAAAAATATTCAAGGCAGGTCGCATGCGGCCCGCGGGCCACGGGTTAGCCACCCTTGGTTTAGATTGTGACTATTATTTTGGTGTTTTGGTAACACCTACCATAACAGCAAGAGGCATACGAAAGGTCGTATGAAGGAGTTATGCAAAAAAGATGGTGATTTTACAATAAATTTCTTCGATTCACGTTATTGAATCAGTGGTTGAGTTCCACATGGACAGGTTATACAGACGTTTAATTATTTATTACCAATCGGTACCCGCGACTTCGCACACGATTGAGATAAAACAATCTGATGTAGCTTTTTCCCGTGGCAATTTAATTTTGCTGTTTAAATCTTATGTGTTATAGCGACCCGGCCCGGCCCCCGGCTTCGCCCGAGTGCGACAACAGTAGTGAAGCATTCGGCTCCACCATATTACAGTCTTGCATCGTGGGGCTGCGCCCCGCTCTGCAAGACATTAATTTATAAAGCTTTCGACTCCCCCAAATGCATATTCTCTAAATAGTGTATTTTCTGACATTTTCATACATTTTGTAAAGTCAACATAAGTCGCTAGTTGAATAACACCGTCCAAATATTTATTTTAGTAAACATAACAGTATACCTACTGAAATGAGACAAGCGCACGGCATCGTTTGTAGTTTTTTCCAGAGCTGCATTATCGATTTTATACTGTTTCAATATTAAATTTTCAATCAAAATTGTTTTGGTAATTTCCTTTTGACAAATCTTCAGAACAAAAAAAGAGCAGATTTTTTTTTATTTTCAAAATATTTCCAAAATTAAATTTAGAAAAAAAATGTGTCTCCGACAAACAGATAAACAGAAACACACGAACTGACAGCAGTCACTCTATTCCTCCAAACTGCTGGACCGATTGTAATGAAATTTTGTGTGTGCGTTTGCGTCGGTCCGTAGATAGTTTAAATTCTAAATTGGACCCGAAACGCACTCGGGCGAAACCGGGTCGGACCATAAGTACAAAAAATTTCATCAAAATCGGTTCAGCCGTTTAGGCGGAATAGATTGACAAACGTTTGTACAGAAATATTATTTTTATATACAAAAAATATTAAGGTAAATAATCGTTAGTCCAACCCTGTATAATTTCTTAAAAACGTACAAACACTATTATTTAGTTTTAAAATTTCTGTATTTTACAAAAAGCAACACTCGAATCTATATAAGAATTTCATGTCACGTATTTGTGAAATCTAAAATTTTTTCATTTCATCCAAAGTTACCGAAAAGTTATAATAATTCTCAAAGTCTTCATAAATTTTAGAATAATATGTTTTTGTGTAAAATTTCAAGCATTTCTGTACAAATAAACTATTAATTAAGTAAAAATTAAATAAGTTATTAGTATTAAAAGTTGCCTACATTTAGAATTTAAACTGCCGCGCTGAAAATAACTTTAGTTGAATTTCTCTATGGGAAAGAATAGAAATACCCTAGATGACACTGA
The DNA here is from genome assembly GCA_034508555.1 of Venustoraphidia nigricollis. Taxonomy (NCBI): domain Eukaryota; kingdom Metazoa; phylum Arthropoda; class Insecta; order Raphidioptera; family Raphidiidae; genus Venustoraphidia; species Venustoraphidia nigricollis. The sequence continues at coordinate 5,299,274 of JAVRKA010000016.1, forward strand.
CGTAAGGTTTTACAATACAATTAATTTATTATTTCAGAGAAAATACAATGAAATATTTGTCAAATAAGAAACAGTTATCAGTTATAAGTATCATTGACAAAAATACGTAAGTAATTTTATACTTCTGTCACATATAAATTGTTTCGAATATTGCGAAATATTAATTATTCGACTGAATAAGTTGTTTTTATGTTATTATGTGTAATTTTTTCAGATCCAAACGTGCGACCCATTAGTAATGATTGTCGAAATCTGCATAAAATTGCCATGTATTGATGTGAAAGTCGTCTCTGTTCGGGTGTCAAGTTTTGAAGTTTGGTCAAAGTGATACGAATGTGCTTTTCTGTCAACGTAACGCTGGGTACGCATGGAAAAATGGTAACCGATAACAATTTTAATATTTTGAAACGAAGACAACCATTAATCAGATATAGACAGCACAGGATTCGGTTCAACCGATGGAGCTATTTACCGCTAATCTAGGATATTCGTATACCGAACAGTCATATTTTGTCATAGTCAGCTACTGATCCGAAAAGACGAAGTAAATTATAATGTACGACAATTTGAACAGCCACAGAAATGAGTATGACCTGCTTTCTTTAAATATTTTGTGTGATTTGAAAAAATCCGGCGCCAATTTGTTCAAAGCGTTCCCCATTGGGTGCTCTGAAATTTTTTAAAAAATTGGTGTAGCCGTTTTCAACTGATTTCAGAAAGAGTATTTTTTTATATCTTACTGTATATTTCCTACATTTATGAACCGATTTGAAAAAAATCGATGCCACTGTGTTCAGAACTTTGCACACTTTATGTGCTCTATTTTTTTTTTTTACTATGACTTACGGCTTCGTAACAGCGGAGGTGGTTTTATCGGAACTGATAAACTCTGCCTTCGGGTTTTTGTCCTACAATGCCTTTAAATAATAAATTGTATAATAATGAATTTCATACTATTTCAGGATCGGATTGACGCCATGGCTTTCTTGATCTCACTGAACAGAGGTGAAACGACGACCTACTATCTGCCAGTTTTTGTTAAGGCAATATAACTTGGCGACGTTTAAAAAACTTAAGTCTTCTGTTTTATAGGATAATTAGCTAATAAAATATTATAATAGTGGGGCGAAAGAGATAATTGTGCACTGAACGATAAAACCACTAAATTTGAGCTGCTTTATATTGTTAAAAGATGTAGATATTAATACAAATTATATCTATTGTATCGCTTATCAGAAAGTGCACAATACTGGTATATTTTTAGTCTCATCTGTCCGACTATAAAGAATTCTAAGATAATAATATTAATAAGTGTTTGTTAATTGAATGTCAAAATAAAACTTGGTAATATATAAAAGTTTTCATTAATTGTTGTTTTCATATTTCCTTTTACAGTAGCAATAATATTTTCTACCATACGTTTTAAATGAAATTCACTATAGATAATATGGTAACTACGGAAATCAAAAATGCATTATAGAAAATCGTTTGTTGCAATTTTTTGTGGAACGATTTTCTATAATGAGTTTTTGGTTTCCATGATTACTATATCAACAAAACTCATGTATATATTGCGTCTTAATTAAATGAAATTCCCAGTATAATATACATTTTTTAATCAAATCGTTGAAACTTTGACAGGATTGTCAATTTCCTATTATAAAATTTATGTAGGTTTTTTCAACATTTATTAATCTTATTAAACTGCCAATTTGCTTTATTTTTTCATAAATAAGCCTTTTATAAGAAGCAGATTCTTCTGTCAGATGTTAGCTTTGAATAAAATTACAAATGTGCGCTTAAAAAGTTAATTAAAAATTGCAACAATAGATGTAATGTCTTATTGTAGATATTTCTTTTTTTATGAAAACACGGTTATAGTGGCAGATACTCAACTGTTTATTATGAATCTAATGCCTACAAAAGGTGTGGGTGTTGGTAGTATAAACAGCTTTTATATATAATTAATGATTATTAATCTTTTGAACATAAAAATATTTTTTTAACTATTATGGGTTATCTATTGTAAAGTACGGGAGCTTTCATTTTGAACAATGCCGGTAATGCAGTTCTCGATTTTAGAGCTCCCAAACTCAACAATATATCATTAAAGTGAAATAACTTTAAAATCTATTGATGCATATTAATTTGCTCTTAATATAATGTTTACTAATTAGTTTCACGTAGTTTGAATGCAGTTTTGAACTAGGCTCCCAATGATACTGCTACACATATATATATATATATATATATATATATATATATATATATATATATATATATATATATATATATGTGTGTGTGCGGGCAATAACTTTCGAAAGAGTTAATTGATTTTAACGAAATTTGGCCCACGTGTTGAAATTCATCACCGCAAGAAGCCTATTTAAAATGGGCGTAATCGGGCCATTTTAAGGGTAGTTTTTAGGGGTTGAAAAATGTTTTTGGGCCCCAAAATACCGAAAAAATTCTCAGAATCGTTTCAAAATTGATATTTAACCCTTTAGTAGTAATTAAAAAGTGTTCCTAAAATTTTAATAAAATCGGGCCGACAGGACCGGACTTACAAATTTTATGAAAATACTAGTTTACAGATAGTGAATTATTTTCTGAAAGTTGTATATAATTTGGTATAAAGGTTCGATTGATAATTATATTGCAACTGAAAAAAAAATCTTCTTTTAAGGGGTGTATTAAGGAGTCAAATTTTTATTTTGCCCAAAAAACCAACTTAAGTTCGCATAACAAAGCCACACTGCCTATATTAGCAAATACACTATATTGTCGGCAGGGTTTTGGCACTGCGACCCGGGTTTTTTATAATGTTATTAATAACAACTTTCAATTTTCCTCGTAGCTAAGGAAAAACAATTGAGAAAATGTTACATTATAATCTGGAACCCACGACACGACTTTTTCTTCTAGCGTCCAATTCCTGAATTGAGACTCGTCATATTTATAAACCGCGCAAGTCAATTATTAATTAAGGGTTTAAAGTTTTTACCGTAATAAAAGACATGCTAATCTAACGCCGAAAAAAAAACACGAAAAATACGGGCAACAATCGCGACGTGTTGCCATTAGTGCCGGTATTAAAACATGTGAAATGGAAACAAAAAATGTCGGAAAACATTTGCACTTTAACATTTCATTTCATTGAAAATGTTTTTATACTGAATGGTTCAATAAATAAACGGATTGTTTTCTTTGTTTTTGACGTAAACGTTCATTAGGCGCGACCTGAGAGTAGAATTAGAATTATGAGGTAAGGGCAAGGCCGTAGTCAGAAAATAATTTCGGGGGGGGGGGGGGGTTTAAAAGAAATAAAATGATGTTACTTATCACATATATTTATTAGAAAACCATTACAGAAATATTCACAGCATATTACAAAATTAAATTTAGTCTTCTAGCTTTCTTTGCAGCGAACAAATCAATTACCTCCTCGGTGTCGATGTCAATTCTGCGGTGGATTGACATTAACGCCAAACCGTTTAGTCTTTCCTGGCCTGTGGAGTTTCTCAAATAAGTTTTGAGGCGTTTCATAGAAGAGAAAGTCCTCTCAGGAGTACATGTAGAAACAGGCAGTGTTGCTAAGATCTTTAAAAGTTTGTGAATGTTTGGAAATAAGGCCTGGTTGCATTCTCCGAGAGCTTCAATAGCACATGTTGGTCGATCTAGTTCAGATTCTTCCACCCATTTTATTCGCCACATGTCTAATTCAGCTTTTACAAAGTCCCATTCCAAATATTTTTTATAGAGCTCAAAGTACTTTTCTTGATAATTTTGATTAATTTGTTCTTTGCAGCCCCCCTGGCTACGGCCTTTATTTCGGGGGGGATCAATCCCCCTTGATCCCCCCCCTGGCTACGGCCTTGGGTAAGGGCCAAATAGGTAAGAGCTGATGACACCCGTTTCATGAAGTGTTTGATTCAGGTAAGATGTATACGTAAATGAACGTTTGCCTGTCCTACCTGGGTACGCCAGGTACTACACATACAGAAAAGGTTTAAAAAAAAGATGTGCCAAAAAAAGTGTTTGATTCAAAAGCCAACAAGTACTATTCGAAAGTTAAATTCATTTTAAGTAAATAAATAAATGAGGTAGTGTGGGAAATCCGCCTGTTTCGTACCGCTGTATCTACATTTTGAAACTGAAGTAATGAAGTAATATGCTTACGCAACACGATATAAATTTATAGATATTTTTGTTAGGTGTGTTCAGATAGAGATTGAATTGAAACGTGTACGGGTTCGAATATTGTATCTAAATTAATAAATATAATTGTTTGATTTGAGAATTTTGTGTATTTGTTCATTTAATTGTATAAATTTCCTACAGTAGGCACCTTTGGAGGGATTAACATTAAACCAAAATACCCCAAAGTTGAATTTTCAAAAATGAAAAAGTAGGTGATTGATTCATATTTTTCAATATATAACATTTCACTCACCAATCGCTTATAATAGTTTTGTTCATTGTCTAAATTTTTTACAGATTTATTGTCAAAATCAAAACAATGATTCGATTCAACAAAATATATTTATTACTGTTGGTAGAGTCAATTTGGTTAAATAAAAGCTTGTAAAAACGCTGCATCATATACTCAATTTTCAGATATTATTTTTCTTAAATTTATTTCTGTTCTATTGTTGTGTTCAATACTAATAATAATTGGTATTTTATTGATTAAAGCATTTAAAACAGTAGTTCCCAACCTGTAGAAATTTGTGAATCACTCAGCCTGAATTTAAATCAGTTGTAATCAAATTCAAAGGTGTTTAAGTTGTAAAACAGTTTTTTTAAAACACATTTTTTATTATAATAATCATCAGCACGGATATATTCATCCCAAGTGATTCAACGCATATCGCTTTTAAAATTGGCAACATTTTATGTACCGCCGGGCCCTTCTGTGACCACTTTCGAGGGTCTCATGGACCACTGGTTGGGAGCCACTGATTTAAATCAACGACACAAATCCAACGTTATGCGTTGCTTGCATTGTGTACCGTTTTGCACTATAGAAATCCACGAGCTCATAATAAGAACTATGTAATTGTTTTTGACCTTCTATGTTACGTCTTACTTTTCTGCAAGTTGTTTAAATACATTTTTTTTTGAAAATCGATTCCCGAACGGCACAAAAGGTTAATAAAATGGAGGACAGGTATGGTCTAGTGGTTGGCGTAGAAGCTTCTCGACCTAACTGCCGTGGGTTTGAATCCCACCTCTGCGCATGGATGTTTTGTGATGTTGATATATGTGGACATATACAATTGGATATTCTTTTTATAAAAAAAAAGTCTAATAACATGTTTTGGAAGTTTTTAATGTGTCTAATAAATATTTTGATGGTTAACTTTTTACATTGAACCAAAAAGGTACCCTGTATATTAATGAAAGTATACTTGCATTATTTTCGCCCAATAACTTTTTAATAGTTTCATTTAAAATATAGGTTTATTAAAGTTCTTAAATAAAATTTAGAAACTATGGCTTAAAGTGTTATTGTATTTCATAGTTACTACGTCCTACAATTTGAATCATAAATAAATTTGTCAATTTTAACAATATGGTAAAAATCTTATTTCTGACACATTTCAGTGTTTTGATAAATTTTTAAACGAGTCAACTGCCCATTGCTATATTCAACTAGTGCGGGAAGTTGTCCATTGCCTCCGAGGGGGCGTACAATGCCGCACGTATTGCAGATACTATTTTTTTTATTGCGAATTCATTTTAAAACTTTTGTAAATTTTTATTATCAATATATTTTAACCTTGTTTTATAAATTAAACTATCTGTCACGTCAACCTCAATTCCAGTGCGCAAAGTAAAAGATATGGACAAACAGTTCCTTTTCAACCGTAACTTAGGTTGCAAAGTCGCTATTTTTCTGCATGAGCAATGAAATATACATTTTTAGTGCTTCAAATATTTTATAGCAACGAATTTTATTCGCTTAAAAATTTATAAAAAAAACTGGGTGTGCACCTATATAGAATTTTACAAAAAGTGATAGAAATTAGTCTCTTCCGAAATAGGTACGGTATTACTGGTTTAATTCAGACCTGTTAAATTTTGTTTCAGGTATTTGGATTACGGCAGATTAAGTGGAAGAACACGAAGATTATCTGGCAATCCAATTATGCATTCAAAGGTAAACATACAATACCTACTGATTATTTGAAGATCACATCGTCTTTGAAAATAAACATCTGAATGTCTTATATTATCGTGCTTCGTTGAACATAACCTTACTTTAATTAGATAGATGCAAACATTGATATATTAACGCTCTCTTGTCAAATTCGCGAATGTAAATGAAATGCTACCATTCAAATATCAAACAGCTTTAATTATCAAATAAATTCAACATTTAAAGCTACCCAACTTTAAATAAATCACGGCCATTTTGATGTTATTAAATAAAATTGCAAGTAATAAACAGTTGAACTGTGTTTAATTCAGTGTAATTAATAACCTTTAAAGTGACATTTAGTCGACATAACCTCATTTTTTACAACAGTCGCCATTTTATAACAAATGAAGGAGCTCCAGTGATGACGTTAAATAAACATTGCATTGACTAATACTTAAAATCAACAAACAACGCGAATTTTATTTTAGTTTTTTGCAGCAACTTGTAAAAGTAATAATATTGGCATTTGTGTTGTGTAAAGTGAAAACTAAATGTAAATCTTTCAACTCGATCGAAAACAACCTCAAAATGTTTGCGGTGAAACATAATGAATACAATGAATGAAACAAATGTGGCTAGAACTTTTCTGGCCGTCACTACATAATCAAAATAGTTTAGAGATGATCTAATAAAAAAAAACAAAAAATATAATTTACTTTAAATGGTGAAAAATGTAAACCTACAAGCGGACACATAAAATTATTGGTGATCATACTGAAACAGTGAAACCGGTTGAAAATGTAGGTATACTATCTAATCACCTTCTCATATTGGTGATTTCCACTGGTGTACAAAAAAGTGAAAACGGTAGAATGTGCGGAATTTTATTGGCGATTACAAAATGGTGGACAACCTTGAAATCATTATTCACTTAAATAGTGACATAGTGCTGAACGCATTTAAAATAGTAAACGAATTAGTGATTTACCAAAAAAGTGAAAATGTTTAAAATGCACCCTTAACTGATAAACATAAAATGGCGGATAACCTTGAAATCACTATTCACATTTATGAATGACACAGTGGTGAACGCATTTAAAATTGTAAACGAATTAGTGATAAAATCAGAAAACTGAAAATGTTTAAAATGTATCCTTAATTTGTGAACACAAAATGGCGGACAACCTTGAAATAACTATGAGTGACAGAGTGCTGAACGCATTTAAAACAGTAAACGAATTAATAATAAACCAAAAAAGTGAAAACTTTTAAAATGCATCCTTAATAATCGGTGAACACAAAATGGCGGACAACCTTGAAATACCGATGAAATATCAATCCTACAGCAGTGACGTCGCTTAAATCGTATTTAAAAATGGCGAACGACACTAACGATGTTATCATGACGTCGGTGAACAGTAGTTTGATGACCGTGCCACTTGGTGACAATCTAACATCGGTGTTAAAAAACGTGTCGGCGTCGGCGGCGCCGTGGTACGACAACGGACGCGTGCAAATACCGCTGTACTCGGTGATTTTCCTGCTGGCGGTGATCGGCAACTCCCTGGTGATACTGACTTTGGTGCAAAACCAGCGCATGCGCACAATAACGAACGTGTTTCTGCTGAACCTGGCCGTGTCGGATTTGCTACTCGGTGTGCTTTGTATGCCGTTTACCCTCGTCGGGACTTTGCTCAGAGATTTCATATTTGGAGAGATTATGTGCAAGTTCCTGCCCTTCCTACAAGGTAAGATTATTTTGCTCTCTCTTTATAAATAGACTAGCGGCCCAGTCCGGCTTCGCCCGGGTGTAAATGTAATATATAGGATATAAAAGATGAGAATCGTTATCATTAAATTCTCAACGTGTATTGAATTTGCGCGAATTCAATCGCTTATTTGTGAATGTTCAAATATCGAAGAAAAATCTTATTTCCCAAAAAGAAATTTAAAAAATTCTGTTGATCCGATCGCTACCAAACTTCAGAAGATCACCCGCTGGGCTAATCTTAAGATTGTCTGAAAATTTCATCAAAAATGGTCTACCCGTTTGGAGTCCATAGATTACATATACATCGTCTTTTATCTATATAGATAAAATGTAAAAACTGGTTATTGTGACATAACGATAATAGTTGGACATATAGTATCGCGAAGTTTTTTGTAGTTATTGATATGTTCTTTAATATTGTAGAACACACTTTTGTTTTATTATCAATAGTTTCCGCAGCGCATGCGCCGAAAGATGTTTTATGGCATTTTTTTTACATCTTGGGTTTCGTTACTAAAGTTTTAGTAAGGATCCCTAATATTTTCTAGCAATAAATATAGCCTATGTTACTCAGGGTGAATGTAGCTTTCTAATGGTGAAAGAATTTTTTAAATCGGCACAGTAGTTTTTGAGTTTATTCATTACACACACACAAAAATACAAATCTTTCCTTTTCATAATATTAGTGTAGATTATATACCCGACTGAATGTTTTTTGCGCGTATCTATGTATGTAATATTCTTTATTACCTCGTATTATCCAAACTGCTGAACGGATTTCTAAAATTAAAGTATTGTTGGATTTGTCTCAGCAACCCAAGTGTCCTAGGATAGGTGACGCCAAAAAAATCAAAATGCCGGATTTTAGGTGCCATAATGTGTGGCTCGAAAAATTGTTTTCTTTAAATGATTCTAATAGGCTATCAAAATGTTGAATATTTAAAGGTGATTACAAAAATATATACAAGCTATGTTTAAATGTAATTTGGAAAGGCAAATTATATACAGTGTGTTTCATTTTACATGAGGACACCTAAATAACTTTTTTCATTTTAAAAGCAATCAAAAAATTCTCAGCAGTTGTAGGAACAAAATTTTTCAAAAAATAATAAATTATAATAATTATAAAAGTGTGGGTCGTGACTAGCATAGAGCATAGAACCCATGATATGATATATATTTTTTTTCATTAAAGACCTTACAAAAGGTATAAATTCGTCATACTAATATAAAAAATTACATAAATATATAAAAACAATTCATATAAAATAGGTTACAATAAACTCATATACTTAATGTGCATATTCTGATATTTTATAGAAACTATTGTCTGCTAAATACGCTTTTATAGCTTTTTTAAAGCCATTGTAGCTGCTATTATTTTTAATATGGTCAGGCAGCGCATTGAATAATGTTATGCCAGAATTATGTGGAGATTTATATTGTAGTAATAATTATTATAATTATTTGACTTTGCCTTGTATTATGTGCATGAGTTTGAGATGCAGTACTAACAATATTTTAATTCTTTTTAATGTGCAGTAACGATTTATGAATATACCGGGTGTTTTTTTCAAAACTTTGAATGGATTCTTTTGTTGATACACCGGTTGAATCAAAAAAAGTTTTAGGCAAAAGTTGTTGGGTTTTGAGGGGGAAATAATTTACACGTAATATCAACCCACTCCCCCCTCGGCAGGGGGAGGGGGTAACTTTTGTTTTTTAAATGGAAACACCCGATTTTTATGATTAAATTAAATTTTAAAGTTGTTCATTTTTACACAAAAAAAAATTAAATCATAAAAATCGGGAGTTTTCATTTAAAAAACAAAAGTTACCCCCTCCCCCTACCGAGGGGTGGGGGGAGGGGGTTGGTATTACGTGTAAATTATTTCCTCCTCAAAACCCAACAACTTTTGCCTAAAACTTTTTTTGATTCAACCGGTGTATCAACAAAAAACTCCATTCAAAGTTTTGAAAAAAACACCCGGTATATTGATGCAACTGTAAGTATTTTTTTTCGTTTAAAGATTGTTCTGCAACTTGTGCAGGAAGTTATATTGTTTTTATAATTATGAACTCTAATTATTAAAAATTATTTTTATCCTTTTTAATACACTTCAATAAAAGCTTGTCTTTATAAAAGTTTTTTTTCTTTATATTTTATTATTTATAAGACAGGTGAACAAGCGTTGATCACGTACTTATAAGCGCCTCACGCATCTGTCATTCAAAAAAGGAAAAATAAACTTTGAACTGTGTAATATGATTTATGACAAGTTTCCGACATCTTTGAGGAAATGGTTTTTCTCGTATCTACGCGATTGGAAGTCAAAAAAATACACGTCAGAGCTAGATCATCAAATTTATAAACTGACTCGTCAATTTAAACGTTTTTGTAAGATATTATGTTTTCTTTTTTAACATCTATGTCGAATTATTTATGTTGAATATAGGGATATCAAGAGTGCCAAAAAGTATCGATATATTATATCGTATCGATATTTTTTTCAAGTATCGATATTTTTCCAAGTATCGATATCGATACCGATATATTTTTTACAAATAAGTATCGATATATCGGTACAATTTGAAAGAGAACATTGACACTCGAAGAAATTTAGTATACATATTGGCTAGTTAAATATTATTCTCAAATAACGGACATTATTTCTAATAAACCAAATAATAAATATTTATCTGAAATCAAAAACAACGATAAGAATTTTTTTTATTTATTAATCAAACGTCTAATACATTTAGGAGCAGATAATTTTAGAGATTAATCGAACAATTACTAAAGCCAGGAATGGTGAACCTATGGGATGCGTGCCAGAGGTGACATTCGACAGAAAATTGTTGGCACAGCATGAATTGAGGTGTAAATCGAAATAATTAAAAATATTCTAGATGTTGTAGAAATGAAATGAAATATTGCATGAATAGCATATTTTGACTGTTTATTATTCCGAAAATATGGAAAAATCCCGTGCAAAAGAGACGTGTTTTACATGTGCCTTATTCAGTGTCGTTGTTTTTGGAACACACTTAAAAGTATGTTCCAAAAACATATGTAAAAACACATGTTTCTTTTTTAGTGGAGTTTTCGATATTTTCGGAATAATTAACGTCAACCGGCCATAGTCAGTCGCGGTAGTACATACAAGTGTTGCTACTGGAAAAAAATATCGGTTTTCACTACTCGGAATTTTATATCGAAATATTAAATATCTTCCAAAAATATCGATATATACGTATTTTTTCGACATCCCTAGTTGAATAATACATCCATGTTCATCACTATATATTCGTTGTATTTTTATAGACCTCTATAAGTGAGAAAGGCCACTCCTGTACCTCTATAAGCGAAACTCGGTTAGTGAAAAACCTCCATAAGCGAAAGAGATATCGGTTCTTGAACTCTTGCTTATCCATGTTCGACTGTATATATTTTCCCGTATTATTATTATTATTATTCATTCATAAAATTCAATATTCATCATATTTGGAAGTTGCTAGTGTGGGCCTCAAGGGCCGCAGTTATAGGGCTCCAATACACGATTCATCCCACGGCTTATTTAACGTTCATTTTGTAGATAAAATTGTTGTTTACAATTTTCTCGTTTTCTCCGTTTATGAAACTTTGCGAGCGTGTTTTGATCATAAAACAAAGCATGTATCCGCTGTCAAACATTTATTATGATTCAGTTGGCATTACTGGTAACTTTCGGTGGCTTCGTCGGCAATTTTGTAACGATCAGTAATTTAAACAAAGAAATTAAACACCGCACATGAAAGCAATGTTCAGATCTACTGTACAATACGTCTCAAAAGTACCCCCCCCCCCTCCCTCATCTAAACTGAACAAAATCGAGGTAATTAGCCATATTCTATTATCTGTTATAATGTATAAGTAATCGTATTCAGTACAATCGCGATAATATGAATATGCACGCTTAAGCCGGGTCCAGACGTGTGTAACGTGTAATGTAAGATTACATGTAATTTAGCGTCAACAAAGTGGACAGCACACGAACTGAACGCGAATTGTGATAGCGAATCTTTGTCAAGAGCTGTTTCCACTCAGTTGCTACGAACTTGCCTAATAGGAAAGTCATGATAGCTGGTGCTGCTTTTATTAGTGTATTTGCCATATGGCAACATACACTATTGGCGTCGGTCGGATGGCGGGACCTAGGGGTCGGACCAAAATTTCTCGACGTTTCATAACCTCCTAAACACTTTGGCACCATTTTTAAAAATGTTTATATATATATGTATAATATATATATATATATATATATATATATATATATATATATACGTGTACGCGCGATAACTTTCGAAAGAGCTAATTGATTTCAACGAAATTTGGGCCAAGTGTTGAAATCCATCACCGCAAGAAGCCTATTTAAAATGGGCCTAATCGGGCTATTTTAAGGGTAGTTTTTAGGGGTTGAAAACTGTTTTTGGGCCCCAAAATACCGAAAAAATTCTCCGAATCGTTTCAAAATTGAAATTTAACCCTCTGGTAGTGAATAAAAAGTGTCCCCACAATTTTAATAAAATCGGCCCGACAGGACCGGATTTACAAATTTTATGAAAACACTAGTTTGCAGATAGTGACTTATTTATTGAAGGGTGTATTTAATTCGGTGTAGACGTTAGATTGATAATAATATTACAAGTAAGAAAAAAATGTTATTTTAAGGGGTGTATTAAGGGGTTAAATTTTTTATTTTGCCCAAAAACAAACTTAATTTCACATAATAAAAGTATAAAACCACACGGCCCTATACAAGCAAATACACTAGGTATATTGTCGGCAGGGTTTTGGCACTGCGACCCGGGTTTTATTTATATATATTTATTAACTGAAGATTTCAGGGTTTTTTTTAAAGTAATCCGGATTTTTTGGATCCCAAATAACACGTTTTTCTTGATACAAACTGATAAGTTCAAGCGATTGTTCGTATCATGAATGTACACACGACACAGCCGTCACGAACGCCGTCCAAACGAGTACTGCGAGCGCCTTTGTGTTCGCGCTAAAAACCGACAGCCGATGGATCACGGCGAGCGTCGGCGCGAGCGTTACATGTAATGCTCGTAGTGCCGTCCACAAGCAGAATTCGTGTTACATTACGCGTTACACACGTCTGGACCCGGCTTTATGAACGACTCAGTAATATGAACATAATTTTTGTAGAGAATTTAACGGTCTACAAAAAAAAAATTAAACTTTATCCTCGGATAACTTTTGAACCAGTAAACTTAGCGAACTATCACAACATAGCTTTTTTATAAAGCGTTAAATTATCTACAAAAATATGTATGTGTTATTTTTGTAGATTCATTTGTCACCAAGTTTTAAAATTTGGAAGAACAAAAGGAGTTATTTTCCATAAGAAACTTTAGTTCGAAAGAGGACTATCTTAAAGTTAATAATTAAGAGCTCAAATTTTTAGAGAATTTTTTTTTATCAATTTGAAAACGTTTGGCCTCCTAGGAGCATAGAAATTTGACAATACCTCTGTTAAGGACCGCCCTAATGTATATGTTTTCTGCGAATCTCAATAATATAAACATACCGCTAGTATGAACTCCTCAGGATTTTTTGTGTTCATGTTACCGAGATTGCACTGTATTATAAAAATCCTCGAGGGGTTAGAATGCGAGTAAAAACACAATTTCAGTCTATCTGTCTGTGCATTCAATATTAATGCAACTACATCTGGAGTTTTCGATTATATGATACTTGAAAGAGTCACCTATGCAATACTTCATAGAACACTAGCATATTACCCTACTGCCAGACTATGCTCCTCGCACTGCTCTTCGCTCTGCTCATCGCGCTGTTGCCCTAAGGGGCCAGACACTGCTGTACTTGCGACGCTCCGCACTCGCCTTTCGGCAATGGAGGTCGATACTGTGGCAGCGTGCGCACTATGCCTACTGAGTGGCGCGGGAGTATGTGGCCGGCTTACTCGTGCTCTTATTGCCGGTCCTTTGACTCGCGCACAAAAAACCGACAATTGAGAGAGCACTGGGCATGACGAGGAGCATGACGTGCGGCATGACGAGTAACGCGGCCACACAACGTCTCTGCTTCCTTTCCTCGCTACTTCCTATGCCACTCGTCGAGTGTGTGGCTGAGGCATTAAATACTGTGAAATGCAATCTGAAGCAGACTGCATGCAGTAAAGAAAGAACGTAGTATAATAGCGCTATTTCAGTATTACTCGGTTTTTAAAAAAAACGTTTAACAACGTTCGGTAACAAATTATGGATCAAATGATTCAAATGTTGATAGAAGTTCAAAGGCAAGACGAAGTGTCATTGATGCAATATCTTGCTATCGACAACAGCTTGCTGAACGAAACAGAACAAGACAAATGCCATTAGATGACTTCTTCACAAAAAATAAAATATGCCAATTGAGAAACTTTCCTTCTCACAAGCATAACTTCTTACTCGAACTTTTATTTGATTTTCATAAATGTTTTATGAACAAAAATCGATATTAGCAACAATCAAATCTATAATTAACGTAATAAAAAAGTAATTAACGATAAATGTTACAAAATTAAACAAGAAAAAAACTAACAAATTTTCTTATTTTCGGTTCTGTTTCACTTATGCCTATAGGGATGTTGACTATTTTTGGGAAAGTGTTTTAAGTCGTGCATAAGTACCTAATATTGCCACAAATATTTTATTATTTTTATTTAAATACAACTCAAGCCTTGAAAATCATGTATTTTAAATCCAGTTTCAAATTTCGGTCCAAAACGCCAATACTAGTCGCGTGACGTCACCTGTTCATACCAAAGGAGGCTCAAAAGTTTACACGGAAGCTACCATCCTATAGATGCGTATTCAGTGCTCATAAACGTTAGTAAACTGAGGTGATGAAAAGTTGTTTCGTAGTCGTTGCTATAGTTGCATGTAATTTGACGTTTCCTATAAACAAATAATAATAAATTACACACTAAATATTAATCAAACAATGCAGTTTTTTGACAGCGGCTGAACATATGACGTCATGCGCTCTGGTTGGTGTCTGTTGTCACGTGACTTGAGAGTGATTTTATTAGGTTTTATTTATTAAATATTAATTAAATTCCTTAAAAATAAGGAAAAATAAAGTGTTTTTTAGTATTTCTATCATAGAAACTACCACTTTTCGTTAAAATTATGTTTTTATTTGAACACAGTCAACATCCCTATTATCTACGTATTAGGATGACCTTGTTTAACGCTGTTTCGTATAGCCCAGAAACTTATTGGAAGGTATCTTCTGGGTTAAGCGGGGTCTGACTGTATTTTATAGAAGTTCGCACGACAGGGTTAAATGTCACAGAGCATATTTTAGCAGACTATTTTGTTTGCACTGTGGTCGGTGTTTTGGTTGTTTATTGTCAAAATGAGTTCAATCTAATATACTGACAGTAATATAACATTCTCTGTACCTTTACCCTTCTGTAAGTCTGGAACTTTCGCTATGTTAATATAAAATTTATGTTGAAAAGCCAAATAGGAATGTTTGGAATGTTAAAAATTAAATTCCGAAAAAATTTACGTTGTTGAAAAAGCGCTGTCTATTTTTTTAGTGGACTTTTATTATGTCAAAAGTTTTTTTAAGGTCTGTTTATACACGGGCTGAACCGGTGCAATTTATTGCTTCGCTAGACTGTTATAGCATGATTTTAGGCGAGGATTTTTTTAGAAAAGTTTTAATTTATAAAGAAATCTATGTAAAATATTTAGTGTATTTGCCATATGGCAACATATACTATTGGACCAAAATTTCTCGACGTTTCGTAGCCTCCTAATCACTTTGGCACCATTTTTAAAAATGTTTATATATATATATATATATATATATATATATATATATATATATATATATATATATATATATATATATATGTGTGTGTGTGTGTGTGCGGGCAATAACTTTCGAAGGAGTCAATTGATTTCAACTAAATTTGCTCCACGTGTTGAAATCCATTACCGCACGAAGTCTATTTAAAATGGGCCCAATCTGGGCATTTTAAGGGTAGTTTTTAGGGGTTGCAAAATGTTTTTGGGCCCCAAAATACCGAAAAAATTCTCCGAATCGTTTCAAAATTGAAATTTAACCCATTGGTAGTAATTAAAAAATTTTAATAAAATCGGGTCTACAGAACCAGATTTACAAATTTTAAGAAAGACTAGTTTGCAGATAGTGAACTATTTACTGAAAGGTGTATATAACTTGGTATAGAGGTTCGATTGATAATAATATTGCAATTAAGAAAAAACATGTTATTTTAAGGGGTGTATTAAGGAGTCAAATTTTTTATTTTGCCCAAAAACCAAGCTAAGTTCGCATAATACAGCCACACTGCCTGTATTAGCAAATACACTATATTGTCGGCAGGGTTTTGGCACTGCGACCCAGGTTTTTTTTGTATTATTTTTGTTTTAAATTTCGTTTCTTTATACCCGGTCGAAAGTACGTACTTTCGGCTTCGATTTTAAGACAGAAACCCTAACATTTATGTACTGCTTGAATTACTCGCACACCATCCGTAACAGCGGGCCGAAACAGTTTTCTCGTGCACACTGATACGAAAGTACGTACTTTTGACCGGGTATCAAGAAAAATAGTATACACCATACGACCAAAAAATTTGAAATTTCTGCACTGCGCGACACACAATATCCGAGGGGATGTAATATACGATTCGAGCAAAAACTGTTTTTTTGATACTTAATATCGATTCGTCATCAAATTAAACTCTATACCAAGCATTTGTAAAAAAATGTTCAACGCAATTAACTAATTGTTCTACTAATCTACACAAAAAGCATTAAAAAAAGAAACAAATATTGTGGTTGTTAAAACTCGAATCCAAATCCTCCGAGACTAATAACAATTAAGGTTACTTCACCTTCGGGTAATATGCTAATTACTCGCATAATAGGGTAATGGAATCAGTTTCTCAACACCTACCAATGTTCGGCCAATCTTATATTTATAGCTGACAGAATACATACTCTCACGACGCCGGTTAACTGTATAGAGTAAAGCCGAAAACTTTTATTTTATGTTATTAGTGTATTTGCCATATGGCAACATACACTATTGGCGTTGGTCGGATGGCGGGACCTAGGGGTCGGACCAAAATTTCTCGACGTTTCATAACCTTCTAAACACTTTGGCACCATTTTTAAAAATGTTTATATATATATGTATATATATATATATATATATTTATATATATATATATATATACGTATATATATATATATATGTGTGCGGGCAATAACTTTCGAAAGAGTCAATTGATTTCAACTAAATTTGGCACACGCGTTGAAATCCATCACCGCAAAAAACCTATTTAAAATGGGCCTAATCAGGCCATTTTAAGGGTAGTTTTTAGGGGTTGAAAAATGTTTTTGGGCTCTAAAATACCGAAAAAATTCTTCGAATCGTTTCAAAATTGAAATTTAACCATCTGATAGTAATTAAAATGTGTCCCTAAAATTTTAATAAAATCGGCCCGACAGGACCGGATTTACAAATTTTATGAAAACGTTATTTTGCAGATAGTGAATTATTTACTGAAAGGTGTATATAATTTGGTATAGAGGTTCGATTGATAATAATATTGCAATTAAGAAAAAAAATGTTATTTTAAGGGGTGTATTAAGTAGTCAATTTTTTTATTTTGCCCAAAAACCAACTTAAGTTCGCATAATAAAGCCACACTGCCTGTATTAGTAAATACACTATATTGTCGGCAGGGTTTTGGCACTGTGACCCGGCTTTTTTTTTAAATATGGCTCATTGGCCGTTACATGAACTACTATGAAAAACTTTTATATGAAGAAAGATGACATAACAACACGTATACAACACGCGCTTTCTAAAAATGGTGTGAAGTTGCTTAGAATGATGTGAAACGTCGGGAAATTTTGGTATCGCCATCCGACCGATGCCAATAGTGCATGTGATATATATGACAAATACTAACAAGGTAACATTATAATAATTAATAGTTTTAATTGACATCGCATGACCTATGACAATCCCTAAATGTAAATAAGGTGTGTTTAGAATGTTAGTGTGTGATGTTTACACTGAAAAGTGTATATTACGTTCACCAAAAGTGTCAGTTTGTTCTGCTATTGTTAAATTCAAACATCTATCACGTGACCAACACTACACTACGTTTCCCTGTTCAAGAATCCAGACTACTACCTATAGTGTTTACACTTTTAGTCCTATACAGACATATCAAACATTTGTCAGTGCATCTTACACTTTTCGTATATCGGGCGCAATTGTGTCAAAGTGTTTAGACTTTTTACATACAATACCGAGCACAAAGCGGTAATGAATTCAAATTTGAGCTCAGCTTTATTAGAAACCACTCACTTTAGCCTCATACTTTTTATACATATTGTAGCGTGCCCCCAATTGTTACGCCACTGGAAATGATAGAGACTTCTCGAACTTGAACAGAAGTTTCTGGAATGATCGAGAACGGAATGTACGTGCCTATAAATGCAGCGCGTGTGGGGCTTGACGAGCGTTCAGTCAGTTGCTTGCTTGCTACAGTGTGAGTACATTCAGTGGATGCGTCACAGTAACATAAATAGTAGTGCGGTAGTACATAAATTTCGGTGCGTGTTTAAAGTAGTGTATTGTGTACATAGTAAATTATTGTTGCCTTATTATTTATCAGAATCCGTTGGTTTATTTCATTGTTTGGTTTCTTTTTGTCATTATTGTTAGAGAAATACTTTTTAGTTATTTGTTTTGTATTTATTTCGTTTGTTGTAAATAAATCAGTTTTAAATCACCACCAAGAACAATTTTGTTACAATATGTATTTATTGTTGTTGATAATACTTGTTTAAAATTAAATGCCATATAAATGTTACAGTCTAAGTTTTAAATAAAAACTACGATTAGTTTTATTACCGTTTTATTTCGTACTTTGCAATAAAACAAACTCAATTCATTTTACAATATTAATTTACTTACTAATTATGTAATACCTATTGCAATACATAACAAAAGAAGTTCCACTTCTCTCAAGAGCTTGTGTGAGTGATGCTCAAACTTTTTACTATGAAAATCGCGTTATCATCCTATATTTGCAAGCTGCAAAGTTGGCACATAATCGTGTGTTATGTTAAAAATCCGACGGCCTTGAAATCGGTAAAGTAGATACCTACGTGTAAATTTGAAGTGACGGTTATATTTGCGAACCACGAGTTGACAGCTCGATGAACGTTTTTGTTTATTAGTGTATTTGCCATATGGCAACATACACTATTGGCGTCGGTCGGATGGCGGGACCTAGGGGTCGGACCAAAATTTCTCGACGTTTCATAACCTCCTAAACACTTTGGCACCATTTTTAAAAATGTTTATATATATATGTATATATATATATATATATATATATATTTATATACGTATATATATATATATATATATATATATGTGTACGCGCGATAACTTTCGAAAGAGTTAATTGATTTTAACGAAATTTGGTCCACGTGTAGAAATCCATTACCGCAAGAAGCCTATTTAAAATGGGCGTGATCGGAGCATTTTAAGGGTAGTTTTTAGGGGTTGAAAAATGTTTTTGGGCCCCAAAATACCGAAAAAATTCTCCGAATCGTTTCAAAATTGAAATTTAACCTTTTGGTAGTGATTAAAAAGTGTCCCCACAATTTTAATAAAATCGGCCCGACAGGACCGGATTTACAAATTTTATGAAAACACTAGTTTGCAGATAGTGACTTATTTATTGAAGGGTGTATTTAATTCGGTGTAGACGTTAGATTGATAATAATATTACAATTAAGAAAAAAATGTTATTTTAAGGGGTGTATTAAGGGGTTAAATTTTTTATTTTGCCCAAAAACAAACTTAATTTCACATAATAAAAGTATAAAGCCACACGGCCCTATACAAGCAAATACACTATATTGTCGGCAGGGTTTTGGCACTGCGACCCGGGTTTTTTTGTTTCGTGCGGATGACATTTTAAACCGATCTATTTATACAGAAGTAGGGCGTAATTGCGAGTCGAAAACTTTAATTAAGTTTAAAACTATGAGCACGGGTTGTGAAAAACATACTTTAGTGAAATTGTAAGCCATTCAGATATTGTCGTTATGAATTGTTTGTTTGCGTGTTGTGTTGCAGACCTGCGAACAGCGATAATCAACAAGCGGTTCGCAAAACTAATGACATTTGTTGGATGATAATTGACTTTATAACTAATTGCACCAACGTCGATTTACTGCCGACACTGTGTTAAACTAATAATTTATAATAATGGATGTTATAACTTTCCACCAATAGGAAATCACTTTCATTGACGAACTATTACTGGTTCCAAACAGCTACATAACTTTGCAAGATTTACAGCAGTGACTGTAAAATTACCGATTATTTTAGTCTAAGATCCGGCATTACAAATATATATTCCCATCTGTTATTTAATTTTTTTTTAAATGAAAGGTTATTTTATAACCTATCCAACGGTACTAGGTTGCCTAAACAAAAATGGGTCCCATCCATGGTTGCCTATAGATTTTAGATGTTATGTTTTCTGAAAGAAATTTTTTTCCGATCATGTATGCGCGCTCTATTGATCACACCCAATAAAAATGTTTTTTTTTCTTAATTGCAATATTATTATTAATTCATCTTTTAAGTTCAATTCCAAATATATGTTATAATAGAAAACAGTATCACGGGTAATTGGAATGATGAAAATAAATCAATTTAAACACTCATTGATTGCAACGTGTCGCCTTTATTTAATTAAGACTTTTTAAACCTCTAACAAAATTTTTTACAAAAATTAACATTCATGTAATAAATTATTTAATCCATAATGTTTAATATTTTTATTATATGAATGTTAATTTTTGTAAAAAAAATTTTTAGAGCGTGAAAAAGTCTTAATTAAATAAAGACGATACGTTGCAATCAATGAGTGTTAAAATTGATTTATTTTCATCAACGTTGCAATCAATGAGTGTTTAAATTGATTTATTTGCATCATTCCAATTACCCGTGATACTGTTTTCTATTATTATTAATCTAACGTCTACACCGAATTAAATACCATGGAAAACCTCAATCAAGATGGCCGGTACAGGAATTACCGTTTCTCGGCGAGAGGCAGTAGGAAAAAGTCCCAGCCACATCTGCCCCCGCCGGGATTCGAACCCGTACCTCCCGAATGCGAGTCTAGTGCTGTCACCACTACTCTACCCAACTCGGTATGTCATTTGATGTGTTTAAGACGCTAATGACCTAATTGTCGAACGTCTACAATCTAAAATAAATCCGCAGCCATAATATAATGTAAATTGAGATGTTCTGTACATAAATATTTTTTAAATATTTCGTCCTTCCATTGCTCGAGGGAGAAATTATACCGAAAGGGCAGGCAGTAAAAAAGGTTGAATAACACTGCTGCAGGATTCAGCAGAAGCTATTAAGGAATAATGTGTTTGAATTTACATAAAGTTATATAACAGGTCGTTCTGCAAATGTTTGTTTAGGTTTAAACCCTCGGGGCGGACATCTTTAATTTATTGTTTTTATTTCGTCTTATTGGTGAGACCAAACGTTAAACGTTATAAGCGATATCGAATAATAATTTTGTTAGGAATAAACTAGCTGTCGGATTGAATCTGTCAACCTATAATGACGATATAAAAAATGTCATTTATATTTAACTTACCTTAAAAAAACAAATTATTGCACATAATATTAATAATATAAAATCTAAAATAAAATAAAATATTAAAAACGCAGACAATCAATTCAGCAACGTTTGGACCTTTTTATTAGGTCTTCATCAGGCGTCTAAAATATTATCTAAAATTACATCAAAAAAGTCAATCACACACAAATTAACTAAGATACTCACCCGAGTTCTGGTGAGTACCTCGTTAGCGAAAATAAAATAAAAAAAAAAGTTTACTTACAACAAATTACCTAAATCGGATGAATCTACAAACGAATAATGTTGACAATACTGTTTAATACAAAAAAAAAATCAATTATACATATACCATGCAAAAATCAAAATATCGAAATCCAAACTTAAAACTAAATTCATCTTTAAAGTTCAATTCCAAAATATGTAATAATAGAAATTAGTTTCACGGGTAATTGGAATAAAAAATCAATTTAAACACTTATTGATTGCAACGTTTCGTCTTTATTAAATCAAGACTCTTTCAAGCTCTGGAAAAAAAATTTTTTTTTACAAAAATTAACAATCATAATATAATAAAAATATAAAACCTTATGGATTAAATAATTTACTAAAAAGAAATAATAATTTGACTAACCTCAGCATGTTTAAATTATAATAAAACTGTGATATAAAAGGCAATTTTGCATTACAAAGATCAATAAAATTGAAAATTGTAGAAAATAATATCTTCTTTTTTTTATAATTTTATTCATATTTTTCAATATTGTTCACGTCCATTATAATTAATAAGTTTTCTATTTAATCACGGGAAATTGGACAATAGAATTTTAATATAGATAAACTAAATTAAAAAAATTGCGACGTTTCGTTAATTTGTTTTAACTTCTTCGGGCAAAACTGAAATGATAAAAAATACAAATTAGTTAATGAAATTATAAATCCCAAAATTTCATTAACTAATTTGTATTTTTTATCATTTCAGTTTTGCCCGAAGAAGTTAACACAAATTAACGAAACGTCGCAAATTTTTTAATTTAGTTTATCTATATTAAAATTCAATTGTCCAATTTCCCGTGATTAAATAAAAAACTTTTTATTTATATTATTTTCACAGTCAACTACAATTATAGTATGACAGTTGCTCAGTTTAACTAAAACTAAGACGTTACCACGGTAACGTTAATTTGTTAGCGAAAATATTAGTTGTCATTAATAATATTGACTCTACCAACAGTAATATAATATTAAATAAAACGAAACCACTTGCGATTACTGTTCAAAATATTTTTTTATTTATAAAACGTTTCTACCAAATTTTTGGTCCTTTTCAATTTATTAAAATATAAAATAAAATATTTTATATTTTATATTTTAATAAATTGAAAAGGACCAAAAATTTGGTAGAAACGTTTTATAAATAAAAAAATATTTTGAACAGTAATCGCAAGTGGTTTCGTTTTATTAGTGTATTTGCCATATGGCAACATACACTATTGGCGTCGGTCGGATGGCGGGACCTAGGGGTCGGACCAAAATTTCTCGACGTTTCATAACCTCCTAAACACTTTGCCACCATTTTTAAAAATGTTTATATATATATGTATATATCTATTATATATATATATATATATATATATATATATATATATATATATATATATATATATATATATATAGGTATATATGTGTGCGGGCTATAACTTTCGAAGAAGTTAATTTATTTTAACGAAATTTGGCACATGTTGGAATTCATCACCGCACAAAGCCTATTTAAAATGGGCCCAATCGGGCCATTTTAAGGGTAGTTTTTAGGGGTTGAAAAATGTTTTTGGGGCCCAAAATACCGAAAAAATTCTCCGAATCGTTTCAAAATTGAAATTTAACCCTCCGGTAGTAACTAAAAAGTGTCCCTCAAATTTTAATAAAATCGGCCCGACAGGACCGGACTTACAAAATTTATGAAAACACTAGTTTGCAGATAGTGAATTATTTACTGAAAGTTACATATAATTTGGTATAAAGGTTCGATTGATAATAATATTGCAATTAAGAAAAAAAAAATTATTTTAAGGGGTGTATTAAGGAGTCAAATTTTTTATTTTGCCTAAAAATCAACTTAAGTTCGCATAATAAAGCCACTCTGCCTGTATAAGCAAATACACTATATTGTCGGCAGGGTTTTGGCACTGCGACCCGGGTTTTTTTTAATTAGTTGTCATTATTAATCTTATATCTAGTTATATGAAAATACATTTACAAAAAAAAGGTCTATATTAGCGCAACCGAAGTATTTAACAAACCAAAATGCATGTTAGTCCCAAAATATTGGTCTGTGCATAAATTCTTCACTGGAAAAGCACTCACATTCACCAATTGAGTATTTGAATTAAAAAAAAAAACTACTTTTTTTTTATTTTTTAAATAATATATCGTAAATAATATTGAAGAACGAAAAGAAAAAAAATTAAGCCATAGGTAATTAATAACAAATTAATTAAAATGTATAAAACTTCATAAGATATCACTTGATTACAAAACGTACCAGGAATGTTTGTGATGTCAAAATGACAAAAGTTGTGCATTTGTGTATGACTTTAAAATACATACTATCAAAGTAACCATGGCAACCAGGACCATAAAAACATTTTGACGTCACAGAGGTTTTTGGCGCGTTATCGGATCTTAGCTTAAACATTATTTTTAAAACAAATATAACTTTTTCATTATGAAATTAAACAAAATAATAAAAGTAGTTTCGCTATAAAATTTGTATGTGATCTTTCCATTTATGTAAAAAAAAAATTCATTCAAAAACCCAATCCCAATCACTTAAATTTTTTTGAACACTCATGTCTTTATCAAAACTTTAGTTTTCCTTATTTACCACAATTAAATAATAAACTTAGTTAATACTACAATTAATACTACAATTCGCTAAAATTACTAATGATTTTACTTAACTTTTATTTTCGCAATCAATTTTAAATATCTTTTTCAAAAACCAAACAAAACCCAGACTCTCAAAAACCAAACAAAACAACACTCTCTTCCCTCGCAACCACTCTCTCACAATCTTTTTCTAAGCAATAATTAATTCATGGCAATCTGTATTTATTTTCATAACAAACTCTCTACCTGAACTAGTTGGCTTAATATACCAATTTGTTTGCAAGTGATTATCTCATCTCTCAACCAAGATATCTAAAAATGGAATACGTCCATCTTGTTCTACTTCCATGGTAAACTGAATACAATCCTCGAAACTGTTAAACAGATCTAAAATTTTATCTGATTCCGTCTCAGGAACAGCCGCGATTAATTAATAATATATTAATAAGTTTTTTTGCGGATAATTGAACAATTAAGCAGTTAGACTATTTTAAAAAGTTTGCTACGTTTCGTTTATTCTTTAAAAAATCATCAGACAAAACTGAAATGGTTAGAATGATACAAATTAATATAATGAAATATAATTTTTTTTTTATTTTTTAAATAAAATTGAAATAGTACCTTTAAGGTAGTTGTCGTGGTACAATATTGTCAAAAAGTTATAGATTATACGCACCACAAAAGTATACTAGCTTGTAGCTAAGTGATCCATAATTTATACGCAAGACTGGACCCTTGGAAACGTAACCCACACAGTATTCATATGCATATATACTTTTCTATAAATTGTTGAACTTTAAACCGTTATTTATAAATATTTAGACGGTCAAAAAATTTTTCTTATTAGTGTATTTGCCATAGGCAACATACACTATTGGCGTTGGTCGGATGGCGGGACCTAGGGGTCGGACCAAAATTTCTCGACGTTTCATAACCTTCTAAACACTTTGGCACCATTTTAAAAAATGTTTATATATATATGTATATATATATATATATATATATATATATATATATATATATATATTTATATATATATATATATATTTATATATATATATATATATTTATATATATATATATATGTGTACGCGCGATAACTTTCGAAAGAGTTAATTGATTTCAACGAAATTTGGACCACGTGTTGAAATCCATCACCGCAAGAAGCCTATTTAAAATGGGCCTAATCGGGCTATTTTAAGGGTAGTTTTTAGGGGTTGAAAAATGTTTTTGGGCCCCAAAATACCGAAAAAATTCTCCGAATCGTTTCAAAATTGAAATTTAACCCTTTGGTAGTAATTAAAAAGTGTCCCCAAAATTTTAATAAAATCGGCCTGACAGGACCGGATTTACAAATTTTATGAAAACACTAGTTTGCAGATAGTGACTTATTTATTGAAGGGTGTATTTAATTCAATGTAGACGTTAAATTGATAATAATATTACAATTAAGAAAAAAAATGTTATTTTAAGGGGTGTATTAAGGGGTTAAATTTTGTATTTTGCCCAAAAACAAACTTAATTTCACATAATAAAAGTATAAAACCACACGGCCCTATACAAGCAAATACACTATATTGTCGGCAGGGTTTTGGCACTGCGACCCGGGTTTTTTTTTTTTTTAAACTCATAACAAATGCATTGAAAGACTGTCAGTTTTTGGAAAGTTTCTGACAGTTAGTTCTTTTTTTTATAAATAAGAAACTGGTTCAGAACTACAGAGATCGTATACAATCAATGTTAATTATCCAATTTTTAATTAAATTTATCTCGGATTATATACGGTCGATCGACTTCAAATTTTCAGGGTAATTGTATTATCATGTCCTTAATAAGTATACAAAAATTAAGAATTTTCTGACGTTGTGCCTTATCCACGACAACTACCTTAAATAGTTTTTCTAAAAACATAGAAGACAAACTAACTTCTCCTTTGTTTGCCAGTTCTACTTCCCCTCGATTTCTTACTTTTTTCAAACAGATACTTCGCTAAAGAAGTTGAATTTCAAAAACATTTACGCAACCTGTAAAGGTGTTATTTTGATAGACGAGCTATACTTATTTTTACATTTATTTTTTCACTACAATAAATATTATTGTAAATATTTATGAGGCCGATAAAAAGTAGAGCGTAAGATGTCCAGACAACTCCGTTGAAGCAAGAGTTGATAACGCATTTATACACGCTCCACGTATCTGTCATTCAAAAAAGGAAAAATAAACTTTGAACTGCGTATAATATGATTAATGACAAGATTTGAACATCATCGGGAGGAAGATGGTTTTTCTTGTACCTACAAGATCGAAAGTGAAAAAAAAACAACATACATCAGAGCAAGGTCGGCAAATAGACTGTGACTCGTTAGCTTTAAGGGGTAGATATATATTTCGGTAGATTTTCAATTTTACAACGCTTTTTAAAGGTGATATCAGACGCTTCATTTCTGTCTTTCATTCAACATCTTTCACTCGAAGTGAAACATCTGAACACAAAATGAAAAAACCCGGGTCGCAGTGCCAAAACCCTGCCGACAATATAGTGTATTTGCTAATATAGGTATTGTGGCTTTATTATGCGAACTTAAGTTTGTTTTTGGACAAAATAAAAAAAATTGAACTCCTTAATACACCCCTTAAAATAATAATTTTATTAGTTGAAATATTGTTATCAATCCAACATCTACACCAAATTAAATACGACCTTCAGTAAGTAAATTCGTATACGCAAACTAGTGTTTTCATAAAATTTGTAAGTCCGGTCCTGTCGGGCCGATTTGCTTATAATTTTAGGAGCACTTTTTAATTGCTACTAAAGGGTTAAATTTCAATTTTGAAACGATTCTGAGAATTTTTTCGGTATTTTTGGGCCCAAAAACTTTTTTCAATCCCTAAAAACTACCCTTAAAATGACCCGATTAGGCCCATTTTAAATAGGCTTCGTGCGGTGATGGATTCCAACATGTATACCAAATTTCGTTAAAATTAATTAACTCCTTCGAAAGTTATTGCCCGCACACACATATATATATATATATATATATATATATATATATATATATATATATATATATACGTATATAAATATATATATATATATATATATATACGTATATAAATATATATATATATATATATACATATATATATAAACATTTTTAAAAATGGTGCCAAAGTGTTTAGGAGGTTATGAAACGGCGAGAAATTTTGGTCCGACACCTAGGTCCCGCTATCCGACCAACGCCAATAGTGTATGTTGCCATATGGCAAATACACTAACAATAGTTCCGAATGAATGTTTATTTTTGTTTCATTCCGCGTTCACACGGCACAGACAGAATGACATAGACATGAATGTTAATTCAGTTTTTTCCTCGAAGATGTCGTCGAATGAAGTTATGCGCCTTGGAATTCGTTTGATTTGTGATCATTTGATCGAAGAATTAACAAAAAAGAAGCAGTCTAAGATTAAATCATTAATTAGAGATTTTATAGAATTTGTCTGTATTGTTCTGTCTTTGTATTCGACGAGCTTGTGGTTCCAAAATTTTTGAAATTCTCCAAAAACAGCAGCGTATTTTGGCCGTTCCATTTGAATACCATTTTGTCTCATACACAGACAGAATATCTTAGCTATGCGGTGTCGTAGTCCCAAGTCCGTCCGCTATAATTTACGACACAAAATTATCGAACCCGAATGAATGTTCTTTCTTGTTTAGATTAGAGTTGTTATCGTC
Organism: Venustoraphidia nigricollis; assembly: GCA_034508555.1. Lineage (NCBI taxonomy): Eukaryota > Metazoa > Arthropoda > Insecta > Raphidioptera > Raphidiidae > Venustoraphidia > Venustoraphidia nigricollis. The sequence continues at coordinate 5,327,567 of JAVRKA010000016.1, forward strand.
CATGATGTTATATGTTTATGGATCGTGGGTAATTGGACACAAATAAATGAAAATTCTAAGTTTTCTAAATTTGCTACGTTTTGTAGGTTAGTTTCCTACTTCTTCAGACAAGCTTTCATTAAAATAGGATAGAATTAGTATGTATATATAGGCTTTTAATTTACAATATATATTAAAATTTATCAAGCTATTTACTTTATAGTTTAGAATCTTTGTTTATATGTTTGCAGTGAGATCATCTTGTCATTCATTTAAAAACAATAATTTAAAAAATGTAAAAATTAGCAATCTACTATGGTTTTGATTTGTATTACAGCTTATTTTCAAATTGTATTTTTTTTTTATTACTTAGTTGATTATCAACAAGTGTCAATGTCATTTTTTGGGTAATTATGTAATGTTATTGTGTTAAGCTGCGACCAGACATGCGGGATTCGCCGAATGCCGAGCCGATTATTCGCCGAATAGCGAGTAGTGGGGATGGGTGCTCGTACATCTCCGAGCGACGAGTATTAGTGCTCGCCTCTCCACTTCAAAGTGCACGAATACGAGAATACTTGTGCAAATTTCATCATTGTTGTCCATGATTAAAAATATTGATTCGCACCAAACGGATGCTCACACTGCACTCGGCTATATTCGCTGTTCCCGAAGAAAACGACGCTTACGACGCTTTTAAACAGAGCCCACATGTCTGTATAAACATGCTCACTACTTGCCGAATATGAAGCCAAGCACTCGGCACTAGGCGATTAGCGCTTGGCGAGTCCCGCATGTCTGGTCGCAGCTTTAGATAAAGTTAATGATATTACAGGTTTTATATATCTCAAAGATTCTAATACTATATTAGGTTATTATTATATATATTTAGTCCATTATTTTTAATATGTTCTAGCAAATTACTGTATATTGTGTATCTGATCTAAAGTCCATCCGCTACAAAACACGACACGAAATGATTGAACCCGAATGAATATTCTTTCTTGTGTTCAGACGTTTCATTTTTCGTTCCTTCAGAGTGCGTTGTTGGATCGGTTCATTAATTAATTCATTTTTCATTATTGTTTCAATTTATGATCAGACGTTTCATTTTGAATGACAGACAAAAATGAACCCTCTGATATCACCTTGATGAATGAATTAATTAATGAAGCGATCCAACAATGCTAGATATCGACATTCGGCATCACTCATTCGCACTCCGAATGAACGAAAAATGAAACGTCTGACCTTGGAAAGAACATTCACTCGGGTTTGGCCATTTTGTCTCGCGCCTTTTAGCGAACGGACTTGAGAATATGGCACCGCATAGTGAAGATATTCTGTCTGTGTATGAGACAAAATTGTATTCAAGTGGAACGACCAAAACACGCTGCTGTTTTTGGAAAATTTCTCAAATTATCAATATCTTTGGAACCACAAACTCGACGAATACAAAAACAGAATAATACGGACAAATTCTATAAAATACCGAGCTGGGTAGAGTAGTGGTGACAACACTAGACTCGCATTCGGGAGGTCCGGGTTCGAATCCCGGCGGGGGCAGATGTGGCTGGGATTTTTTCCTACTGCCTCTCGCCGAGAAACGGTAATTCCTGTACCGGCCATCTTGATTGAGGTTTTCCATGGTTTCCCTCAATTAATTCCAGATAAATATCGAGATGGTTCCTTATTTGAGGCCATGGCCGATTACCTATCAAACTCCTAGTTCAAAAATTGCCTACCTTATCCTAATTTCCTATAATTCCTTCATTCGCCCATTGCTATTACATTAGTTGAAGTTGTAAAAAAATATCTTTGGAACCACAAACTCGACGAATACAAAAACAGAATAATACGGACAAATTCTATAAAATACCGAGCTGGGTAGAGTAGTGGTGACAACACTAGACTCGCATTCGGGAGGTCCGGGTTCGAATCCCGGCGGGGGCAGATGTGGCTGGGATTTTTTCCTACTGCCTCTCGCCGAGAAACGGTAATTCCTGTACCGGCCATCTTGATTGAGGTTTTCCATGGTTTCCCTCAATTAATTCCAGATAAATATCGAGATGGTTCCTTATTTGAGGCCATGGCCGATTACCTATCAAACTCCTAGTTCAAAAATTGCCTACCTTATCCTAATTTCCTATAATTCCTTCATTCGCCCATTGCTATTACATTAGTTGAAGTTGTAAAAAAATATCTTTGGAACCACAAACTCGACGAATACAAAAACAGAATAATACGGACAAATTCTATAAAATACCGAGCTGGGTAGAGTAGTGGTGACAACACTAGACTCGCATTCGGGAGGTCCGGGTTCGAATCCCGGCGGGGGCAGATGTGGCTGGGACTTTTTCCTACTGCCTCTCGCCGAGAAACGGTAATTCCTGTACCGGCCATCTTGATTGAGGTTTTCCATGGTTTCCCTCAATTAATTCCAGATAAATATCGAGAAGGTTCCTTATTTGAGGCCATGGCCGATTACCTATCAAACTCCTAGTTCAAAAATTGCCTACCTTATCCTAATTTCCTATAATTCCTTCATTCGCCCATTGCTATTACATAAGTTGAAGTTTTAAAAATGTAGAAAAATAACGGGAAGTGTGGTAGATGAAAAAATAGTAATGGTGCGAATGGCGTCTGTTATGACATAAAGTCGAGAAACGAACGTTAAACGCATTATTATTATTATTATTATTATTAAATTCTATAAAATCACTAATTAATGATTTAAACTTAGATTTTGTTTCTTTTTTGTCAATTCTTCGATTATAATGATCGAATTCCAAGGCGGACAACTTAATTCGACGACATCGTTTTTTGTCGCGGACTTTCCAACTATCAGTGAATACCCTTTAATCGTCGCGCGATCGTTGAACAGCCTAAGAACTTGTATCGCATTCAATTACTGAATTCACTTACGTGCAAAGCTTTTCTTTATCCGTTTTGATTTTCAAATATACTTTGCAAGCAGTTTTTTGTGTTATAAATCCTTAATACGTGTTCAATATAATAGGTTCTCTTCTCTATGCCAGCTTTAGTAATCATAATTATAGTTGTCATTGGAGCCGATCGACGTGCATACAGGGTGTAACCGAAAACACAAACAATTTTACAAATTTTTATTGTTTCACCTGTCCTAATGTCTATATGTGGGTTTGTAATCGTATCTTACAAGTTGAATTTGACCTACTTTCCGTTTTCAACTGTTATTTCGTAGCTGCCTACATGACTTTGCTATTAGGGATTGCAATCCAGCGGCATGTTCAATCCAGCTGGATTTGTGCTGGATTAAAGCAAATCCAGCGCGGATCCAGCATTAATCGATTTTTCAAATAAATGTCACAATTTTTTAACTTTAGAAACTATAATAACTACATATTTATCTACATTTACATCATATACTCGTTTTTTTGGTGTTGGTAAAGTACTCTAATAGTAAATAATAGTTACGAGTATCCGGAGTATAATTATTAATTATCACAATACAGTCTTAAGTCACCTAAATTGATATTCTAGATATTATTCGTTTACCTATTTTACAAACTATGTAGTCTCAGTTTCTCAGTCTCAATAATTTTGGAAATAAAATTGCGTTTCTCGCTTATAAAATGTTTAGTTAACTCTTATTAGAAACAAAACTTAAATATAAATTATATTATATAATTTAAGACTTGACTTGTCTTTTAAATAATAAAGCCAATCAATTATGTAGGTAACAGTTTTTTTTTACTTTTTTTAAAGTAAGATCATCAATAACATTTCTTTTTTGAGATCTTACTTTAAAAAAAGAAAAAAAAACTGTTATCTACATAATTGATTGGCTTTATTCTTTAAAAGACATGTCAAGCTGGAAGATAAGACCATCAATAACATTTCTTTTTTGAGGTCTTATCTTCAAGCCTACTTCTTAAAGACCTGCAAATATACCCGAATGCGGAAAGGACTATCTCCTCCTCTACGCTAGTTTGTTTGAGAGTCATCAAATAATCATAGATTAAAGGTAGATTTTCACCTCTTACTCCCTCACTTTCATAAAGTGCCATTTATTTCTTCAATATCTTATCATAATCCTTCTCAAACTCAGTTAATTACTTGTTTTAGCTGATTGCGAGTCCGCATCAGCGCCAGATCCTGGGTCCAGCAAGGCCAAAAATGTGCTGGATCCACTACTTGCTATATTAATTGTCAACAACACAATGTAATCAGATAAATCTTTACATATATAAAAATGAATATTGGTTTGTTTGAGATTAATAAACTTCGACATCGTTTGACCAATCACCATGAAAGTTGGCACTTGTATGTATTTTTTCATAGAGTTGTAACTCGTCACTAGATGGTGCCAGGTGGAGCCGAAGGCTCCACTACTGTTGTCGCTGCCGTTTTCCATGTCAATCGCGTGTAAAGCCCCAGGCTATAGGTAAATATAAATTGGTATGACTTTTTGTGACACCCTGTTCAAGATTTAATAAGTTTGAGCTTGGAAAGCTGACGAGACATGTCGGTTAAGTTTCGCTAATGTAAGCTTCTTAATGGAAACTGCGGGGGTCGGACCGTTTGTGTTATTAGCGTCGATTGAACACTCCAAAAATGAATTTGTCTGACTTTGGAAACCGACTTGGTCTCTTATAAGAAAGTTGAATATAAATAATTAGCGAAGGTGGTGCCATGAATTTAAAGTTGAGAAACTGGAGCTTTATTAATTTTACTTCGCTCGAGTTCACTAAAAGCACCCACTTAAAGCATGGAGAATTGTAAAAGGTGTCGTGCAAATTAAAAATTATAGTTTAAAAACTAAAAAACACGCTTTTATAACGCACTCAAAATTATAAAATAAATGAGTCTAAAATTTAACCAGGTGTTTGTAAAATTATATTTTTGAAAATTTTTAAAAATATATTTGAGGCAAGTTGAAATTTAAACAGAATATAATAATAATAATGCGTTTAACGTCCATTTCTCGACTTTATGTCATAACAGACGCCATTCACACCATTACAATTTTTTTTCTACCACTTCCCGCTATTTTCTACATTTTTTACAACTTCAACTTATGTAATAGCAATGGGCGAAGGAATTATAGGAAATTAGGATAAGGTAGGCAATTTTTGAACTAGGAGTTTGATAGGTAATCGGCCATGGCCTCAAATAAGGAACCATCTCGATATTTATCTGGAATTAATTGAGGGAAACCATGGAAAACCTCAATCAAGATGGCCGGTACAGGAATTACCGTTTCTCGGCGAGAGGCAGCAGGAAAAAGTCCCAGCCACATCTGCCCCCGCCGGAATTCGAACCCGGTACCTCCCGAATGCGAGTCTAGTGCTTTTTTTTAAACAGAATATGGGTGACTAAAAATATATATATTAAAAAAAACAGGTCGTTTCGGTGGCACATTTTACCTGGTAGGTGATTAAAAATTTGAGGATCGGTTAAGCCCCGCTTCCTTCAGCCAGGTCTGTGTTTTTGTATTCGGATATTACTAAAGAGGTATTGTACAAATTTTCACAGTGCCTCGAATACCTACCCAAAAATGTCTCACAGCTTTCGAGTTATAATGATTTTATGTTGGGGTTCAACCAGTGTTGCCAGATTTTTTTTTTTCCAAGTCGGGATTTTGGAACTTTTTGAGTGAAAAAAGCGGGATTCTTTCGTCGAAAGCGGGACATAGTAAAAAAACGTATATAATTAGAAGTTTTTAAATATTTATCTTTTTATTTGAGTTCAAATTACGTTTACGTGACAATAGATAGCAAAAATAGCCATAGAAAATGTATTTTAATAAAAATATGATATTTTAAATCAGATTTACCCTATCGTTAAATAGTTGAGTCTTATTCGTCTTCTAAATAAAATAAAAAAAATAAAAAAACAAATCATAATCAAAAAAGTTTTATTCATTAGAAAAATATGGCGTTTCAAACAATAGTCTGAGGAGTGAGTGTTACAAATTGCAACTTACAATAAGAGAATAATTATTTACGCAGGGTCGAGTTATCTCCGAAAAGCGGGACTAAGCCTGTCCCGCGCGGGACATTTAATTTTGATTTAAAAATCGGGACGTCCCGCCAAAATCGGGACGTCTGGCAACGCTGGATTCAACGTACAAATCTGAAAGAATCAATAATTAATATTAACAAAATAAAATTGTTCAATATTTTTATTTATATAAAAGACGTTTCAACCAACAGTTTTGGTCCTTTTCAATTTTCAAATATAACAAAATATTAAAAACGGTTACTAAATTTTTATAAAAATTATATAATCTATGGTAATGAAATATTAAAACAGTAAGTGACACAATATCTAAAACAAGGAATAATTGTTGTAATAATTTATGTATATAATCTTTAAATATTAATTTTAGATTTTTTGTATCACTCATCCTATTCACAGAATCATATTTTTCAATATATAACATTTCACTAACCAATCGCTTATAATAATTTTGTTCATTATCTAAAATTTTTATAGAGTTATAATCAAAATCAAAACAATGATTCGATTCAACAGTATGTTAATATAAAGCAGATGTCTCTTTGTCCCTATATTAACATCATTTTTATGTTCCTTTTAATCTAGTACTAAGTGTTCTTCCTGATTAACCTACATAAACTTTTTTACAATCTTTACATGGAATTTTGTATACAATATTTGATTTATTGAAATTATCTAATTTATCTTTGCCCAGAATATTAAGTAATTTTAATTTATTATATGATCTAAATATTAAGTTAATATTATATTTTTTTGTTGTTGATTTGAACTTATGTTCAAGTTGTTTTATGTGTGGTAAAACAATAAAATCAATATTATTTGAAATAGATATTTTGTCAGAAACTGGAACCTTAACGTTAGTTCTCAATATTGTTCACGTCCATTATAATTAATAATTTTTTTTTATTATTTAACAGGAAATTGGACAATTCAATTTTAATATAGTAAACTAAATTAAAAAAATTTTTGCGACGTTTCGTTAATTCGTTTTAACTTCTTCGGGCAAAATTTTTTAATTTAGTTTACTATATTAAAATTGAATTGTCCAATTTCCTGTTAAATAATAAAAAAAAGTTCTTAACGTTAGTACTAGAATATTGTAACTATTAAAGTCTTGTGTTTATATGAGTATTAATAAAAGGCAACGGATAATTATTTGCATGTAGTGCTGCATAAATATATTGTAAATTATATTCATGAAACTGTTTATCTGATAATTCAATTGCTTTGTCTACTAAACCATAAATTACTCCAATTTTTTGTGCTTTTGGATTGTGCGATAAATAATTTAAATAACTGCTAGAATGTGTGGGTTTACGATATCAATTGGTAATAATACTACCATCAGACTGTAAATGTAACGACATATCTAAGAAATTAATGGAATTGTTTAATGACTCTTCTAAAGTAAATTGAATTTTTCGCCCACTAGACCAGAGATGAGTTCGCGGATCCCGTCGAATATTTTTACGAACTAATGTTCAGGAAACGCTGCTCTAGGTCGATGGTTAAACGTTGCTGCAGACAGCTCGATATCTTATAATAGCAGACTATGTGTTTGTTGTAAAAAAATCTAGTCTGTAGTTAAGGCGCGTTCACACGGAACTTTTTTCAAAACGATTTATCTGTAGCCAATATTTATTTATTTATCTAATCTTTCATAGCTCAATTATTAGGAGTTATCACGAAATCGGCCATTAGCTACTACTAATAACTTTTAATTTGTGAAAATTAGATATATAGGTATACCTTCAAGAGGATTGTGTTATAGCCAGATGAATTGTTATTCCTTTTGTATTAATAGTGTATTTGCCATATGGCAACATACACTATTGGCATCGGTCGGATGGCGGGACCTAGGGGTCGGGCAAAATTTCTCGCCGTTTCATAACCTCCTAAACACTTTGGCACCATTTTTGAAAATGTTTATATACAGGGTGTCTCACCGAACGTTGGCTAACATGGGTAACTTTGTTATTAGTGGAGATAGAAAGTCGGTTAAATGGGCAAAGTAGTGCAAAAAATTGGGCTCATTAACATCCCGTCGAAAAAACAATTGAATTTTGACACCCTATGAATTTATTCAGAAAATAGTGAAAATTGCCATTTATGAAAACTGGCCATAACTTTTTTACTTATGAAGATATTTGAAAATTTCATTAACCATTTTTTGATAACTTTTTAAGGTCTTTTCAGTGGCGTAGGTTTAATTTTTTATTTCCACTACATAATGAGATATTGACATGAACTTTGGTTTTTCTTATGGACGGCATTTTTGATTTTCAGATATTCGAATTCTACTTATTTTTCTGAATAATTTGACATAGCATATCCTATATCTAAACCAATCAGAAGCTACAAAACTGACAAAAATAGCTTTTTGGCGTTATCAAAGTGTGCCGTGTAAAACGAAAGTTGTTGAAACAAATACATATCGACAGGTTAGCAATCTGTCGAGCGATCGCTACAGTTTTGCTAATTCATTTTGTTTGATTTACTCTCTAAGATGGCTCACGCATTCTCAAATTTGGAGAAACAGGCTATTTTTGCGCATACATTCAGCGTAACAAAAATACCACGTGGGCTCAAGCAGAATACTTGAACCTTTATCCAGAAAGGCGACAGCCTTATTCAATAACTTTTAACATTTTTTTAAATGGTGCCAAGCTGCTTAGAATGACATGAAACGTCGAGAAATTTTGGTCCGACCCCTAGGTCCCGCCATCCGACCGATGCCAATATGGCAAATACATTAATAATAATATTTGTGGTACCATATTCGATAAAGATTATCAGTTATGGGTCCGTCAAGGTCACAGTCATTCATGAATGAGGAGAAAGAAATGTGTTTTCTTTTTTTTTCAGTGTAGGACGTGCCTAGTCGTTATTTTTCGAGTTTTGTTTGTATGCCCTTTGAAATTATTAACGAAATGTCATTCGCATTTCGCATTCTTTTTTTAAATAAAATAAAGAATGCAGCTGCAACTAAATTTGTAAAATAAAGTATGACAAAATATAATATTTTACTGAAACGTACAGAGTGTAGAGCCATTTTTGACACACGGAAGGAATGGTACTCACAAAATTCTCTTTCACAATTTTATCAAACTTTTCCACTCGAGGTTCTAGGAATGCAAAAAATACGTTTCATTTCTCTTTGATTGGATGTTTTTTGAAGAAAATTGGCGTACGCGTAGGCCGTAGAGCTTTGTTTAAAACTTTAGAACTTTGTGTTTTGTTCTTTTATAAAGGTGTACTTTTCATAACGATGTATTATTCTACTGGTTTTTTTTTTATAAGGAAATGAGTTCTTAAAACAAATAATTCAAAGGATATTTTATGGAGCAGATAAATTAGTTAATAATTATTTTGTTTAACACAACGTTTCGTAGTAATTTATTACTTCTTCAGGTGCTCTATAAACAATAATATAAAATATAAAAATATGTTAGAAATACAAATAAAGAATTAACAATAATATTAAATATCATACATACAACAATATTACATATTAACATTATTAAAATTCTTATTATCTTGTCGCATATTATTGCTGGACCTTCTGTAGAAATGACTTCTTTTTTTTGTAAACTTTGCAAACGTAATATTTTGAAAATATAAAAAACTGGCTGTTCTTTTATTTGTAGATTAAATAAAATGAGGTAATTGATAAACAATAACACCCAAAAAAATATATTCAAAGTTTAGGGTATGGGTGAATAGAAAAATATTCAGGAAGAAAATTGCAAATTATAGACGCTCGCCAACTACGTTCATTGGCGTTTTATTACATTAAATTACATCGTCAAATTAAACTAAATGACATCACACAGGATCCACGAGCGAGGTGGGAATCGAACCCCAACCCATACCCGAAGCTGTCGTCTGATTTGAAAGTAGGCTAAGTAGATTACTGAGAATCAATGTGACTTCGTCCTAAACTAAATTATTGGATACGCTTATGAACTTAGTTATCGAACGTCTATAATTTACTTAATATTGGATGCTACTGAACTATGAGAACAGTGTTGTCCAGTGGTTAGCCTGCTGGCTTCTTGACCGGACTGTCGTGGATTTGAATCCTACCTCAGCTCATGGATGTTTTGTGATGTCGTTTAGTTTTAAGGTAGTTGTCGTGGTTAAGGCACACCGTCAGAATATTCCTAATTTTAAAGACATGATAATATAGTTACCGAGATAAATTCAATTAAAAATTAGATAAATAACATTGATTGTATACGATCTCTGTAGTTCTGAACCAGTTTCTTATTTATAAAAAAAGAACTAACTGTCAGAAACTTTCCAAAAACTGACAGTCTTTCAATGCATTTGTTATGAGTTTAAAAAAAATAAGAAAATTTTTTGACCGTCTAATTATTTATAAATAACGGTTTAAAGTTCAACAATTTATAGAAAAGTATACATGCATATGAATACTGTATGGGTTACGTTTCCACGGGTGCAGTCTTGCGTACAAATTATGGATCACTTAGCTACAAGCTAGTACACTTTTGTGGCGCGTATAATCTATAACTTTTTGACAATATTGTACCACAACTACCTTAAGTGAATATTATCTTATTTGATGTAAAGACGCTAATGACCTTAGTTGTCGAGCGTCTATAATCTATAATAAATAAGTAAAATAAAGCTACTGAACTATAGTGTGCTATTGTCTTAACAATAGAACAGATTGTAAGACGCTATGTGAACTTTTTTACATCAATAGTAGAAATAGATTTATTGAACGGAACTATTGTAAACAGAGATAGCATTGACAGAAAACACTGCTCAATAAATTGTAGACTAGCGGTTCTCAAACAGTTCACTACAATACAATACTATAATAGCACTATGATTGGAAACTAGAACTAACATTAATCACATTTAGCCCCTATATTTTTATGGATGTACATTTCAAATGAAATGCTTCCATCATCAGCAAAAATGACACAGTTTGTTGTGGTTAAAAAATGAATTAATTATTGTTTTTGTAGTGAAACTTGTTTACCGACGTATTTGTTTGTAATTTTCTGTAACTTTAAAGGGGAAATGGTTCGACGGCGGGGAACGTAAAATTAAAGGGGGGGTGATTCAATCACGACATTAGTCAATAATTGCTTGAGGCAAGAAAAATTTCCATATGGATAGAAGAAAGCCAATGTAGTTATAAATAGCCAGATTTTTTATCGGGTCTAAAACTTCACCGCAGCTGTTTGCAAAATTATATTTTTTAAGACTTACCAAAATATCTATGAGGCACGTTGAAATTTAAGCAGAATAATATTGGTATCTAAAAATAGATAGATAGATAGATAGATAAGATTTTATTGTCATGGTTATAAAATAATGTACATCGTATTTCGTATTATTTTACATGGTGTTCCTATAACCTACCACAATAAAGTTATGCATTTAGTACACAGTTGATAATTACTTTTATTAACTTATTTTGTTTTATTCTGGGAAAAGTCTCAAAAAACCCAGGCAGTCATTAAATCTATAATTAGTTAAGGATGTGTTTTATCCTCTTATGTTTATTTCGATGAGCTAAACTATCGACATTGTAATTCCCGATGCCACTTATAATTTTAATGTTACTAGCACTGCACTTGTTGTAAAAATTCATTGTTAAATTTCGGATATAGTCTTTTATTAAGTTTATGTTAAGCAGTTGGTGGAGAAGTATTATAGGGGTATATCTGGGATATCCGGAGACTATTCTTAGAGATTTGTTCTGCACAATTTGTAATTTGTTAAAATTGGTTTTGCAAGTAGAACTCCAGACGGGTGCGGCATAGGTTAATGTAGGACGGATGACTGATTTATATATTAATAATTTATTGGCAATGTTTAGTTTGTTGTTAAGCCCCGCGACCCTTCAGTCAGGTCTGTGTTTTTGTATTTGGATGTTACTAACGAATTATTGGATAAATTTTCACAGTGCCTCAAATACCTACCCAAAAACGCTTAAGGCTGTCGGAACGCCCTGAATTTGAGCCAAAAATAGGGCTTCGGCTGATAGCTGATTGTAGACTTATTCGTCAACATTTTTCCAAAAATTCTTTCTCTATAAGGAAGATAAAGGACAAACCTAGGTCTCTAATGGACTATTTTGTTTGTAATTTATGTACGATTTATTGGAAAAAAAAGCATTAATTGTGTCAAAAAGCACGCGTTTTCAATGTCACACTACAACCTTATTCGTATTTATTTCACAAAATTGTTCCATCACAAACCTAAAATGACTCTTCCTTTTTCGGAAAGTTTCTTAAATCTACAAAATATTTCTAAAAATTAGAGTAATCAACTGACAGCGGCACCCTTGCAACAGTATTTTTTAGCGTCGTAGTATGGCACCAAATTCAGAGCGTTCTGACAGTCTTACTAGCTCTGGAGCTAACAGGAAATGTCCAGTTTGATCTGGTAACCACAGTTTGGGTACCACTGGTTTAAAGGACGACGTGTCAAAAAAAGTTTACACACCGCTGCGCTAACCAACAAAGCATGGGGTTTATTTTGTGACAGCATATACTGCCCTCTGATTTCTCTCTGATCGTTACAATAATAAAGTTGATTCGCTCGTACCTTGTGTTATCGATTTATTTATTTGAAGCAGAATGAAAAACAAAACACGTATGTTGAACAGGGACAAAGAGAACATTACAGTGAGAGCGCGTGAGTAAAATGCTCGATGTCAAACTGTAATGACAAAGGTCACCAAACGCAATGAAGAAAAGCGATTCTAATATATTTGGCGACCACGTGTACCTTTTTAGTATGTCACATGGCACATACACTATTGACGTCGGTCGGATGACGGCACCTAGAGGTCGGACCAAAATTAATCGACGTTTCCTAACCCACTGAACAATTTAGCAACATTTTTGAAAATGTATATTTGTGTGTGTGTGTGGTTTTAAGGCTGTCAGAACGCTCTGAATTTAAGCCAGAAATAGAGCTTTGGCTGTCAACTGATTGTAGACTTATTCGTCAACATTCTGCAAAAATTCTTTCTCTATAAGGAAGATAAAGGACAAATCTAGGTCTCTAATGGACTACTTTTGTAATTTATGTAATATTTCCAAAAATTAGAGTAATCAATTAACAGCGGCACCCTTGCAATAGCATCTTTTAGCCTCGTAGTGTGGCACCAGCCAAAAATTGAAACGTGTGGATGATTAGAGCGAGACAGCGCTAATGAAGGTCACACCCATAATATGTCTTTTGCCTACCTCGCCTCTTACCGCTTGTTCTCAGCACAAACTTTGTGAAAGTGATTCAACACTATTAACACTTTTAACAGTAAGTTGTCGATAATATAGAAGTCTGTTTATTTTGACAGTTGTCGGTAATATGACAATTTGTTTATTTAAATAGTTGTCGGTAATATGGCAATATGTTTATTTTAACAATTGTCGGTAATATAAGTGACGTACTGACGCTGGTGTCTCTAAATAAAATAGAATAAAGTAAGATAAACGTTCGCCATCTGGTGGCAATATGTTTATTTTAACAGTTGTCGGTATTATTAAGTGACGTAGTGGCACTGAAGTCTCTGAATAGAATAGAGATTTAAAAAATAATATTCAGTAAAACACATCGCCGTCTGGTGGCAATCTGTTTATTTTAACAGTTGTCGGTATTATTAAGTGACGTAGTGGCACTGAAGTCTCTGAATAGAATAGAGATTTAAAAAATAATATTCAGTAAAACACATCGCCGTCTGGTGGCAATCTGTTTATTTTAACAGTTGTCGGTATTATTAAGTGACGTAGTGGCGCTGAAGTCTCTGAATAGAATAGAGATTTAAAAAATAATATTCAGTAAAACACATCACCGTCTGATGGCAATCTGTTTATTTTAACAGTTGTCGGTATTATTAAGTGACGTAGTGGCGCTGAAGTCTCTGAATAGAATAGAGATTTAAAAAATAATATTCAGTAAAACACATCACCGTCTGGTGGCAATCTGTTTATTTTAACAGTTGTCGGTATTATTAAGTGACGTAGTGGCGCTGAAGTCTCTGAATAGAATAGAGATTTAAAAAATAATATTCAGTAAAACACATCACCGTCTGGTGGCAATCTGTTTATTTTAACAGTTGTCGGTAATATTAAGTGACGTAACTGACTACTAACGGTGCAATGTGTTTGCACGGGTCCGCCACTAGTACACTGTATTATCGGCAGGGTTTGGCATTGCGTACACTAAGTGCTCACGGTTCGATAAAGACAGCCGGAGTCGATGTTCTTTGATCAAAGCATATCTGTAACCGAAAAACATAATCGACTCTGTCGATCGTTTGGAACAACAAACGAAGATCGAATTATTATGTCGGTACGATGCAAGGTTCCTAGAAACTAAGGTTGGGCGTTAGCATTGTTGAAGGTATGACTTGGCGAGAAAGTAGGCTTGCGGGATATCCCCTAAAAGGGATTTCTGTACATCGATGTAACAGAGTTGAAAGACATCACTTTTTTAGTGTATTTGCCATATGGCAACATACACTATTGGCATCGGTCGGAATGGCGGGACCTAGGGGTCGGACCAAAATTTCTCGACGTTTCATAACCTCCTAAACACTTTGGCACCATTTTTGAAAATGTTTATATATATATGTATATATATATATATATATATTTATATATATACGTATATATATATATATATATATATATATATATATGTGTGCGGGCAATAACTTTCGAAGGAGTTAATTGATTTTAACGAAATTTGGCCCACGTGTTGAAATCCATCACCGCAAGAAGCCTATTTAAAATGGGCCTAATCGGGCTTTTTTAAGGGTAGTTTTTAGGGGTTGAAAAATGTTTTTGGGCCCCAAAATACCGAAAAAATTCTCCGAATCGTTTGAAAATTGAAATTTAACCCTCTGGTAGTAATTAAAAAGTGTCTCTAAAATTTTGATAAAATCGGCCCGACAGGACCGGATTTACAAATATTATGAAAAAACTAGTTTGGAGATTATGAATTATTTACTGAAAGGTGTATATAATTTAGTATAGAGGTTCGATTCGTAATAATATTGCAATTAAGAAAAAAAAAATGTTATTTAAGGGGTGTATTAAGGAGTCTAATTTTTTATTTTGCCCAGAAACTAACTAAAATTCACATAATAAAGCCACACTGCCTGTATAAGTAAATACACTATATTGTCGGCAGGGTTTTGGCACTGCGACCCGGCTTTTTTTGTTTATTACACTAGTGCGTATTCTTTTCTAAATATTTATTGTCATATATTTAAATAGTTAAATGAATGTTCTAACAAATTGTAGAAACGGTTTTTGAATATAATGAACCATTCTCTAAACACATACGGATGTAGTAAACGAGCGTTCGCTTGGTGTACTTTTCGTGGTCAGTAAGTATATATACGAACGGATCGAGCATAGCTACCGGGAATGTTTTTATCTTACACCTGAACATTGCTCGATTTCTTTAGTCAAATCTGTTCCAATTAAGATTACTTGAAACTAAGGTTGACCGTTAGCATTGTTGAAGTTGTAACTAGACGAGACACGAGAGAGGGTGGAGGAAGAAGTACGCTTGTGTAGTCTTCTTCCAAACAGTTGGGATAATAATAATTGAAAAAGCCAGCCAAGGACATCGGTGACGTAAGTAATCGACTCAACCAATCACAGACGTGACCATGTTTATAGCCTCTTACGCCAACCTGTCTAGTATTCTTGTAACCTTGGGTACAATGAGCCTTTTTCATGTGAACAGTACCTACGATTAGCCGCGGGAGGCAGCGCTTGTGGGACATACATTATTTATTTCTTTTACCAACATGAATTGTTTATTTATTACGACAAGATTGCTACATTATTGTCTCTTACGTTGAAAAATTTTAAATTTGCAGAACGTACGTCGTTTTCTGTCAAAAACGTTTTTTTGTGTTTGTTTTTGACAACAGAATATAATAGGTGCGTTTAGTATACAAGGTTAGAGTAGACTCAGTGAAATTTACTTTGAAAAGTCTGCGTCAGCTGACAGATTTTACAAGAGGGTTAGATTTAGGTTACAGCTAGAACAGAAAGACAAGTTATTATATTTTACTAACGGCCTTGTCAGGCTTCGTCCGGATTACCTATTGAATATAGATATATTATGCTGCAGTGGACTTTCATATAGAATAATAGGCGAATTTGCTCGGTGCTGCTTTCTAACAGGTGGCGCAAAAGTTGTAACCCGATGTTCTTTGGCTGCAATTTGTTTTATGACTGAAAAACTTTGGTTCTGCTTTTGGATTATGTTTATTTGATGTTTTAAATTTTTTTAACTTCCCGCTAAGAAAATTGAAAATTTTCAAAAATTGGGAAGTTATTGGTTTCACCCCGATTTTCAAAATTTGAGTTTTTGTCAGATCTCGACGTTTTGAGGTCCTAGGAAGCTATTCTGACAAAACCGTAAACCGCATTTCGATCGGTTGATTGGTTCGAGAGATCTCGTTGACAAAAGATTTCCAAAAAAGTGTTTTTTCAATATATCTTTCCAAATCTTTGTCATAATTTACATTCTATTGATTTTAAGATTTTGACATAGTTTTTGATTATCCGGTCGGATATCGAGTTACTATCCGGTATCCGGCCGGATAGAAATTTACGCCGGATACCGGATAGTTACCGGATATCCGTTTCATCTCTAATTACGACACTAAATATACAGTCTGCTACTATAGAGAAATAATTACGTCAGTTAAATATAGGTTAGTAAAATGATTGTTCAAATATAAAAAGCAAACTTTTGTTAAGAGATTTCTTTTCTCTACAACAAAAACTATAAAACGCCGCCACCTACACATTCTGCATATTATGTTTGTGATGATACTTACAGAAAATTACAAGTTTTTTTTTACATATTAATTTAAAACTTTATTTTGCAGTGAAGTTTTTATCATAAACTCGACTTTTTCTATATGTTAGTACAATCCGTAACTGGTAGGTATATGATTTTAAAGATAATTAATTTTTATTATGAAAGAAAATTCTAATTGCTAAGTGGGCGGAGGAAAATGGGTGGATATCATAGCCAGGGCTGGACACTTTCTCTGATAATAATAATAATGCCTTTAACGTCCGTTTCTCGACTTTATGTCAGAACGGACGCCATTCGCACCATTACTATTTTCCATCTACCACACTTCCCGTCATTTTTCTACAGTTTTAAAACTTCAACTTATGTAATAGCAATGGGCGAATGAAGGAATTATAGGAAATTTGGATAAGGTAGGTAATTTTTCAACTAGGAGTTTGATAGGTAATCGGCCATGGCCTCAAATAAGGAACCATCTCGGTATTTATCTGGAATTAATTGAGGGAAACCATGGAAAACCTCAATCAAGATGGCCGGTACAGGAATTACCGTTTCTCGGCGAGAGGCAGTAGGAAAAAGTCCCAGCCACATTTGGCCCCGCCGGAATACCAAGTATGTTTGTCCCAACTGTTGGGAAAAAGACGCCACAAGCCTACTTCCCCCGCCCCCTCCAGGCCTCGCCTGTTCACAGTTTCAACAATGCTAACGTTCAACCTTAGTTTCTAGTAATCTTGAGTTCTACTCGCACTGGTCTGTCTTTTTTAATATCACCCAGCCCTAATCATAACACGAACGTAACTGTTCTGAATATACAAATAAAAACTAATTTACATTTTTCGTTTACGCGAAATAAAGGAAATTGTTTACAAATGCGTGTTGTCGACCGTCTATAATTTATAATATCGATTTAGCTACAAATGCGTCATTAAGAGTACATTCCATAGACATTGGTCATAGTTGTTTGATGTCTTTGTTAGTCAAAAGTTATTACTTTTTTTTCCACAATCTACGTTTTCAATTCAGTAGGTATGGATGAGGTAAAAGTCTGAATTAGACTTGGGAATACAGTACAATCGCAAAAATATGAATAAGCACTCTTATGAACGACTCAGTAATATGAATATAATTTTTTAAGAGAATTTAACGCTCTACAAAAAAGGTATCTCGTGATTTTTACTGGTTCAAAAGTTTTTCAAGATTAAAGTTTAAACTTTACCCTCGGAAAACTTTTGAACCAGTAAACTTAGTGAAAAATCACAAGATACCTTTTTTGTAGAGCGTTAAATTCTCTACAAAAATAAGGATGTCTCATTTTTGTAGGTTCATTTGTCCCCAAGTTTTAAAATTTGGAAGAACAAAAAAAAAAAAGCTTTGGTTGGAATGCGGACTATCTTAGAATTAATATTAAGAGCTCAAAAATGTCACCACCTCTGGCACGCATGCCATAGGTTTGCCATCCCTGACTTTATTAATTGTTCGATTAATCTCTAAAATTCTCTGCTCCTAAATGTATGACGTTTGATTAATAAACAAAAAAAAATCTTATCGTTGTTTTTGATTTCAGATAATTATTTATTATTTGATTTATTAGAAATAATGGCCGTTAACTGTTATTTGAGATTATATTAAGCTAGCCAATATGTATACTAAATTTCTTCAAGTGCCAATGTTCTCTTTTAAATTGTACCGATATATCGACATTTTGTAAAAAATATATCGGTACCGATATCGATACTTGAAAAAAATATCGATACTTTTTGGCACTTTGACGTCTCTATTCCACAGCCCTAAATTCAGCACTGGATGTGAAACGGATAGTTACATATATACGACGATGTTATCATTGCCTTTAATCATATATCATTGTCTAGTTCTGCTAAAAGTTTCACTATTTTTCTTCAGCTTCAGCTTGCTGTAATACTTTGTAGATTTCAGGTAAGTAAGTTTGAAACTTGTTGAAAGACGAAGTTCTGGGAGGTGAAAAAAAAAACGATGGCCAAACATGGCTTTTTTTCTTCGTCGTATTCTTGGTTGCAATTCAGATTAAAATAGTCTAATTTTTTAATAGCGTATAAAACAAAAGATTGATGAACCGATGTTTTCCAGTCTGCTTGATTCTGAAATATTGCAATACACAGCCGCTTCTTGTTCGCCAATTTGAAAAAAAAATAAAAGTTTTAAAATTTAAAAAAATGTGGAGATCAGTGGACCAACTCCAAAACTTCCCACTGTGTGTTAAATTCGTTGAAATAAGTCGATACTGTAGTGTTTATAATACATTAAGGAATTAGGTTATAAAAAAATAGTTAAAAATTTGTGAGTCATCAAAAAATAGCTGTTGAATTTTTTGTATTTATTTTTCTTATATGTAACATCTTAGCTCTCGGCATGGATGGGGGGGGGGGGGTGGATGAAGCGGAAATGCGATAAGGAAATGAGAAAAGCGTGCGCTGTTCAAATTATTCAATTTACTGTAATCTGATTCTTCGGTGCGACCTACAGTTGGCACATGTGCTGCAGCGTTTTAGAGAGAGATAAAAAGAAAGAAGACACAGCTGTCAACCGTGCTTTTATAAATACAATGTGAAATAAATATGTTACACATAATAGGGATGTTAAATGAATTTGAATAAAAACATAATTTTAACGTTAAGTGGTATGATAGAAATACTAAAAAACACAATATTTTTTCTTATTTTTTAAGGAATTTCATTAATATTTAATAAATAAAACGTAATTAAATCACTCTCAAGTCACGTGACAACAGACACCTATCAGAGCGCATGACGTCATATGTTCAGCCGCTGTCAAAAAACTTCATTGTTTGGTTAATATTTAGTGTGTAATTTATTATTATTTGTTTATATCGGAATGCATGACGTCACGCACTGGCGTTTGTCATCACATGTTCGCCATTAGGTAGCCATCTGCTGTTATTACATGGACATTATTAGATTCATGTGTCATTACGTATAACCTCAACATTGCTCACTTGAAAGTAATTAGTCTTTTTATATATTGATGAAAGTGCATACTTTCGACCGGGTAAGAGGAAAAATAGTATTCACCACACGGGCAGAAAGCTGAAAGTTCTGCACTGCGCGACACATGATGCCCTCGACTTCGACTCGGGCATCATGTGCACAATGCAGGAGTTTCAACTTTCTGCTCTCGAGGTGTATTATAATAATAATAATGCGTTTAACGTCCGTTTCTCGACTTTATGTCATAACAGACGCCATTTGCACCATTACTATTTTCCATCTACCACACTTCCCGTTATTTTTCTACATTTTTAAAACTTCAACTTATGTAGTAGCAATGGGCGAACGAAGGAATTATAGGAAATTAGGATAAGGTAGGTAATTTTTGAACTAGGAGTTTGATAGGTAATCGGCTATGGCCTCAAATAAGGAACCATCTCGATATTTATCTGGAATTAATTGAGGGAAACCATAGAAAACCTCAATTAAGATGGCCGCTACAGGAATTACCGTTTCTCGGCGAGATGCAGTAGGAAAAAGTCCCGGCCACATCTGCCCCCGCCGGGATTCGAACCCGGACCTCCCGAATGCGAGTCTAGTGCTGTCACCACTACTCTACCCAGCTTCTCGAGGTGTAATATACTATTATTAAATACTATGAGTAAAGTCGTCACTTGCTCGCTCTAACTATAAGTGTTCCGGTTTGCACGGAACACGAAAAAGAATCAATAAGTAGCGATTGATTTCTGATTGTATAAAAAAATACGAATTACGACTTATATGTTTCAACTTTTATAACAAAATAGGACCAACTGACCAACTACTAGCAACCAATAAATCATTTAGAATCCAACACAATGCCGCCTGTTTCATTATCAAACGTGACACGTGATATATTATGGCCATTCGGTTGGTCAGAGGTTATTTAATTTCTTTTAACGCGGTCATTCCAGCCTCATTTTTTATTTTATTTGATTCTTTTTTTTCATCAAAAACCGGCAAATATTGGCAGATTACATAAAGGTCAGAAGCTATAAATTCATTGAAAGTCGTGACTTTTTTTAAACACAATATTTCTTTGTTTGGAATTGACAGCTCACCGTTATAATTGCAATTTTATGTCGATTCATTTGTAACTATCAGAATTTTTATTTTCAGAGATGTTTTTTTAGTAGCTACTTTTTATATTTTTTGGTTAGAAGGCAAAATGATATAGCCCATTTTACAAGGGGATTTAGTCCAAGGTAACTCTATTTGAATGTGTTTCTAGTAGGGCTTAGCATTTATTCGAATAAATGAATATTCGAATCGTTGGAAACATATTTATTCAAATATTTTATTCATGAACATTATACAAGGAATAGGAGAAAGCTTTCTAAAATGAGGTCACTATAGTGTTCTTTATTTATCGAAACCATGGATGTCTGTGACCGTGTTCATTGGCATTTTTTGCGCCCATTTTTATTTATTGCGCATGCGCAAAAAACGGTAAATGTTTGTGCAAACTCGTAACTAAAAAAATTAATAATATTAATGTTATTAATTTTTTTACAGAAAGTTCAGCTCCTTATTTTTAATTAAAGCAAATAATTCAAAGGATGTTTCATGGAGCAGATAAGTTAGTTAATAATTATTTTGTTTAACACGACGTTTCGTAATATTAATATTAATATTACGAAACGTCGTGTTAAACAAAATAATTATTAACTAATTTATCTGCTTCATAAAATATCCTCGACTCGCATTCGGGAGGAATGCGAGTCGAGTGCTGTCACCACTACTCTACCCAGCTCGGTGAATGTTTGCAATATCATTCAAAATAATGTAAAAACGGAAAACTTTTGGCGGGTACTGTACCTGAGATGCGTCTGGACGTATCCATCATTGGGCGCATAATCGGTCTTTAACAGAGTTCAGTACTTTTTTTCGTTAATAACACTTAAAATTTCGATACGAATGTCAATCAAATATGATGGATGTTTTGAACACTATCAACAGAACCGAACCTAACCTAACATGCCGAGGTTAAACTCGACACAATAGTAGAATACCGTATCGAGCCGATGCCATTGTGTCGTTGTATTGTGTTGATAAACGTCTGCATTCCAAGCCGATCGCACGACAGCGCCCTTATTATTATGATAGCAAAAATAATGATATGTTTATACAGCTCGCATCGACATATTTGCTACCGGCTCTCCCACCACATTCTCGACTCGTCCTTCCACCACATACCCGAACGTATAAAATTGCTTGTCTTTTTTGAAGTGTAACTTCCGATGCAAGTTGGCGCCATGGACGCTTCTGAAAATGCGTTATATTGCCCGACTTAGATTAGACTAGAAAAGAGGGCGAGAGGATTTTATCCCTTGTCAACACCGCGACCTTGATAGATCTATTGTGTAGCCCTGACTCATTTATATCTCTATGAGATTAAGGCTTTTGATAAAGCCTAGAATTGCTTTGAAATCTGTGTCCCATATCTGATCAGGTGTTGGGAACGGATTATTGAGGTGACGGAGTCTTCGCTTCATGACTGCTTCACATTTACAAAGCAGATGCTCCGATGTTTCAGGAGCCTCCAGACAGAAGCGGCATGACTCGATGTCTATTACGCCAATTTTTTTAAGGTGATACCTGAAAGGGCAGTGACCTGAAAAGAGCCCTGCAATTATTCTGAGCTCAGATTTCTTTAAGCGTAGAATTTTATCCGCTTTGTCATTATTAGGTTTAGTGAAGATCTTCGCTTGACGAAGACCTTGGGAGCTTTCCCAGAACAGGGAATATTGTTTATTTTCCCATGTGGCAAGAGCCGTTCTAAGGTAACATTTTGATGTACCACAGTAGGGCTCCGGTCCTATAAAGGGCGTTTCCGAACCCTTTTTGGCTAGACTGTCGGCAATTTCATTGCCTTGATGACCCTTACCCGACTTAAAAAAAGGTGGTTATACAATTCGACCCGTATTTTTAGGGGATAAAGATTTATACTATAGGCTCTATATAATTTTGCGCAGATAATGAATTGATAAAACAGGGACAAAATATTGAAATTAAGGAAAAAAAAATATTTTAAGGGATGTATTAAGCGATTACGTTTTTTGTTTTCTCCAAAAACAATTAAATTCATATAATAAAGTCACACTGCCTGTATTAGCAAATACGCTATATTGTCGGCAGAGTTTTGGCACTGCGACCTGGATTTTTTTAAGTTTTTTTATTTAATATTTCTTTCTTGCTACAGCACTTCGCATCAAGAGTTTCAAAAGTCAAAAAGTACTATTTAGATAAATTGTTTCTGAAGGTACGCCGTTTTTAATTTTCGTAATTTTTTTACGCCATTTTATAATCTATCCAGTTTTTAAAGTAAGAGAATATCAATGATATTTTTAATATTGTGTCGGATTTACATAAAGGCACTTAGACCCAGGTTCACAGGTCCCACGAACTAGGGATCCCCACAACCTAATACAAAATTCAATTTCTAGAAAAAAAATATATAATAAAAAATATACATATTGACTGACTCATCGATAGTGTTAATGAATTTTCAGTAAAAAATTGCAATCAATTTTTCAATCTAAAATTATAAAAAATGCAAATTGACAATATTTATTTTTATTAATATTGACTCTACCAACAGTAATAGAATATTAACAAAATAAAATTACTTGCAATACTGTTCAATATTTTTATTTATATAAAAGACGTTTCGACCAACAGTTTTGGTCCTTTTCAATTGAAAAATAAATAATTTTTTGCGTACCTTAATGGGAACCTTCACAGTCTTTATACCCACGTGTCTTTAATTCTGAATTCCGGCGCTGGTCATTATAGATTGATAGAATATGAACTGTACACCAGCTGACGTTTTCCCGCACTTACGCTGATCGATCAGCTGGAACCGAGGTAACCTCTGTAATCTGCTAGCCTTGGCTAATCTCAAGCCAGGTCTGAACTCTACGGTTAAAATTCTCAAATCTTTCACTCGACTAGACACATTAATCATAGAACCAAAATACTTTCTTCTCCGCTGTAAAAAAAGGTTCTCCATTCACACCAAGCGTCGTGACGTGCGTCCGACTAATTAAAACAAATGTTAATTACGTCAATTAGTTATACAAAAAGGTGAATAGAGTTTTTTTGTCAAAGGTTTGCATTGTTCATTGAACTTTTCTAGTCTTTATTAGCAAAATTGTTTTTGTTAACAACTATAACAGTTATTTTTTAATAGCAGCTACTTTTTAGTAACAGTTACTTTTTTAGTAACAACTACTTTATAGTAATAGCTACTTTTTAGTAGCAGCTACTTTTTAGTAACAGTTACTTTTTAGTAACAGCTATAACGGTTAAGCCTGCATAGATTTCCAAAGATAACAGAATAATACGCGCCACGGTTCTAAAAGGTTCTGAAGCTAGATGCAAATGGAGGCTTGCGCAGGTACAGTCGGTTGAAAAACTACAAACTCGCGCTATATTATTATTTTTAATTTTTCTTTAATCTAAAGGTCTAATTCCTTGCATAAAGTCATCCATAAAATTATTTTTCGTGCTTCGCCCGAGTGCAAATGTAATATATAGGATATAAAAGATGAGAATCATTATCATTAAATTCTCAACGTGTATTGAATTCAATCGCTTTTATCTGTGAATGTTTAAAAATCGAAGAAAAATCTTATTTCCCAAAAAGAAATTTAAAAAATTCTGTTGATCCGATCGCTACCAAACTGCAGAAGATCACCCGCTGGGCTAATCTAAAGATTGTCTGAAAATTTCATCAAAAATGGTCTACCCGTTTGGAGTCCATAGATTACATATACATCGTCTTTTATATATATAGATTATTAAAATGTAAAAAGTGGTTATTGTGACATAACGATAATAGTTGGACATATAGTATCGGGAAGTTTTTTGTAGTTATTGATATGTTCTTTAATATTGTAGAACATACTTTTGTTCTATCATCAATAGTTTCCGCAGCGCATGCGACGAAATATGTTTTATGACATTTTTTTACACCTTGGGTTACGTTACTAAAGTTTTAGTAAAGATTCCTAATATTTTCTAGCAATAAATATAGCCTATGTTACTCAGGGTGAATGTAGCTTTCTAATGGTGAAAGAATTTTTTAAATCGGCACAGTAGTTTTTGGGTTTAAACATTACAAAAATACAAATCTTTCCTCTTTATAATATTAGTATGACTAGCCGCTATGACAAAATTAAATTGCCGCAGGAAAAAGCTATATAACATTGTTTCATCTCAATCGCGTTAGATTAATAAATTAAATTATTCTTTCTCACTCTCTCTCGTATTAACATTGCCAAGTTAAATATGAAAATTCCTTATATTAAAACTAAAATTAAATTACGAAATAAATTGGAATCGAAAAAGATTTGCGCTGAAGGAATTTTTCATTCATAAACAGTACACTAAGTATAGAGTCGCAAAAGGGAACATTAATTAAAATTTCGTTGATACTTGATACTGGCTTCATTACGTGCTCTTCCGCTAACCTAATATACCGTACAGGAGTAGATGACCGCAAGAATAAATAGAACTCACAGAATCAAGTACTGTGCGTCCAACCAAAGAACGTCTATGCGTACAGGGAATGAAACTGCTAGAATTCTGCGAAATCACATAACCTATAATATCCGACAAACCACTTCGTACAGTTTGTACCCCGTTTACGATTCATTTTTTTACACAAAAAGACAAATATCTTGTAGGAAATAAAACTAAGAAACCAATAAATAAACGTATATTCAATTATTAAGCAAAGTATATTCAATTCAGCAATACAGTCAATGTGAACTTACAATCTTTACAATATCAATGCACGCAGCTTACATAACATAAACCATTACGCAATTCATTGAACAATACTGACTAACATTCGTTTAAATACTATGGGTCAAACATTCATTTTCAATATATGACAAATCTCGTCACCCACAAGTTCGATCAATTAGTCATACGCCATATCGCTACTGGCACTTTGCTTAAAGCCCTACATTGACACAGCTGGACATTGCATAAAAAACGTCTCACGTTACCATTCAAATATATCTGGGTCACTGGAATGTCTCAATATGATAGGAGCTACAAATTGTTCACTTGATTTTATGCCAATTTCCTTTTAAGGCAAGGCCAGACACATGCCAAGTAGAGTTGGATAACTCAGATCTGAACCGGTTCAAAGAGCCGACTCCGACAGAAGATCCATGAGAGCCGACTCACTTTTTTTGAGCCGACGGATCAACGGATCCGCATAACTCAGTGAAACACTTAACACACAGAAGCACGTTTTACACGTATGTATCAGTTCTTGCTTTGATGCATCTGTCAGCTCAAATGACTCATGCATTACATGTTTGGCTATGCATTCTTGATTCTATACAGGTCGTGATATGATTGACTGCACTAGGTAACTCAGTGGCAGACTGCAGTAACGTATTCAGAACTCGGCTCTTTTTGTACCGGTTCAGTGAGCCGGCTCACATACGGGATCCAGATGCAAAGATGCAGATCACTAAAAAGACCCGTTTTTCCCATCTCTAATGCCAAGGCTGGCCCAATATCGTCCTATAACCATTATGTGGCCACTTTACCAGTAACAATGGTCTTTAAATATTCGAGGCTGGACGATATTGGAGGACTGGTTGAAGAGAACGACAGATGCCAACCATGTTCCAACTTGTGTACAAAAGAGCCGCCTTGTAAAGTAACAATGATCGTCAAATAATCGAAGCTGGACGGTATTGGAGGGTTGGTCAAGAACGACAAATACCGACCGGATGTTATTTGAATTTTTAAACGTTTTTATTTTACGTCATGATCCGTATATTTGTTTGTTTGTAATTACTTGTAATCCAAAATCTTCATGGTTGAAGATTTGATGAAACAATTATTGACATATCGACCATACTGAAGAAGAGTGTTGCAACTCAAAAAACTTGATTTTACAGGAGAGTGGTTTAATGTTTTTTTTTGTAACAAAATATTCCATAATTTTAACACCCGTAAAAATTTTAAAGTAATTTATTTTGATATATTCAATTTTTATCAGTCACTTAAAACTACCAGTGGTAAAACTTTTTAAACATTGTAGTTAACAAAAAAAAAATAGTTGTAGCCGTCTTGAATATAAAATGTTGTTAACTTTAGGACTTGCAACAATATAACTTTCTTGCCTATAATACGTTAAATATTGCTTATA
Organism: Venustoraphidia nigricollis; assembly: GCA_034508555.1. Classification (NCBI taxonomy): domain Eukaryota; kingdom Metazoa; phylum Arthropoda; class Insecta; order Raphidioptera; family Raphidiidae; genus Venustoraphidia; species Venustoraphidia nigricollis. The sequence continues at coordinate 5,354,588 of JAVRKA010000016.1, forward strand.
CCTTAATGATTTTTTGATTTTTAAAATAATATAATGCAGATATTTGGAAATATTGATTTTTAAAGGTTCAATTTTTGCAAATACTGTTAAAAATACAACTTGTTACTCTCTTATGCATAAAATTAAAAAATATTATTTTAACTTATAACATTTTATTTTTATTAGCAGTAAATAAAACATGAACTACAACAAATAAAAATGTAACGCTTTGGTACTTTTAACCTTATAACTAAAATCACATCCGACAGAAAAAGTTTTTTACTGAACATGGAACTTATTACTAATAAGAATAATCAGAGGTGTGTGAAAATCTAAATTAACAATTTATTAATAACAAAACTAAATTTTAATGCAAATAAAATGAAAATAATATTATCACTCTATGGTGATTTTAGAACCTTATAAATTAAGTCAAAACTTGCAAACATAATTTCACAAATCCTAAGAATATTTAGAGGGTTTTGAAAAAATCTAAATAATAGTAGGGAACACATTTTTTTTTCTCAATTAATTCAAGCAACCCTTTTTTCTTTGCCTCTGAAATGGTTGGTTTTTTCACAAAAGCAGATTCCAAATTTATGTTTTCAAATGGAACATTTTTTCTTCTATTAATAATTTCCGTTTCCATGAAGTCCTCTTCACCATAAGAGTATTTATAAAATAAAGTATTGGGATCAGATTTCTGTAGTTTTATAACTCGTAGATTCGAGAATTTGACGCTTTTTGGGATATTGATGTAAAGTTCTGAACATAATTTTTTCAGATCAATTATATCTTTATAACATAATTCATTAACCTGATAACTTTTTCCTTTCTTTTTAGCTTGCCTGATTATGACAGCGTATTGATCAGGGACAAAAATTGGATTTGCTTTTTTATATTTTGTAATCTCAGACTCAATTCTAGCATGTACGCTATCGCCTTCACTTTGACTGTGGCCTTTTATAAAAAATTTGTGGGTAATGGACTTTATTGTCAGTTTGTTAAGTATGTATACATAAAGAGCAAGTATATACTTGTTCTTATTTTGCCCACAACAATTGTCGGAGTAGAAGATTATGTTCAAATCTTCATCATTTTTATTACAAAGTGCTTTAAGGTATGTAAAAAGGCATGTCCCTATTTCATTTGAACCTCTGAGGCCCTCTCCCTCATGCCACAAATAACACACTGCTTCTGCGTCCTTAATGTCAAATAGTGTAAAATTAAAAACATTTAGTTTTGAAACATAATAAAATGAATTTGCGTGACCAGTTGGACAGGGCAAAACTTTTTGGAGATCATAAACTATAACTTTTACATTATCACCACTATTCTGTTTGTCTCTATCTTTTTCTTCTCGACTGAGTAGTTTTTCTCTTAAATGTTCCTGATATCTTTCTTCCAAGTCATCTTTTTCCTCTTCTGATCCTTTTTGATATTCTAGGCAAAACTCACATTGGTCTTTCTTTGGTACATGAAAAGATAAATTATACTCTTCATTGAAAATTTTGCTGTATAGTTGATAATTTCCGTATTCCACTTTTTCCTCTTGACATAATGTCACATAGTCTCTATGTAAATCTGATAACGTTTTTCCGCCCTCTATAAATTTTCTTGACGTATTTGCTCTACAATAATGAGCCTCGATTTTCGGAATTGAATCTATGTGTAGCTTTATTTTATTTCTTATTTCTTCACTCACTTTTTTATGGTTGCCATGTTTTCCTCTTCTGTCTATATCAACAACCTTGCCTGATTCACAGACACTTTGTTTTTTGAGCACAGTCTGAATAGTTCGATTGTTTATGGCCAAAGTCGCCATAAAAAATTGTTTGCACACTCTTGTGTTTTTCCACAGATGATGAAGAAAAATGCATTATTCGGTTTTCTTGGATTTGCAACATTACTATATTTATATTTCGGATTGATTTCTGTCATATTGGATGCTATATATTCTCTTTGCTTTCCAATATCTCCAAGCTTATAAAATTCTGAAAAAATGTGTTCCCGTTGTTCGCGAGAAATTTTATCAGAGCACTGAAGTCTGCATTTTTGCCCACAGGCGGGTAGAATTGATTTTTTTGGTCTTTCTTTTTTAAATTTTACTATACCATTTTCGCTTTTCTGTATTTGAGTAGAAACGTAAGATTCTCCTTTATTTCTTAAAATTTTTGCTTCATTTTTTTGCCAAGATTCCGGTCTTTTCTTTCTTTTTTTACCAACTTTGACATTTATCATTTCTAGATTTGTAGTCAACAATTTTTTCTTTGGTGGACCTCCATCCTCATTTTCTGAATGTTCTGAAGATGATATCTGATAGGAAGGATCTTGCACACTATCATCGGATCCATATGGATCACTCTGTAAATCCTTGTCTGAGTCATCCTCATTGGCACTAGAAGAACTTAAGTCATTTCGCAATGGATTTTTATCTTCCTCAGTCGAAGATGACGTAGATGAGCATGAAGATGAACTTGTCGGGGACAGTGGTGAAAGTTGTTTTTCTATTGATTCTATTTTGTTTTCAGATGTAGACAGTTCTGCGTCATTTGCTATTTGGCTACTATCATTCTGTAATAAGGATATTTCTGCGCTGCTTAATATTGCGCTATCATCTTTTGGTGGTGAAGATGCATTATAAAATAGATTGCATTCACAGGAGCATCATATTCCATGTAAGATGAATTTTCATGTAGTTTTAGTGCTGTTTCGTGGGTAAAACTTGTGAAAGAAGAATCATTACTTGTTATTTGTTCGGGAAAATGCTCAGGTGTAGCCCCGCTGTTAAGTGGATTTAGAGCTTTTTTATTTTTAGTGGAAACACTAGCAACATCAGTAATGCAATGAAATGAATTAGATGGACCAGAATGAATACTTGGGGGGAGATTATTGTCCTCTCTAGGTGTGACATCAATATTTAGCATGCGCAAAATGCGTGTACCTCGGCTAGAATTTGCAGACATCTTATTGCAGTTTTACAAGTTGATTATTTATGCCTGAGAAAAAAAAACAGTTAACAAACATAATAGAAAAAAAAGCATTAATTGAATCATATAGGTAGTGTAATTTTTTCAATAAAAGCAATTTACAATAAATAAAACAAGCTTTTTTCTAAATAATTATAAAAGATGCAAAAGCAAAACTTTAACAGAAAAATATAAGAAAGAACGATACATTTTTACTCAAAACCAAATTTATTACATTTATATTATATTGAATATTGTTATTATCAAAAATGTTTTATTCTTGTCCAAAAGAATACTACCATTAGAAGAATTAAAATTCACAGAATACAGATGAATTTAGAGATAAAACATAAATCGATTTAAATTTATGTACAAGACTGTTACATATCAAAGTATTACTTTATTCCCAATAAAATAAGTTATATTTATTATTTCTAATCTAAAGAAAAGCATAACATTTCTAAATAAAACGTTATTTACAATAAAAAAAAACAAAAATTCAACTTACCTTAATATACAGGAGTTATATATTAAAATAAAACACTTTCTTACTAAAAATACAGTTTCACAATATGTGTCAAATCGAAATGTAACAGTTTTCTTGAGACGCGGCGATATTTATGCACAAAGTGTCGGTGATAAACTGAATTGTTTCTCTATTGTCCAATGGTACTTCTTAAACCCATTGAAATCGCCATGTTACATGTCGCCATCTTTCGGGTGAATATTGAACTACAGTTATAACATTCTTTTATATAAAAATAGACTACTTTCTGAGTTGATTACTGTAGAAATCTTAAAAAATCAAAATTTTGAGTTGTAAGTCTTCTTCAGTATGGTCGATATATTAAAAATTATAATGTTATTTTATTAATACTTACAAGAAACAATTTTCCAGAAGCAAATATTTGCCAAGGAACATTGGGTCAGTGTGCAACCAGCTTGAAGCCATTGGAGTAAGGAAAGACGATATATTTGCCAATGACTCAGTTTTAGTCCTGCCTTAAATAAATGCACATTCTTTTGTTGGACTTTCTTTGGTTGGTCGAATAATAGGTAACCGCAGGAGTAAATAGGACTTGAAGGAGGATATCAACTATCAGTGTCATCAGAGCTTTTGTATCCAAAAATAGGCTGATGATTTTCTCACCTAAGTTCAAAGGTCGCCTGACCCGGAAAGCGTTTCAATCAAATTATGTTTACGGGAAGTGTGAAGTTATTACGTAACGCAATCTGACGCCCTGTTCAAATTTTAAAAGTGCAAAGATTACGTTCTCAAATTCTAGTGTTGTAAAATGTTGTTTACAGAGTGAATAATTTAAAATGAAACGTGCAAAAACTAGTTTATAGTTTCGGAAATATTTTGAAAATAAAAAAAAAATCAGCGTTTCTCCACTAATATTATAAAGAGGAAAGATTTGTATTTTTGTGTGTGTGTATGTTTGTAATGAATAAACTCAAAAACTACTGTGCCGATTAAAAAAAATCTTTCACCATTAGAAAGCTACATTCACCCTGAGTAACATAGGCTATATTTATTGCTAGAAAATATTAGGGATCCTTACTAAAACTTTAGTAACGTAACCCAAGGTGTAAAAAAATACCATAAAAAATCTTTCGTCGCATGCGCTGCGGAAACTATTGAAGACAGAACAAAAGTATGTTCTACAATATTATAGAGAACATATCAATAACTACAAAAAACTTCGCGATACTATATGTCCAAGTATTATCGTTATGTCACAATAACCACTTTTTACATTTTAATAATCTATATAGATAAAAGACGATGTATATGTAATCTAAGGACTCCAAACAGGTAGACCATTTTTGATGAAATTTTCAGACAACCTTTAGATTAGCCCAGCGGGTGATCTTCTGAAGTTTGGTAGCGATCGGATCAACAGAATTTCTAAAATTTCTTTTTGGGAAATAAGATTTTTCATCGATTTTTGAACATTCACAAATAAAAGCGATTGAATTCGCGCAAATTCAATACACGTTGAGAATTTAATGATAATGATTCTCATCTTTTATATCCTATATAATTCATTTACACCCGGGCGAAGCCGGACTAGGCCGCTAGTTTGTTCTAAAGATCTGTCAAAAAGAAATTAATTAGGTAGCTGACAAGCATGCTTTGATTAATTTTTACATGTTAAGCCATGTTATGGAACCACGGAAACAAATACCAAATATCATATTTGTTACTAGCCGTTACCCGCGTCACTGCACGCTTTAACAGAAATTTTATTTTATTTGTTACAATATTTCAAATGTCAACATTTATGAAGTTGGAATGGTCCTGTCGCCCTATTGGCTGGAATTTTTTTAATGGTGTCAAGTATGTCCTCTCAAAACGGAATTTGTCATCTCTACTTGAGACAGCTAGACACACTTTTTATAACTTTTTTAAATGCCTACTGACATTTTTAAACGAGGACCACTTAAATTCTTATGTAAACTAAAATGCATCATTCCATCTCTTTCTAAAGAAAACGGAGCCTTAATAGCCCCCATTTAAAATAGCCTCTTCTTGTATTACGCAACAATAACAAAGGAAGCTATTTGTGACTACAAGAAAAAAACACCTATGCCTTCTGGTAAATTAATTTCACTCCACGTGTTTTAACACGCTTTTAATAGCTTCACCTGTATGTTTGTTTGTTTGTAAAGGATTTATTGAATGTGAAATTCACCCACTTCAAAACGTCAGATTAAACTGAAACTTGGCACACTTATCAAGGACCGATGACAATACAATAATTTAATAAGTTTGTCCCATTATCCTGACGAGAGCGTTCAGGATAAAAAAACTTGAAAAATTACAACAAGCAATTTAACACGCTGTACAGTGAAGTACGTTGTGTTACCTACCTCATAGTCAAATGCAAAATTGTTTTTTAGAGTTTAAAAAAACTAAAACAATACGCTTTTATGACCTAAAAAATGGCAAAATAATTTGACAACAAAACTAGCTTTACTGTAAAAAGCGTTTAATATCGGTATTAAATTTTTCATTTACTAGCTAATAGGGATGTTGACTGTATTCAAATAAAAACATAATTTTAACGAAAAGTAGTAGTTTCTATGATAGAAATACTAAAAAACACTATATTTTTCCTTATTTTTAAGGAATTTAATTAATATTTAATAAATAAAACCTAATAAAGTCACTCTTAAGTCACGTGACAACAGACACCAATCAGAGCGCATGACGTCATATGTTCAGCCGCTGTCAAAAAACTTCATTGTTTGGTTAATATTTAGTGTGTAATTTATTATTATTTGTTTATAGGAAACGTCAAATTACATGTAACTATAGCAACGACTACGAAACAACTTTTCATCACCTCAGTTTACTAACGTTTATGAGCACAGAATACGCATCTATAGGATGGTAGCTTCCGTGTAAACTTTTGAGCCTCCTTTGGTATGAACAGGTGACGTCACGCGACTAGTATTGGCGTTTTGGACCGAAATTTGAAACGAGGTTTAAAATACATGATTTTTAAGGCTTGAGTTGTATTTAAATAAAAATAATAAATATTTGTGGCAATATTAGGTACTTATGCACGATTTAAAACACTTTCCCAAAAATAGTCAACATCCCTATTGTAAACGTAGAGCTCTTACGAAAATTTACGTAGATAACAGCCCACGCTTTTTACAGTAAAGCTAATTTTGTTACAATCTATCTTTTCTCATATAAACGATGGCATTGGTGTACGTTTGGCATGTGTCAAATTCAATTTTTGTTTTTCAAAAGCAAATTAAACTTAGGTAATTTTCCGCGTGTCCGTAGATATAAAATTCTCGAAATTACCATATTTCGCCTATGACAAATTGGTCTCATAAATATTTTATGCTAAACAAAACACGGAGTTGCGTTATACATTCAATTGTTTATTGTGACATAATCGTACACAGTGACTTCGACGCTCCATTGTTATTCAAACTTAATACGAGAAAATATCGAGTTCCAGATGTTCCATTGTTTCTGAAATTTGGAATTCATAATAATGCGTAGTGACAAAAAAATACTTTGTGCTGCAAAAAGAGCTCCGAACTTATTTTCATCAGCGATATTGTCAAAGTTTCAACAGTGTTGCCTAACCGTAAAATAAGTACAGTGATGCCATATTAAAGATTTTATTCCTAGTTCAACAGGACCGGGCTGCTAGTTAATTATTAAAAAATTAGTCAATAATTTTATTTTATTTTTAAAGATTTTGACTATTATAATTTGACGATCGTTTAAACATAGTTAAGGCTAGTCATATAATGCTTATTTCTATATTAATTTATTAAATCCATAATGTTTAATATTTTTTATAAATGTTGTTAATTGCTTATAAATATTTTTCAGAGCTTGATAAAGTAGAGTTGCCATCCGTCCGGGTTTCCCCGGATTTGTCCTAGTTTAGAGGGCATCCGGGGAGCGTCCGGGCGGGGCGTAACAAACTGTAATATGATTCTGTTTTGTTAGGTACATTTAAAACGATGATAAAAGATGGCTAAATTTAATTTTAAGGTAGTACCCTCGCCACACCCGTTTTCTTAGAAGTTGTTTGAAATTTAGCCAGAATAATGTTTATGTAATTCTGCATCGATTGGTGCAGAATGAAATTTTTGAACTACGCAGTTTCGGAGATATTAAATTCCAAAGTTCGAGTTTTTGCGGCTCTTATACATTACGGTATACGGGGTATCGAAAAATTTACCGACAAATATTTTTGTATTTCAGAAAATTTTCTTAGGATCTTTTTGAAAAACTAAAGTAACGTTAACTAACAACTAAACAATTTTTTAAAAATAGTCTCATTAACAGTTACTACACAGTTTCAGAGATATTTAATAAATAATAATGGAAAATTTACCAGAATTCAGCATAGGAAAGGTTATACGATAAACGATCTGGCAACAACGCATACTTATCTAACCCGTCAAACAACTATGAGGTGCGTATGTATACATACACTGGAAACAATGATTGTAAAATTACATTGAAAGTTAATGTAAAATTCCCTCAATTTTCTGCTGTCTAGTACTGAGTATAAAAATTATATTCAAAAATCTTCTTGTGTGTAATTTTACACAAATATTACATAAACATATGTAAAATTATAGGGTATGGGCTAGGAAATTTTACACATATTTTTTGAAAAATTACATTTTTTTGTTTAAAATATTACATATTTGTATGTTATGTGGACTACACAACTACATATATAAGTAAATTTACAGGAAAACGTGTAGCATTCCATATGGTGTGTACGATTACCAGAATAATCGCTGACATTGTATGGATCAGCGATTATACATGTAATCGACCTCAATTTTTACAGTGTACTATAAAATATTTTAACGCTCCGACAGTGTTGCCAGATTTCTCGCTCGGGATTGGCTAAAATTAGTACAGAATCTGTAAAAATTATTGGGCTTGTTAATAACAACTCTCAACTACATGTACTGCATAAACCAGCATAAACTTTTTACTATGACTGTCGCGAGGGTACTACCTTAAGGTCTGAAAATAAATAAAAAGGTAATTTATGACATTTTCAACTGTTTTTTATTACACTGGCCATGTTTAAAAAAACCTGTTGACATGTTCGGGTTCTAGGCTTTAAAATCCGGGGTTTTCATGCGTCTTGCCCTGGTTGCCAAATTTTAGAGAAGGCAACTTTAGATAAAATCTTAAGAATAAAGACGAATGTTGCCAATCAATGAGTGTTTAAATTGATTTGACCACATTATTCCAATAGGGATGTTGACTGTATTCAAATAAAAACATAATTTTAACGAAAAGTAGTAGTTTCTATGATAGAAATACTAAAAAACACTATATTTTTCCTTATTTTTAAAGAATTTAATTAATATTTAATAAATAAAAGCTAATAAAATCACTCTCAAGTCACGTGACAACAGACACCAATCAGAGCCCATGACGTCATATGTTCAGCCGCTGTCAAAAAACTGCATTGTTTGGTTAATATTTAGTGTGTAATTTATTATTATTTGTTTATAGGAAACGTCAAATTACATGTAACTATAGCAACGACTACGAAACAACTTTTCATCACCTCAGTTTACTAACGTTTATGAGCACAGAATACGCATCTATAGGATGGTAGCTCCCGTGTAAACTTTTGAGCCTCCTTTGGTATGAACAGGTGACGTCACGCGACTAGTATTAGCGTTTTGGACCGAAATTTGAAACGGGATTTAAAATACATGATTTTTAAGGCTTAAGTTGTATTGAAATAAAAATAATAAATATTTGTGGCAATATTAGGTACTTATGTACGATTTAAAACACTTCCCCAAAAATAGTCAACATCCCTATTACCCGTGATCCTAATTTCTATTATTTATATATCTGGAATTGAACTTTGAAGATCTAATTTTATTGACACTATGTATAGAATACTGCATGGTTGCCATACAAAAGAGTGTATGATAAGCTTGTCGGTCGTGGTCTGGAGGTGTGCGGGGTAAAGAGGGGGGCGGGGCAGGGCAGACACATTTCATAACTTAAAGTGAAGTTCTGTGTATAGACAAGACGAGATAATTTGTGAATAAGGTAATGAAGCGTACGACAACAGCTCCTCTACACCGCACTCCAATTACAGAAGCCTCCGTCTCATTTCTTCCCTCTCTCTCCCTCTCTTTATTGCTCTGCCGAAATCCTTATTATTTCACACATCCCACATATGACTCGTCGCAACATCGTCCCGATAGGGAATGCTCCGTCTTCCAAATTACTATCAAGACATTAATGACCTCAAAGTATGTGTTTGGTATATTAGAGTAGATATCTCAGTGATATTTCGTCTGAAAAGTGTACGTTAGGTTTACCACGTGTGTACTAGGGATTGCAATCCAGCGGAATTTTCAATCAAGCTAGATTTATGCTGGATTAAAGCAAATCCAGCTGGATCCAGCGCGGATCCAGCATTAATCGAGTTTGCAAATAAAGCAAACAATTTTTAGTGTATTTGCCATATGGCAACATACACTATTGGCGTCGGTCGGATGGCGGGACCTAGGGGTCGGACCAAAATTTCTCGACGTTTCATAGCCTCCTGAACACATTGGCACCATTTTTGAAAATTTTTATATATATATATAATATATATATATATATATATATATATATATATATATATATATATATATATATATATATATGTGTGTGTGTGTACGCGCGATAACTTTCGAAAGAGTTAATTGATTTCAACGAAATTTGGGCCACGTGTTGAAATCCATCACCGCAAGAAGCCTATTTAAAATGGGCCTAATCGGGATATTTTAAGGGCAGTTTTTAGGGGTTGAAAACTGTTTTTGGGCCCAAAAATACCGAAAAAATTCTCCGAATCGTTTCAAAATTGAAATTTAACCCTTTGGTGGTGATTAAAAAGTGTCCCCACAATTTTAATAAAATCGGCCCGACAGGACCGGATTTACAAATTTTATGAAAACACTAGTTTGCAGATAGTGACTTATTTATTGAAGGGTGTATTTAATTCGGTGTAGACGTTAGATTGATAATAATATTACAATTAAGAAAAAAATGTTATTTTAAGGGGTGTATTAAGGGGTTAAATTTTTTATTTTGCCCAAAAACAAATTTAATTTCACATAATAAAAGTATAAAACCACCCGGCCCTATACAAGCAAATACACTATATTGTCGGCAGGGTTTTGGCACTGCGACCCGGGTTTTTTTAATTTTAGAAACTTTAATAAATATTTGTCTACATTTACATCAAATAGTAATTTTTGGCATTAGTAAAGTACTCTAATAGTATATTAACAAAATAAAATTACTTGCAATACTGTTCAATATTTTTATTTATATAAAGACGTTTCAACCAACAGTTTTGGTCCTTTTCATTTTTCAAATATAAAATTAAATTACAATTGTTTAAATAAAATTAAAACAAAATATTAAAAACGGTTACTAAATTTTTATAAAAATTATATAATCTATGGTAATGAAATGCTATATTGCGCATGACAAGATTGTTTAGGCCCGCCTATACAGACGATATGCGAGTAGCTCAAGCTGTAATTACAACAGTGCATAAATGTGATACTTTCGGATTTAAAATCGAATCAGAAAGTACGTACTTTCGGCATGGTATGAAGAAAAATATTATAAAAAAACGTTTACAAACAAATGCGCTTTATTTTAGTTGTTAAGGTAGTTGTAATGGTACAATATTGTCAAAAAGTTATAGATTATACGCGCCACAAAAGTATACAGGCTTGTAGCTAAGTGATCCATAATTTGTACGCAAAACTGTACCCGTGGAAACGTAACCCATATAGTATTCATATATGCATGTATACTTTTCTATAAATTGTTGAACTTTAAACCGTTATTTATAAATAATTAGACGGTCAAAAATTTTTTCTTATTTTTTTTAAACTCATAACAAATGCATTGAAAGACTGGCAGTTTTTGGAAAGTTTTTGACAGTTAGTTCTTTTTTTATAAATAAGAAACTGGTTCAGATCGTATACAATCTATGTTAATTATCCAATTTTTAATTGAATTTATCTCGGATTATATACGGTCTATCGACTTCAAATTTTCAGGGTAATTGTATTATCATGTCTTTAATAAGTATACAAAAATTAAGAATTTTCTGACGGTATGCCTTAACCACGACAACTACCTTAATCTTTAGGCCGTTCGCACACGAGGCAACATGAAATCAATTAAACTCACTATGATGTGTGATCTGAGCAACAGGACATCCGCAAGTGAAGCAACATTTAAACAGTCAACTCGTGCATTTCAAAGCATAAGTGCTTTTTCGATTCAACATGTTTGAGTGAATTTAAGCAAATATGTGTTTACATTTGCAGGACAAACCAGCTTTATAAAGCAAAATAATATGCTCTTTGTGTTTTAATTGCAGTCAGTCTAAAAACATGTTATCAGCAACCGTAATTTGCAATTTATAAAGATTCCCTTAAATACTCCAATAATTATACTTAATATCATTTTTTTCCTCTTATCTGTAACCAGCGTATTATGTTTTTAGTAAAATACTTTAATGTTTGAATTTATTATAAATTATTTATTATATTATTAATAGGATGTTAGTTATAGTTGGTTTAGTTTAGCTCCTGGCTCACGACTGACTGCCTGAATAAATAGGTACTATTCATTGATAGACGTTTTATGTCTATTACATAAGAAGTACTTGAATTAATACATAACACAGCGTTGCCAGATTTTTTTTCGGACAAAACGTGATTTTGAAACCTTTTGAGTAGAAAAAGCGGGATTCTTTCGTCGAAAGCGGGACATACTAAAAAAACGTATAATAATAATAATAAAAACCCGGGTCGCAGTGCCAAAACCCTGCCGACAATATAGTGTATTTGCTTATGCAGGCAGTGTGGCTTTATTATGCAAACTTAAGTTGGTTTTTGGGCAAAATAAAAAATTTTACTCCTTAATGCACCCCAAAAAATAACATTTTTTTTCTTAACTGCAATATTGTTATCAATCTAACGTCAACACCGAATTAAATACACCCTTGAATAAATAAGTCACTTTCTACAAATTAGTGTTTTCAAAAAATGTGTAAGTCCGGTCCTGTTGGGCCGATTTTATTAAAATTTTAGGGACACTTTTTAATTGCTACTAACGGGTTAAATGTCAATTTTGAAATGATTCTGAGAATTTTTTCGGTATTTTGGGGTCCAAAAACATTTTTCAACCCCTAAAAACTACCCTTAAAATGGCCCGATTACGCCCATTTTAAATAGGCTTCTGGCGATGATGGATTTCAATACGTGGACCAAATTTCGTTAAAATCAATTAAGTCTTTCGAAAGTTATTGCCCGTACACATATTTATATATATATATATATATATATATATATATATATATATATATATATATATATATATATAAATATATATATATATATATATAAATATATATATATATATATAAATATATATATATATATAAATATATATATATATATAAATATAGATATATATATATATATATATATATATATATATATATATATAAACATTTTCAAAAATGGTGCCAAAGTGTTTAGGAGGTTATGAAACGTTGAGAAATTTTGGTCCGACCTCTAGGTCCCGCCATCCGACCGACGCCAATACTGTATGTTGCCATATGGCAAATACACTAATAATAATGCGTTTAACGTCCATTTCTCGACTTTATGTCATAACAGACGCCATTCGCACCATTGCTATTTTTTTATCTACCACTTCCCGTTATTTTCTACATTTTTTCTTCAACTTATGTAATAGCAATGGGTGAATGAAGGAATTATAGGAAATTAGGATAAGGTAGGTAATTTTTGAACTAGGAGTTTGATAGGTAATCGGCCATGGCCTCAAATAAGGAACCATCTCGATATTTATCTGGAATTAATTGAGGGAAACCATGGAAAACCTCAATCAAGATGGCCGGTACAGGAATTACCGTTTCTCGGCGAGAGGCAGTAGGAAAAAGTCCCAGTCACATCTGCCCCCGCCGGGATTCGAACCCGGTACCTCCCGAATGCTGGTCTAGTGCTGGCACCACTATTCTACACAGCTCGGTAAAAAACGTATAAAATCAGTAGTTTTTAATTACTTATCTTTTTATTTGAGTTTCAAATTAAGTTTAGATGACAATAGATAGCCAAAATAGCCATAGAAAGTGTATTTTAAAGAAAATACGTTACGTCTTCAGAGGAATATAAATCATAAAAGCGGACTTAAGTCTGTCCCACGCGGGACATTTAATTTTGGGCTAAAAATCAAGACGTCTGGCATCGCTGTCTATCACGTCTTTTTGGAATACTCCGTGAGGGAAATCGTATAAAACATAGCACCCATTGAATTTGGCATTCAACGCTTCCATATTTACAGGTGATATTAGTAACATGTTGCTCAGATCGCGATTCCTTGCAGGTCGCCCGAATATTTCAGAATATATCGCCGATAAATTGCTTTCATATTGCCCCGTTGCTAGATTCTTAACCCTCTTAACCTAGAAAGTGACAGGGAAGGAATATCGTCTCGCTGTTGAAATGCTTTCGTATTGCTTCGTGTTGTCTCGGACGAATAGTTTTGTGGTCATGGAGTATTATATGTAAACATAATTTTTATACGTCGATATAACAATGTTGAGAAATAACACTTTTTTGTTTTTTACACTAGTGCGTATATATTTCTGATTGTTTATTTTCATATATTTAAATAGTTAAATTAATGTCCTAACAAATTGTAGAAACGGTTTTTGAATATAATGAACCATTCTCTAAACACACACGGATGTAGTAAACGAGCGTTCGCTCGGTGTACTTTTCGAGGTCAGTAAGTATATATACGAACGGATCGAGCATAGCTGCCGGGAGATTTGTTTAGTCAAATCTGTTCCAGTCAAGATTACTTGAAACTAAGGTTGCACGTTAGCATTCTTGACGCTGTAACAAGGCGAGACGCGAGAGAGGGCGGGGAAGAAGTAGACTTGTGGAGTCTTTCCCAAACAGTGGGGATAAATATACTTGAATACCCAGCCATGGGCATCGGTGACGCAAGCAATCGACAACCATTCACAAACGTGACCATGTCTATAGTCTCTTACGCCCAATCTTCTGGTTTTCTAGTAATCTTGTGTTCCAGTGACTTTATGTGGTCTTCCGTTACCATTTTCCGTGATATTCTGGACGGAGTATAGTTCCAATGAGGTATTCCCAACAACAACAGAAAGTATTCGTATGTCTGGCGATTTGTAAAGCACGTACTTGAACCTAAGTCATTAGTTATTAGAGACGCGTCGCGTTGAACGCATGAACTATATTACTTTAATGTACATAAATGCCTCATTAGCGAGCCCATAAAAGCCTACTTCAAACGTTGCTCGGCTGTAGCTAAGTACTATTATAGCAGTGGCTCCCAAATTTTCAATGTCACGCTGCCCTATCCACAGCGCTGGCCCTAGCCCTTGATCAGGGTAGATTGAGATTGTTTTTCAGCGCCCTTTGGTCGACACATTCACTTCACGGAAATTGTACTTCGGTTTTAAGTTAAATACATAATAAGTCCCAAATTTTCAAAAATCAACTCTTATTGCAAACATCAACACTGTAGAGTGTAGACCTATGGATTTCTCTATGGAAATCTACGGATTTTTAAAAATCAGATCTGGCAACACTGCCCCCGTGCCTGTCAAAAGGCTCTATCAAAATTTTATTTTGTGTTGAAAATTGTTTTTCGCGTTTGATTTGACTTTTTGGCTTCTCTAGCTCTACCCCAGGGCTGACGCTGCCCCGCATGTACAATTTTTTTTGTACCTTCATGAAAAAATCGTAGCAATTTGCCATCAGTTTGAAGTTCTCCGTGATATTTCGCTAATTCGATAATCAAATTTTAGTATTGTTGTTCAGTAGACTTTTGTACAGCGGGAGCTTGAACTATTCTCTATAGCAGTGTAAAAGAATTAATTACCGGCTAATTAACATGTTAAATATCCGGTGAAATAAACGCGGTAATGTATTTCAAAGAGCCGCGGTTATTTATTATTTATTATTTAAATTTGAAACGTTACCAATCTTTTTGAACATTATTTAATTAATTTTAAATACAATGTGTGTTCAATATTATAAATTTTTAAACATAAATCATTTGATTGATTATTTCATTTATTAGTTATGAGCCTGACGAAGACTAAATAAAGTAGTCGAAACGTAGCAAGATTAACAATAATACGATTGTTTTGTATTATTAATCCAAATACCTGAGATTTATTATTGAATTATAATAATAATTTTGGATGCGATATAATGTCTAATTATTACACAAGGCTGTGCAGAAAGTTTTGACCATGATTATAATCTCCGGTCGATATTTTATTTTTATAATCAATATCTATATAAATATAAATACATTATTTCATTAATTCTTTTGATTTTACTGTTGAAAACTGTTCTATTGTTTTGTTTTCTGTTGTTCTTAGAAACAGAAATCATTCCATTTTGCTTTATAGAGAGTCGGTTAATTAACCGGTAAATTGTTCTGTCAAAATGGTTTAATATCATAAACAACCAATTATTTTACATCCTTAATCCTCTACGAAACGAAAATACTATAACAGATTTATTTGTAACTCTAGAGTCACGTTTTTCCGAACGAAAATGAGTTTTGGGAGTTTTGCAAAATTTTTATTCCCAAGACGTCGCGACGCAGACTTTCGGTGTCACTGTACTACAGAACCCCTACACTAATGTAGTTCCACTATAATACTATATCTGTGACCGCAAGTCGAAACCGCTTAGGTAAAATTTGTAATAAAATAAGATTAATGATGATTGACGCCATTAGTGATCCAGTTTCCCATTTTTCGCTCTAATGGAAAGAGACAGCACCATCAGATACATACATTCTAAACTGAAAATATACTATGGCGTCATTATTGTAATCAATTTTTTTTTAATCACTAATGGTTATCACCAACGGTTATTTCTATCTATTAAGAAAAGGCGAAAAAAACAGCACACAGCCAACTCGCGAGTTTTTGTGTAATTAATTTCTTTGCATGTGTTTGGGTACATAGTCAACTAATTGTAAATGATTTTATGGTTCTTATCAAAACAGAAAAATCGAATCTCGATTTTCAAGGGTGAAATATCGATTCACTGAATCAATTCAGTACTATATATCGATTAAAAAAATCGATTTTTTTGGGTCAAAAAATCGATTCTTCGATATTAATCGATCTCAGATAACAATGCCTAACTTGAATGACAGGTATAGTACGTGCCATGGATCTAAAAGGCTCGGAAGTTAGATGCAAATGGAGGCTTGCGCAGGTACAGTCGGTTGAAAAACTACAAACTCGCGCTATATTATTATTTTTTCTTTCATCTAAAGGTCTAATTCCTTGCATAAAGTCATCCAAAAAATTATGTTGCGTGCTTGTCTATGCAAAACTGTATTAGGCATCTTGATCAATTGACAATCAAAGAAACAACTTAACAATAGCGTACTGGACACGACACCCAGCGATAACCAATCACCGACGAGCGCACGTCTGTGCCGATAACTGAGAGGTGGTGGAAGTCTTCCTTTCCCACAAAACAACTAGGTCGGCTCTGAAATATGCATTTGCGACGCTATTTGTGACTAACTTCAGAACCTTTTAGAACCATGGCGCGTATTATACTGTAGTATAGCGGCGAAAATAATTTCTCCGAGAACTGAAGGGTCTTCAAGTTAAAAATAAGTTTAAAATAATACATAGGATTTAAAAATTGTATTATACTTGCCGCTATAACACTTTCTAGTGGTGCCATCAGGTGGTAGAAAAAAGTCTGACATTGATACTTTGGCCACTTCTCAAGATTAGAACTTGAAAGTCTGCAATAGTTGAGCCATGGAAGCGTCGCATAATATTTAAACAATGGCGTCGCTACACGCTCGGCTATTCTCAAGAGCTCAGTTCAGATTTTATGACGTGTCGGTTGTAATTTAATTTTCAAAACGGTTTATTTTAATTGAAGCACCCTAAATAAAGCTCGTTTCAGGCTGCCTTTGTATAGTGCGATGCTAGATGAATGTTGAACTGACAAATAGATAAAAGCAGAATGTGCAGTAGTTTTATTTTGTGTACACATCCCTTTGTGTTACAGCTGTATCACATGTCAGCGGTTTTCATTAGTTATAAGATTTGTTTTAGTTTTATTGGCAGAAAGGTATACCTGTTTCAAAACTAACTTTACTACATCTAAACCATAGAACATTACCCTGCGGAACAGAAGCGTAGCGTGCCTTGGCGGGGCCCCGTATAAAAATTTGTTTGGGGGCCATTCCCCCGTTGAAGTAAACGGGGAAATCCCGCAGCCCGCGATAACCGATGTAGGGTGTTGCCAACTTTTGAACGCACGCATTACGCGGGAAAAAAAGAAATTGCCTTTTTTTGACTTTTGTCATTTCTGAAATAAAAAAAAAATTGGGAAGTTTTTATTAATTTTTGCTTACGCACGTTGGGGGCCCCCGTGGCCCGGGGGCCCCGTATAATTGATACGGCAGATACGGCGGTAGCTACGCCCCTGTTGCGGAAAAATATATGTATTACACATTTATGCTCTGCTGGAATTACTCGCACGCCATCTGTAACAACGGACCGAAAGAAAGTAACAGCGGACCGAAAGAGTTTTCTCGTGCACACTGATACGTGAGACTGCCGCCAGCCAACATAGTAGCTAACAGCCGTTATTGCGCATAACCTCAAAATTGTTCACTTGAAAGTTATTAGTCTTTTTTTATAATGGGAAAATACCTACTTTCGACCGGGTATAAAGAAAAGTAGTATATTACACCACAAAGGCAGAAAGTTGAAATTCCTGCATTGTGCGACATGATGTCCTCGGCTTCGCCTTGGACATAAGGCTCTGTTTTCTGCCCGTGTGATGTATACTATTTTTATTTATATTCGGTCGAAATTACATACTTTCACCATTATATATAAAGTCTAACAACTTTCAAGTGAGCAATTTTGAGGTTATACGCAATAACAGCTGTTAGCTACCACTGGCTGGCAGCAGTCTCACGCATCAGTGTGCACGAGAAAACTCTTTCGGTCCGCTGTTACAGATGGCGTGCGAGTAATTTCAGCAGAGCATAAATGTTAGGCTTTCTACTAGACCAGGGTCAATAATTTTTGAGACCAAAAAAAGTTATAGTAGGATGAAATCCATTGGAAAAGGTAGAGAATATAACAAAAATAAAAGGAAAAATAATTTACGGGCGATCTGAGGTCGGGAAGGGGAAGGGGGTGAGTTTTTAAGGGTAAAAAACGGTTTATCTCGATTTCCGGCAAAACTACAAGTCCTATGAAATAAAGTTAAATGGGCAAAGTTGTAGGTAATAAAAATATCTACAACTTTTGTTTTTATACTTTTTTTACATAACCTCAAAATTTATTTGAAAAATTCAAATAACCAAGTTTGTGGTTTTTTATTTTTATCTTTTGCAAAAAAATTTGTTTTTTCACGAAATTTGGTGAAAACTTACCTTTTTATGTCCCAAACACAGTAATTTTTTTGATTTAAAATATTCATTTTTTCACCTTATTTTGACTTAATATCGAAAAAGCAACCTAATTTTCAATCGAAAATTCTCACATCAAAATATCTGCTTTTTTAAAAAAGTCGGTGGGCTTTTTGTTCGTTGAAATCTCTACTTTCTAATGGTATGAAAAAAAATATACATTACTACGGTAATTGTTCTCAGAAAATGCAAATAAGTTATCTTAAAATAGCAATAAATAGGCATCTACGCATATAATTTAAAGAAGATTATATGCGTAGATG
The DNA here is from genome assembly GCA_034508555.1 of Venustoraphidia nigricollis. Classification (NCBI taxonomy): domain Eukaryota; kingdom Metazoa; phylum Arthropoda; class Insecta; order Raphidioptera; family Raphidiidae; genus Venustoraphidia; species Venustoraphidia nigricollis. The sequence goes on from JAVRKA010000016.1 coordinate 5,373,904, forward strand.
CCTATTGATTGCTATTTTAAGATAACTTATTTGCATTTTCTGAAAACATTTACCGTAGTAATGTATATTTTTTTTCATACCATCAGAAATTATCGACCCTGGTCTATACGCTATGTTCTAGGGAACACATGCTCAATCTAATGGAACATGAGGGAGACACATTCTATATGTAAATATTCTATGGTCTTTATACCTTTGCGAAACTGAATATTTTACAATGGTGTTTATAATTTAAATAAACTTTCAAAATCCGCAGATTTCCTTAATTATACATTTTATGTTTTCCTATCTAAGGAAATTACTCTTTGAATAACTTTTTGCATTACTGCGTAAAGTCACCCAATTCACTACTAGTGCTGTAAAAGTAAAACAAAATTGATCGTGCTATACCAGTTCTGTGGTAAATCATTGTCTGTCAGTTGTATTTTTTTTAGTGTATTTGCCATATGGCAACATACACTATTGGCGTCGGTCGGATGGCGGGACCTAGGGGTCGGACCAAAATTTCTCGACGTTTCATAACCTCCTAAACACTTTGGCACCATTTTTAAAAATGTTTATATATATATGTATATATATATTTATATATATTTATATATATATATATATATATATATATATATATATATATATATATATATATATATATATATATATATATATATATGTGTACGAGCAATAACTTTCGAAAGAGTTAATTGATTTTAACGAAATTTGGGCCACGTACTGAAATCCATCTCCGCCAAAAGCCTATTTAAAATGGGCGTAATCGGGCCATTTTAAGGGTCGTTTTTAGGGGTTGAAAAAAGTTTTTGGGCCCAAAAATACCGAAAAAATTCTCAGAATCGTTTCAAAATTGAAATTTAACCCTTTAGTAGCAATTAAAAAGTGCTCCTAAAATTATAAGCAAATCGGCCCGACAGGACCGGACTTACAAATTTTATGAAAACACTAGTTTGCGTATACGAATTTACTTACTGAAGGTCGTATTTTTTGGTGCAGATGTTGGATTGATAACAATATTTCAACTAATAAAATTATTATTGTAAGGGGTGTATTAAGGGGTTCATTTTTTTTTATTTTGTCCAAAAACAAACTTAATTTCATTTAACAAAGCCACAATACCTGTATTAGCAAATACACTATATTGTCGGCAGGATTTTGGCACTGCGACCCGGGTTTTTTGTTTCTTAGCGCTGCTAATCGAAATTCCAAACAAAACAATGTTGTGATCGACAATGCAGAGTATTAATGTTGTCCCAAAAAGATCCAACACTACCATAGTACTATAGCGCTACTAGTGAGAAATTGACCGTACTTCAGAAAAATGGTTTATTCACCAACACCCTGTATATTGTTAGATGTTGCGTCATGCAGAGAGAACATTACGACCTGGTTAATTAGACAACCGCCATTAAACGTGTAAAACAAAACCGACATCCGTTTTGATTAGACCTAAGTTTTCATTTTAACTCGAAGCTGAATTTCAAATTCCTTGTAGTTTTGATTGAACCGAAAGGCAAATGTTTGAATATTTCTTCCGAAGCCGTGCAATTCATAGGCCGACCGGTCGAATGAACAGATATCGTGCACTGTGAATAACGTAATTGAAAAGTGTAAGGCCTCTTTCACATCCGAAGCTCTCTAAATGAAAAACCGCTTACTGTCAAACCAATCTATACAAATCAATTATGCCTGTGACTTTTTAACAAATAGACCATTTTTATTGAAGTTTGCAAAACTATTTTAATGAAAAGTATTGCGTTTTTATATACAAATTATTATAACCCATAGATTATGATCATGTACCTAAGATTAGTACACCCTTTGACTAGCCTGAGGCCCTGAAGATGGAAATATATTTTCCGAAACGTAGGCCACAAGCGAAACATCGGTCAAGCTTCTTTTTTTCAACTGTTCCTCAACCAAACTTTCCCTCCACGTTAAAAATATATATTGGAACAAAAAATATTAAATTACTAGACAACGTTCTTCTGAGAAATTCATTGGACCTGACCCAGTCTGTGGCATTTCTTATAGAAATGTCCAGCAAACGGTCAGGAGATGGACCTATGAGCAGCATCTCTCAGATTGGGACCTGACTTTAGGTAACAAACATGGGAAGAAAATGCTTGCAGGTTCTTCCTCAAAGTTAACTGAGGACTTAATTAGACTTAGCAAACCAATACTCAAAAAGGTGGCTGGGCTTTTCTGAGAAAACACCTACATATGATTGGGATACATCAGAAATCAACACTATGTAGATTTTGCGAAATGGAGGATGAAACAGCCACCCATATCCTGTTCGAATGTGAGGCTTTAACTTACAGGAGAACAACCATCTTTGGTTACATCGATGAGGATGGAATAGTTCCACAGGATAATCTAGTAGCAAATCTTCTGGAGCTCATAAGAAGATCCAGATTATTTGTTGACTAGATCCAGTAAAAGGGGAAGCACAAAAATCCTTTCAGAATGTGGTGCACTTGGACCAAGAGACCATCCCATTCTATTTTAATTTTAATTTTATTTTAATTTACTAGACAACGTTAGTAATTTTTTCTTATTTAATAAAAAAAAAAAGATGCTTCGGCTGCTCAGACCATTAGCACATATTACAAAATAAAGTTACAAAATATGTTATCGTTATGGAATACAAAATATAATTACAAAGCTAAGAGGTAATATATATATATATAAGGTAAGTACAATGTTAATATGTCTTAAGGTATATTTGATAGTTTTATTATATAATTTATTTATTTCAGGAATACTGCACTATAGTAATTTGGAAAAAGGGGTTAAATAGGGATGTTGACTGTACATTCCAATAAAAACATAATTTTAACGTTAACTGGTAGTCTCTGTGATAGAAATACTAAAAAACACGATATTTTTCCTTATTTTTAAGGAATTTAATTAATATTTAATAAATAAAGCGTAATTAAATCACTCTGAACTCACGTGACAACAAACATCAGAGTGCATAACGTCACTAACTCATAAACATTATCAGACGCTGTCATAGAGAAGGACGCTTCATTGATTGGTTGGTATTTAGAGTGTGTAATTTATTATTATTTATTTATAGGAAACGTCAAATTACATATAACTATAGCAACAACTACGAAAAAACCTTTCCTTACCTCATCAGCTTACCAGCGTTTATGACAAGTATTGGCGTTTTGGAGCGAAATTGGAACGCAATTTAAAATACATGATTTTTATAGCTTGAATCGTATTTAAATAAAAATAATAAATATTTGTGACTATATTAGATACTTATGCACGCTTTAAAACACTTTCCCAAAAATAGTCAACATCCCTATTGGCGGTGGATTTGCACGGGGCCTTATATGAGAATTTATAACATCAGTAATGCGTATTGAAAGGTAGAGATGAATGGAAAAACCAAAACGATATTCCAGGTCCCGTTGCGGCAGAGTCTCGGCGGCAGAGCGAAGGCGCACGAATGATGAAGTGTTTTCTAACACGACACTGTTACGTCACACGGACTGCACGCCGACATTTTTCCACCGGAAACTTAAGTGCCTTTTTGTACGAAAGCACCAGTTCTCGGTATCAACTAGTTGAAGAAAAAAAATAGTTGTTAAGTAAGTCAGGTACTCGGATAGAGGTCCACTTAACAGGTTCATGGTCTACTTGTCCCAGGTTGCAGAAAGCATTGTCAGGAAAGCTGATTTGACAATGACCTTACGGCTGTCGGAACGCTCTGAATTTAAGCCACACTACAAGGCTAAAAAGTGCTTAGAGTTGCTTTGCATTTTTTAGTTCATAAAAGCATGTAGTTTTATTTTTTTTAAACTCTAATTTTATTTTTTATCTCGTTAAACATACGAAGCCATTTCATTACTTTATTTTAGAAAAAGAATAACAATAATTAATTCATAAATTTGTTATATTATTATAAATTAAAAAAAACCCGGGTCGCAGTGCCAAAACCCTGCCGACAATATAGTGTATTTGCTTATACATAGGCAGTGTGGCCTTATTACGCGAACTTAAATTGGTTTTTGGGCAAAATTAAAAATTTGACTCCTTAATACACCCCTTAAAATAACATTTTTTTTCTTAACTGCAATATTATTATCAATCTAACGTCTACACCCAATTAAATACACCCTTCAATAAATAAGTCACTATCTACAAATTAGTGTTTTCAGAAAATTTGAAAACCCGGTCCTGTCGGGCCGATTTTATTAAAATTTTAGGAGCACTTTGTAATTGCTATTAAAGGGTTAAATTTCAATTTTGAAACGATTCTGAGAATTTTTTAGGTATTTTTGGGCTCAAAAACTTTTTTCAACCCCTAAAAACCACCCTTAAAATGAGCCGATTGGGCCTATTTTAAATAGGCTTCGTGCGGTGATGGATTCCAACGTGTGTGCCAAATTTCGTTAAAATGAATTAACTCCTTCGAAAGTTATTGCCCGTACACATATATACCAATATATATATATATATATATATATATATATATATATATATATATATATATATATATATATATATATATAAACATTTTTAAAAATGGTGCCAAAGTGTTTAGGAGGCTATGAAACGTCGAGAAATTTTGGTCCGACCCCTAGGTCCCGCCATCCGACCGACGCCAATAGTGTATGTTGCCATATGGCAAATACACTAATAATGAATTAATTATTAGAAGTATTAAGCAAACAGAAAAATTCAAACACTACTTTGAGTCATTAGTTATACTTGAACCTCCTTAACTAGTGTTGAAATTAAAAATTAAAATTTAATTGATTTACTTGATAAACGTTCGACCATAATATTCTCAACTGATCGAGTTCGTACTTTAATAAGAATAAAAGATTGGTATTTGAGTTTAGTAATGCATACGGTTGAAGTAGCAAGATTTAATTTTCATCATTCAACTTTTTAATATTACAAGTAAGTATAGGTATAGCAAAAAAAAGCTCTTCATAAATTTCAGTCTGATTTCATAAGCCTCGGGCGAATGATTTTCTTTGGTTCGGAACTATGTTCATTCGTAACCAATCATTAATATAATCTATAGTCCAGAGATGAGCAAAATCGATCGTGGTCTTGCAGTCTTGGTCTTGGTCTTGCGATTCAGCCAAGACCATACTTATAAGACCAAAACCAAGATCAAATATGCAAGACCAAGACCTAATATGCAAGTCTAAGCTAAAAATTATAACTTCCGTTCGAAAGAAGAAATATGAGAATATTTCTCATAACTTCTCTAAAAACCTTGACGATGGTAGTATTTAGAAATTTTTTTCAAAAGACGTAACTAACAGGCCAAGTAAGTAAAACCAAGACTGAATACACAAGACCAAGACCCAACACCGAGATTAAAAAAAACCCGGGTCGCAGTGCCAAAACCCTGCCGACAATATAGTGTATTCGCTAATATAGGCAGTGTGGCTTTATTATGCGAACTTAAGTTGGTTTTTTGGACAAAATAAAAAATTTTACCTCTTAATACACCCCTTAAATTAACAGTTTGTTGCTTAATTGCAACATTACTATCATCGAACATCTACACCAAATTAAATATACCTTTCAGTAAATAACTCACTATCTGCAAACTAGTGTTTTCATAAAATTTGTAAATCCGGTCCTGGCTGGCCGATTTTTTTCAAATTTCGGGAGCACATTTTAATTGCTACTAAAAGAGTAAATTTCAATTTTGAAACGATTCTGCGAATTTTTTTGGTATTTTTGGGCCCAAAAACTTTTTTCAACCCCTAAAAACCACCCTTAAAATGATCTGATTGGGCCCATTTTAAATAGGCTTTGTGCGGTGATGGATTCCAACATGCGTGCCAAATTTCGTTAAAATCAATTAACTCTTTCGAAAGTTATAGCCCGAACGTATATATATATATATATATATATATATATATATATATATATATATATATATATATATATATATATAAATAAACATTTTTAAAAATGGTGCCAATGTGTTTAGGAGGTTATCAAACGTCGAGTCGAGAAATTTTGGTCCGGGCCCTAGGTCCCGCCATCAGGCCGACGCCAATAGTGTATGTGACCATATGGCAAATACACTAATAATAGCTATATTTGGTCGGTTATAGTTCTGAACTAGACACGTCTCGATGTATGTAAACTCGCTTTGATAGCCCACTCATTCATGATGCGTCAGAAGGACGGACGGGAGAGAGGCTTCTCGATTGCGAACAGTAAACGCGGTATAAAAAATCAAATATTAACTGACACAAAGAAAGACCTCACACCTGTCAAAAATCACATAAAAAATAAATTTTCAAACATTATTCTCCCTTGTATTATGTGTGTACGTTTTGAATATAGACTGAATTTATTTATCTACTAGCTTTTACCCGTGACTTAATATTGATTTCGAGAGAAATGTTTTCTTAACCCGAATGTAACCGGACAATTATAATAATAACAATTACAATTCGGTATTCACAATGTAATAACAAAAGTAGAGTTGATTTTTTTATTTTTTAAATATTTTGGGGTAGTATAACCAAACACGAGCTCTAAAATGACTACTCGAAATCTGTTGCTTGGTCTTGGCTATTAGGAAAGTTTCGTAACACAACACGGTCACCGATATAACCGTAATAATAATAATAATAATAATGCCTTTACGTTTTGTAATGTCCGTTTCCCAACATTATGTCATAACAGACGCCAACTATTTAATATAATTTTATAAACCAAAAATCTCGGGTCGCAGTGCCAAGCTATCCGACAATAAGTATAGTGTATTTATTACACGAACTTAAGTTCGTTTTTCGGCAAAATAAAAAGTTTAACTCCTTAATACACCCCTTAAAAACATTTTTTTCTTAATTGTAATATTATAATTAATTGAACATCTACACAAAATTAAATACACCTTTCATTAAATAATTAATTCACTATCTGCAAACTAATATTTCCAGAAAAATTGTAAATCCGGTCCTGTTGAAACGATTTTTTTTTAGTTTTGGGGACATTTTGTAATTGTTACTAAAAGAGTAAATTTCAATTTTGAAACCGTTGCCAAAATTTTTTCGGTGTTTTTGGACTCCAAAACAATTTTCAACCCCTAAATACACCCCTTAAAATGGTCTGATTAGGCCCATTTTAAATAGGCTTCGTGCGGTGGTGGATTCCAACATGTGAGTCAAATTTTGTCACAATCAATAATAATAATAATAATATTTATTAGCCACATTGACACAGGGTATATGACAAGTCAACATTTAAATTGCGTAATTAAAAAATTCAATAAAATTATAGAATTCTCTGTTTACCAGATGACTCTTTAATTTCTTTTTAAACGCTGGAAGTGGCAATGATTTAGTATCTTGTGACAAATGGTTATAAAATTTAACACAGTTATAAAGTACTCCTTTTTTAAAAGCAGTTAAAGAGTGATCCGGCAAACGAAAGTCGCTGTTTCCCCTAGTATTATGTACATGTAACATTTGATGACAAGTAAAATATTTAAAATGTTCTTTCACGAAACACACGCATTCGTAAATGTAAACACAAGACTCCTTCGAAAGTTATTGCTCGCACACCTTTACAGGACACGTTCACTAATCCGAAAACAGAACTTTTCGCGTATGTCGGATTAGTGAAAATGTCGGATTACCGGATTTAAGCACGGGCTAAAAATTTAGGTATTAAAAAGAGATATTTTAACTTTTTTTTGTTCCAAAAATCAATAACGACTTTATATAATACATATTTATAATACATAATGCATAACTGAAGGTTTTAAAAACAATTTTTAATTTGGAACTTTTATAACACAAACAACGTGACGCCGGAGTATAGAGAAATATTTGTCAAGTAAACACGTGTGTCGGATTACAGAGCGCAATATCGTAAAAATGTCTGATTATAGAGCGATTTTTCTAGACCTCTATATACTTAAAAACAGCGGATTACAGGACGTGTCGGATTATCGAACAACGAATTATCGATCGTGTCCTGTATACATTATACATGTACAGTCAAAGCCCTCTAAGTGCACAGCTCGGAACCGAGCCCATCCTTTAAGTGCACACTTCCCCTACGATCTTTTTCATCCCCACTCTTCTAACTCCTATAGCTATCTTTATTCAATCAGATGCTATAAACAATATCTCTAAAACTCTATGAATATGATGGAAATGGAAAGTTTGAAAATAGCGCGCTTACGGTCGCACGTGATTGGTCGCAGATTATTCGAAGTGGGGGCTGGGGAACGTGCACTTAGAGGGCGAGTTCGTGTGCAGTAAGAGAGCGTGTGCATTTAGAGAGCGTGCACTTAGAGGGCTTTGACTGTATACGCACGTTCTTACCACTCTCTTGTATTGTAACGCTCCGCCTAACTCCAGAGTAGGGATTCAAGGTCAACTGGGAAAGATTTAATACAGTAGAACTCCAATTATCCGAATTAATGGGGACCGGGACCCATTCGGATAATCAAATATTCGGATAATCGGATTTTTTTTAAAAAAATTGCCATTGGAGAGAATAAAAGCTACGTTTTGATATTGCACTATTTTTTTATTGAATTAAATGAAAGAAACATGAAATTTTCACATGTTTTAAATATAAATAAAATGTACTTATGTACATACAAGTTTAGAAATAAAAATCATTGTTTTTTAAACATCTCCGTTAATGTAAGCTGTTTTGCGGTCTTCAACCGTTTTCGGGCAGCCAGGTCACGCATTCGCTTGACGGTGAGCAGTTGCAAGTGGTCACACTCGGGCTGACGCTCCATCCACTTCAAAGCAGTCTCGAGGCCGGCAAATGCTTCACTAGCTGATGGTCCAGCGTCTACTTCAACATCAGCAGAAAGTTCTTCTTCCACTTCCACTTCAACATCTTCTCTCACACTTACAACAATTTCATCGTCATTGAGAATTTGAAAACCAGGGTCAGACGTGTCACAAGCCATCCACTCTCCTACATCTTCAGCACTTACTTCTGTACAACCAGGAATTTTTACAATCATTTTTCTTATTTCCTCTAGTGACAACGCATCTTCATCATCATCATCCTCTCCATATTCTTGTTTCTCATTTTCTTCAGATTCTTTTTTTTTGTTCTTCTCAGACGGTAGGCCTTTCAGTTTATTCCACGCACGTCTTAGCGTCACTGCCGTAACCAAACTCCAAGCTTCCGCTACCATGTAACAGCAGTCCTTTAAATTTATTTTGTTATGATTTGCCAAAACCAATTCTTCATAGGATTCTGATGCAATTTTAAATTTTTCAATAAAATTTTCAGCAGCTGCAGAGTCTGCTGAAAGCTTCTCACCAGCCAAATCTAACTCGCGTACACCATGCCTGAATTTAAAATTCCTTAGCCAGCCGTTACTAGCCTTAAAAGATGAATAACCAAGCTTTTCTGCTAAGATTTTGGCTTTTTCACAAAGGATTGGACCTGAAATCGGATTTCCCATAGAACGTTGCTGCAAAAACCATTTAAACACGGCATCTTCCAAATTTTTGTTGGTTGCTGGCTTCATTGTTTTCCTGGAGGAACTTCCATCTTCATTTTCAAGCACCGAAACAAAGTTTAAAAGTGTTGACTTACTGTTTTTAATGTCAGAAATTGTTGCTTGTCCAACACCATAAATCTCAGACAACTTCTTACCCGTTACACCTTTATCGAGTTGCTCTATAATTTTCAGTTTGTCCGCTAACGATAGCACAACACGTTTTCTTTTCGAAGCCATGGTATAAAAACAATACAGTATTGTACACGCACAAACAAAAGTGAGCAAGGTCAATAGCACACTGGCTAATCAAAACAAACAATGACAGGTGCGGCCGTGACTGCAATGCGCCGGAACTTGTCTTAACTTGCCGTTGTGCCTACACTGACTTCGCGGGGGGAAGTCAGTGTAGGCACAACGGCAAGTTAAGACAAGTCAAGTCAAGACTTGACGCGCAAACACTGGCTTCGCGGGGGGAAGAATAATAGCGCACTTAGACTTTTTTTGGACAATTTTTTGTGATTCGGATAATCGGCGATTCGGATAGTCGGAGCTCGGATAATTGGAGTTCTACTGTATTATTTTACTTTCACAATTGTTACAGTTTAAGTTCTCTTAGTTTATTTCGTATTGTCGCTTAATCACTGTTTGGTTAACATGGTTCAATTGTTTATGGTAAAGATTTCTGACGTCATAAAACTCGTCACTTATAAACAGACGTTTCGGCGGCAGAAAATAAACTCACTTCAGACATGCAGCAGGTATATTTGTTACGGTAATTTATAGCGTTTCGGCGCGGCATATACAATTTCATGGATATTTTAACGTCAAATGACTTGAAAACTTTGCAGTATAAAAAAACTAATTTTAAGTTAGAAGCGTACGAAAATATATTATAAGCATACTACCTACATATCGCCAGACTCATTTAGAACTATCTTAGGTCCAATAGAAGATCTGTTTTTTTTTCGAGAAATCTACAAATAAATAAAATAATAATAATAATAATGCGTTTAACGTCCGTTTCTCGACTTTATGTCATAACAGACGCCATTCGCACCATTAGTAGGTATTTTCCATCTACCACACACTTCCCGTTATTTTTCTACATTTTTAAAACTTCAACTTATGTAATAGCAATGGGCGAATGAAGGAATCATGGGAAATTAGGATAAGGTACGTAATTTTTGAGCTAGGAGTTTGATAAGTAATCGGCCATGGCCTCAAATAAGGAACCATCTCGATATTTATCTGGAATTAATAGAGGGAAACCATGGAAAACCTCAATCAAGATGGCCGGTGCAGGAATTACCGTTTCTCGGCGAGAAGCAGTAGGAAAAAGTCCCAGCCACATCTGCCCCCGCCGGGATTCGAACCCGGACCTCCCGAATGCGAGTCTAGTGCTGTCACCACTACTCTACCCAGCTCGGTACAAATAAATAAAATTGAAGTGTCTGTAATGTTAAAATAACAGCTTTTTACTAAATGCATATGATCAAAATATTCAAGCTACTAAACTAGGACCAGGACATATTTACAAAAGGAAAATATGTAGTAGAATTAGATATACACTTTTATTGGAGATGTATTTGTTTACCTAAGCAAGCGCAATTAAGTACACCTATTATTAGATAGATGGCGGCTGTAACCTGTAGGCAATTGTAAATGACCCTTGCGCCGACGAATCGAGATTATTTTGTAGTTTTTCAACGAAATGTAGATTGTAGATGTTGTTCCACGATCGACCGTTTTGAGTACCCCAAAATATACCCACAAAATATTCAAACGACAAGCGATCGACTAGACTTTGGGCAAGGACACATTTACGAAAGAAAAATATGCATTAGAATTAGATGCATACATACTTTTATTGGTGACACATTTGTTTACCTAAACAAGCGCAATTAAGTACGCCTATTATTAGATAGATGGCACTGGAACCGAGCTGGGTATAGTAGTGGTGACAGCACTAGACCCGCATTCGGGTGGTACGGGTTCGAATCCCGGCGGGGGCAGATGTGGCTGGGACTTTTTCCTACTGCCTCTCGCCGAGAAACGATAATTCCTGAACCGGCCATCTTGATTGGTGTTTTCCATAGTTTCCCTTAATTAATTCTAGATGAATATCGAGATGGTTCCTTATTCAAGGCCATGGCCGATTACCTATTAAAGTCCCAGCTCAAAAATTACCTATCCTACCCTAATATTTCGTATAACTCCTTCATTCGCCCATTGCTATTACATAAGTTGAAGTTTTAGAAATGTAGAAAATAACGGGTAGTGGTAAAAATTGAAAATAGTAATGGTGTGAATAGCGTCTGTTATGACATAAAAGTCGAGAAACGGACGTTAAACGCATTATTATTATTATTATTAGATAGCGCTGTAACCTGTAGGTAATTGCAAATGACCATTGCGCCGACGAATCGCGATTATTTTGTAGTCTTTCAAGGAAATGTAGATTGCAGATATTTTTCCGTGATCGCCTGTTTGAGTACCCCTGGTATAGGACATAAAATATAGTGAAGTAATATGCTTACGCAACGTGATCATTTGTAGAATGCGATTCTATTGAATTAAAACGTGTATAAGATCGGATATTGTGTTTAAATTAATAAATATAATTGTTTGATTTGAGAATTTTATTAGTTTAATGTTTAAATAGTTGTCGAAATTTCCTACAACTACAACACAAGAAGTGCATTGTATTAATTCACGAAAGCTACGTTTACGATATACCAAAGCCGACTCAAGGTCAATAATTATTTCGCACAATGACAGCTATTTTGTTAACTTGACTTGTTCGTGATTATTTAACCGGCGTTTTGAACATTTGATCGACGTTTACAATTTCAGCCTTCTATAACCTTCCATCGTCGATTCTAATTCTCTAACGTTCAGTGCGTCTTTTATTTTGCTTTTAATTTATTTTACTTTTAAAAATTTGACTTCAATTTTTCTCTTTGTGTAGTTGGCTGTATTAGTGATAAGCGTGTAGTAAATGTTTTTTTTCTAATATTCTTTTTGAAAAGTGAAAATGTTATAATACAAATTAGTTTCACGGGTAATTGGAATAAAAAATCAATTTAAACACTTATTGATTGCAACGTTTCGTCTTTATTAAATCAAGACTTTTTCAAGCTCTCAGCATGTTTAAATTATAATAAAACTATGATATAAAAGGCAATTTTGCATTACAAAGATCAATAAAATTGAAAATTGTAGAAAATAATATCTTCTTTTTTTTTAAATTGAATTTTTATTCCAATTACCCGTGAAACTAATTTCTATTATTACATATTTTGGAATTGAACTTTAAAGGTGAAAATGTTATTTGTGATAGTGTAGTGATAAGAGATTTTAATTTGGAACTAAACTAAATGATGGCATTTAACGGATCGCTGAGTGTTCCTTATCCAGCAAGAACTAACTTGATTTCAAAAGTGTGATATTTATTTCGAACATTGAAATAAAAAATGCATCTTTATTTTAAAGGTAAATTTTTTTATTAAATCGTTTTATTTAGCTTGACTCCGTATTTTATTTGTTCACAACTAACTTTGTATCAAATTTTGCGAGAGCTTTTCTACCTACTTCCCGTTAACCGATTGAGTTGAAATTTGGCACAATATAATATTTGATAACTAGCTGACCGAGTCGGCTTTCCTCCGGGTGCAAATCGTATTTTTAATAAAATACACTAAAAACTTAAAAATAGAATAGGTAAAAAAATTAAGTTAAACGATTTTATATTAAAACATCAGCTGTACCAAAAACTAGAAAATTATCTGGGACATTTAAAGGCCCCAGTACACAGTGGTCTATAGTGGGCCATGCTTTGCAACGTGCAACTGTAGGCCACTATCACTTGGTGTTCACACAATGGCCCATGGCTCATTTCTGCCTGGCGAAGCACTTGCGATGGACGTGGAAGTAATTACGACCGCGGCTATTTATTTATATACTGTTTACAAGTATTATAGTATTATAAACCTAAAAGTCTCTTCACTGCTCCAGGATACTGACATTTTGGACGATTAAAAATTTAAATAGTATAGCACGCAACAAAAAAAGTAGGTGCCTGTCCAAACAATGGGCGACTGTGTGAACACCACAGGCCACGCCACGCCACGATTCCTTTGAAGTGTGTCAAAAAAACCGACAACAAATGGATTGCGCACCACGATTCACAATTGTCCGCCACTACAGACTTACCCCCTGTACACAATGGCGATGGTCTACAATGGCCCACTACAGACCACTGTGTACTGGGGCCTTAACAGACTAAAATAAACATCTGTATAACGACTGTATAATTAAATAATAACGACTTGTCTAGACAAATATGTTTCCAAGTCCTCCAAAAGAAAAATTTTAATTACGCCCTTGTTAGTGTATTTGCCATATGGCAACATACACTATTGGCGTTGGTCGGATGGCGGGACCTAGGGGTCGGACCAAAATTTCTCGACGTTTCATAACCTCCTAAACACTTTGGCACCATTTTTAAAAATGTTTATATATATATATGTATATATATATGTATATATATATATATTTATATGTGCGGGCAATAACTTTCGAAGGAGTTAATTCATTTTAACGAAATTTGGCATACATGTTGGAGTCCATCACCGCACGAAGCCTATTTAAAATGGGCCCAATCGGGGCATTTTAAGGGTAGTTTTTAGGGGTTGAAAAAAGTTTTTGGGCCCAAAAATACCGAAAAAATTCTCAGAATTGTTTCAAAATTGAAATTTAACCCTTTAGTAGCAATTAAAAAGTGCTCCTAAAATTATAAGAAAATCGGCCCGACAGGACCGGACTTACAAATTTTATGAAAACACTAGTTTGCGTATACGAATTTACTTACTGAAGGTCGTATTTAATTTGGTGCAGATGCTGGATTGATAACAATATTTCAGCTAATAAAATTATTATTGTAAGGGGTGTATTAAGAGATACAATTTTTTTTTTTGTCCAAAAACAAACTTAATTTCATTTAATAAAGCCACAATACCTGTATTAGCAAATACACTATATTGTCGGCAGGGTTTTGGCACTGCGACCCGGGGTTTTTTTATTTGAATCTGTTAAAAGTCTGAGATTATTTTTAAAATAAAATCGTTGTACTTAAAAGTGTTTTTGCCTATTTTATTTCAAATAATGTTTATCTTAAAAAAATGGTCAATATTTGTTTGTTTACTTTATAGTGGAGGCGCAAGATAGCCTTATTCAATCTGTTGTCATTTTTGAGTTAGTTTGGAGTAAGCAGACACAAAAAAAATTTGAAAATGAAAAATTCTCTCTTATAAACTGTAGGTACATATAAATCGAAATTTCGCTAAAAGCCATTACAATTTTCTTAATTTGGATTTATAGCCTCAAATTAGAAACTTTGGACTTGGGCTAGTTCCGAATTAAATCAGCGAACTTATAATATTATGTGTGGTTGAAAAATAGCCCTTTGTTTTCATTTTTGAACAGTTGTAAATCTGTTCTCGGCGAACTAATTTATATCTTCTATAGCTTCAGTAAGAAGAACTCTAAAGATGAAAATAACTTGAAAACTTACAAGTTCATAACCTTTGTTCCCGATAACAAATTTCTACCTGAAATTTTAAAAACTTATAACATTTTTTTATAATAGTGTTGTACTTTATAATCCGGAATGGTACTAAGATATGTTAAATGCATGATGTTTGAAGTGAAACTTCTTTACGCGCGGTAGAATGAATTGAATTCATCTAATAAAGAACCGTAACGAAAAGCTGCAACGGTATAACCATGGTTTTTAACAACTTTCAAAAAAGCAGTTTTTATAATATACCTATAATAATAATAATAATGCGTTTAACGTCCATTTCTCGACTTTATGTCATAACAGACGCCATTCGCACCATTACTATTTTTTCATCTGCCACTTCCCGTTATTTTCAAAATTTTTTTTACAACTTCAACTTATGTAATAGCAATGGGCGAATGAAGGAATTATAGGAAATTAGGATAAGGTAGGTAATTTTTGAATTAGGAGTTTGATAGGTAATCGGCCATGGCCTCAAATAAGGAACCATCTCGATATTTATCTGGAATTAATTGAGGGAAACCATGGAAAACCTCAATCAAGATGGCCGGTACAGGAATTACCGCTTCTCGGCGAGAGGCAGTAGGAAAAAGTCCCAGCCACATCTGCCCCCGCCGGAATTCGAACCCGGACCTCCTGAATTTTAGACATTCTTTAGGCGAATTTTGACATTTTTTTGGGAGAATTTTGACTTATTTTTTGATGAATTTTGACAATTTTCTGGGAGAATCGACAATTTTTTGGAAGGTTTTTGACTAATTTTTTGGAAGTTTTTTGACTAATTTTTTGGTGAATTTAGACAATTTTTTGGAAAAATTGACATTTTTTTGGGTGAATTTTTAAATATTTTTGAGAGAATTAAGACGTTATTTACGTGAATTTTGACGTTTCTTTGGGTGCATTTTGACAATTTTTGAAAGGATTTTGACTTATTTTTTTATGAATTTAGACAATTTTTTGGGAGAATTGACATTTATTTGGTGAATTTTGACATTTTTTGGGGGCATATTGACAATTTGTTGGGTGAATTTTGGCATTTTTTTGGGTGAATATTTAAATGTTTTTCGTAGAATTAAGACATTATTTAGGTGAATTTTGACGTTTCTTTGGGTGAATATTTAAATGTTTTTCCGAGAAATAAGACATTATTTACAACTTCAACTAATGTAATAACAATGTGCGAATGAAGGAATTATAGGAAATTAGGATAAGGTAGGTAATTTTTGAACTAGGAGTTTGATAGGTAATCGGCCATGGCCTCAAATAAGGAGCCATTTCGATATTTATCTGGAATTAATTGAGGGAAACCATGGAAAACCTCAATCAAGATGGCCGGTACAGGAATTACCGTTTCTCGGCGAGAGGCAGTAGGAAAAAGACCCAGCCACATCTGTCCCCGCCGGGATTCGAACCCGGTACCTCCCGAATGCGAGTCTAGTGCTGTTACCACTACTCTACCCAGCTCGGTTATAATATACCTATATATTACCTTATTATCTCAAGGATTTGTTAACCGATTTTGGTTATTCTTTTTCTGTTTTCGATCACAAAAAATACCACCCATTATATATTTTTGAGTGTTTTTTAAGAATTTCTCTCAAACGCTGGAGAGAGGGGGCCCCACTATTAAGTGTCTGCCCCGATTCGAAAAAATCGTTGAGCCGGGGCTGTTTGAGGTCATTCATTCCGGTGTATTCACGAGGAACGCTCTGATTAAGAGCTTTTGTGTCTTTCTTTTCTTTCCTGCTAACTTGTCGCAAAAAATCCATTAAAATGTAATCTCTGTGCCCACTTAGAAAAAAAAGATATTTACATTTCTGAAGAGATAATGAAAGTACATTTACTGAAGTTCCTATCTACTGAAACATCAACAGGAAGCAAACAGATAACTTTAAAATAAAAAAAAAACTGGGTCGCAGTGCCAAAACCCTGCCGACAATATAGTGTATTTGCTTATACAGGCAGGGTGGCTTAATTATGCGAACTTAAGTTGGTTTTTGGGCAAAATAAAAAAATTGACTCCTTAATACAGCCCTTAAAATAACATTTTTTTTTCTTAATTGCAATATTATTCTCAATCGAACTTCTATACCAAATTATATACAACTTTCAGTAAATAATTCACTATCTGCAAAGTAGTGTTTTCATAAAATTTGTAAGTCCAGTCCTGTCGGGCCGATTTTATTAAAATTTTAGGAACACCTTTTAATTACTACTGGAGGGTTAAATGTCAATTTTGAAACGATTCTGAGAATTTTTTCGGTATTTTGGGGCCCAAGAACGTTTTTCAACCCCTCAAAACTACCCTTAAAATGGCCCGATTACGCCCATTTTAAATAGGCTTCTTGCGGTGATGGATTTCAATACGTGGGCCAAATTTCGTTAAAATCAATTAACTCTTTGGAAAGTTATTGCCCGCACACACACATATATATATATATATATATATATATATATATATATATATATATATATATATATATATATATACATATATATATAAACATTTTTAAAAATGGTGCCAAAGTGTTTAGGAGGTTATGAAACGTCGAGAAATTTTGGTCCGACCCCTAGGTCTCGCCATCCGACCGACACCAATAGTGTATGTTGCCATATGGCAAATACACTAATTAGAGTTTAAAAAAACTAAAACAACACGTTTTTATGGACTAAAAAATGCAAAATAATTTGACAACAAAATTAGCTTTACTGTAAAAAGCGTGGAGTGCTATCTACATAAATTTTCATAATAACTCTACGTTTACAATTAGCTAGTAAATGAAAAATTTATTACCGATATTAAGGTAGTTGTCGTGGTACAATATTGTCAAAAAGTTATAGATTATACGCGTCACAAAAGTATACTAGCTTGTAGCTAAGTGATCCACAATTTGTACGCAAGACTGTACCCGTGGAAACGTAACCCATACAGTATTCATATGCATGTATACTTTTCTATAAATTGTTC
Source organism: Venustoraphidia nigricollis (assembly GCA_034508555.1). NCBI lineage: Eukaryota > Metazoa > Arthropoda > Insecta > Raphidioptera > Raphidiidae > Venustoraphidia > Venustoraphidia nigricollis. The sequence goes on from JAVRKA010000016.1 coordinate 5,391,946, forward strand.
AACTTTAAACCGTTATTTATAAATAATTAGACAGTCAACCAAATTTTCTTATTTTTTTTAAACTCATAACAAATGCGTTGAAAGACTGTCAGTTTTTGGAAAGTTTCTGACAGTTAGTTCTTTTTTTATAAATAAGAAACTGGTTCAGAACTACAGAGATCGTATACAATCAATGTTAATTATCCAATTTTTAATTGAATCTATCTCGGATTATATACGGTCGATCGACTTCAAATTTTCAGGGTAATTGTATTATCATGTCCTTAATAAGTATACAAAAATTAAGAATTTTCTGACGGTGTGCCTTAACCACGCACCCCACGCTTTCTACAGTATAGCTAATTTTGTTGTCAAATTATTTTGCATTTTTTAATTCATAAAAGCGTGTTGTTTTAGTTCTTAGGGTTCCGTACCTCAAAAGGAAAAAACGGAACCCTTATAGGATCACTCGTGTGTCTGTCCGTCCATATGTCACAGCCAATTTGTTTTAAACTCTAATTTTATTTCTTGACTCTAAAAAATTCTTCAAATACGTTCATTTTCATTGCATAATACGTTCAGGTGACTAGAGATGGGAAAAACGGGTCTTTTTAGTGATCTGTATCTTTACATCTGGATCCCGTATGTGAACCGGTTCAAAAAGAGCCGAGTTCTGAATATGTTACTGCAGTCTGCCACTGAGTTACCTAGTTCAGTCAATCATATTATGATCTGTATAGAATCAAGGATGCATAGCCAAACATGTGATGCATGAGTCATTTGAGCTAACAGATGCATCAAAGCAACAACTGATACGTAAGTGTAAAATGTGCTTTTGTGTGTTAAGTGTTTCACTGAGTCATGCGGATCCGTTGATCCGTCGGCTCAAAAAAAAGTGAGTCGGCTCTCACGGATCTTTTGTCGGAGTCGGCTCTTTGAACCGGTCCAGATCTGAGTTACCCAAGTCTACAGGTGACCCCTTTAATGGTGTTAAATACATTCGTGACTTCAAACCCCTTATAAATTAATAGCATAATTTTTTATTACAGAAACGCTTTATTCATGAATATTTATCATAAAGGTTTCTTTTATTAGTTTTTTTATTGTTTATATTATGTATATGCGAGCTTATATCACGTAAGTACTTCGGATTATAGTAAATAAAATATGTATGTATGCTTCTCTAATAGTCCGAAAGCTGTTAGACACTTTTGGGTAGGTATTTGAGGCACTGTGAAAATGTGTACAATACCTCTTTGTAATATCCGAATACAAAAACACAGACCTGGCTGGTGGGTGACGGAGCTTAACCGACCCTTGAATTTTTAATCGCCTGCCACGTAGAATGTTCTACCGAAACGACCTGCTTTTTTGTATGTATCTATTGTTAGTTACCAATATTATTCTGTTTAAATTTCAACGTACCTCAAATATGTTTCTTAAATTTATCAAAAATATAATTTTGCAAACACTTGGCTAAGTTTTAGACCCGATTAAGAAATCTGGCTTTGTTATTTTTCAACTCCGTAAATACTAAATTTGAAGGTATTGTACAAATTTTCACAGTGCCTCAAATACCTCCCTAAAAATCTCTGACACCTCTCCGCCTATAAATAGTAAAAAACAAAGTCGCTATCCGCGTCTGTTTGTTTGGTCACTTATAGTTCTTTTTTACAGTAAAGCTAATTTTGTTGTCAAATTATTTTGCATTTTTAGTTCATAAAGGCGTGTTGTTTTAATTTTTTTAAACTCTAATTTTAATTATGACTAAAAACAATATTGCATTTGACTACGGGGTAGGCAACGCAACGTACGTCACTATACAGCGTGTTGGTTTACTTGCTGTAATTTTTCAAGTTTTTTTTTCTGAAGGGCCTGGTTAGGATAATGGGCCAAACTTATTAAATTATTGCATTGTCATCGGTTCTTGACAAGTGTGCAAAGTTTCAGTTTAATCTGACGTTTTGAAGTAGGTGAATTTCACGTTCAAGGATTCGGTTACAAACAAACAAACATACAGGTGAAGCGTGTTAAAAAGGGACATATTAAACAGGTGATACTCAGGAACCTTAAACATCCCTAGTGCCAGATTTTTGACACTGCCTGTACAATGTTGTCAGAAACGAATATTCGTGTATTTCGTTTCCGAAGGGATTCCATTTCACGGATTATTTAATATATTAATGTTGTCTCGGAAGAGAACATGCTGTGAGATGCGTCGTCGGAACGTCACAAAAAATAAACCGTTAAAAATCTAAAACGAAGGTAAATGTTCACAGAAGAAGTTGTGTGTGGGGCGTAGCCCTATATAGACAGATAGAACTCCGGAGACTAGCTTTGTGAGAAGTACGTAATAAATAGGTGTTGCAAAAGTAGTTAGAAGTTTCAGACAACTCCGAGAAGTAAATGAACTGTTGATGATGACGTCAGACATTGCGTTTTGTAGTGGGGATTAGTTCAGAGGCGTATCTAAACCGGAGGCGAGTTTTTATCCCACTTCAAAAAAAAAAGATTCTATCAATTTGATAGACTCAAATTCAACAGACTTCAAACTAGAGTTGGGTAACTCAGATCTGAACCGGTCCAAAGAGCCGACTCCGACAAAAGATCCGTGAGAGCCGGCTCACTTTTTTTTTGAGGCGACGGATCAACGGATCCGCATAACTCAGTGAAACACTTAACACACAGAAGCACATTTTACACTTACGTATCAGTTCTTGCTTTGATGCATCTGTCAGCTCAAATGACTCATGCATCACCTGTTTGGCTATATGCATTCTTGATTCTATACAGGTCGTGATATGATTGACTGAACTAGGTAACTCAGTGGCAGACTGCAGTAACATATTCAGAACTCGGCTCTTTTTGAACCGGTTCAGTGAGCCGGCTCAATTACGGGATCCAGATGCAAAGATGCAGATCACTAAAAAAACCCGTTTTTCCCATCTCTACTTCAAACACCTAAAGAGGTTATTCAATTCGTCATGTATATTAAAATTCAAATTATAGTAAGGCCTCGCTTAACGCGCGAGATACGTTTCAATAAGTTGCTGTGCTATACGAAACAGCGCTAAACGAGGTCATCTTAATACGTTGATAATAGGCATAAGTGAATAAGAAAATGTATTAGTATTTTTTTGTTTAAAAATAAAAGAATACTACTTCTTACCACAACAGATTTATTTAATGGATGTACATTTCGAGAGCAAAGCTCCCATCTTCAGCAAAACACTAAACTCTTAAATGTAACTGATATAATTCTATTTCTAAGTTTGATAATTTACTATGCAGATATTGGATTTCTAAACTAAGCCATTTTGTTTTAGCCGCCTCCTTAGCTTTTTTAACACGTTCGTTAGTAATATTATTTTTGAAATCGGTAATGAAATTAGGGAAAATATTAGCTTTTTTACATTTAATTAAAAATTTAATATCCGCCCGTAAAAATTTAATTCTAAGATTATATTTAAAAAATAAATTTTTTTTGTTTGTTTAATTTTGTAGCATTTATTGTTAAAAACTATTTTATGACATTAATTATAGAATTATTTATTGCTAATATCGATTTTTGTTCATAAAACATTTATGAAAATCAAATAAAAGTTAAGGTAAAAATTTAGGTTTGTCATGAGGAAGGTTCCTCATTTGAATTTTTTTTTTTTGTGAAGAAGTCATCTAATGTCGTTTGCCTTTTTCTGTTTCGTTCAGCAAGCTGTTGTCGATAGCAAGATATTGCATCAATAACACTTCGTCTTGTCTTTGAACTTTTATCAACATTTGAATCATTTTGTATAAATTGACCCATAATTTAGATACGTTATAGTGGCTAAACTTTTTTTTTAAAAACCGCGTAATACTAAAATATCGTTAAACGGAGCAGCGTTAAGCGAGGTCTTACTGTAATGTATTCCTTAACAAAGTAAAAGTTTGTATTTTTACTTTGTTATTATTATTACAGTTATAAATAATAAATATAAATAAGTGAATTTCTTTTGTTTCTAATAAAGTTGGATATATATTTAATGTTGACATAACTTTTCGAGGGGTCAATCGGTTTAAAAAAATTAACCGATTGGCACCGTATTATTGCAAAGTTGAAATTCAAGCAGTGCAGGAATTTCAATTTTCTGCCCTTGCGGTGCAATATAGTATTTATCTTTAGGTTTTATTGACGACTTTATTGCATAAAAAAGTACGCTGATGTCTGTTGTGCTCTACTATTTATTAAACTAGTTACGTAATGGCTAATGAGACAGTAACGTAGTACGTTTACATGAGCTGTCTTAAACGAAAGAGAAGAAATTTCTACATAAATTTTTGAATTAAACTATTAAAGATACAGAAAAGTTTTATTTGGGAGTTTTGTTGCACTTGAGGGGGTATTCTCATGTGAACGCATAAATTTTACCTCTTTTTAGGGAATTTTTTTTCTCTTATTTTACAGTTTTTATATATATATTTTTTTTAATTAAATTAGACACTAAAAAAAAGCAGGTCACTAGTCATGGTAATAGCGGCTGTTCATGTTGTCTGAAATAAAAAAATCGAATGGATCATTGTTCAGTAGGTATGTCGCTATCGGCCCTACCAAAATTAATCAATTTCATTAAAAAAAAATGGCAAACTGTAGAAAAAAAGTTTGTGTTTTTTGTTAATTTTTTTGTTAAAAATCGTTTAAAAAAATAAGAAAATATTTTCGAAAATAAGCAATTTTGGTACGGCCGATAACCATTAATGAGTAGAAGAACATATATAAATTTCAAAGCAATCGGTTGAATACTTTTTTTTTAGGACCATGACAGTTTTAGAAAATAATGTTTCCAGAAAAATGCGTTTAAAGTTTCAAGAGGCCGACAAGTCGCTTACGGCTCGTCGGCGACTATGAGTTGTAATTTATTTAAAACTCGGAATTTCGGTCTCTATTTTTCACAGCATATTTTCGATAGGTTTTACTATCGAAATATGAAAAAAAATCGATTTTTCGAAGTGGTCACATAAGAATACCCCCTTAAATATTTCAAAGTCAAACCTAAATTTACCCGAGCGAAGCCGAGCCCCAGTCAATAATAATTTGAATCGCAGGCAGTCACTTCACATTTTAATTCTAAAAACAATTGGAAACGTAAACAAAAGCAACAGGAATAACATCGATTTGAATTAAAAAAAATAACCGAAGCGTGTCTGATATACAAACAATACACAATCGGGAATTAAAACAATAAATGATCGAGAAAGTTCTATAGTAAAGCTAATTGAAAAAATTAAAAAAAAGTCATTTTACCGAAGAGAAAATTTATACAATATGTTACTTAAATACCGTTCTTTCAGAATACAGTAGAAACTGTTACTGGCGAAGTTTTATCATCTTGAAATTTTAAATCGATAGGTAGGTTCCGATTCGAATAAGTGCGGATTTTTTAAGCTTTAGGAATTTGTAGAATGCACTCAATTAAATGAGAAAAATAATAATATGATATAATAAAATATAATAGCAACCGCCGAGACTATATTGTAAATATGGAGCAAAAAAAAAAAATAAAAAAACAGTTTCTTTTAAATCTCACTTCGGATGCCTTAAACTAATAAGCTACGAGGTAGAGATGGGAAAAACGGGTCTTTTTAGTGATCTGCATCTGGATCCCGTTCAAAAAGAGCCAAGTTCTGAGTATGTTACTGCAGTCTGCCACTGAGTTACCTAGTTCAGTCTATCATAGCACGACCTGTATAGAATCAAGAATGCATAGCCAAACATGTGATGCATGAGTCATTTGAGCTGACAGATGCACCAAAGCGAGAACTGATACGTAAGTGTAAAATGTGCTTCTGTGTGTTAAGTGTTTCACTGAGTTATGCGGATCCGTTGATCCGTCAGCTCAAAAAAAAAAACGGATCTTCTGTCGGAATCGGCTCTTTGAACCGGTTCAGATCTGAGTTACCCAACTCTACTACGAGGACACCCGATTAAAAATCGTCCTGGCATCCGGCTAGTGTGAGCGAACTATAAAAGAATTAAATTAGACTTTAAATTTAGGAAACATTAAACAGATAATAGACTATTATTTGTCCATTTTGCAATGTTTCATCGAAATTCCCTGGGATCAAGTATGTTTTGTGAATTGGACTAAAGCGTTTATAAAGTTTTATTCTGAATATAGAAGCCCGATAATACGTGTTTCGAATTAAATTGAAAAGCAGCTCAGTTATTTGTTTATTGTGTATGCAAAATAAAAGGAAACAAATGTATTTGCGATCAATTAAATTATATAGAAACAAAAGTCCTAACATATAAATAATGAGTGAAATGAATGATTCCATACTAATCTATTATAAATGCGAAATTTGTCTGTTACCTCACGCCTAAACCATTGAACAGATTCCGATAAAATTTGACAAGAAGATAGATTGCATCATTAAGGCTGTCGGAACGCTCTAAGCCAAAAATAGAGCTTCGACTGTCAACTGATTGTAAACTTATTCGTCAACATTCTGCAAAAATTCTTTCTCTGTAAGAAAGATAAAGGACAAATCCAGGTATCTAATGGACTACTTTTGTTATTTATGTACGATTTACTAGAAAAAAGTTGGCATTAATTGTGTCAGAAAAACACACGTTTTCAATGTCACACTACGACCTTATTCGTACTTTTTTCACAAAACTGTTCCATCACAAACCTAAAGTGACTCTTCCTTTTTAAATCTTCAAAATATTTCCAAAAATTAGAGTAATCAATTGACAGCGGCACCCTTGCAATAGCATCTTTTAATCTCGTAGTGTAGCACCAGCCAAAAATTGAAACGTGCGGATGATTTGAGCGAGACAGAGCTAAAAAAAGGTCACACCCACAATATGTCTTTTGCCTACGTTTTAAAAAAATATATTAACCTCCTTCAAAAAAGCCACTAAAAAGATGAAAGTAATGAAATTTTGAGGTCGAAACCAATTTCATTATTAAAACTTTTAATTACATATCTACTTTTATTCAATTAGAACCGACCTCAAAAAGTTTTTTTATTAGGGAGACGTCTTCTTTTGAAACACCTTTTAAGTCTCGCAATTTTATCTTTACTAATATTATAACGAGAAAAAGTTTGTATGTTTTTTCGTTTGAGGCGGGTAATCACGCAAGAACTGCTTTTCTTTCGCTTTTTAAAAGCCTACTTCTTTCCAAATGCCAGAGGCTATATATTATTTACGTACGTTGCGAAAAAAAGGGGAGTGAGTAATGAGCGAGAATATAAAGCAAGGTCTCGCACGCTATCTCTTAACTAAATTGAAGACGAATCCATTTTTGAAGTTACACTTTTTTTGGCGCGTTGACATTCAAATTTCAGCAGACTATGGTTGTTGCGCGCGCATAGTTTACGAAAATTCGACAATATGAAGTTTATCATAAGAGGCTTAGACTGAAATGATAGATGAACGAAATAAATGCACGTTTAAGATGAAACATACAAATTTTCCGTTACATGGTTACACAATAACATTTCTAATTACGCGTTTATTTTAAATTAGAACATAGGAAGGCGTACAAGTAATAATAAATACACATGATATTATGATTTTTTTTAACTAATCAAAGTAAATTTCGAAAATTCTCCCATTCACTGCCAAGCAATGCCCTAAACGGTCATGAAAATTCGTCAAAACGTTACTTAACTGAAGAGGTGTTATATCTCTTCGTATATTAGTCCTCAACTGGTCTAAATTTCAAGAATTGTGAATACATTTAAAAGCAGCGGTTGCATAGAGTTACACCATAAAAAATGAAACAGGCATAGATATGTCCTTACAGAGGCAAAAAGAAATGAGATTATTACGCTAGTGCAAAATAATAACAAATTGTCCAGCAAATTCATGGTATACTAGACGACTATAACCTTTGATTACAACTAATAGTCGGCCAATGAAATTTATAATATCGCATTTTTATTACTCACTGGATTAATTATAGGAGTAAAAACTATTGACGGTAAAACTGTAAAAATGTTCTCAGATATTTGAGGTTAATTTTTTGTAAGTATTATTCTTAAACTTTCTAAAGATTATATTTCAATAAATTGTTTACAAGTATATTAAAAATTAGTCTTGCAAATTGCTATATTATGAAGAATTAAAATGTTGAATTGTGTGCACCGTAGAGTAATTGATAACTCATTCCGCCGCGAAAGTGGAAAGATTCGGGTTTAAATCCCGACGGTGACGATTGTTTGAAAATATTTTTTTCTAATATAGCATTGCAACAATGAATGTTTCTTAACAATTATAGCAAACGATAGCTATTATCTGTTTATTAATTTAAAAAGTCTTGCGAAACTATATCGTGATAACCTTTACTAATATTAAAAATTAGTTTTTAATCTGGCCAAAGAAGCTAGACGAATCTAATTTATTCATGGCCTAGAGCTTATTGATGTCCAGTGAGACCCCATTTTTTATATTAAGGTTTACAATTCATTTCAGTAACATCAAAATCGAAACTTATTGACCTGACCAAAAAAATAATATTAGAAATTCACCCAAAAAATTGTCACAAAAGTTGCCAAAGTTCCCCAAAATATTGTTAAAATACACCCAAAAATGTTGACGTTATGCCAGACCTAAAAGTCTGACAGTGTGCTAGTGGTACTTAAACGTACCGTTATTTTCCAGACGAATTTCTCTAACACAGCTCACTAAATCGGTGATTTCGTATTACTGGTACTTTAAAGCTGTATTACAGATCCTGTACGTATATTATGTTAGGTTGGTGTCACTATTGTTTGAAGTTTTATTAGTTAGAATTAGTTGGAATTATATGACGAAAATATGTTTGTGCGAATACAAAGGCTCAAAAAAGCGGTACTTTTGAGTACCACTAGCACACAATGGGTTAAACGTCCAAATCAGAATTAATAATACTATAAATTCAACCAAAAAATTATCAAAAATCACACAAAAAATCGCCAAAGCTTACCCAAAAAATTGTCAAAATACACCCAAATATTTTGACGTCAAAATCAGAGTCGAAACTTAGTGACCTGGTCAACCAAATAATACTATAAATTCACGCACGTTTTATATTGTGCAAGGCGTGCAGGTCTGTGTTTGACAAGTATGCGCGATCTTTGAGTGTCACTAATGTAAAATTGACCCACCTGTAGACTGTACATACTATATTTTATTTCGTAATTCACAGCGTGAATTGTAACGGCCTTGAATAAAGGCTTGTAAGTGAACAATGGAGGTTTAAATCCTCTACGGTGGATCCCCGAACAATAGAACACTATTATGTCCGAAATAAAAGAAATATTTAATGTTTATTTTTGATAAATGTATTGATATGATTTTCGCCAATTAAATTCGTTTTGATTTTTAATTTTTATGCTTTATAATTGTGGATTTGAAAACGTTACGTCGACGGAAACAAATGAATGAAGTGATCCATATTTAATTGAAAAAAAAAATGAAACCGGGAATTATTAATTCGATGTACGCGAACTTTGTAATTAGTATTTATTCCCAGAGGTCTGTTGGGAAACTGTAATAAAATTGGACAGTTTTTGTTTGTAATAGGTTCCGTCAAAAGGGATCAGTCAGCACGAATTGAAAAATAATCAATTTTTTAATGTAATGTAACTTTGCGATAAAAGGAGTATAATACTCGCCACGGTTCTAAAAGGTTCTGAAGTTAGTCACAAACAACGTCGCAAATGCATATCTTAGAGCGGTTCTGGTTGTTTTGTGGGAAAAGAAGACTCCCACCACCTCCCAGTTACCAGCACAGAACGTGCGCTCGTCGGTGATTGGTTATCGCTGGTTGTCGTGTCACTTGTCGCTTTCCTGCTATAAAGTACAGTCCAGTACGCTATTGTTAAGTTGTTTCTTTGATTGTTAATTGATCAAGATGCCTAATACAGTTTTGCATAGACAAAAACGAAAAATATTTTTTGGGTGACTTTATAAGCAAGGAATTAGACCTTTAGATTAAAGAAAAATTAAAAATAATAATATAGCGCGAGTTTGTAGTTTTTTAACCGACTGTATCTGCGCAAGCCTCCATTTGCATCTAACTTCAGAATCTTTTAGAACCGTGGTATTATACGTTGATACACAAGGGAAGCTATGCTCTTTACGTACCGAGCGGGGCAAAGCAGTGGTGAGAGCACTCGAGAGGTACCGTTTTTAATTTGTTCGATAATTTTTATCTTACCTTTGTTAGCAATTATCCATCTACTCTGGATTTCTATTTAATAGCGTATTATATTATTATTATATTAAATTTCCCGCACATGTAGGGCGGGTCGGTTAATCAGTTACCAGTTGCGCAGAACGGTCAACTCGAATAATAATAGACATTGCATACTTAATGTGGCAGATAAGTGTTTTAAATAGTTTTAAAAGTTTATAGAAACAGGGTGAATAATTAACGTTGAATGCTGTTTTTTTGTTTGTTTACAGAGAAACTATTCTGTTGAATTATTTTTTAACCTGAAAGAAAAATTTTAATTACAAAAAAATATAAAATAATAACACAGTATATATCTACACTAATATTATAAAGAGGAAAGATTTGTATTTTTGTGTGTGTATGTTTGTAATGAATAAACTCAAAAACTACTGCGCCGATTAAAAAAATTCTTTCACCATTAGAAAGCTACATTCACCCTGAGTAATATAGGCTATATTTATTGCTAGAAAATTTTAGGGATCCTTACTAAAACTTTAGTAACGTAACCCAAGGTGTAAAAAAAATGCCATAAAACATCTTTCGTCGCATGCGCTGCGGAAACTATTGATGATAGAACAAAAGTATGTTCTACAATATTAAAGAACATATCAATAACTACAAAAAACTTCGCGATACTATATGTCCAACTATTATCGTTATGTCACAATAACCACTTTTTACATTTTAATAATCTATATAGATAAATATGTATATGTGATCTATGGGCTCCAAACGGCTAGACCATTTTTGATGAAATTTTCAGACAATCTTTAGATTAGCCCAGCGGGTGATCTTCTGAAGTTTGGTAGCGATCGGATCAACAGAATTTTTTAAATTTCTTTTTGGGAAATAAGATTTTTCTTCGATTTTTGAACATTCACAAATAAAAGCGATTGAATTCGCGCAAATTCAATACACGTTGAGAATTTAATGATAATGATTATCATCTTTTTTTAGTAAAAGCTTAAAGGTTTGTTCTCGCGTGTTTTTTTTTCTCATATACAGTTAACAGCACGTTTTAAAAACACAGAAGCATTTGTTTTCAAAAGATAGGTTTCTCGTGCATGATCTGGAAGAAAACAGTTGAAGTTCGTATGAGACAAACAAAAACAAAACGAAAAAAAGTAAACAAAGCAGACGGTTAGATGCAAATTTGCCTGGAAGGCAAATTTCTTTCAAATAAAAAAAAATCTTAACTCCACCCTTCAGTAGCTGAATTGAAAGCTGAATTTTAGTCTTGTACACTGTGATGATGAAAACTACGAAATAAAAAAACTGCACGTCTCTGGGTGCAGATTTTGCCAGGTCCGTTTGGAAAAGTCGCATAACGATGCAAAAAACGGACAGAAAGTTGACACTTTCCCTGTCAAAAAGCTGCATTAAAAAAAAATATTAATTTTTTTTGACAGTTTTAAAAATGATGTTTTCAGGTTTCCGAAGATACATTCAATAAAATGAAAAGCTCTGCGTGTACCCGCGGCAGAAGTGATACTTCTTTGGCGTGATCGCGATAATTGATATTCACATTTTCGTTAAAGATTTGATAAAATAAAATAGGAAAATACGACAAAATTAGCTTTATTGTAAAATGCCTGAAGTACTTAACAGTGTTGGATCACTTTCATACAGTTTGTGTTGAGACCCAGCGGTAAGAGGCGAGGTAGGCAAAAGACATAATGTGGGTATAACCTTCTTTAGCTCTGTCTCGCTCAAATCATTCGCACGTTTCAATTTTGGGCTGGTGCCAACTACGAGGCTAAAAGATGCTATTGCAAGGGTGCCGCTGTCAATTGATTACTCAAACTTTTGGAAATATTTTGAAGATTTAAAAAACTTTTCCGAAAAAGGAAGAGTCACTTTAGGTTTGTCATGGAACAGTTTTGAGAAATAAGTACGAATAAGGTCGTAGTGTGACATTGAAAACGTGTGTTTTTTTTGGCATAATTAATGCCAACTTTTTTCTAGTAAATCGCACATAAATTACAAAATTAGGCCATTAGAGACCTAGATTTGTCCTTTATCTTCCTTACAGAGAAAGAATTTTTGCAGAATGTTCACAAATAAGTCTACAATTAGTTGACAGCCGAAGCTCTATTTTTGGCTTAAATTCAGAGCGTTCCGACAGCCTTAATATCGGTAATAAATTTTTCATTTACTAGCTAATTGTAAATCTAGATCTATTATGAAACTTTAGGTAGATATCACCCCACGCTTTTTACAGTAAAGCTAATTTTGTTGTCAAATTATTTTGCATTATTTAGTTCATAAAAGCGTGTTGTTTTCGTTTTTTTAAACTCTATTTTTTCTGTAGTATCTGTGAATATAATCATCCAATACATAAAAAGTTTAACAACATTAGACTGTTCTTACGCGTACAGAAATTATAATATGCTGATCACCTTCTAAGGTCATTGTCAAACCAGATTTTCCGACAATGCGTTTTGCAAATCTAATTTAATGGTCTAATGTCTGGAAATAATCTCTTCATTTAGATAGAGATAATGGGGTTAACTTATTTTTAATTGTTGCGTAAACGAACCGGTGCCGGCTATAAACATTTATAGCTTTAGTCATAAAATGGGTTTTGATCATTCTGTTTTAACCCTGAAACTGTAAAGTACACTGTAAAAAAAATTCCGACAAATGAGAACAGAACCATTCCAACGTCAAAAATGCTGACATTTGACATATAATAAAGAAAACTAGCACCGTTATTGGTCAGTTACGTAATATATTAGGGTGGAAATAAATTTTATTCTATATTCTACTCAGAGACTTCAGCGTAAAGATGGGAAAAACGGGTTTTTTAGTGATCTGCGTCTTTGCATCTGAATCCTGTATGTGAGCCGGCTCACTGAACCGGTTCAAAAAGAGTCGAGTTCTGAATATGTTACTGCAGTCTGCCACTGAATTACCTAGTTCAGTCAATCATATCACGACCTGTATAGAATCAAGAATGCATAGCCAAGCATGTGATGCATGAGTCATTTGAGCTGACAGATGCATCAAAGCAAGAACTGATACGTAAGTGTAAAATGTGCTTCTGTGTGTTAAGTGTTTCACTGAGTTATGCGGATCCGTTAAAGTGAGTTGGCTCTCACGGATCTTCTGTCGGAGTCGGCTCTTTGAAACGGTTCAGATCTGAGTTACCCAACTCTACTACGCCACTACGTCACATAATATTACCGACAGCTGTTAAAATAAACAGATTGCCACCAGATAGCGACAATTGTTTTATTTTATTCTATTCTATTCAGAGACTTCAGCGCTACTACCCGGGGTTTGGAGGGGGTAACATTTAGAAAAGATACGCTATCTGTATTTCTGAAATTGCTTAAACTGAAAACGTGAGATTCGGGAAAAAATACTCTTCTTAAAAAATAAAAAATACATATTCGACTGTCTTTTGAACCCATCTACCCGAACGGAGTGGGGGTAGATTTTGTATAAAAAAACTGTGGGTACAATCTATACCACGCGGGTAAACCATTAGTAGAATAATAAACTGTTATAAAAAAATTATCATTGTAATGTAAAAAAACCCGGGTCGCAGTGCCAAAACCCTGCCGACAATATAGTGTATTTGTTTGTATAGGGCAGTGTGGTTTTATACTTTTGTTATGTGAAATTAAGTTTGTTTTTGGGCAAAATAAAAAATTTAACCCCTTAATACACCCCTTAAAATAACATTTTTTTTCTTAATTGTAATATTATTATCAATCTAACGTCTACACCGAATTAAAGACACCCTTCAATAAATAACTCACTATCTGCAAATTAGTGTTTTCAAAAAATTTGTAAGTCCGGTCCTGTCGGGCCGATTTTATTAATATTTTAGGGGCACTTTTTAATTACTACTAAAGGGTTAAATGTCAATTTTGAAACGATTCTGAGAATTTTTTCGGTATTTTGGGGCCCAAAAACTTTTTTCAACCCTTAAAGACTACTCTTAAAATGCCCCGATTACGCCCATTTTAAATAGGCTTCTTGCGGTGATGGATTTCAACACGTGGGCCAAATTTCGTTAAAATCAATTAACTCTTTCGAAAGTTATTGCCCGCACACACATATATATATATATATACATATATATATATATATATATATATATATATATATATATATATATATATATATATATATACGTATATAAATATATATATATATATATATATATACATATATATATAAACATTTTCAAAAATGGTGCCAAAGTGTTTAGGAGGTTATGAAACGTCGAGAAATTTTGGTTCGACCCCTAGGTCCCGCCATCCGACCAACGCCAATAGTGTATGTTGCCATATGGCAAATACACTAAAAACAACGTTAAAGCGCACATCTCTTCTGCGCATGCGTCGATTTTCTCCAAAAACAATATGGCTCTTTTTATTGGCACGTTAAATATCCTGTCGAAATTTGAATTCGATCCGCTTGGCCATTTGGCCTGGGCGAAGCCGGACCGGGCTGCCAGTCTACAATAATTTGGTCGTTTATTTCTAATTATAATAATGATAATAATAATAATAATACGTTTAACGTCCGTTTCTCGACTTTATGTCATAACGGACGCCATTCGCACCATTACTATTTTCCATCTACAACACTTCCCGTTATTTTTCTACATTTTTTTAACACTTCAACTTATGTAAAAGCAATGGGCGAATGAAAGAATTATAGGAAATTAGGATAAGGTAGCTAACTTTTGAACTAGGAGTTTGATAGGTAATCGGCCATGGCCTCAAATAAGGAACCATCTCGATATTTATCTGGAATTAATTGAGGGAAACCATGGAAAACCTCAATCAAGATGGCCGGCACAGGAATTACCGTTTCTCGGCGAGAGGCAGTAGGAAAAAGTTCTAGCCACATCTGCCCCCGCCGGGATTCGAACCCGGACAACCCGAATGCGAGTCTAGTGCTACTAGCTCTAACTATTATAGTATTTTAAGAAACGCTGCACCCCTGGTACAGAATCATCACACTTACGAAACCATACCCTGACTTCTTTCAATTTTAGAAGTACTTTAAACCAAGTGTTTTTCGCGCAAATACGGTATGCTGTTTGATTAAATTATCCGTCAATTTACCATGAAATTGTCTGTTCGATTATCCATTAACCTCTTTTTGTTATAACAAAAAAAGATATCTTCAAAATACCAAACTTTCCAAACTGCCGTCATAAACCGTAAATAAATCCAATAAGTGTCGTCCTTTTAACATGAAAAAACGATAAAAATATCGTTTATACAAAAGTGTCCAAAACGTCACAAAATACAATTTTTTAATAATTCCATTTTCCGTAGGATAAGAATGAATAACCGAGCTGGGTGAGTAGTGGTGAGAGCCTCGCATTCGAGAGGTACGAGTTTGAATCCCGGCGGGGGGTAGATGTGGCTGGGAATTTTTCCTACTGCCTCTCGCCGAGAAACGATAATTCCTGTACCGGCCATCTTGATTGAGGTTTTCCATGGTTTCCCTCAATTAATTCCAGTTAAATATCGAGATGGTTTCTTACTCAAGGCCATGGTCGATTATCTATCAAACTCTCAGTTCAAAAATTACCTATCCTATCCTAATTTACTAATTCCTTCATTCGCCCCATTGCTATTAGTTAAGTTGAAGTTTTAGAAATGTAGAAAATAACGGGAAGTGGTAAAATGGAAAATAGTAACGGTGCGAATAGCGTCTGTTATGACATAAAGTCGACAAACGGATGTTAAACGCATTATTATCATTATAAGAATGAATACGTAATGTGTCTAGTGCGTGATGAATAATATTTTACAAATGTGACAATATGTTAAAAATGAGCGCCAGCTAGTTTTAACATATTACGCACGAAATATATTATATACATAGTATTTTTATACACGTACCTTCTGTGAAATTGTTGATTTCCTCTTAATATTCCAAATTTTTGACAGTTCAATTTTGACCAAGTTCACTACTAATTGAAGGTTGCTGTGAAACTATATTGTGCTATGAAAATGGTAATACGACTACGTTTTTTTACTTTACACTACTAGTGTTAAATGTGACATTTCACAACTGCTACACAGGAATGGAAAGCAGCTATTTTATCGGGAAATGTGATTTTTTTTATTGAAGTTACAGCTCTTTTGACGCATTGAGGATAAAATATCTGTTACGGAAGTTGCACACGCAGCATGCAACGAACATGAGACACCACGTACTACGTGTATCGGCAAGGTTGAAATCGTCGATAAAGCTGACTCACTGATGCAGTATCTATAGTTTTACTTTATATTCATAGATGACACGTCTCATTTCTCTGTTACCTATTATCCAAAGTAAATAAGTACTACTCGAAGTGAACAGGCTAACTTTTAACTATATTTATCATCTCCCTAGACATCCTATTTTTTTATACATCTTTAACGAAAATGTGAATATCAATTATCGCAATCACGCCAAAGAAGTATAACTTCTGCCGCGCATACATAAATACACGCACCACTTTTTTGGACTTCGGAATAGTCTATAATAATAACTTTTAATACGTCTTCAAATTCTAAGATCTCGATTTTCAGGACATTTTTAAAAATAATGAATGCGTCAATATAAAGTCAAGTACCTACCGGCTTTATTACCCAGTCTACAGTACGAGGTGAAGAAGACGTTAAATATCTCTTTATGACGTTCATTGCATCATTAAAACTAACTGAATGTCTTAACAAACGCCGATTATGACTGCTGTTAGGTTGAGACGACTGCAATCGGAGCTGTTACGCTCTTTCACGATTCAACCCTTTCCCTGTTAGTAGTTAGGAGTCACGTGACGTATCAGCGTGAGCATGAACGTGGAGAAACAAGACAATCGTGTTTTATCAAAGATTCAATCCTTTCCCGGTTAGGAGCCACGAGACGTATCAGTGCGAGCATGGAAGTGAAGGAACCAATTCAATCGTGTTTTATGAAAGTTTCAATCCTTATCAAAGCATGTGTAAAGGCCCCAGTACGCAGTGGTCTGTAGTGGGCCATTGTAGACCCTTGCCATTGTGTACAGGGGGTAATGGTCTGTAATGGCGGACAATTGTAAATCGTGGTGCGCAATCCATTTGTTGTCGGTTTTTTTGACACACTTCAAAGGAATCGTGGTGTAGCGTGGCCTGTGGTGTTCACACAGTCGCCCATTGTTTGGATAGGTACCTACTTTTTTTATTGCGTGCTATACTATTTAAATTTTTAATCGCCCAAAATGTCAGTATTCTGGAGCAATGAAGAGACTTTTAGGTTTATAATACTATAATACTTGTAAACAGTATATAAATAAATAGCCGCGGTCGTAATTACTCCACGTCCATCGCAAGTGCTTCGCCAGGCAGAAATGAGCCATGGACCATTGTGTGAACACCAAGTGATCGTGGCCTTCAGTTGCACATTGCAAAGCATGGCCCACTACAGACCACTGTGTACCGGGGCCTTAAGATTTGAGTGTAAAAATGTGAACTTGGAATATTTACTCTGCCCAGTGCGTTACAATGAATAAATTAACTCCGTAGCTAGTTACAAACACTATCTGTTTTGTTCAGTCACAAACAAAACCCGCATAGTAGACGTCATAGACCAAAATGGCGCCATCACTACATTTTATAGGTAAATGCATCGTTGATTTTAGAATAGTGGTGTTAGGAATCATCGGTTGGTACCTACTGTGTTTGAAGTAACTAGCAAATTCTTGTCAGACGTAACGAATATTAATCGGAACGTGTTCGCGATATATTCTA
Organism: Venustoraphidia nigricollis; assembly: GCA_034508555.1. Taxonomy (NCBI): domain Eukaryota; kingdom Metazoa; phylum Arthropoda; class Insecta; order Raphidioptera; family Raphidiidae; genus Venustoraphidia; species Venustoraphidia nigricollis. The sequence goes on from JAVRKA010000016.1 coordinate 5,409,881, forward strand.
TAGATATTTCTATAAAACACGTAAGATGAGCATGAATTCAACAAGAACCCGTATATCTTCTTAATTGATACTGTTTAATTACACGCGTTATGCCGCCAACTTCACTCCACTCTCCAGGCCACCGTTCCAGAACAGGTGTGACCTGAAGTTAGCTATAAGGCACGCGCAATAAATTATCATTAACGACCCTAACGTCATTTCTGTACTATACAAGGGTGTGTGGATATTTGTTTAATATTCAGTAACCCTTCACCGCTACCTGTAGCTACGTTCGGCTTAGTTGACTCACTGAATAGTTTAATTTGCAGTCGGTATCTGTGTTCATATTTGTCTTGTCTTGTTCACAACTTTATTGTGATGTTTGCACGCAATTTTAAATATCTTTTAAAAACTTGTTCAGTAACATGTAACTGTCCCGTTAAATTAAAATCCCACCAAAAACATAAATGTCAAAAACGGCCAAGTTCGATGTAAAGAATAACTGGATTTGCCAATTCTGACGAAAAAAAAATGTGAGTGGCAAGTTTACATACAAGAGTTAAAGCCAATTCAGACTAGCCGTTCTCGGTTACGATTCACCGGTCCGGTTAGGAGCTCGACCAATCAGGGCGTAGTCGTTCCCGATTGCGGTTCGGTTCGAGCATTTAAAGCCAATTCAGACTAGCCGTTCACGGTTACGATTCACCGGTCCGGTTCGGTTTTCGATTAATATAGGCTGCTCACACTATCCCGATTCGGTTCTGCGATTATTCTCGGTGCGCATGCGCAATTTCGAAATATGATTTGACGTTTGATGTGTAGTTAAACGTCAACAAAAACAGCTGGCTAGTCACGTGACTCCAGCAAGCGTTCTCATTGGCTACGGTTGCGAACGGTCCGGTTGAAATTAGAGCTGAACCTAAACGCTCGAACCGAATCGCAATCGGGAACGACTGCGCCCTGATTGGTCGAGCTCCCAACCGAACCGGTGAATCGTAACCGAGAACGGCTAGTCTGAATTGGCTTTTAGGTTCAGCTCTAATTTCAACCGGACCGTTCACAACCGTAGTCAATGAGAACGCTTGCTGGAGTCATGTGACTAGCCAGCTGTGTTTGTTGACGTTTAACTACACATCAAACGTCAAATCATATTTCGAAATTGCGCATGCGCACCGAGAATAATCGTAGAACCGAATCGGGATAGTGTGAGCAGCCTAGATTAATCGAAAACCGAACCGGACCGGTGAATCGTTACCGAGAACGGCTAGTCTGAATTGGCTTTTATTAGTGTATTTGCCATATGGCAACATACTGTTGGCATCGGTCGGTCGGGGGTTGAAAAAATTCTCTGAATCGTTTCAAAATTTAAATTTAACCCTCTGGTGGTAATTAAAAAGTGTGCCTAAAATTTTAATAAAATCGGCCGGACAGGACCGGATTTACAAATTTTATGAAAACACTAATTTGTAGATAGTGACCTATTTACTAAACGATGTATTTAATTCGGTACACACGTTAGATTGTTAATAATATTGCAATTAAGAAAAAAAATGTTTTAAGGGGTGTATTAAGGGGTTAATTTTTTTATTTTGCCCAAAAACCAACTTAAGTTCGCATAATAAAGCCACACTGCCTGTATTAGCAAATACACTATATTGTCGGCAGGGTTTTGGCACTGCGACCCGGTTTTTTTTACAATGTACCCTTAATATAACGAACCTCAATATAACGATTTCCTCGATTTAACAAATTTTTCGAAATTCCCTAGAGTTAATGTAAAATACGCTTCTACATTACAAATACTTTTTGTCAAAAACCTCTTTATAACGAATGTTTAATCATTGCAGAATATAAATAGAAAGTATAATATACTTCTATTTAACGATTTTTGTCAACCTTTACATAACGTATCCTACCAATCAATCACACACAATTCCACAATAACAGTAATATTTCATGACTCGACAGATTCAGACACGTTAAATTTATCGTAAAACAATCATTGTTGTTTGATGTAAAGTATTGTAAACACTGCTGTTAATCACTGTTGTTAGTAAATTTAAAGTTGCAACGGCTGAGAAACGAAAAAGGTGTTCCATAACCGTCGCAGAGAAACGAAAAATCTGTAAGTTTGTAGACGAGAATCCTACTTAAAAAAATTAGGCATCACTTCGAGTACATTGGCCACAATTTTAAAGTTTCAACCGAGCTGGGTAGAGTAGTGGTACAGCACTAGACTCGCATTCGGGAGGTCCGGGTTCGATTCCCGGCGGGGGCAGATGTGGCTGGGACTTTTTCCTACTGCCTTTCGCCGAGAAACGGTAATTCCTGTACCGGCCGTCTTGATTGAGGTTTTCCATGGTTTCCCTCAATTAATTCCAGATAAATATCGAGGTGGTTCCTTATTTGAGGCCATGGCCGATTACCTATCAAACTCCTAGTTCAAAAATTACCTACCTTATCCTAATTTCCTGTAATTCCTTCATTCGCCCATTGCTATTATATAAGTTGAAGTTTAAGAAATGTAGAAAAAAACGGGAAGTGGTAAAATGAAAAATAGTGATGGTGCGAATGGCGTCTGTTATGACATAAAGTCGAGAAACGGACGTTAAACGCATTATTATTATTATTAATTTTAAAGTTTCAAGATAAATTTTCAGAAGAAAATGGATTTTCTTGCCTTGATAAAACGAATCTTAGACCAACCTAACCTCTATATAACAAACTTTATTATAACGAATTACTTGGTATAACAAATATTTTCTAATTTCCTTCAGCTTCGTTATATCGAGGTTGTACTGAATTTATAAACTTGACAATTTTTTAGATTTCACTTTTTTTCGGCAAAACTGGCGTAATTCACATTTATGTATTTGTTGAGATATCAATACTGTTTTACGGTTACATTCTACTTAAGGCTGTCGGAACGCTCTGAATTTTGTTTGTGCTGAGACGCAGCGGTCAGGGGCGAGGTAGGCAAAAGACATATTGTGGGTGTGACCTTCTTTAGCTCTGTCTCGCTCAAATCATCCGCACGTTTCAATTTTTGGCTGGTGCCAACTACGAGGCTAAAAATTTTATTGCAAAGGTGCCGCTGTCAATTGATTGCTCTAATTTTTGGAAATATTTTGAAGATTTAAAAAACTTTTCCGAAAAAGGAAGAGTCACTTTAGGTTTGTGATGGAACAGTTTTGTGAAATAAGTACGAATAAGGTCATAGTGTGACATTGAAAACGTGTATTTTTTAGCACAATTAATGCCAAATTTTTTCTAGTAAATCGTACATAAATTACAAAAGTAGTTCATCAGAGACCTATATTTGTCCTTTGTTTTCCTTATAGGGAAAGATTTTTTGCAGAATGTTGACGAATAAGTCTACAATCAGTTGACAGCCGAAGCTCTATTTTTGCCTTAAATTCAGAGCGTTCCGACAGCCTTAAATATAATATTATCTAGACCACTAGTATGTATATATAACTTCACTATTCCATCTTAAGTATCACACCATTCATCATATTACTCCGTAACTTTTCAAAACAGAAATCGTTAATTTGTGTCAGGATCCGCCATGTTGGATTTTTATTGATTTTCTGGTTTTTCTTGAAATTATCACCTTAAACACTATTTATGTTCAAAATTTCAAAGCTCTAGTGTAATTGAAAGTACCCCAGGTTTATGATGATCTATCAGTCAGTCAGTGAGTCAGTGAATATACCAAAAATGTAGATTTTCGGATATTTGTATCTTGGAAACGATTCAACCTAGACGCACGAAATTTGGAATACTGCTTCTTTTGGGTAATCTTAACCCCCCTGAAAAAATTCAATCCTGTGACGTAACTAAATTCGGAGATAGACGGGGATTGAAAATACGTCGAAATGGTTCGTGAAAATATTCTACACTGCGCGCTCGGTCGGTTTTATTGCGAGAACTTGTCCAACGCACTCTGCACACTTGATTATAATACACTAGTCTCTAGTTTAATTATCAATTTCTTAAATATAAAAACATTAAAATACCTGAAATAAGAATTTATCAAAAGTTTTATTACAATAAAATAAGGCATAATAATTATTATTAATACGGTAGTAGACTAATAAGGTTAAATTAAAGTAGAATAAAGCAGGCAGGCAAAACTAGAGAGTTATTATTTAGTCTATGGAGAGACCATAAAACTGTCAACATGGCGGAGTTGATCATGCGCATAAAAATATATGTTTTTGATGCATCGGTAAATCTTCGTATGTAGCAGAGGCTTAAATTTGTTGCTCAATTAACACGAACAAGAAGAAGAACAACAACAACATTAATGTGAAATTATAAGTTTCCCGTAGCGCATCTAGCGAGTGGCAAGAGAACTTTCCAGTCTAGCGAGAACAAATTCGGCAAATTAGAGAGAGAACGCTGTTTGCGCTAACGAAGAAGTGTAACTTATCAATTAGATATTCAAATTAATTCTAACAGGTCTATAATACTTGCTCCTATTTAGTTTTATTCTAATTGGATAGCCGAATTTACTTATACAAAACGAAACCCACACCCAGGCAACCAAGTCTGAATGGTGAATTAAATTATTATGTAGGTATGGTACATAAATGTGTAAACTAAATGTCAACGAGAAATGCTATTATTTGCACGTTTTCTCATAATATACATATTCTAATCCAGTGTTTCCTAAGCAGAGAATAAGTCAGTGGAAGTTTGCATGTTAACATATCGTAGCGGAACGAAAAGTGAAACGCTTGTGCACATTTACTGGTAAAATACGTACTCTAATCCAGTTTTTTCTAAACAAGGCATCGTCTAGAGTCAGTGGAACCGAGATATAAGTTCGCATGCTACGAAACAGTAGCGTAACTAAAAGTGAAACGCTTACCACATTTACCGGTAAAATGCGTACTCTAATCCAGTGTTTCGTAAACAAGGCATCGTCTAGACTCTAGAGTCAGTGGAACCGAGATATAAGTTCGCATGCTACGAAATAGTAGCGTAACTAAAAGTGAAACGCTTACCACATTTACTAATAAAATACATACTTGTTTCCTAAACAGGGAATCGTCTACAGTCACTGGAACAGGGACATAATTTTACAATAGGGGCGTAACGAAAAGTGAAACGTTTTGCATATTTACTGATAATATACGTATTTTGATCGTGTAGACTCTAGAGTCAGTGAAACAGAGATATAAGTTCGCATGCTAAGAAATAGTAGCGTAACTAAAAGTGAAACACTTTTGCATATTTACTGGTAATGTACATGTTGTAATCCAGTGTTTCCTAGACAGGGAATCGTCTAGAGTCAGTGGAACAGGGACATACGTTTGAACGTTATGAAATGGGAGCGTAACGAAAACTGAAACGCTAAAGGCGTCTCAGTTTTCCAATGACATCTCAAATATCATTATATATAATGTTGGAGATAACTGAACTAGACTGTTACATAAGAACTTGTGTCTCCACACCAGACAAAATAACTTGAGACTTCAATGGATGACTTCATAAGTTCATATTATGTAAATTCAAACCGATAAAAATATGTTTTTTAATAAAATATTCCGCCTTATGAAAGAAGAGTTTTTAATCTTTTTCATATTTTACACTCCATATTCAATAAAAAACGAAGTTTATGAAAAACGTTTTTATGTTTTTTTCGAAAATATAACATCTTTTTACTGTCCCAATAAAAAGTTGTCTCTGAACAAACATATTAATAATTATTATTAAATTCAGGTGTGAAATTTAGTTTTTTTATCGCGTATTTAAATACAAGAGGCAGTCTATCTTAAGTTCGCGAATTTTCTTATAAAATATGGCGGTCGAAGTGGTGGCACAGATGCTTCAGCTGAACATGAGTTATGGTATACTATAAGCATAGTAACTGTGTTATCCCCTCTTCGCCTCCTCCCGCTGCCGGCACAATCGGTGTTTAGACTCCCTGAAAGCAGGACTGGAATTGACAGATCATCATTTGAAACAAAACCAATAAGTGAGAGAAAAACTTTGATTTTATACAAACACTAGTGCTGCCATGCGTTGTCCCGTGGCCATATCTCGTCTGATAAAAATACCTCCATATGGATACATGTGGGCAGAGGCGAATCTACGCTAGGGACTGATAGGGCTTAAAACCTGGATCCCCAAGTGTCAAGGACTCATAAAAATTGAATTATTATTAGAGGTACATTTTTAATATTTTTTCATTAACAATGCGCAATTATTCGTATAGTAAAAAATAGTTAATATTAATCATGGGTGAATTTTAGACATTATGTTGGGCAAATTTTGACAATTTTGTGGGAGAATTTTGACTTATTTTTTATGAATTTTGACAATTTTCTGGGAGAATCGACAATTTTTTGGAAGGTTTTTGACTAATTTTTTGGAAGTTTTTTGACTAATTTTTTGGTGAATTTAGACAATTTTTTGGAAAAATTGACATTTTTTTAGGTGAATTTTTAAATATTTTTGAGAGAATTAAGACGTTATTTACGTGAATGTTGACGTTTCTTTGGGTGCATTTTGACAATTTTTGAAAGGATTTTGACTTATTTTTTGGTGAATTTAGACAATTTTTTGGGAGAATTGACATTTATTTGGTGAATTTTGACATTTTTTGGGGGCATTTTGACAATTTATTGGGTGCATTTTGATATTTTTTTGGGTGAAGATTTAAATGTTTTTCGGAGAATTAAGACATTATTTAGGTGAATTTTGACGTTCCTTTGGGTGAATATTTTAAAGTTTTTCAGAGAATTAAGACATTACTTAGGTGAATTTTGACGTTTCTTTGGGTGAATATTTAAATGTTTTTCCGAGAATTAAGACATTATTTACAACTTCAACTAATGTAATAGCAATGTGCGAATGAAGGAATTATAGGAAATTAGGATAAGGTAGGTAATTTTTGAACTAGGAGTTTGATAGATAATCGGCCATGGCCTCAAATAAGGGACCATCTCGATATTTATCTGGAATTAATTGAGGGAAACCATGGAAAACCTCAATCAAGATGGCCGGTACAGGAATTACCGTTTCTCGGCGAGTGGCAGTAGGAAAAAGTCCCAGCCACATCTGCCTCCGTCGGGATTCGAACCCGGTACCTCCCGGATGCGAGTCTAGTGCTGCTACTTTAACTTTGACATTTCATTGGGTGTTTTTGACATTTTTTTGGGTGAATGTTGTCATTTTTTGGGTGAATGTAAGCTATAATAGTAAATTGCGTTTGTAGGTGGTGCGGTCCTGTCAAACGCGATACTTGAACAAAAACACGCCTCTTCTTTTTATTATAAAATATCATCGCATGCAAACATCATTGTTCGGTCTGGCCGACGTTTATTTACGACTTCTTGATATTATGAACGTGGCAATACTATAACGGTACAAAACGCGTCTGGGCCCAGTGTTGCCAAACGCTTGAAAAAAAGACCCCTATCAGATTTAGGTAGCTACTTTCTTCTATGAAGATAACCAGACTTATCTATCGAATGTCTGTGCGAAAACTCGGGGGGAAATGTTTCAAAAACAAATTGTACTTACAATTCTAAAATGGCAAGTTTTAACCCTTTCCCGGTCAGGAGCCACAAGACGTATCGGTGTGAGTAGGGATGTCGGAAGTGCCAAAAAGTATCGATATTTTTTTCATGTATCGATATCGGTACCGCTATATTTTTTTAAAAATATCGATATATCAGTCAAATTTGAAAAAGAACATTGGCAGTCGAAGAAATTTAGTATACATATTGGCTAAGCTTAAAATAATCTCAAATAGCACTTACCGGACATTATTTCTAATAAATCAACTAATAAATATTTATCTGAAATCAAAAACAACGATAAAAATTTTTTTTGTTTATTAATAAAATGTCTAATACATTTAGGAGCAGATAATTTTAGAGATTAATCGAACAATTAATACAGCCAGGGATGGCGAACCTATGGCTTGCGTGCCACAGGTAACATTCGACAGAAAATTGTTGGTACAGCATGAAATGACGTGTAAATCGACATAATTAAAAATATTCTGGATGTTGTCGAAATGAAATGAAATATTGCATGAATAGACATTTTGACTGTTTATTATTCCGAAAATATCGAAAAATCCGGTGAAAAAGAAAAGTGTTTGATATGTGCTTTATTCACTGTTGTTGTTTTTAGAACGCACTTAAAAGTATGTTCCAAAAACATATGTAAAAACACATATTTCTTTTTCAGTGAAGTTTTCGATTTGTCGGAATAATTAAACGGCCATAGTCAGTCGCGGTAGTACCTACAAAAATATCGGTTTCGATACTCGGAATTTTATATCGATATATCGAAATATTAAATATCGCCCAAAAATATCGATATACCAAATAAAAATATCGATATGTCGATATTTTTTCGACATCCCTAGGTGTGAGCATGAAGGTGGAAGAACCAATTGAATCGGGTTTTATCAAAGTATGTGCGAGATTTAAAAGTAGTAGTGTGTACGTGAAATATCTACTGCGCTCACTGTCATTCCCGTTACCGTGAAGAAACTTATTCCCTAACTATGAGATATGCACAAAATGAAGTACTTTTCTGCATCCGTAGAAAAAATATAGGGTACTTGTTTTTAAATAAATGTATTAAATTACGTATTATTAAATCTTAACCAATAATAACACAGTAGTAACTTTGCGAGCTACAAAAATTAAGTTTTTATGATATTTGGTTATTTTTTTTCTCGGAAATGGCACTCTGACAACCAGTTTAAAAAAAAAATTTTTTAATTAAATTTTTTTTTATTTCGCTTTTTTATAATACGGTAATATCTTTTAAAATATAATTACATATTAATATAAAATAAATACATATAATCCAAATAAACACCGCCTGTGAACTATTGTAATCTTGTGTTGCGTTTAGAAGTTTCACACCGTTACGAATTACATGTAACCCGGTTACATGCTATAGAAGTTTCACTTCAATCGCGCGTACCGGTTTCACACTACAACTATACATCCATTTTCACCATCAAGCGAGGCGTTCAGCCTGCAAAAAAAGTAAAAAAAATAATCATTTGTTTTATTCATAAATTGAGGACGTTCTTCAGTTTTTTGTTTTTGAAGATTTCCATAAAAAAGATAGGGGGCGCACGCGCACAGCCTGATTTTAGTCAGCGCATGCGCGTCTCATCATTTGGCGGAAATCTTCACAAAGAACAAACCAATGTATTTTTCTACATACTTTCGACTTCGATTTTAAAGCAGAAAACCTAACATTTATGCACTGCTGGAATTACTCACACGCCATCTGTAACGGCGGGCCGAAACAGTTTTCTCGTGCACACTGATACGAAAGTAAGTAGTTTCGATCGGGTATGAAGGAAAATAGTATAAGTACAGTAGAACCTCGATAACTTAAAATCCAAGGGAAACGTTAAAAACTTTAAGTTATCGAGTTTTTTACTTATCGAGAGTTGAAGTTAGAGAGGTTGTCAAGTAAAAATTTTAACTTACCGAGGTTTGTGGATTTTATAGAGGATGTATTTAGGTCAATAGAGGTTACATACATTTTTTATCTATTCATTTAGAATCAATTATTTATTTATTTAAACAATCAATTATTTAAACAAAGAAATCAGTAAAGCGATTTAGTGGGAGACTAAAATGAAAAGCAATTAAGTTCTTGGCAAAACCTTTTGTTTGGATACTTACTCATGATGACTCACTGATAATACTTTAACTTATGGAGGTCACCAAAATATTATTTTAAGTTATCGAGCGCGATGTTCAGAATATTTGTTTAAATTACCGAGGTTTTGTGATTTAAGTAATGGAGGTTTTATGCTTTCAGGGTAAAGAATTCAAAAAATTTTTAACTTACAGAGGTTTTTAACTTATCGAGGTTTAACTTATCGAGGTTTAACTTATCGAGATTCTACTGTACTATCAGACGCTTACCCGTCGTGAAAGCGTCTGTACTGGTACTTGGCGTGTTGTTGTTGGGCCGTTCAAATTCGTTATTTTCGCAATGATTTTGCATTTCGAGAACAGACAAATTTTTCAACATTTGTTTTTCACGTTGCCTCCGCCGATAGGCTCTCATTCTTTCTGCCGCTGTCAAAGCGGGCTTTTTTTCTGTAAACGAAAAAAAAATATAACCAGTTGGGTGACAGCACTATTCCATTTTTTGAAATTTTTAAGCAGCAAACCACATTTTGTGAAGCTTAATGCTTAATACGCGCCACGGTTCGAAAATGTTCTGAAGTTAGATGCAAATGGACGCTTGCGCAGGTCGGTTAAAAAACTACAAACTCGCACTATATTACTATTTTTAATTTTTCTTCAATCTTAAGGTCTAATTCCTTGCATAAAGTCATCCAAAAAATTATTTTTCGTGCTTGTCTATGCAAAACTGTATTGGGCATCTTGATCAATTAACACTCAAAGAAACAACTTAACAATAGCGTACTGGACTGTACTTTATAGCAGGAAAGCGACAAGTGACACGACAACCAGCGATAACCAATCACCGACGAGCGCACGTTCTGTGCCGGTAACTGGGAGATGGTGGGAGTTTTCCTTTCCCATAAAAAACTTAAAAAAATATATTAACCCCCTTCAAAAAAATCACTAAAAAGATGAAAATAATGAAATTTTGAGGTCGGAGCTAATTTCATTACAAAAACTTTTAATTACATATCTACTTTTATTAAATAGGCGCCGACCTCAAAATTTCATGTGATTTTTTTTTGTAATGAAATTAGCTCTGACCTCAAAATTTCATTATTTTCATCTTTTTAGTGATTTTTTTGAAGGAGGTTAATATATATTTTTTTTAAGTTTTTTTATTTTTTACTTTTTAGTGGTGGATTTGATTTCACACATTTTTGAAGATTTCCCTCGATTTCTCCAGGGTTCCATCATCAGATCCTGACCTGATGACCATGGGACCACTTGGGATGTATACCTTTTCAAACAAAAAAAGAATTTTCCAAATCGGGGAACATACATAAAAAATAAAAAAAAAAAGATCCCGACGAATTGAGAACCCCCTCCTTTTTTTTGAAGTCGGTTAAAAACAACCAGGACGGCTCTAAAATATGCATTTGCGACGCTGTTTTTTGACTAACTTCAGAACCTTTTAGAACTGTGGCGAGTACCTATTATAATAAAACCAGTAATAAAATGAATTTTGCGATCACAGTTCCGAATTTCCCGGAAGCATATTTTACAATCTGACAGATCAATCACTTTAATTTAAAATGTATAACTTTATAATTTACATCCTATATTCAATTATAAAAAATTAACGACGTTTAAACACTCACTTGTCGTCGAAGGAACAGAAATGGTAGTTAATCTACTGGTAGTTAATCTGTCATTTGACATTTCAAAATTTTGTAATGCTTCAAAAACAGATGATATTTCCGCCAATCGTTTTTCTCTTTGACGTTGACGGTATGCTCTGACTTTTTCCGCAGACGTTAGTCGAGGTTTTTTGTCTACAAAGAGAGCAAAATAAATGTAAACCGATTGTTTTTATTGCGGCGCCATGTTAAAATAGTACACTGTGTTACAAGGAAAGAAAATTGGTGATTGCGAACGAGGGTCGATTTAGATACAGTACTTTTTGTAATAAATGCGTTGAAAGAACATTTAAAAAAATAATATGCAAGAGCCAGCAAACAGATTTCGTGTCGTCAAACACAGGTATTTGTTGAGCAATCCTCGTATTACAAAAATTTCTTTGCGGCTAAACACTCACTTATCGTGGGAGAGTCTGCGCTGGAAATCGGTTTGAGGATTAATCGTTTACAGTTGTCAGTATCGAACAAGTCTTGTCGAACTTCTAAAACCGATGAATTGTGCACCCCTTGTTTTTCGCGTTGACGCCGTCGATATGCTCTCATTTTCTCCGCAGAAGTGAGCCGAGGCTTTTTGTCTGTGAAGAAATTTTGTCAACTTTTGCAGCCGAATTGGTCAACTTCTAACATACTGTTTCGTACGACGAGACCGCGACTCTGAATTTTATCGTGAAACGTTTTTTGAAGTGAAAGTTCTTTTGCACGTTCAGACCGTTACGGGTCACATGTAACCGAGTTATATCTGACCCGTAACAATAAATAAATAAATTTTGCAGCCGAATTGCACAAACTTGTAATATACTGTTTTGTACGACCGCGACACTGAATTTTATCGCACTTTTAGACCGTTACGGGTCACATGTAACCGAGTTACGTGTGACCCGTAACAATCTGACGGCAGGCTGTTTCACATGAAGCCGGGTTGCATGTAATCCGTGACAACTTGACGAGACAGTAAGTCAGGCTGTTAAGAGTCGCATGATCCGTAACGGTCTGACTGCCTCTCCCGCCGAAAGTGTAAGACGCGGCTAAAGAAGTTTCACTTCAAAAACTTCCGAATATCGGACAAAATAACGCTATTTGATGATTGATCTTCTTGTTTTCTCTGTCGTATAAGGTAGGGTTTCTCACCAACATGTGCACGTTTATGAATTTTCAGATTGATAAAATAGATGAAATATTTAGTACAATTATTATTACATTTACAGTAATACCTCGCTTAACACTGTTTCAGTATAACGCGGTTTCTAAAAAAAAATTTGTCACCATAACGTAAATGAAATGTTGATAGAAGTTCAAAAGCAAGACGAAGTGTCGACAACAGCTTGCTGAACGAAACAGAAAAAGGCAAACGACATTAGACGACTTTTTCACAAAAAACAAAATATGTCAAATGAGGAACCTTTCTCATCACAAACATAACTTCTTACTCGAACTTTTATTTGATTTTAATACATTTTTATGAACAAAAAATTATTAGAAATTAATAAATCTATAATTAATTTGAGAAAAGTATTTAACAACAAATATTACAAAATTAAACAAAAAAAAACTAACAAATTTCCTTGTTTTCGGTTCTGTTTCACGTATGCCTATTATCTACGTATTAAGATGACCTCGTTTAGCGCTGTTTCGTATAGCGCGGGAACTTATTAGAATGTATCTCCCGCGTTTAGCGGGGTCTTACTGTATATAGTTTATCTTCGTTTTTTATACACATGTACATTTTCAAAGCATTTAACGTGAAGAAACATTAATAAAAACCCGGGTCGCAGTGCCAAAACCCTGCCGACAATATAGTGTATTTGCTTATACAGGGAGTATGCTTTGTTATGCGAACTTAACTTGGTTTTTGGGCAAAATTAAAAATTTGACTCCTTAATACACCCCTTTAAATAACATTTTTTTTTTTATTGCAATATTATTATCAATCTAACGTCTACACCGAATTAAATACACCCTTCAATAAATAAGTCACTATCTACAAATTAGTGTTTTCAAAAAATGTGCAAGTCCAGTCCTGTTGGGCCAATTTTATTAAAATTTTAGGGACACTTTTTAATTGCTACTAACGGGTTAAATGTCAATTTTGAAACAATTCTGAGAATTTTTTCGGTATTTTGGGGCCCAAAAACATTTTTCAACCCCTAAAAACTACCCTTAAAATGGTCCAATTACGCCCATTTTAAATAGGCTTCTGGCGGTGATGGATTTCAATACGTGGGCCAAATTTCGTTAAAATCAATTAACTCTTTCGAAAGTTATCGCGCGTACACACATATATATATATATATATATATAAATATATATATATATATATATATATATATATATATATATATATATATATATATATATAAACATTTTTAAAAATGGTGCCAAAGTGTTTAGGAGGTTATGAAACGTCGAGAAATTTTGGTCCGACCCCTAGGTCCCGCCATCCGACCAACGCCAATAGTGTATGTTGCCATATGGCAAATACACTAATAATCTATACGGTTTTTCTCCGTAATGCCTAAGTTTATGAATTAACTGCTAAAACAACGGTCTGATAAAGCTTATTTCTTGATCCTCAACCAAACCTTCCTTCTATTGTATCAACGCTATACTATTTAGATACCGAAAACAACTAATATTATTTAATTTTAAAAAGCAGGCTTGCAAAAAAAATATCTTACATTGGTTTGGTTTCTCCTCATGAGTTCGCATGTGATTTTTCAAACCAACTGAATTAACGAAATACTTATTACAAATGTCACAATATGGTTTCTCTCCAGTATATACACGTTTGTGAGTATTAAAATCAGTCGATTCTGTGCAAGTTGTCGAAGTTTTTATCTCGTCATATGCAGAACTAACACATTCAAAGTTCCCTGAATCACCAATGTTTATGTATTTGCTGTTAATTTCACCATCATCAGATGATGCATATACTGTATCAACAATTGATTCGGTTAGAATGAATGATTCTTCGTCCGCCGGTTCGTTTTTGATTTCAGATTTTATATATATTTCCTCAATACTTTTGCCTTCTGAATTAAAATTCGAAGATGCTTCCATTTCACTCTCAGCAACATTGCTATCAGATTTCTCATCACCTAAAGTTCCAACCATGTTTTGCGTACAGTTTGGTGACGTTACTAAACTATCATCGTTTTGTTCGACTTTTACTTTAAAATTTAAATGCGGTTCCTCAATATTTTTGCATGAGTTAAAATTGGTAGGTGTTTCCACATTCTTGACGCTGATATTCGAGTATTCTCCATCTGTGGATGTAGTTCTTACGGTTTCAACATCACAATCTGGTGGAGTTATTGAATAATCATCCGTTTGTTCGATTTTTATTTTGGATTTTAAAAACATTTCATCGTTAATTTTGCTTACTGAATTAAAATTATCAAAATTTTTGTCTCTCCAGTTTTCGATTAAAGAATCCTCAGATGGTCTTTGAATGGAGAGATTGTCAAAGGCATGCGTTTGCTGTAAACAGCGTCGTAATGTTTTGTCGGATCGTATTATTTGCGTCTGGAACTGGTGCGTTTTTTCCAGTTGTAAGTAACATATTTGACAAATGAATTTCGGCAATTCATCGTATCTCAATATCTGAGACAAAATCGCAAAATTATAATAAAGAAAGCAAACAGTAGCCCCGGATCTAGGGGGGCAAACCGGGGCACCTGTTCCGATCGGCAGTTTCAGGGGGGCGCCATAATCATAACATAATATAGTCCAGCAACCACCGCCTGTTTTTTTAAGTGATTAATAACAAACTGAATCTTCGTGAATTCGTTCGGTTCGACGAGACGCCCAAGTTTTTCCTCTGTCCAAATTCTCAAAGAGGTAGGTAATGAACTGCGCAGATGTAAAACATGTCGATTTGGTAGGGTGTTGAAATTGTCTGACTAATAGTAAATTTTTCATTGAAATTTTAAGATATTATGATAATAAACTCGGAAAAACAATTGTCCTACAAAATCGATGGTTTGAGTTAGAGCGTCCTCCACGCCGAATATGTCGAAATAACGAGGTCATAAAAATTATTAATAACCAGCTGATTTTTTGTATGGAACTTACTAAATATAAGTATAATTAAATGGCCACAAAGTCCTACAAATGTAGTGGTCGGTTTTCCTAGTCCTACGCTTGGAAGTTGTCGATTCCACGGTAACAATTTTTTCATTAATAACAACCTAGGTTTGATTTTGTCCTATAGTCCTATTTGTCCTATAGTGTAGAACACAATTTTATCAAGCGTAGGACTAGGAAAACCTACCACTACATTTGTAGGACTTTGTGACCATTAAATTATACTAATATTTAGTAAGTTGCATACAAAAAATAAGCTGGTTATTAATAATTTTTATGACCTCGTTATTTCGACATATTCGGCGTGGAGGACACTCCAACTCAAACCATCGATTTTGTAGGACAATTGTTTTTCCGAGTTTATTATCATATTATCTTAAAATTTCAATGAAAAATTTACTGTTAGTCAGACAATTTCGACACCCTACCAAATTGACATGTTTTACATCTGCGCAGTTCATTACCTACCTCTTTGAGAATTTGGACAGAGGAAAAACTTGGGCGTCTCGTCGAACCGAACGAACTCACGAAGATTCAGCCTATTATTAATCACTTAAAAAAACAGGCGGTGGCTGCTGGACTAATAGGTTTAAAAATTGATAACAAATTATTAAAAAAAAATATTGAAGGGTTTTCTCTTCCCGGTCACAAAAAATGCCACCCATTATATATTTTTGAGTTTTTTTTAGACAATTTATCTTTAACGCTGGAGAGAGGGGGCGCCACTATCAAATTTATGCCCCGGTTCGAAAAAATCGTAGATCCGTAGCTGGCTAACAGTAACAAAAGTAAAGTGTAATTATTTCGTATTTTAGGTGACAGAAATCAAATAACCATCTGCATTATTTATTTTTAAAAAGCAGGCCACATTTTATGAAGCTTAATGGCTAACCACAACTAATAAAAACCCGGGTCGCAGTGCCAAAACCCTGCCGACAATATAGTGTATTTGCTTGTATAGGGCCGTGTGGTTTTATACTTTTATTATGTGAAATTAAGTTTGTTTTTGGGCAAAATAAAAAATTTAACCCCTTAATACACCCCTTAAAATAACATTTTTTTCTTAATTGTAATATTATTATCAATCTAACGTCTACACCGAATTAAATACACCCTTCAATAAATAAGTCACTATCTGCAAACTAGTGTTTTCATAAAATTTGTAAATCCGGTCCTGTCGGGCCGATTTTATTAAAATTTTAGGGACACTTTTTAATTACTACTAAAGGGTTAAATGTCAATTTTGAAACGATTCTGAGAATTTTTTCGGTATTTTGGGGCCCAAAAACATTTTTCAACCCCTAAAAACTCCCTTAAAATGGCCCGATTACGCCCATTTTAAATAGGCTTCTGGCGGAGATGGATTTCAATACGTGGCCCAAATTTCGTTAAAATCAATTAACTCTTTCGAAAGTTATTGCCCGTACACACACATATATATATATATATATAAACATTTTTAAAAATGGTGCCAAAGTGTTTAGGAGGTTATGGTCCGACCCCTAGGTCCCGCCATCCGACCGATGCCAATAGTGTATGTTGCCATATGGCAAATACACTAAAAACAGTAATGAAATTAATTTTGCGACCACAGTTCGAAATTTCCCGAGAGCATATTTTACGATCTGAGGTCGACATATGATTTCCAAGTTCCAACAAATAAAAATTATCTACAAAATGCCCTTACGACTTTATTTTAGTTTAAACAAAGCCCTAAATTGGTGATCGATAATTATTTTCTCACTTTTTGTGCATTAAATTCGTTTAACTTAAAAAGTTTTTTACCTATTTTTTATAATAATTTTGATTGCTAATGATTTTTTTCTTGTTTCAGGTATGTTCCCGATTTTTCAATATAACATATCATCACTTGGTACGTATTTCATTTATTACCTAATAAACATTAAAAACAAATCAACGCGTTCTTTATTGATGTATTTTTCATCCGAAGATCGATTTTTTACGTCCAATTTAAAAACCTTTTATAGGCCGACAACTGTTAGACATTTTTGGGTAGGTATTTGAGGCACTGTGAAAATCTTTACAATACCTCTTTAGTAATTTCCAAATAAAAAAATCTGGCTGGATGGAAGCGGAGCTTAACCGACATTCAAATTTTTAATCACCTAGCAGGTACTGTACCACCAAACAACCTTTTTTTTTTATTATTCTTTTTAAATTTCAACGTGCCTCAATTATATTTTTTAAATTTTTCAAAAATTTTGCAAACACCTGGCTAAGTTTTAGACCCGATTAAGAAATCTGGCTTTTTAATGATTAAACTCTTTAAATACTAAATTTCAAGGTATTAAAACTTCAAAATGTCTCAAAGGTTTTTTATTGCGAAACAAATATTGCTAATTTAAAAATGTGAGGTTCGGTTAAGCCCCGCTACCCTTCAGCCAGGTCTGTGTTTTTGTATTCGGATATTACTAAAGAGGTATTGTACAAATTGTCACAGTGCCTCAAATACCTACCCAAAAATGTCTACCAGCTTTCCTACTATTAGTACATCACACATGCGTGTAAAATTGTAAATCAATCGGATAACGGGTTTTGTTCAACTAACAAACGCATAAATGTGTCTGTAAAATTAAATTCCATGTCAATAATTCTTCTCCACAAAAATATAAATCGGTAATAATTTCGCCAACCTTACAATAACTTTTTTTTTCTCGAAAGTATGAGGAAGCTGCGAGCTCGTGGTGACAACCTTTGCGGTAAATTTGAATAATTATCAATTTTTCTGTCAAGATTTCTGTCTTTTCGCTTGTTCAACGTTGTCTATATTAATACGCAAACATATTTTGAATTAAAAAAAGACATGTCTCTTCTACACGTAGCATTTTTCTTAATACTGGAATTAGTTCCGGAATTTCAAAACAGAACCAAATATCTGAACTCGTTCCGGAATTGTGAATGATTGGAGGCCCTATTTTGGTTCCACACTTACCTGTACGGGAGCGCACTTCATTATAACATCGGAGATTTTGTCTTGAAATCTGGTTGAAAAACGAAACACATCGACTGTCGTAACTTTTTTTGACAAACACAATCGACAAGTCGTACTCAAGTCATTATCGGTTAATGATATTTCTTGACTAGCCATATTTCTTTCACTATGTAAAACGCTGCATACTTTTGCTGTCACATTCAACTATAGGGCACTGGGTCCACTGGACAACATAGAAATAGTATAGTCCACAACAAGAGCCGAAAGTTGAATTTCCTACACTGCGCCACATGATGCCCGAGGCGAAGTCGAGGGCAACATATGTCGCGCAGGGCAGGACTTTCAGCTTTCTGTTCGTGTGGTGTGTACTATTTTTTTTCATACCCGGTCGAAAGTATGCACTTTCATCAATATATAAAAAGACTAATTACTTTCAAGTGAGCAATGTTGAGGTTATACCTACGTAATGACACATGGATCTAATAATGTCCATGTAACAACAGCAGATGGCTACCTAGTGGTGAACATGGGATGACTAACGCCAGTCTCACGTATCAGTGCGCATGACAAAACTGTTTAGGCCCGCCTATACAGACGATATGCGTGTAATTACAGGAATAACTACAACAATGCATAAATGTTATACTTTCGCCTTTAAAATCGAATAAAAAGAACGTACTTTCGGCATTTTACACCAATGTGCAAGAGAGAACAATTTTTAAACAGAGCACACCATGTAATATTTCCATTATGGACGCCTACTATTTGATATAACTTGTATCATACTGATAAAGTTTCTGTCCGGTATGAAAAAACAAGTAAACTTTCAGATTGGTTGACTTAATAAAATATTTATTACAAATATTGAATATTATGTTCTTACTCACAATTTTATAATACGTAAGTTTAAGAATTTTTAAACTAAATAAAGAACCACTTTTTATTAATGTTAGACTGAATTCTCCTTAGTATGTTTAAGTTTGTGAACTTTCAAACTATTCGACTTAAGGCTGTCGGAACGCTCAGAATATAAGCCACACTACGAAGTTAAAAAATACTGGTGCAAGGGTGCCGCTGTCAGTTCATTACTTTAAATTTTGGGAATATTTTGAAGATTTAAAAAAAATTTCGATAAAGGAAGAGTTACTTTAGGTTTCTGATGGAACAATTTTGTGAAATAAGTACGAATAAGGTCGTGACATGGATAACGTGTGTTTTTTTGCACAATTAATGTCAACTTTTTTCTAGTAAATCGTACATAAATTACAAAATAGTCCATTAGAGATCGAGATTTGTCCTTTATCTTCATTATAAAGAAAGAATTTTGGCAAAATGTTGACGAATAAGTCTACAATCAGCTATCAGCCGAAGCCCTATTTTTGACTTAAATTCAGAGCGTTCCGACAGCCTTAACGAAACGCTTATTACAAAAGTCACATTTCAATCGGTTTAGTTTCTCTCAAGTATGTATAAATTCGTGATTATTAATTATTCCAATGTAAACTGACTTTTCATCAGTACGTATAAGTTTCTTACCTAGTACTGGATTTGTCCTTGTGGGCAAAAATTTTGTCGGGACCTATATATGTATAGACATTTTTTTTAAATTAATTTTTTCAGATTCGGAATATTGAAAAAAAAATTCAATGTCGAAAAAATTCAAAATTAAAAAAAAATTGAAAACTTAGAAAAAATATTGAATTTTCGAAAAAATTCAAATTTTTGAAAAAAGTTCGAAATTTAAAAAAAATCGAACTCGATGAAAAATTCAAAATTTTTTTTGCATCATTTAAATTTTTTTCAAAAAATTCAATTTTTCTCTATTTCGAATTTTTTTATTGGATTGAGTCCGGGCCTTTTATTGTGAAGATCTATGAGTTCGAGTCCATAGTGCCCAGTGCCTAAATCCGGCAATGTTTTTGTCACAAATGCAACACTATGACTTCTCTCCGGTATTGTATAAATTTAAATCAGCTGAATGACCAAAACGCTATTTTCAAATATCACACTTATTCGGTTTCTCACCTAGGTGTATACGTTTGTGAAATTTTAAAGAACTTGATTGAGTAAAGCACTTGTCACAATTATCACACTGATATGGTTTCTCACCTGTATGAAGACGTTTATGACTTTTTAAATTATTATAATAGGCGAAACTCATATTACAAACATCACATTGATACGGTTTCTCTCCTGTATGCATACGCATATGATTTTTTAAACCATCTGGAATAACAAAACACTTACTGCAAATGTTACATTGAAATGGTTTTTCTCCAGTATGTCTACGTTTGTGAACAACTAAATGAACTGATTGTGCGAAACACTTATTACAAATGTCACACCGATACGGTTTGTCGCCGGTATGTGTACGTTTATGATTTATCAAGTTTCTGAAATTAGCGAAATTCTTATTACAAATCTCACATTGATTCGGTTGCTCTCCGATATGAGTGCGCATATGATTTTGCAAGCCATCTGAATTAATGAAACACTTGTTACAAACTTTACAATGGTATGGTTTCTCTCCGGTATGCCTGCGTTTATGAGCTGATTGTGTGCCAGTTACCGAAGCTTTGTTCTTTTTACATTTTCCGATTTTTTTTTCTACATCTGTTGAACGAACACCCGCGGAGTTTACCGAAGTGGCGTCGATACCCATCGTCACATTTTCACTGCCGTAATAGTTACATGACGCATGTGCTGTGTCCACAGTTGATTCTGTTAGAGCTAACGATTCATCATCCATTGGTTCCTTTTTGATTTCTGATTTTATATATATTTTCTCAATATTTTTGCATTCTGAATTAAAATTCGGTGGTGCTTCCATTTTACTCTCATTAATATTGATGTCAGATTTCTGTCCACCTTTAGATAAAGTTCTTATGGTTTCATCAACGCAATCTGATGGATTTATCGAATAATCATCCGTTTGTTCGATTTTTATTTTGGGTTTTAAAAGAATTTCATCATTAATTTTACTTTCGAGCAGGGAATTTTTACTAGAAGCATGAATTTGTTGTATATAGTAGCGTAGGGTTGTATCAGACTGTATTATTTGCGTCTGGAACTGGTGTGTTTTCTCCAGTTGAATATAACATAATTGGCAGATGAATTTAGGCATTACATCACATCTTAATATCTGGAACAGAATCACCAAATTACAAAAACCGACCGCGCACGAACGTATAGTCTACCTTCTTACTGCACACCAGACTGGTATTCTATGTTGGTAACACTAGACAAATTTTTAAGCTTTTTTCAGTTCGTATGGGTGGTACGGAAACAGTAAACAAACAACGAAACTTAATTTGATTAAAATATTGTCAGAAAATTTTTTATATCATACCAAAGTAAAGTCATAATTTATTTAACAAAATACCTGAAACAGTATATTACACCACCAGAGCCGAAAGTTGAATTTCTTGCACTGCGCCACATGATGTCCGAGGCGAAGTCGAGGGCATCATATGTCGAGCAGTGCAGGACTTTCAGCTTTCTGTTCGTGGGGTGTATACTATTTTTCTTCATACCCGGTCGAAAGTACGCACTTTCACCAATATATAATAATAATAATACGTTTATTGCCAAAAGATCCACAAAGTGACTAAGAAGACTAATCTTATATATTTAAACGAGCAATTCTTGTATATATATTTATAAATTTATATATTTATTTATATATTTCTATCGGGTTTTTCAATTTCGCGTTCTAACGATTTGGATGAAATTCACGGAAAGGGGGTATTGGGGGACAAAAAATCCATCTAGCTAAGTTTTATTCTTGGAAACTCCCGTTTTCTTGTAAATTTATTCATTTTAAAAATAATTTTTTGACATTTCACAATACCGTAATAAATATTGTAATATTGTAAGCTTTGGAAATACAAATGAACAATTGTGTCAAAATACTGATAGTCAATCTTTTTAATAAGTTATACTAAGTAAAACGTAAATTATTTTAATAAAAAAGAAGAAATATTAATTAGGTAAACATAATGCTAACTAATATATTTCAATAATTGGCGTAAGGTATGTTATTTTTATATCATGACCTAGGTATTTATTTAACATTATTATATATTTAGCATTATAGTTCTAGAGTAGAATTTCGGT
Source organism: Venustoraphidia nigricollis (assembly GCA_034508555.1). Taxonomy (NCBI): domain Eukaryota; kingdom Metazoa; phylum Arthropoda; class Insecta; order Raphidioptera; family Raphidiidae; genus Venustoraphidia; species Venustoraphidia nigricollis. Next base: position 5,432,347 of record JAVRKA010000016.1, read on the forward strand.
TCCAGAGAAGTGAAAATAAAAATGTTATTTGCTTAGAACTCTCTCAAATAATGTTAGATCGATTCAAGCATTTTTTAAACGAAAAGGAAGAAATTTCTACATAAATTTTGTATATTACTGTGTTAAATTAGTTCTTTACAAAGACTTAGAAGCATTAAAAACGTATAAACTTGATTTTACGGAACATATCAAAAGAGAAAAACGGTATGTGAAAATTAATACAAAAGGACCATTGCACATAAATAGCGCTACCACTGTACTACGTAGTGTTCGATAATATAAGTTTGACATTAGTTACGTAATAGTAGTAAATTACACATTTAGATTTATCAAATTTTAGTTAACATTTGTCTATTTACGAGATTAGTTGTGTGTGTTGAAACTTGTAAGCACAGTGTAAAAATTATATGTAGTTTTTGAAAGCTGTGGTAAATTCCCTGACAATATCTGTGTTTACGAATGTTTAGTTAATATTTATTTATGTAGTGAGGACGGATAGACAGTGGAAGTTCAGATTAACTTTTGGCAAAAAAATGATAGTAGGACACCTTTTCAGGGTTAAATTAGATAAATGAGATTTTTTATTGATATCGTATATTTGTGCTGTGTTTTAGTGTAAGATGATGCCTTTGAATGGAAAACATGTGCAGTGGATTCATTTAGAAATTTGCCAATAATGTCAGGTAGTAAATAATATCTTGCTATCTAATTTTTACGCGCGGTGAGAATTTGTGAACAATGCTCTTTTCCATGTGAGACCTTCACTCGAAAACATCGCTACACAAGTAATTCAAGAATTTCAAGGTACGATATTTTTATAAATCACCGTATGAAAATCGGGTATATATTTTTATTGACGATTTGAACTTAAATTTGACTGTCAAATCTTCGTAAATTATCACGCACAGTTAAATCACAGCTTTCACATAGTTTTGCGACGTGTATGCGAGTTATCGCTCATTAAAATGTAACTGAAATAAATTAACGGTATTTTTTCATTGTTTGAAAATTTTTATTTGTTGGTTCTTTGTTACCAATTTTTTCAATTGTTATTTTAAGTGAGAAAAACATTAATTAAAAAACGTATAGAAATCACATAGTAAATTAATACCGCGTTTATTGAACTCTCCGAGCAAAGCTCGGTCTCCCAGGTACTTACTTTTATGTGAGCAATGTTGAGGTTATACGTAATGTCACATGGATCTAATAATAACAGCAGATGGCGAACATATGATCTGATAAACGGCAGTCTCACGTATCATTGCGCATGACAAAACTGCTTAGGCCCGCCTATACAGATAAAATGCGAGTAATTCCAGCTATGATATACTTTCTGCTTTAAAATTGAATTAGAAAGTACGTACTTGCGGTATGGTATGAAGAAAAGGAAATGATTTAACGCGGATAGAAAAACTGGCAATGGTCAATTGTTGCAACGAATTAAGAACAAAAATAAATACAGTGAATGAAACAAGTCATCACAAAAGTCACTAAAATATTTTCTGTATGGATACATTTCATTACAAAAACAGTAATTTAATATAATAATAATAATAATAAAAAACCCGGGTCGCAGTGCCAAAACCCTGCCGACAATATAGTGTATTTGCTTGTATAGGGCCGTGTGGTTTTATACTTTTATTATGTGAAATTAAGTTTGTTTTTGGGCAAAATAAAAAAATTAACCCCTTAATACACCCCTTAAAATAACACTTTTTTCTTAATTGTAATATTATTATCAATCTAACGTCTACACCGAATTAAATACACCCTTCAATAAATAAGTCACTATCTGCAAACTAGTGTTTTCATAAAATTTGTAAATCCGGTCCTGTCGGGCCGATTTTATTAAAATTGTGGGGACACTTTTTAATCACTACCAAAGGGTTAAATTTCAATTTCGAAACGATTCGGAGAATTTTTTCGGTATTTTTGGGCCCAAAAACAGTTTTCAACCCCTAAAAACTACCCTTAAAATAGCCCGATTAGGCCCATTTTAAATAGGCTTCTTGCGGTGATGGATTTCAACACGTGACCCAAATTTCGTTGAAATCAATTAACTCTTTCGAAAGTTATCGCGCGTACACATATATATATATATATATATATACGTATATAAATATATATATTATAGGCGTCGTTCGGCGTTGTTCGAAAGTATTCGGAAATATTCGAATTTATTCGAAATTATTCTAAATTCAGTAAAACTTGGTGTAGGGTTAAGATCTTTCATTTGTAACACCGAAGAACCATTTCAACTGAATCCGAATCTAATCGGTTACGCGGCTAGCTTCAGCTGGCGCTGGGCCATGGGTTAGTATAAGAAATTTTAATAAAATAATCGCATAAAAAATACCCAAACACAATTACGAAACACGAATATACTATACTTAAGAAAATGCCTTAAAAGGCGCTTAAAAATCCACCACCTACCACACGACACAAAGGACAGCACAAAATAACGAGTTCCCAAAATATATCCCAACGGGAATGACCGTAGAACGGCCTGAAAAATCCTACCACCTACCACTCGAAAAATTAACAACCACAAGACACGAAAACACGTAGCTGACCAAAATCGGTTCTGATATTCAAAAAAAACATTTACGTATTCTCCGACTGAGTTACCAGGGCGCCAGGACACGGATCGTAAATAGCCACACCTAGATAGTCCAGACTAGGAAGCTTAGACCCAAATGGTTCAACTACAACCCTGGAAGGGCAAGACAACAGACACAGTACACGAAACACTATGAATAACACGTTAAAAACTTCTGACTAGAACGCAAACACATCTCTTACAAAATACTTCATCCGGGAATTATCGGACACCCGGTATATTAAATTCTTGCCATCAAGATACACTTAAGATAGGGTTGAGATAAGCAGAAACAGTTCGCAGGGCGATAATTAATCCGTAATTTTTCGTACACCCTGTATATAGGATCTCTGACGTCACGGGAACGTTAATCTTGGCTGGGATAAACGTAACAACATCCAATTATAAATCCGGTAATTAATCGTAAGATCGTAACGTATATGGAACGTATGTAGGTACCAAATCAAGAAACTGTATGCAACAAATCCTGGAAAAACTTAAAGCTGAGTCCAACGGGATAACTCTGGCAGGTTAGAGATTGCCCAGAATCACGTAATAATTCTTAAAGGTAGACACCATGTAGCATTGTGGCTTAAGTGAACTGAATGCAAATATTTTCTCGGTCCAGATTCCCGAACTGAATTTTATTAGTCCGACAGGACAGTCGGGAGTAGTTCGCCAGAAATTTTATTCAAAACGAAACCGATGCACAGGAATGTTCGAAGTAAAATAGAATAGTAACACAGTTTCAGAAAACTGTAGAATGTACTCCTGTATTCCAGAATCCAGATCCACACAAGTACGAAAATCTAAAAGATCCTTGATGAATAATTCACGGTTAATATTCCCTATTCACAAAAAACGCTCCTAATTCCAGGTATATAATGGGCACACGGAAAGCTTGCACTCCCTAACATCAATCACAACAATCACTAACAATCGGAATTATCCAAAAATCCAGAAATCCAGGGAAATACAGGAATTACAATAAACGGGATAAGACTTCAGGATAGTTACGACAAAGCTGGAGTCAACAATAAAAACTAGAACGATACATCTCCAGAATAATGTCAGATATTAACAATCGAAATTTGTGAAAAAGATAATTGATTATTGGCGATGTTAAAATATCATTTCTTCGTGCTGTGTAAAAATATCCGTTCTATTTTTTCTTTTATTCAACAATAACGCGATCTGACTTCTGCTCTCGTTGCTTGTCCGGACAGAAGTCCCTATCTTTTCGTGTTACGAACTTATACCAATATATTCCAACCATAACATCACCACCTCTCGTCTAACACACAGCTCGCTATGTCTGTCTCATCTTAAGACAGTGAACTACGTCACAGACGTCGCTCACGACTCAGGCAGCCGGCTTGCACTTTTTTCTCTCTCACCTACTCTCATTACTGTATACCCCGCGCGGTGAGTCCTTTACCCACTCATGTAAGACCATTGCCTCTAATCATTCAAAATGGAATGCATTTTGATAACTTGAAATCGCGCGTATAGTGCGTTTCATAAATAATCATCCAACAATGCGAATGCCTTTATTTAGTCTTAGATTGTTCAACAATGGTATGGAGCGACTCATACGCAAGACTACAGACTATAAAGGTGGTTGCACACGCTCAAATTTTTATTTTTCAATTTTTGAAGCCAATTGTTGTCCTAGAGTTACGGGAGTTGTCGCTATGGATCCGGGTCCTCTAGACCTTATTGTTAGGCATAATTTGAACATGATATACACCCCTTCTTCCTCCAAAAGAAAAGGACGAAGACCTTTTCTTCTATTCGAAAGTTCGAAACTAAAACTGGATAACTGAATTCGCAACAAGAAAAATTCGCAACTGTACCGGTAACGCACGAAAGCAAAATTCGATAATCGACACGATCACAACCGAAACTCAACGAAACAATACGAAACGAAAACGATACTGCAATATGCCTCCAATCGAAAATCCTACTCTCTAGAGTAGTCGATTAGGCACACTGCAAGCTCAATCAAATAAGGCGAAAGCGGAATCGTCACTAGCCAGAGCGTCAGATTCGTCACGATCAGCTTCCTGAGCCAACTCTTCATCCTCGTTCTCAGATCCATCGGATGCGTCGGTAGCAGAGTCGTCGGAGTAGGGCTTCAGATCCTTGATGTGCCAACGACCGATTGGTTGACCATCCTCTTTAACAAGTTCATAGACGAGGGGCGAGATTTTCTTAGCGATTCTACAGGGGACGAAACGAGGCGCCAGTTTAGAAGAGAATCCATGCGCGCCGCTAGACAAAATATAGTGCCGTTTCCAAACTCGCTGTCCAACCTCATACACATCTGGTGCACGCTTATCTCGATTATACGCAATCGCTTGTCTCTGATATGCTTCATCTAAATGCTTTTGAACCTCTTGAAACACAGCTGGATGTTCTTTCATTTGCTTCGCGTAAAACTCACAAGACCAGTCTAACTCTACCACATCGTGTTGACCGACCTCACCATAATAGCTTCCGTCAAGGGGTACGAAACGACCGAAGTTTAGAAAAGAAGGTACGAAACCGGTTGACTGGTGCACGGCGGTACGCAAAGCACATGCTATTTTAGGCACCATGACATTCCACTCATGGTGGTTCAGGTCAGAGAGGTAAGAACGGATAGCGGTTCCCAAAGTACGATTGACGCGTTCTACGAAATTAGCTTGAGCGTGATATTTAGCAGTCAGCAATTGTTTAACGTGATATTTAGCAAGAAGATTTTTTATTGGGCGGCCGGTAAATTCAGTACCGTTGTCGCATAACAGAAACTGTGGCACTCCAAACATCAGAAAGACTTGATCCTCCAGGAATTGGGCAATAGAAACCGCATCAGCGTTTTTCAACGTTTTAAGCAAGACAAATTTAGAAAACCAATCCGCAACGACTAAAATATACCGAAAGCCATCCTTCGTTCTCGGGAACGGACCAACAATGTCTGCTCCTACGAACTGCCACGGAAATTTGACCCTTTTTGGTTGACCCATAAAGCCAGGTCGCGCAGTATTTTGAACCTTTTGAGCACCACAGACACGGCAACGAGACACAAAGCGACACACATCAGACCTCATCTTAGGCCAATAATACTGCTCAGAAAGGCGGTAGAGAGTCTTGGCGATGCCCAAATGACCAGCGGTGGGTTCAGAATGATGCTGCATCATCAGTTCCTGTCGGGAACGTTTTGGGACGACCACTTTCCATTCGTCCTGATTAGGTCCTTGGTTAATATCAAGAGCAAGACGTTTAAAAAGACGACCGTCAACCACACGCCAACACGAATAATCCTGAGGAGCGAGATTGACATTTTCCAGCATTCGCTGATACCACCTATCAGCTAAACAGGCATCGTCATTAATTGTAACAGCGGAAACTTGGACGGGAGAACGAGACAATGCATCGGGTACTACATTCAATGATCCCTTGCGGTGAACGAAGTCGATGTCATATTGTTGTATTTTGAGGGCCCAACGCGCTAATCGACCAGTGGGATCCTTCAAATTTTGCAACCATAGTAGAGAATGGTGGTCTGTAAGAACAGTAAATCTAGTGCCCTCAACATAAGGACGAAATTTCTCGATTCCGAAGAGAACGGCTAAGCACTCCTTCTCGGTGGTTGTGAATTTTCGCTCGTTGGCAGTGAGAGTCCTGCTGGCGAAGGCGATTGGGACTTCCACGGATTCGTCGTTACGTTGAGTCAAAACACACCCTAATCCACAATCCGATGCATCACACTGCACAGTGAAGGGACGAGAAAATACGGGACTGGCGAGAACAGGGGCGGAAACTAAAGCTTGTTTTATGGCCTGGAACGACTCTTCAGCCTTAGCTGACCATATAATCTTCTGACCCTTTTGTCGGTTTTTAATTAATTCTGTTATGGGAGCGGTTAAAGAAGAAAAATGGGGAATGAATCGCCTGTACCACGAACACAAGCCAATAAAGCGTTTAACCTCGGTGGTATTTGTCGGTTGAGCGTACTTGAGCATTGCTGAAACCTTGTCGGGATCCGTCCGAAGACCCAGCTTATCTACCACGAAACCAAGAAATTTCAGAGAGGGTCGACAAAATTCACACTTCGACAAATTAATCGTTAAGTTAGCGCGCTTAAAACGTGACACAATTTCTTGTAATACGGAAAGGTGTTTCTCGAAGGTAGGAGTAGCAATAATAATATCGTCGAGATACACAAATACGAAAGGTTCGAGTTCAGGACCCAATACGCGATCCATCAGACGCTGTTGAGCTTGCGGGGCATTACGAAGTCCAAAAGGCATAACTTCGAATTCAAAGAGTCCGCGACCGGGGACCGAAAAAGCGGTTTTCTCGCGGGACGCAGACGACAAAGGAATCTGCCAGAAGGCGGATTTAAGGTCGATACTAGACAAAAATTTAGCACCAGACAGCATGCTAAGAATATGGTCGACTCTAGGTAAGGGGTAAGCGTCAGGTTTAGTTACGGCATTCAACTTACGCCCGTCAAAACAAAATCTTAAATCACCATTAGATTTCTTGACTAATAATACGGGGGACGACCAGGGACTGGCGGACGGCTTCACAACGTTCATGGACAACATTTGATCTAACTCATGGTTAAGATGCTGCATCATATAAGGCGAAAGAGGGTACTGACGTTGTTTGATCGGCTTAGAAGTGCCAGTGTCAATATCCATTTCGATTAAAGATGTGCGACCTAGCTTTTGTCCATCGCGCCAGGACAAAGATTGAAAAAGATCAATGGTAGCAGAAAGCTGTTGTTTCTGACTGGTAGAAAGATCAGAGCTGTCATGAATAACGTTAGGAGGGTCCAGAAGACAAACCTGGTGTCTAGAAGACGGGACTGGAATGTGGTACACATTTTTCGGGAAATCAACGGAAACGTTGAATTCTTTAACAAAGTCCATTCCTAAGAGAATGGAATGACGAAGAGACGGGACGACAACGAGATCTAACAGCTTGACGACACCACCCACAGTAATTGGCAGTAGAACAGATCCTGTAACTTGCTGCTTAGCACCATCAGCCGTTGAAAGTATGAGTTTAGATGGCGTTACCTGAAGAGAGAATAAATCTAGAAATTTTAAACCGTGCTGTCCTAACACAGAACGGTTAGCACCGGTGTCCAAAAGACACACTAAATCATAATCGAAAATTCTAAGTGTAACATACGGACGATTATCCCCAGCCTTATACGTAAAAACAGGAGAGACATTGGACGATATGCGGGGCGTGACGGGAGAATAACGAGATTTGCGAGAGTCATTCGGACCGGAAGCTGCAGTGTTACGTGAACTTATAACGCGACGAGAAGATTTAAGTGTACAACGAGACGAGACACGAGATTGGGACGGCATGCGCGAAGGCACTGGTACGGGTTTCTTACAAAAATCTTTAACAGTAAAAAGCCATTGCTTCCAAGCAGTTTTATTAAAAGAGGGACGCATGGCAACCTTAAGGCGATGACGGAAAGTGCGTTGCCGAACTACTGACCCTTGATGGCAAGAATTTAATATACCGGGTGTCCGATAATTCCCGGATGAAGTATTTTGTAAGAGATGTGTTTGCGTTCTAGTCAGAAGTTTTTAACGTGTTATTCATAGTGTTTCGTGTACTGTGTCTGTTGTCTTGCCCTTCCAGGGTTGTAGTTGAACCATTTGGGTCTAAGCTTCCTAGTCTGGACTATCTAGGTGTGGCTATTTACGATCCGTGTCCTGGCGCCCTGGTAACTCAGTCGGAGAATACGTAAATGTTTTTTTTGAATATCAGAACCGATTTTGGTCAGCTACGTGTTTTCGTGTCTTGTGGTTGTTAATTTTTCGAGTGGTAGGTGGTAGGATTTTTCAGGCCGTTCTACGGTCATTCCCGTTGGGATATATTTTGGGAACTCGTTATTTTGTGCTGTCCTTTGTGTCGTGTGGTAGGTGGTGGATTTTTAAGCGCCTTTTAAGGCATTTTCTTAAGTATAGTATATTCGTGTTTCGTAATTGTGTTTGGGTATTTTTTATGCGATTATTTTATTAAAATTTCTTATACTAACCCATGGCCCAGCGCCAGCTGAAGCTAGCCGCGTAACCGATTAGATTCGGATTCAGTTGAAATGGTTCTTCGGTGTTACAAATGAAAGATCTTAACCCTACACCAAGTTTTACTGAATTTAGAATAATTTCGAATAAATTCGAATATTTCCGAATACTTTCGAACAACGCCGAACGACGCCTATAATATATATATATATATATATATATATATACATATATATATAAACATTTTTAAAAATGGTGCCAAAGTGTTTAGGAGGTTAAAAAATTTATAGGCGTCGTTCGGCGTTGTTCGAAAGTATTCGGAAATATTCGAATTTATTCGAAATTATTCTAAATTCAGTAAAACTTGGTGTAGGGTTAAGATCTTTCATTTGTAACACCGAAGAACCATTTCAACTGAATCCGAATCTAATCGGTTACGCGGCTAGCTTCAGCTGGCGCTGGGCCATGGGTTAGTATAAGAAATTTTAATAAAATAATCGCATAAAAAATACCCAAACACAATTACGAAACACGAATATACTATACTTAAGAAAATGCCTTAAAAGGCGCTTAAAAATCCACCACCTACCACACGACACAAAGGACAGCACAAAATAACGAGTTCCCAAAATATATCCCAACGGGAATGACCGTAGAACGGCCTGAAAAATCCTACCACCTACCACTCGAAAAATTAACAACCACAAGACACGAAAACACGTAGCTGACCAAAATCGGTTCTGATATTCAAAAAAAACATTTACGTATTCTCCGACTGAGTTACCAGGGCGCCAGGACACGGATCGTAAATAGCCACACCTAGATAGTCCAGACTAGGAAGCTTAGACCCAAATGGTTCAACTACAACCCTGGAAGGGCAAGACAACAGACACAGTACACGAAACACTATGAATAACACGTTAAAAACTTCTGACTAGAACGCAAACACATCTCTTACAAAATACTTCATCCGGGAATTATCGGACACCCGGTATATTAAATTCTTGCCATCAAGATACACTTAAGATAGGGTTGAGATAAGCAGAAACAGTTCGCAGGGCGATAATTAATCCGTAATTTTTCGTACACCCTGTATATAGGATCTCTGACGTCACGGGAACGTTAATCTTGGCTGGGATAAACGTAACAACATCCAATTATAAATCCGGTAATTAATCGTAAGATCGTAACGTATATGGAACGTATGTAGGTACCAAATCAAGAAACTGTATGCAACAAATCCTGGAAAAACTTAAAGCTGAGTCCAACGGGATAACTCTGGCAGGTTAGAGATTGCCCAGAATCACGTAATAATTCTTAAAGGTAGACACCATGTAGCATTGTGGCTTAAGTGAACTGAATGCAAATATTTTCTCGGTCCAGATTCCCGAACTGAATTTTATTAGTCCGACAGGACAGTCGGGAGTAGTTCGCCAGAAATTTTATTCAAAACGAAACCGATGCACAGGAATGTTCGAAGTAAAATAGAATAGTAACACAGTTTCAGAAAACTGTAGAATGTACTCCTGTATTCCAGAATCCAGATCCACACAAGTACGAAAATCTAAAAGATCCTTGATGAATAATTCACGGTTAATATTCCCTATTCACAAAAAACGCTCCTAATTCCAGGTATATAATGGGCACACGGAAAGCTTGCACTCCCTAACATCAATCACAACAATCACTAACAATCGGAATTATCCAAAAATCCAGAAATCCAGGGAAATACAGGAATTACAATAAACGGGATAAGACTTCAGGATAGTTACGACAAAGCTGGAGTCAACAATAAAAACTAGAACGATACATCTCCAGAATAATGTCAGATATTAACAATCGAAATTTGTGAAAAAGATAATTGATTATTGGCGATGTTAAAATATCATTTCTTCGTGCTGTGTAAAAATATCCGTTCTATTTTTTCTTTTATTCAACAATAACGCGATCTGACTTCTGCTCTCGTTGCTTGTCCGGACAGAAGTCCCTATCTTTTCGTGTTACGAACTTATACCAATATATTCCAACCATAACATCACCACCTCTCGTCTAACACACAGCTCGCTATGTCTGTCTCATCTTAAGACAGTGAACTACGTCACAGACGTCGCTCACGACTCAGGCAGCCGGCTTGCACTTTTTTCTCTCTCACCTACTCTCATTACTGTATACCCCGCGCGGTGAGTCCTTTACCCACTCATGTAAGACCATTGCCTCTAATCATTCAAAATGGAATGCATTTTGATAACTTGAAATCGCGCGTATAGTGCGTTTCATAAATAATCATCCAACAATGCGAATGCCTTTATTTAGTCTTAGATTGTTCAACAATGGTATGGAGCGACTCATACGCAAGACTACAGACTATAAAGGTGGTTGCACACGCTCAAATTTTTATTTTTCAATTTTTGAAGCCAATTGTTGTCCTAGAGTTACGGGAGTTGTCGCTATGGATCCGGGTCCTCTAGACCTTATTGTTAGGCATAATTTGAACATGATATAATATATATATATATATATATATATACATATATATATAAACATTTTTAAAAATGGTGGCAAAGTGTTTAGGAGGTTATGAAACGTCGAGAAATTTTGGTCCGACCCCTAGGTCCCGCCATCCGACCGACGCCAATAGTGTATGTTGCCTTATGGCAAATACACTAATAATGCGTTTAACGTGTGTTTCTCGACTTTATGTCATAACAGACGCCATTCGCACCATTACCATTTTCCATTTACCACCTCCCGTTATTTTCTACAATTTAAACTTTAACTTATATAATAGCAATGGGCGAATGAAGGAATTATAGGAAATTAGGATAAGGCAGGTAATTTTTGAACTAGGAGTTTGATAGGTAATCGGCCATGGCCTCAAATAAGGAACCATCTCGATATTTATCTGGAATTAATTGAGGGAAACTATGGAAAACCTCAATCAAGATGGCCGGTACAGGAATTACCGTTTCTCGGCGAGAGGCAGTAGGAAAAAGTCCCAGCCACATCTGCCCCCGCCGGGATTCGAACCCGAACTTCCCGAATGCGAGTCTAGTGCTGTACCACTAGTAATTTAATATACATTTTGCGAATATAATTACGTTAATTATGTGAGGAAATTAATATATTAAACAATTTCACTTCTCCCGAATGTCATCTAAATTGTAAAAAAAAAACTAATAAACAATTACAATAAACTGAATAAGTATTATGTACATATTTTTTAATTGTTTTATGGATATAAAGTAATTTTACAAAAAAATTTATATATAATTAATTATACTCTGAAAAATCAGTCTTGAAGAAGTAAATTTGAACTGTCAGTTGTTGACAGTTAATTAATTTTATTTTTGATTGCTCACAAAATGTTTATGTGTAATACAGAGTTATTTTTCGTCAGTCATCAGTTTTGGTGAGCAGTAAATTTGTGAATAAACATTTTTTAAAAATACATAGTGTAAAATACCGTAACCTTGAAATATAAAAATATGTTGATTTTTGTTTACGGATCCGTTCCAAAACGTACACACAGAAGTTAACAATACAAAGCTCATTTAGTGTGGGAATTATTATAATTTATCTAACCTTATAGCGAACCTACCTGTACGGGAGCACACTTCATAATTATATCAGCGATTTTGCTTTGAAATCTGCTTGAAAATTCAAACACGTCAATTGTCGTAACGCCTTTTGACATGCACAATCGACACATGGTAGCCAAATCGTGGTCAGTTATTGACATTTCTTGTCTAGTTTCTAGTTTTTTCATTGTGCGAAACACTTTTTTCTACGCTGACTGTCACCAATCAGAGTTAAGGCTGCCGGAACGCTCGGAATTTGAGCCACACTACGAGGCTAAAAAATGCTGTTGCAAGAGTACCGCTGTCAATTGATTACTCTAAATTTTGGAAATATTTTGAAGATTTAAAAAACTTTTCCGAAAAAGGAAGAGTCACTTTACGTTTGTGATGGAACAGTTTTGTGAAATAAGTACGAATAAGGTCGTAGTGTGACATTGATAACGTGTGTGTTTTTGCACAATTAATGTCAACTTTTTTTCTAGTAAATCGTACATAAATTACAAAAGTAGTCCATTAGAGACCTAGATTTGTCCTTTATCTTCCTTATAAAGAATTTTTGCAAAATGTTGACGAATAAGTCGACAATCAGCTATCCGCCAAAGTCCTATTTTTGGTTTAAATTCAGAACGTTCCGACAGTCTTAACATCGCAGTTTATGAAACTATCAGTCGCAGTATGGGTGCAGGCAATAGAACAATGAAACATTTTTATAACAAATAAATTTAATATGAACATTAATAAATTATAAATGGTTATTAATATCGCAGTTTATGAAACTATCAGTCGCAGTATGGGTGCAGGCAATAGAACAATGAAACATTTTTATAACAAATAAATTTAATATGTACATTAATAAACTTATAAATGGTTATTACAAATATTGCATAGCATAGTTTCTCATCAGCATGCGTAAGTTTATGAATTTTTAAAACTGCCGAAATGAAACTTAAGGCGGTCTCTGAATCAAGCTATCGTGGGTTCGATTTCCACCTCTGCGCTCACAAATGTTTTGCGATGTCGTTTAATTTTATTTTATGTAATTAAGACGCAATTGACCTTAGTTGTCAAGCATATATAATATACAAAAAAAATCCAGTCAATTGGGAAATAAAACTTTTCCAATTTTAAAATAAAATTTCTCGTAAAGTGAGCGATGGCGCGGATAACGACTAGTAATAAATATGAAAATTGCTATTCGTTTGCATGGTTACATAATATGATTTTACACGTAAAAATTAACAAAAGCATGATTACCTAATTTCTTTTTGACAAATCTTCAAAGCAAAAGAACAACAGTTTTTTTTATCAAACCAGGCCGGTACCGGTACGGAAGCACACTTTACAATTATTTTATCAGATTATCTGATATATATTTTATAAGAACTTTAATTGCGACGTTCCACAGAAACGATGTATCACCCGTATTTATAAGTTTGTGATAACGTAACGAACTCTTTTGACAGAAGCACATATTGCAATAACGTAACAATATGTTTTTGCACCAGTATGTAAAAGTTTACGAGTTTTTGGATAGTTCAACGTAGTGAAATTATTTCACTCTAGTACGTCTAAGCTTGTATAATTTTAAACGATCTGATCGACCAAAACATTTATTACAAATATCACTGATACGATTTCTCACCACTATGTATACGTTTATGATTTTTAAAAATATGTTGATATTTGAACTTCTTACTGCAAATATCGCACTGGTATGGTTTCTCACCAGCATGTGTACGTTTATGTTTTAGAAAATTCCCAATGGAAATAAAAGCCTTATTACAAATATCACACCGATACGGTTTCTCACCAGTATGTATACGTTTATGAGAGATAAAATTCGAATGGTAAGTGTAAGCTGTATAACAAATACCACACTGATACGGTTTCTCACCAGTATGTATACGTTTATGAGAGTTCAAATTTCCATGGTATGCGAAAGCTTTATAACATATACGACACTGGTACGGTTTCTCACCAGTATGTATACGTTTATGAATTTTTAAAACATACTTATTGCAGAATTTCTTATTGCAAGTGCCACATTTATTTGATATCTCTTCGGTATTCGTCTTTTCACACTTGTCAAAATCTTCTCCTACTTCGGTAGACCGAACGTACGCGGTGTTCTCCGCTTTGTGACCGAAACCAGCCTTTGTGTCTTCGCAACTGATTTCACTGACACCTTCGTAATACGAATATCTTCAATTGATTCCGTCAAAATTAATGATTCATGATCCATCCGTTTGGCTGTGATTTCGTAATTTAAAGATTTTTCCTCTTTAATTACGCATACAGAGTTAGAATCTGCGGATCCGTTCACTTTCCTACTGTGGCCAATATTGATATACGGTTCTTCCCCGTCCTTAGATAAAGTCTCTGGCGTGTCGTCAGCACACTCGATTGGAATTATTGAATTATCATATGTTGGTCCTACCTTTATTTTAGGTTTTAAAGACGTTCCATCGTCTATTTTACTTGCTGAATAAACATTCTCGTATTCTTGCTCTCTCTCGTTGACATTCAAATCAAACACGGCATGAAGTTCCAAAGATTCGCATTTGATGTCTGCATTGGCATTGTCAGCTAAAGAATCCTCAGATAACCTTTGAAAGGGCTGTTGATTGTCAGAAGAATGCAGTTGTTGTAAATAGTTTCGTAATATTCTGTCAGACTGTATAATTCGCGTCTGGTATTGGTGTGTTTTCTTCAGTTGCATATAACATAATCGACAGATGAAGTTCGGCATTTCATCGCATTTCAATAGCTGGTACAAAATCACAAAATTATATTCAAGAAAACAAACAACAAAATAATAGACATTCTGCATTCCGTTAAACGGACTTACATGTACAGGAGCGCACTTCATAATGACATCAGCGATTTTGTCTTCAAATCTGGGTGAAAACGTAAACATATCGAGCAACGTTACTCCTCTTGCTAAACACAATCGACACATTGAAATTAGGCCGCGGCCAGTTATTGATATTTCTTTCATTATGTAGATTACAGTTCTAATTTCACCAAATGTCAAACTGCCAACCACGGTGGTGGTGTCAACCAATTTTAGTGATGCGCATTGCACGTTGATTTAACGGGCTACGTAAATTAACTATTAATCGTTCGTCAACCAATCAATCGGTCTTGTTTTTAGAATAACTAGTTGATGATAATATTACAGTAAAGGAAGATTTGGTTTGAGGATCATAAATAAATAAGCTTTACCAAATTTTCGCTAATGGCCAACGTTTCGAGAATTATATTGACATCATCAGGGCCTTAAGCTAGTCGAATAGTGGTAAATTGTTCTACTAATATATACATGATCATATTATAAGATTAATACAATTTTAACATCACAACACATTAAAAAATTAATTCAATAGTAATAAACTGTCACCAATTAAAAAATTATTAAAAAAAAAATATAAAAAATAAAAAATATAAAAAAAAATATAAAAAATTTAGTTGTGCACAATATTCGAAAAAGTAATAATATTTTTTTTTTTAATAATTTTTTAATTGGTGACAGTTTATTACTATTGAATTAATTTTTTAATGTGTTGTGATGTTAAAATTGTATTAATCTTATAATATGATCATGTATATATTAGTAGAACAATTTACCACTATTCGACTAGCTTAAGGCCCTGATGATGTGAATATAATTCTCGAAACGTTGGCCATTAGCGAAAATTTGGTAAAGCTTATTTATTTATGATCCTCAAACCAAATCTTCCTTTACTGTGGCATTCTATTGGATCAACACCACCATATACGAAGATGATAATATTGTTTTTGATGTGGGTAAATGTGATATTTTCTGTAAATATAATAAACTCCCAGCACTAAGAATGTAAAATAGCAAACGTTAGATAAAAAAGGACATTAGACGGAAACGACTGGTCTCGAATTAGTCAGACCACCCAAAAGTGTTCTCAGAAGTAATAAATTAGACCCACTCTATTAATTAAATAAAACAAACAACCACATACACAAAAAAACCCGGGTCGCAGTGCCAAAACCCTGCCGACAATATAGTGTATTTACTAATATAGGCAGTGTGGCTTTATTATGCGAACTTAAGTTGGTTTTTTGGGCAAAATAAAAAATTTGACTCCTTAATACACCCCTTAGAAGAACATTTTTTTCTCAGTTGCAATATTATTATCAATCGAACCTCTAAACTAAATTATATACACCTTTCAGCAAATAATTCACTATCTGCAAACTAGTGTTTTCATAAAATTTGTAAATCAGGTCCTGTCGGGCCGATTTTATTAAAATTTTAGGAGCACTTTTTAATTGCTATTAAAGGGTTAAATTTCAATTTTGAAACGATTCTGAGAATTTTTTAGGCATTTTTAGGCCCAAAAACTTTTTTCAACCCCTAAAAACTACCCTTAAAATGGTCCGATTGGGTCCATTTTAAATAGGGTTCTTGCGGTGGTGGATTCCAACATGTGTGCAAAATTTCGTAAAAATCAATTAACTCTTTCGAAAGTTATAGCGCACACACATATATATATATATATATAAATATATATATATATATATACATATATATATAAACATTTTTAAAAATGGTGCCAAAGTGTTTAGAAGGTTATGAAACGTCGAGAAATTTTGGTCCGACCCCTAGGTCCCGCCATCCGACCAACGCCAATAGTGTATGTTGCCTATGGCAAATACACTAATAATGTAAAAATACTGTAGTGACCACAATTCCTATTTTCGAATCCATTAAAATATACATAAATAAATTGACAAAAATGAACTAGATACTATGATTTATGGTCGAACTCATGTGACAGCCATCAAGCGAATAAATATTTATACCTACACTTGAAGTTGGACAGAATAATTATTCTGACGATTTATACCTGTAGTAAACTTAACTATGATTGGTGAATTGAATTATTACTATATAAGAATATGTTAATTCTGCAATGCTTCAGAACGAGCTATATAATTCATATAAACATTCATTGTTACAATGCTAGATTAGAAAAAAATATTTTTGTCCACTATCACCGTCAGGACTTAAACCCGAATCTTTCCACTTTCACGGCGTAATGAGTAATTGATTAACTCATTCCGCCGCGAAAGTGGAAAGATTCAGGTTTAAGTCCCGACGGCGACAGTGGACAAAAAATTAATTTTTCTAATTTAGCATTGTAACAATGAATGTTAATATGAATTATTACTATTTATTCCGACGAATCAACTAATTACGTTGGGTGAATACGGGCAGACAAATGTAAGTATTAAAATATTACGAATTTCTAACATTACAAACACATGTTGAATTGATAATCTCCGTTTATGAAATCGGTTTTTAAGTAGTGTTGGCTGAACAACATCGCGAAAAACTGTCTAAACTGTTTTTGAGTTTGTTTAAAACTTTTCTGGAACAGCTAATTTCAACACCAAGAGAGGACTTTTCTTTTATCTCTGTTTCCATGAGTCGCTTTCTTGTAAAACTATTAATTCTACCTCCATAGAATTAACGCTTTCGCTTAAAAGATTCAAGCTGCGAGATTAAAGTTTTTATCACCTTCTTCTCGTTTCTGTTCAAATGATCTCACATCTAGTGCTTCATTTAAATAATGGAAAAAACGAAAGTTGAAAACGAGTTCTAAATCTAGATTAAAGGGAAGTAATAGATCAATCATAAAATATAAATATTGGTTAATGCGTAGACGAAAAATAATTTAATTCCGTTCGTCTCGGTTTTCAATTGATCAAATTAATTTCTTGAATTCATTTGACCAAATAATATATTTGTAGAAAATAAACATTTCATTTTTAAAAAATATAACGATACCGATATTGACACTTGAAAAAAATATCGATACGATATATATCGATACCTTTTGGCACTTCTGACATCCCTAATTCATACAGAAGAATGTTCAATTCGGACGTGTGCGCTGTGACACGTCATGTCTTTTTTGTTTTTTCCTTTTGCTCTTAATTAAAATCAAATTGATCTGCAGTAATAAGCACAGTTTTAATTAGAGAGATACAATTTTATTTCCTTTGATTCAGTAACTCGCAATGTTATTATATAAGTACTATATTCCGCATGGTTTAATTCAAATGTAATTTAATCTCGAAACGAGAGTGCGCGCCCTCTATGAGTAAATATAGAAAACGAATGTTTCATAACGAATAAAGTAAACGGCAGATATTCTGAAATATTTTACCCGCATGATGCCGTGTTGAATTAATGTCAATTGGGTGTGTGCAAACTTATTGAGAATGTTATATTACTGTCAGTAACCGAGCTGGGTAGAGTAGTGGTGACAGCACTAGACTCGCATTCGGGAAGTTCGGGTTCGAATCCCGGCGGGGGCAGATGTGGCTGGGACTTTTTCCTATTGCATCTCGCCGAGAAACGGTAATTCCTGTGCCGGCCATCTTGATTGAGGTTTTCCATGGTTTCCCTCAATTAATTCCAGATAAATATCGAGATGGTTCCTTATTTGAGGCCATGGCCGATTACCTATTAAACTCCTAGTTCAAAAATTACCTACCTTATCCTAATTTCCTATAATTCTTTCATTCGCCCATTGCTATTACATAAGTTGAAGTTTTAAAAATGTAGAAAATAACGGGTAGTGGTAAAAATGGAAAATAGTAATGGTGCGAATGGCGTCTGTTATGACATAAAGTCGAGAAACGGACGTTAAACGCATTATTATTATTATTATATTACTGTCAGTATATTAGATTTAGAGATGGGAAAAACGGGTCTTTTTAGTGATCTGCCTCTTTGCATCTGGATCCCGTATGTGAGCCGGCTCACTGAACTGGTTCAAAAAGAACCGAGTTCTGAATATGTTACTGCAGTCTGCCACTGAGTTACCTAGTTCAGTCAATCATATCACGACCTGTATAGAATCAAGAATGCATAGCCAAACATGTGATGCATGAGTCATTTGAGCTGACAGATGCATCAAAGCAAGAACTGATACGTAAGTGTAAAATGTGCTTCTGTGTGTTAAGTGTTTCACTAAGTTATGCGGATCCGTTGATCCGTCGGCTCAAAAAAAAGTGAGTCAACTCTCACGGATCTTCTGTCGGAGTCGGCTCTTTGAACCGGTTCAGATCTGAGTTACCCAACTCTAATTAGATTGAACTCATTTTAACAATAAACAACCAAAACACCGACCGCAGTGCAAACAAAATAGTCTGCTAAAATATGCTCTGTGAGATTTAAACTTGTCGAGCGAATTTCTATAAAATACAGTCAGACCCCGCTTAACCCATGGAAGATACGTTCCAATAAGTTTCTGCGCTATACGAAACAGCGTTAAACAAGATCTTCTTAATACGTAAATAATTAATAGGCATAAGTGAAACAGAACCGAGAATAAGAAAATATGTTAGTTTATTTTTTGTTTAATTTTGCAACATGTATTCTTAATTACTTTTTTATCACGTTAATTATAGATTAATTATTATTCATTGCTAATATCGATTTTTGTTCATAAAACATTTATGAAAATCAAATAAAAGTTCGAGTAAGAACTTAAATGTTTGTGATGAGAAAGGTTCCTCATTTGATATTTTGTTTTTTTGTAAAGAAGGCATCTAATGTCGTTTGCCTTTTTCTGTTTCGTTCAGCAAGCTGTTGTCGACAGCATCACTGATACTTCGTCTTGCCTTTGAACTTCTATCAACATTTGAATCATTTTATATAAATTGATCCATAATTTACGTTATAGTGGCTAAACTTTTTTTTAGAAACCGCGTAATATGAAACAGCATTAAGCGAAGCAGCGAGGTCCTACTGTACATAGCTATCTTTCTGTAAGTCATAGAAGTTTAAACTTCGACTTACACAAAGAAATAAAAACCCGGGTCGCAATGTCAAAACCCTGCCGACATTATAGTGTATTTGCTAATACAGTATTACACCCCTTAAAACAATATTTTTTTCTTAATTTCAATATTTCGTCTCGGTCTTATCAATTCATCATCTGTACAAAACTATATACAGCTTTCAGTAAGTATAATTCTCTTTCCGCAACAAGTTTTTTCATAAAATATATAAGTCCGGTCCTGTCGAGCCGATTTTATTAAAATTTTAGGATCGTCTTTTAATTGATACTTAAAGGTTAGATTTTAATTTTGAATCAATTCCGCGAATATTTTCTGTTATTTTGAGTCCCAAAACTGTTTTTAACTTCTAAATATACCCCTTAAAATGGTCCGATTAGACCCATTTAAAATAGGCTTTGTGCGGTGGTGAATTCCAATATGTGGACCTAATTTCGTAACTTCTTTGCAATCAATCAACGTCTTCGAAAGGCTGTCGAGCGTTTATAATCTACAATAAATAAATAGTCCTCTAACGGGGAGGTTGTACAGGCCTGGCGCGACATTACTTAGATACAAGATTTTAGAAGCAGATCACAGACATCTCATGATTGAACAATTCATGCGTCAAATTGAATGTTTGTTTTAATTTGAATATGAATTGCCGAACAAGTCAACAGAATATCAATTATCGTCCAATCTATTACAAATGTTCAATAATAATGGCATGCTTCATTAGTGTAAAATACACAGTTCATTGTCATGACACTGTACTGCTAGATACTTCGTGTATTTTTTAGAGCCAATATACAGCATGTTTCCTAACTAAATGCTTGTGGATATAGTCTATATAAATTTTGTTACAAACAATTCAGAGGATAATAGTTGGAGCGGGTAAATCAGACAACAATGTTGGATCACTTTCACACAATTTGTGCTGAGGCCCAGCGGTAAGAGGCGAAGTAAAAATAATAATAATAATAATATATTTCGTTACAATTGACTGTATGTTTGTAACATGTCAATTATAGATTTACATATAAAATTCATTTAGCTTATAAAATTCTTCGGTTATTAGTTCATTCCTTATTACTTCCTTGAAGCGAGAAAGGGTCTCAATGTTTTTTATTTTTGCTTGTAAATTATTATATATTTTTAAACAATTATAAAGTGCACCTCCCTCAAAGGAAGTTACGGAATGAGCTGGCAAACGGAAGTCATTTGCCCCCCTAGTGTTAAGATCATGGTTTAATTTATAATTATCAAAAAGCAAAGGATTTTTCTTAACAAACATAAGGCATTCGTAAATGTACACACAGGGAAGCGTCATAAGACCATGTCTCCTAAATATCCCTCTACAGGAATCTCGAACTCTTAAGCCCGCTAATATCCTTACGGCATATTTTTGTATTTTAAAAATGACGTCAGTGTTTGTAGCACCCCAGAAAATAATGCCGTATCTAAGTCTGGCAAGAAAGCTACCAAAATACATTACTCTTAGCGTGTTAGTAATAGTGCCTACTGTACGTGACATATGCCTCAAAGAATAGCAAATTTTGCTCAATTGCCCAGCCAAGTCACTAAGATGCGATGACCACTTGATGTGCTGATTTATCGTTAAGCCTAGGAATTTTGTATCTGTAGACAGCTCGTAGTTATAAGTTCCTAAGGTTATATTTTTTGGAGTTTGTGTTGCCATTATGTTAGTTTTACGTTTATTTAAAGATAGTAGGCAAAAGACATAGTGTGGGTGTGACCTTCTTTAGCTCTGTCTCGCTCAAATCATCCGCACGTTTAAATTTTTGGCTGGTGCCAACTACGAGGCTAAATAATGTTATTGCAAGGGTGCCGCTGTCAATTGATTACTCGTATGAATCAGGGACGGTTTCAGAGCCAAAGGGTGTGAAATTATCACACTTTTGAAAAATCCACACAAACCCTCCGTGAACCAATCCTGACACGTAAAATATGGAAGTTGGTAGACTGAAGCCCTATATAGATTCGCTCCTAAGTAAAACCTTAAATTTTAAAAAATCGTTCTCATACTTTGCCCCTAAATTATGACCTTCATAACATAGTACCTTGTCATGAAAGCAATATAAATGTGGTATCTCAAATTCAAAAATTTCTATTAAATGAACAGCAAAACAATCGGCCAAAATAGACTATTTCTTTAACTTCCATAGTTTTAATTTAAGTACCATTTACTAGTGATATCTGTAATTTGTATGTATATAGATGGAAGATCATTCGGTCGAGTGAATCTGATTCTATCGCTTTGGCATTAAAATATATATATATATCTATCTATCTAGCTTAATAACAACTGGAATCTGTCAAAAACTTAAAACCAGAATGATTTGTTACACTGTTCTCCATTTCAGAACGGTCTTTAATAAATTGTATATTTGCTTAAAACTTTGGCAATGACCTATGTGCAATGAGAAGAAAATATAAATAGACTTGTTCGCAAGTCACAACCTCACATTTATCGTGAGTGAGGTGATTTCAGACGACAGTAAATTAATCTGTTAAAAGCGTTCAGCTTTCCGAAACACATAACTACTATTGATTTTGTCTCCTAACTTTTAATGAGCTGACAAACTGAATTACATGTTTAAATAACCGAAAAGAGAAATCTAGCTTGTAATTCTGATTAAAAACTTGGTAAAGGTCGGTTTACACCTAGAAAACAGCATTGCACGAACTCAAACGGGACAATTTGACAGAATCTATTAGACCAAGAGGCCGTGAGTGCCAGATCTAGGGATGTCAAAAACATGTCGATATATCGATATTTTTTATTTAATATATCGATCCGCAACTGACTATGACCGTTCAATTATTCGGAAAATATCAAAAACTCCATTGAAAAAGAAACATGTGTTTTTACATATCTTTTTGGAACATACTTTAAAGTGCGTTCCAAAAACAACAGTGAATAAAGCATATGTAAAACACGTTTCTTTTTCACCGGATTCTTTGTTATTTTCGGAATAAGTAATAAACAGTCAAAGTAGCTATTCATGCAATATTTCATTTCATTAACATCTAGAATATTTTTAATTACTTCGATTTACACCTCAATTTATGCTGTACTAATAATTTTCTGTCGATTGTCACCTCTGGCACGCATGCCATAGGTTCGCCATCCCTTGCTTTATTAATTGTTCGATTAATCTCTAAAATTATCTGCTGCTAAATGTATTAGACGTTTGATTAACAAACAAAAAAAAATTCTTATCGTTGTTTTTGATCTCAGATAATTATTTATTATTTGATTTATTAGAAATATGTCCGTTAATTGCTATTTGAGATTATATTAAGCTAGCCAATACGTATACTAAATTTCTTTGACTCCCTTGAGTCTTTAAGTTCTTTAGGCCGCCATATTGGAGTTTTAATAACGTCACACAGTGTATACTGTATTCTACTTATCACACCCTCTCATTTGATACCCATATTACGGGGGTTGTAAAGAAGTAGATAATCCGCCATTTTCTGTCGGCCGCCATTTTTGATTCGGAACGAAGTCACGCTGCTGATTGTATTCTACTTATCATACCCTTTCATTTTATACCCATGTGGAGGGGGTTGTAAAGAAGAAGGTAATCCGCCATTTTGTGATGGCGGCCATATTGGATCTACCATTATATTCAATGTCTTATATTGTATTGCCTTCAGAACCAAAAGCGTGTGCAAAATTTCAGCTCAATCGAATAATGGGAAGTGAGTCAAATTCAGCTTTTAAGATTCAATCACAAATCGACATACAGACAGACATCGAAAGTCGAAACAGGTGAATCTGTGCTATCTGTTGACCTTGGGTAGAATCAGTAGACATTAAACAACGAGAGAGAAACAAAATCAATCTAGATTCCAGTCGTTATTCGACTGGCAGTGCAAAGGACCGTTTAACGAGTTAACGATTGTTTTATGTATTTTTGGAACGGTTGTTCTGCCGGCACTACGTAATAAAATTTGAATTATAACTTGGATAAGGTTCATCGAGTACATAAATAGAATGGTAAATGACTTGTGCGTGCCTGTCTGCGCTCGTCCTGTATAAAAATAAAAATAAATAAAACATCGGTCGTAGTGCTAAACACTGCCGACAAATTCTAACTGGTCGCGCTTTTTTACCAAGTCCATAGTAAATCAGTGTTTGTCTATCGGTTGTTTTTTTTTCAGAACCTACTATTAGACGTGACGTTTTCTCAAAAATGAACTGTCAAACATTTTGAAAATGAAGTGAAAAACAGCTATTTTATAGGAGATAGAGTCATTCGGGTCAAGAGCACGCAGTTTACCTTTTTCGAGCACACCGAAACAAAAATCATATGATATATATTAATACGTTAAGGTTAAGATGTTTGCCTCCCTTTTTCGAAAAAACCACACAATTGCTGCACATAAATTTTATATCATTTTATAGATAATTGCTTGCTCTACCGACATCAACAACTAAAAAATGTATTATTGCTTTTGTTTTTGTAAATTTATTAATTATTAAAATTATATATATAGATATACATTAAGACACAATACAGCAATGCTGCAATCTGACGGTTCTAACTTTGAAACAACGTCAACATGATTGACGGTCGGTAAATTTTTTTTGTTTAATTTTTAATCACAATTCACGTATAAATACTTTTCGTATAGCGGCGCTTCAGCTCAACGTTTTCGATACTTGTGCCTCTATATGACAGTTTTAGAAAAATATTTTCTTGAACCGTCACTGAGCTTTGTAATGTAATACAACAAAAAGAAGAAAGTTATAAAGAGTGTGAGAAATTAGAAACGAATTTTAGTGCGAATTATTCGCACAGGTGCCGCTAGTATTGTAATATTAAGATAGAGTAAAAAACAATTATGAGCACTGTGGTTGGAACAAAATTAAAATAAAAGAATAGTTACTTCTTGCCACAACAGTTTTATTAGTGGATGTACATTTCGAGAGCAAAGCTCCCATCTTCAGTAATATTGCTGAAGATGGGTGCTTATTTCTCGAAATGTACATCCATTAATAAAACTATTGTGGTAAGAAGTAATTATTCTTTTATTATTATTAGATAGAGTATTTAATGTTTTACTAAATACATAAGAGTAAGTAGTAACTAAGTAGATAGTTTTCTTAGAATTAGACAATGATGAGACTCGGTCAGAATGCAAACTCTTGACCCTTAATGCGGGTAATGGTACGCAGCGCGGCCGGCAATAGTTCGCACATGGGATAAATAAATGCTCTCTTGCCCCACGGGACTACTTTTTGATTAGCTCGCCTATCTACAAACTTGTTCTACAGATAAGTCAGTATAATGGTAATTAATTTATTAACTCAAAAATTAATTTAATTAAGTGAAATTAAACATAGTCTATAGCATTCCTGAAACCATAAGAAACATTACCAAAGCAAGTTTCATTGAAATTTGCCAAATAGTTTTTATGTTAAATCCGTTCAAACATATAATACTCGCCACGATTCTAAAAGGTTCTGAAGTTAGTCACAAACAGCGTCGCAAATGCATATTTTAGAGCCGTCCTGGTTGTTTTGTGGGAAAGGAAGACTCACACCACCTCCCAGTTACCGGCACAGAACGTGCACTCGTCGGTGATTGGTTATCGCTGGTTGTCGTGTCACTTGTCGCTTTCCTGCTATAAAGTCCAGTACGCTATTGTTAAGTTGTTTCTTTGATTGTTAATTGATCAAGATGCCTAATACAGTTTTGCATAGACAAGCACGAAAAATAATTTTTTGGATGACTTTAGGCTAGGAATTAGACCTTTAGATTAAAGAAAAATTAAAAATAATAATACAGCGCGAGTTTGTAGTTTTTCCACCAACTGTACATGCGCAAGCCTCTTTTTGCATCTAACTTCAGAACCTTTTAGAGCCGTGGCGCATATAAACGAAGGATTTTCTATGAGAGTATAGATTTAATCCGCAACTAAAGGGTTAAATTTTGAGCAATGGAACCGTTCACTAAAATAAAATTCACGTTACAGATCTGACTCATTCATTTGTACTTAAAACTAAGATAAGGATTAAGAAAGAAGAAAATCGCTATTTTATGTGAGACTAAAATTATATGTTTATTTCAAACTATGAAAATGGCGAAATTACGACGTCATCGCGGTAAAACATAAACTAATTAACGACGTGTGAATTAGACGTCCGTTATTGCACATTTTAGTATGCCATTATGTTTTCTCACAAAAGAGGCCGGTTATTTATTACGTTAGACGTTTTTTTCATACTGTGTCATAACATTCATGCAAGTTAAAGAACTATGTGTAAAAAAACTGGCCAAGTGCGAGTCGAACTCGCATATAAAGGGTTCCGTACCACCGAACAATATTTATTGACGCTATTTATACCAAACTTCGTTTTTTAATAAAGATTATCTATCTATCTATTTGTTAACAGTATTTGATTTTTATTATTTGTTATTATATACACACTAAGGCGCAGAAATGCCTGAACTAATAGCTATTAAGAGAATCCGTCCAATGTCGCTAGCATAGCTGGGCACCGTTAATCAAATACTTAACTTCGTTAATCGTTAATCCGTTACTAAAAAAGTTAACTTCGTTAATCGTTAAGCCGTTAATCTTGCAGGTTAACGATTAACGAATCGTAAATCGTTAACTCGCGATAGAAATTCTATTTTATATTTAATGTTAATATGGGCTATGGAAGTTTAGGCAGGTCATGAAATATTAGTAAGAGAAGGGTGTATCATTAGAGTTTTTAATAATAAATGTTCAACTCAAAATACAGCTAGTCTGACATAAGGTGCATATTCCCCTTCATAAACAACAATATATTGAAGTTTTCGTCGGAAAGTGAGGCTCTTTTAGGCGTTAAAATGTCTTTTCCCGTAGAAAAAAGGCGTTCGACTGCAGCACTTGACGGTATAGCGGTACTATATTTAATAAACAGATTTATTATTATCTGTTCTCCGAGGAATGCCGCATCGTTAAAAGAGTCTTTTGACTTCATGTCTAGCCACATTTTGACGAGACTTTGAGCTTTAGTTCTTAAAGATTTGTGACTTTTAGACTTTTCTTTACTTTGAGTGACCGAAATAAAAAAGTCTTCTTCATCTTCCGTACATGTCTGAACGTGTTTTTCGCGGCGCGGCACGGTCCGCACGCGGTGTCCTTGTGAATTGTAGGTACTTAATTAACGATTGAACGGACTTATGGCAAGTTAACGGAAGTTAATGTGTCCGTTAACATTTTTTAAAGTTAACTGAACAGTTAAATCGTTAAGCACTTTGTTAACTTCATTAATTAACGATTAACGGATTAACGAGTTAATGCCCACCTATGGTCGCTAGTATGCACTATTTTGACGTATATAAAAAGATATTTTTTGTGATGTAACTACAAATGTATGGTTTTCGGATTTTTCCCTTTACTTGTGCTGTAAGACATTGCTTCTTGCCAAATTTCAAGTTTCTAGGTCAACGGGAAGTATCCTATAGGTTTCGATTCCCTTGCGAGTGCAAAATCATTTGACAACAAAATTAGCTTTACTGTAAAAAGCGTGGAGTACTTAATATCAATACATAATACATATTTCATTTACTAGCTAACTGTAAACGTAGAGCTATTATGAGAATTTAAGTAGATAACACCCCACGCTTTATACAGTAAAGCTAATTTTGTTGTCAAATTATTTTGCACTAGCCGCCCCCCGCGGCTTAGCCCGCGTTTGTAATGATACACGGCAACAACAACAGTAGTGGAATCTTCATCAAGACCTAACAGCTACTTTTTCAGTCCACAGAAACTGTATTTTAAAAATTAGAATGTGTTAATCATTGACACCCCTGTACTTCCCCCCTTTCTACACCTTAGAAGACTATTTTAGTATCTCTACTCAACAAAAGAAACATGTCTGCCAAATTTCAAGTCTGGAGGTCTAATAGTTCCGGAAGGTATTATGATGACCTGTCAGTGACATTCATCCCCTATTTCACCCCCTTTAAATTTTTATTCTGAGACAAAAGGTTGCTTATATCCTTCTATCTCCTTGTCAAATTTTATCGAAATCTGTTCAGCGGTTTAGGCGTGAAAGCGTAAAAACTCACATTAGCATTTTATAATATTAGTTGGGATTTTTTAGTTCATAAAAGCGTGTTGTTTTAATTTTTTGTTAATTTTTTGATCGCACTGTAAAATGAACTGCGCGTCCTGTCTGCATCTGATAGCCTTGATTGTGGCCGATCGAAACGTCCGATTCTCCGTCGCAACGCATTACGACGTCGAACGCCTTTGACCGTTAAAAGCTACAGCTGCTAACATTGAATATCATATCATACTGTTGAATTTTCATTTATGACAAGTTGGCAATATCCATTTACAGCATACAGACTGGCTCATTATACAACTTCGAATGAAAAGACTCAAAAGAGGCAGCTCTCATTTTTAGGCTAGGATACGTTCCAGAAATATTTGGCATCAAACGAACCGCATTTATTTATTATTTATTTGTACAGCGGTACCCTCGACATACGAGCTTTATTCGTTCCGTAACCTTGCTCGTATCTCAAAGCAAATTTCCCCATTTAACTCTTCGATTCCCAGTGTCACTTGTAGGTGACAGAAGTTTAATATTTTTTTTCTACCACACGGAGATTTTATTTTAAATTCCACTACCATTGTTGCAAAGCCAATAAGTAAAACTATTAATATTTTTTTTCTGACCACACTAGCCAAATGTCATCTGTCAAATATAATCAGATGTTTCGCGCGAAATTCGAGCAATCTGAATTTGTGTAATCTCTTGCGATAAAAAGTGAAATAAAAACCGTAACTATTGTTATTTTTTCTTATTGCGTGTAATAAATGAATAAATAAGCTATTGCACACATGTTTTTATTGGCAAAAATAACTTTGAACATGTTTTTTACGACGTTGGAAATATGCCGTGTCACCTGCGGGTGACTGGGCATTATAATAACCGTTTACGCCGGAACGGAAGCTCTCAAAAGGAATATTTTTTCCCGTTTTTGCAACATTTTTTCAGTGATGCTCAGTTCATACTGGTCGTAGCTTGATATTATATAGCCTATAGCCTTCCTCGATAAATGGACTATCCAACGCAAAAATAATTTTTCAATTCAAACCAGTATTTCCTGAGATTACCGCATTCAAACAACCAAACAAACAAACAAACTCTTCAGCTTTATGATATTAGTATAGATAAGTGTTTTGTTTCTTTCAGATAAACTATTTTTATTATAAAGAAACTGATATATCTAAATATAAATAAATATTATTATAAACTCTGACGTTTTATTCCTACCGTAACAATAAAAAACAATCTGTGTCTGCTTCAAAGTCCTAATTTCACAAAAAAAGTTGAGGTAGTTTATTTTTTGTTTATATTTTTCCTTGTCATAACCAAATGTATATAAGGTATTTTATTTAAAAAGAAACCAAAAATCTTTATTAACTTGGACATGGGAATTGAAGAGTTAAATTAACTGAAATGCCATTAATCCGTTCCAGTCCCCAAAATGCTACCCCCGCTGTTTTTGTTACGTGTTTTTGGATAACTTTCTATCGCTGTTAGACAAAATCTTAAGACTGTCGCAACGCTCTGAATTTAAGCCACACTACGAGGCTAAAATATGCTCTCGCAAGGGTGCCGCTGTCAGTTAATTACTCTAAATTTTGGAAATATTTTGAAAATTTAAAAAGCTTTTTCGAAAGAGGAAGAGTCACTTTAGTTTTTTATCCTGATGATCCTAGTCAGGACATTTGAACAACATTTTCAAATTATTGTATTGTCATCGGTCCTTAATGCGTGTGCAAATTTTTTAATCAATCGGACGTCCTGAATTCGAAGAAAATTACGTTGAAAGATTTCGTCATATTGATACATACAGGTGAAGCCAATAAAATCATAACTCGTATCAAATATTTAGAATATGTTGCTAAGCTACTGACTTTTTTAAGGACTTTCTCCTAGGGATGTCGATATATTTTTTAAAAAATATCGATATATCGGTCCAATTTGAAAGACAACATTGGCACTCGAAGAAATTTAGTATACATATTGGCTCGCTTAATATAATCTCAAATAGCAATTAACGGACATTATTTCTAATAAATCAACTAATAAATATTTATCTGAAATCAAAAACAACGATAAGAATTTTTGTTGTTTATTAATTAAATGTCTAATACATTTAAGAGCAAATAATTTTAGAGATTAATCGAACAATTAATAAAGCCAGGGATGGTGAACCTATGGCATGCGTGCCAGTGGTGACATTCGACAGAAAATTGTTGGTACAGCATGAATTGAGGTGTAAATCAAAATAATTAAAAATATTCTAGATGTTGTAGAAATGAAATGAAATATTGCATGAATAGACAATTTGACTGTTTATTATTCCGAAAATATCGAAAAATCCGGTGAAAAAGAAACGTGTTTGATATGTGATTTATTCACTGTTGTTGTTTTTGGAACGCACTTAAAAGTGTTCCAAAAACATATGTAAAAATACATGTTTCTTTTTCAGTGAAGTTTTCGATTTGTTGGAATAATTAAACGGCCATAGTCAGTCGCGGTAGTACATACAAGTGTTGCTACTGGAAAAAAATATCGGTTTTCGATACTCGGAATTTTATATCGATATATTAAATATCGCCCAAAAATATCGATGTATCAAATAAAAAATATCGATATATCGATATTTGTCGACATCCCTACTTTCTCCTGGAAAATTCAAGTGTGCTATAATTCAATAATAAATCTCAGGTATTTGGATTAATAATACAACACAATCATTTGATTGATTATTTCATTTATAAGTTATGGTAATAACTAGCAAAATTTTTTAAATATTTTTTACTTCTTATAGTATCATTGAACTTGTATATATATGTATTTTTCAGAACCTGACGAAGACTAAATAAAGTAGTCGAAACGTAGCAAGATTAACAATAACACGATTGTTTTGTATTATTAATCCAAATACCTGAGATTTATTATTGAATTATAATAATAATTTTGGATGCGATATAATGTCTAATTCAAGTGTATACTCGATTGAGTGCATGGAAAAGGGTATGGGCCTAGTTTATTCATTGTACCTATATAATATGATACGGCATTAACTGAAACAAAAACAAAAAAAGTTTACAACTTTTTTTAGTCGTGCGTTTCGAGACGCATGCTGATATTGCAAAGTTTGTTTTTCTTTTGTTTTTACTTAGTGAATCCACCCTATAAATATTTAGGTGTTCCGTCATCCATGTAACACACGTGTTAACCGACTGCCCCCTCCCTAACCCCTTGATATTTGGTCGGATGTAAGGGCTTTTTGAAGTTCAAGGTTTTCACTAAAGCTTTGCACAGCTGCAAGGTCAGTGGCGGCTCGTGAATTGTATGAATTCTGATTCGACGAAATTTAATATACCGGGTGTCTCAGAAATCGCGCACCCAATTGTTGGGATCGAAAGAGAAAAATATTCTGAGCCCAAAAATCCATGTTTGGAAGTTTTTGATAACGTAGTTAATTAGTAATTAATTAATGAAAGTGACTAATCAGGAACGCGCTACAGGAGAATAAAAAGTGAGTGGGGAGGCAGTACGGGACGCGAGAGTGAGACGCCGGAGGGCCTTGACCAGACAGATGCGAAAAGTGGAAATCACTGACGAACGTTAATTAAGTTATTTTATTCATTAAAAATTATTAGTGTAGTTTAAAAAAAAATCGAAACTGGACTCAGACAAAAACTCTGAAAGGCTTTGATACAATAAATTTATTTATTTAGAAATATTAAAGCATTTTCATATTATAAATCCAACGATCGACATAGATAATTTTTCTCGCAAGCGTTGATCAAATTTATTTATTTATTCATAATTATTTGAGCAATCAAAAGAAAAAAGTCTAAATTCAATCGAATAGATGCTCAAAATGTCGTCCACTTCCCAATATCCGATAATGCTGAAATTTTGCACATACTTTTGCTTCTGAAGACAATACAATAAAGTGTATTGAATAGTGTAGTAGATCCAATATGGCCGCGACCACAAAAGCTAATTTTGTTGTCAAATTATTTTGCACTTTTTTGTTCATAAAAGCATGTTGTTTTAGTTTTTTTAGACACTAATTTTTAGTGGCGTCGGTCGGATGGCGGGACCTAGGGGTCGTACCAAAATTTCTCGACGTTTCATAACCTCCTAAACACTTTGGCAACATTTTTAAAAATGTTTATATATATATATATATATATATATATATATGTGTGTGTGTGTGTGTGTGTGTGTGTGCGCGGGCAATAACTTTCGAAAGAGTCAATTGATTTTAACGAAATTTGGCCCACGTGTTGAAATCCATCACCGCAAGAAGCCTATTTAAAATGAGCGTAATCGGGCCATTATAAGGGTAGTTTTTATGGGTTGAAAAACGTTTTTGGGCCCCAAAATACCGAAAAAATTCTCAGAATCGTTTCAAAATTGACATTTAACCCTCCAGTAGTAATTAAAAAGTGTCACTAAAATTTTAATAAAATCGGTTCGACTGGACCGGACTTAAAAATTTTATGAAAACACTACTTTGCAGATAGTGAATTATTTACTGAAAGTTGTATATAATTTGGTATAGAAGTTCGATTGATAATAATATTGCAATTAAGAAAAAAAAATGTTATTTTAAGGGGTGTATTAAGGAGTCAAATTTTTTATTTTGGCCAAAAACCAACTTAAGTTCGTATAATAGAGCCACACTGCCTGTATAAGCAAATACACTATATTGTCGGCAGGGTTTTGGCACTGTGACCTGGGTTTTTTTGAAATTGTATTGCAAAATCGAGTAAGAACCTGTTCTGACTGCGCTCAAACCTGGCTCTATAACTATGACTAAACACAGACATCGATTTTGTTTCCATTCTGATACTGATAATATTGAATGAACTTTCTGTTTGTTTATTAACCGAATTTGTTTTGTTTATTCGACAGGATATTGTTTCATTGTCAGCGAATTTTTTAAAACAAAACAAACAAAGTCAATTATAGATTTCATTTGTTTCCGCACGTTATTAAAAAGCCTATGCATATCAATTATTCTGAAATTGTTATTAATGGACTAAAAGCCAATTCAGACTAGCCGTTCTCGGTTACGATTCACCGGTCCGGTTCGGTTTTCGATTAATCTAGGCTGCTCACACTATCCCGATTCGGTTCTACGATTATTCTCGGTGCGCATGCGCAATTTCGAAATATGATTTGACGTTTGATGTGTAGTTAAACGTCAACAAAAACAGCTGGCTAGTCACGTGACTCCAGCAAGCGTTCTCATTGGCTACGGTTGCGAACGGTCCGGTTGAAATTAGAGCTGAACCTAAACGCTCGAACCGAACCGCAATCGGGAACGACTACGGCCTCATTGGTCGAGCTCCCAACCGGACCGGTGAATCGTAACCGAGAACGGCTAGTCTGAATTGGCTTTAACGCTGGGTGGCAGAAAAATTATCAGAAAATCTAATTTGACAATGACCTTGAAGCCGATTCCGACAGTGCTATTTTAGTTGAGTCAAAACTATATATAATACGTGTTCTATTGCTGTCACACACACACATAAATATTTCAATACCGATAAAAGCACTCACAATGGCAACGTTGCACTTTGATTCAAATGGTATTTTGGCAACAAATGCATCTCGTAGGTAAATTAAGAAATATGTGTCTCCAGTAAAAAAATAATAGTTTGAAGAAACTAAAACAACATGCTTTTATGAACTAAAAAATGCAAAATAATTTGACAAAAAAATTAGATTTATTGTAAAAAGCATGGGGTGCTATCTACTTAAATTTTCATAATAGCGCTACGTTTACAATTAGCTAGTAAATGAAAAATGTATTACCGATATCACTTCACGCTTTTTACATAGTAAAGCTAATTTTATTGTCTAATTATTTTGCATTTTTTAGTTCATAAAAGCGTGTTTTTTAATTTTTTTAAACTCTAATTTTCATTATAAGACTAAAACACAATATTGAACTTAACTATGAGGTAGGCAGTTCAACGTACGTCACTGTACAGCGTGTTAGCTTGCTTGCTGTAATATTTCAAGTTTTTTTATCCTGAAGGTCCCGGTCAGGAAAATGGGACAAACTTATTAAATTATTGTATTGTCATCGGTCCTTGATAAGTGTGCAAAGTTTCAATTTAATCTGACGTTTTGAAATGGGTGAATTACACATTCAAAGATTCCGTTACATACATTCAACAATTTTTTTTTATCCTGAAAGTCCTGGTCAGGTAATGGGACAAACTTATTAAATTATTGTATTGTCATCGGTCCTTGATAAGCGTGCAAAGTTTCAGTTTAATCTGACGTTTTGAAGTGGGTGAATTACACATTCAAAGATTCCGTTACATACATTCAACAATTTTTTTTATCCTGAAAGTCCTGGTCAGGTAATGGGACAAACTTATTAAATTATTGTATTGTCATCGGTCCTTGATAAGCGTGCAAAGTTTCAGTTTAATCTGACGTTTTGAAGTGGGTGAATTTCACGTTCAAAGATTCTTTTACAAACATGCAGGTGACGCTAATAAAAGCGTATTTAAAAATTCGTTTGGTGTGTCGCCGAGGAAAAAAGGTTGAGAACCACTGATTTCATCGTTCCGGTTCATCAGAAAATTGGTTGTCATTTCCAGACAAACTTTTAACTTTATATAAATATTTAATAACGTGATTGTTACTTTGATAATTAAAAATCTTCGAGAACTTTTTTCTACAGCTTAGATGAACGCCTACTTCTTGTGTTTACATTTTCCCAACGTAAACAAAACTGATCCTTTTGCCATCCTCTACAAAAATAAGAAAAACCCGGGTCGCAGTGCCAAAACCCTGCCGACAATATAGTGTATTTGCTTATACAGGCAGTGTGGCTTTATTATGCAAACTTAAGTTGCTTTTTGGGCAAAATAAAAAATTTGACTCCTTAATACACCCCTTAAAATAACATTTTTTTTCTTAATTGCAATATTATTATCAATCGAACCTCTGTACCAAATTATATACAACTTTCAGTAAATAATTCACTATCTGCAAACTAGTGTTTTTATAAAATTTGTAAGTCCGGTCCTGTCGGGCCGATTTTATTAAAATTTTAGGGACACTTTTTAATTACTACTGGAGGGTTAAATGTCAATTTTGAAATGATTCTGAGAATTTTTTCGGTATTTTGAGGCCCAAAAACATTTTTCAACCCCTAAAAACTACCCTTAAAATGGCCCGATTACGCCCATTTTAAATAGGCTTCTTGCGGTGATGGCTTTCAACACATGGGCCAAATTTCGTTAAAATCAATTAGCTCTTTCGAAAGTTATTGCCCGCACACATATATATATATATATATACGCTTATATATATATATATATATATATATAAATATATATATACATATATATATAAACATTTTTAAAAATGGTGCCAAAGTGTTTAGGAGGTTATGAAACGTCGAGAAATTTTGGTCCGACCCCTAGGTCCCGCCATCCGACCGATGCCAATAGTGTATGTTGCCATATGGCAAATACACTAAAAATAGACTATTTTATCTGTCACTGTAAATATTTGCACGCTTTTTCGCAGAATTCAAAGCTCACAACAAAAATAAATGCGTATAAATCTCGTCCATTTTCTTTTTTTATTTATATCTTTCGCATATAATCCGAGAGCTGTTAGACATTTTTGGGTAGGTATTTGAAGCACTGAAAATTTGTACCTCGTTAGTAATATCCGAATACAAAAATACAGACCTGGCTGAAAGGTAACGAAGCTTAACCGACCCTCAAATTTTTAATCACCTGGCAGGTAGAATGTCCCACCGAAACAACCTGTTATTTTATTATTAGTTACCACCTAATTATTCTGTTTAAATATCAAAGTGCCTCAAATATATTTTTTAAATTTTTCAAAACTATAATTTTGCAAACACCTGGCTAAGTTTTAGACTCAATTAAGAAATCGGGCTTTTTTATTTTTTTTCTCCTTAAGTACTGTGGCGTTTTAGAGTTTTAGGACCCCCCCAAAATAATAAATAGTTCGAGCCTATGTGCATTTTTTTCAAATAAATGTATTTTACTAGTGTCAATTTGACGAGCAAGTATAAGACACGAATTGCTTGGCAATATTGAATGTATCATTTGGCCGACAAAGAGGAATCGATTGTATCTAGCGCGTGTGTGAGAGAGAGGGTGTTTCGCGGCGTGTTTGAGTAGGCTGTCCAGTTTGAAAGTCGACTGATAACGTCAGACAGCACGGGGACGGAGAACTGTACACACACCAGATAGAGGTGTCACCGTAGTTTTGATGCTATGATAAGGTTGATTGTTGGAGACAAGTTTTGGACAGCTTTTGTTGTTAGGATTGTTATTGTTCGAGTTGTTTCTTTAGGATAGCTGATTGTTGTTGTTAATAGGGATACATTTTTGTATTTTTTTGGATGTTTTACTGGTCGTTGTTTTGGTTGTTGGTGTTGTACGCTGCTATTGTTGCCGGCTTTAGTGGTTGTAAATAGGAGGGCGTTTTGATCGTCACTTATTTGATCATCTGCGATCTAAAATTCTAGAACAAAATCTATTGTAGCTTTTGTGTTCAGTGGCGTGACATTTTAAATTTTTCGCCAGTGTTAGTTCTGTTGTTATTTTTTGTTGATCATTTTTATCCGTTATTATTTATCATCGTTATTTATTGTTGTTTTAGTGTTGTTATTGATTTCTTACCTGGCGACAGTTTAATCTATTTCGAGTTTGTGTTCTTATTTCACAAAAGCCTTGTGCAGTTGTGTTTTTTTATTTATGTCCGTATTGTTTATTTATTATTTTATTATTTATTATTTAGGGACTGCTGCAATTTTAGTGCACCTCGTTGGACCTAGAGGCGGATCGTTAATCAGAGCGTTAAGCGGTCCTGGCGTCCATTATTTTTTAATCATCTAGTCGGTGATTACGTCTCTGATTTTTCTAGTCAACGGTGGCCGTAGTCCCCCTGTAGTTTTAGGGTAATAAGTGTTTTTGTTTTGTCTACTTAAATAGTGTTTGTTAATTGTCATGTGGTAGGTGGTCGGGTTTTTTTTTTTGAGGGAAAGGAGTAAGCGTCGAACTCCTGTTGAGCGTAGCTTACTCCTCCGTTTAGTGTCTGTTTTGTGTATCATATTTTTAAGATGAATTCTAATTCAGAGCAAGTATTTCGAATCACGACCCAGCGCCGCTGAGAAATCTAGCTGCTGGTTGCAATTAGGTCGGGTTAAACCTATTACCATTGCTTGATCTGACATTTTCGTCATACAAATTTGGCGCCTAGCAACGTGGGGCCCGAGTTAAGAAAAATTGTGGAGCACATTTTGGAGCCTGAGATCTTTTTTCCTTTTGTTTTTTGATTGGGTCGCATTGTTGGCGGTTAAAGTTTATTGAAGTTTGTTATTTCTTGTTGGTTGTTTATTATTTATTTTTTATTTACTCCGGTTCGTTGAAATTTGAGTTAGTGCTGTATTAGTTGAAAATTATCTCGCAATGGACATCTCCTATAACATTGATGTGGACTATTTACTCAGTTATGAGGTCAATTATGAATTGACTATCAGAGGTTTAGGGAGTGGTGGCGACGATGTCAGTAGACGCAAGTGTCTACGCAGATTGTTGGCCTCTGATTTAAAACGTTTGGGGGTTGAATATGTGAATAATAACTTTGATCGTGAGAGTGATGGAGCAGAAATTGATGCTAGTTTAACGTCAATAGGTTCATTAGTTGAGTTGTTTGGCGGTCTTGTGGATGCATCTTATTACGAAATCCGAAGCCGACTGAATCATCTAAAAGGTCGACTGATAAGAATCCCTACTACTGACCCTAATGTGAGCATTTTTAAAAATGACAGGCTTATTTCGACGCTAGCATTAGAAGATGACTTTTTGATGAAAATATCTGATACGTCGCCGGCTGAGGGGGGTCCTGTAGTGGTCGAGTCCGACCGGCCCATTGTTTCACCTACGGATAATGTCGCCGCTAGGATTCCCATTGCGGATATGACCGAGGTTTCGGCTGACAGTAATCACACAGCTCACGTTAATTCGCCTTGTCAACATTATAATATTAAACTTTTTAAATGGGGAATCTCATTTGATGGCAAACAATCGGTGTTTGACTTCTTGGAGCGTATTGAGGAGATGAGAGTAGCCCGTCGTGTGTCCAAAAATGATCTTTTCCAATCTGCAGTTGAACTGTTTTGCGACGATGCTCTTCGCTGGTTTCGAACCATGAAATTTAGTTTTCATGATTGGGATTCCCTTGTGCAAGCGTTGAAGTCACATTTTTTGCCTCCGGACAGTGATCATAATCTCTTGCTGGAGATTTATAGCCGGAAACAAACACCTCAGGAGAAAGTGATTAACTTCATAACTGGTATGCTGACTTTAATGGGTCGATTGTGTGTCCCCTTATCCGAAGAAGAACAAGTGAAAAACATCACCCGAAATCTCTTGCCAAGCTATCGTCAGCACTTATTGTTAGTTAAGCCAAAAACACTCGAACAGCTATCGAGCATGCTATTAGAGTTTGAGCCCAACATTGCGTCCAATAATGAGCCGACTAAGCCCAAAAGAGATTTGGGGTCTTTGGATCCGCCTGAATCACCGAATACGGCGTCGAGGGTACTATGTTGGAATTGTCGTGGAGTCGGACATATTAGTTTCAATTGTGAAAAACCAAGGACCAAATTCTGTTTTGGTTGTGGGAAGCCAGGAGTGACGCGTTATGGGTGCTCGCAGTGTCAGGGAAACGCCTAGAAGGGAAGTCGTTGGGTCGGCACTTCCCCGACATTCATAAAGCGGCCTACAATTCTGCGAAAAATAATGAGTCCTGGCGGAAATGGCTTCTGACAGTAGCTGATTTTTGTCGAGCATCTAAACCTCAAGTATCCATGAATCCTTTGTTGGTGATGAAACCTTGTGACAATAGGCCCTACATTGCTGTCAAAGTTTATGGGGATGATTATACTGCGTTACTAGACTCTGGAGCTAGTGATTCTGTGCTTGGTAGACAGGGTTTGAACATAGTGCAGAAGTATTCCTTGCAAATTCAAGATTGCACTGACAAATTTATCAGTACTGCTGATGGGGTGAACCAGCTTATTTCTGGCTATGTTATGCTGCCTGTATCTGTGGGACATTGTGTTCGGTTATTAAAAGTTTTAGTGGTGCCGTCTTTGTGTCATCGTTTAATTTTAGGGAGCGATTTTTGTCGTTATTTTAAGTTGAAGTTGGATTTTAGCACCAATTCATACATAGTTGGAGAAGAAACAATTTGTGTTTTGAATGGAGAGTCGATTCCGTCGGGGAAGGAAGGTGAGGAAGTTGTGGCAGTACAAGGTAGAGTGGAGTTGGGTAGTTCTCAGGCTAGTCAATTGAAGCAGGTGATAACGAAATTTAAGAAATTATCTTGGAGAAATGGAACTAAGCTCGGACGAACGGACAAGATAACGCATTGCATCGATACAGGTGATGCTCGTCCAATTAAACAACGACAATATCAGCTGTCACCGTATATGTTGAATCACCTCTATAAAGAGTTAGACGAGATGCTGAAGTTAGGAGTGGTGCAACCGTCGTCGAGCCCCTGGTCGTCACCAGTGTTGTTAGTAAAAAAGTCTACAGGAAAGTTTCGTTTGTGTTTTGACGGCCGAAAATTGAACGAAGTGACAAAAAAGGATGCTTACCCACTACCTCGCGTTGACCATATTTTAAATAAATTATCTGGTGCTAATTATTTGTCTAGTGTCGACTTAAAAAGTGCATTCTGGCAAATTCCGCTTGAGTCAACGTCTCGTGAAAAAACCGCTTTTAGTGTGCCTGGCAGGGGATTATTTGAATTTGTTGTAATGCCTTTTGGTCTGAATAATGCCCCTCAAACGCAACAGAGGTTGATGGACATGGTGTTGGGACCTGAGCTAGATCCATTTGTGTTTGTGTACTTGGACGACATAATAATTGCAACTCCTACCTTTGAGAAACACCTGGAAGTCTTGACAGAAGTATTTAAACGTTTGGATACCGCTCGATTGACTATTAACGCTGACAAATGCAAGTTCTGTTTTCCTTCCCTTGATTATTTGGGTTTTGTGGTTGATCGGCATGGATTGAGAACGAATCCGGACAAAATCTCGGCAATGATTAATTACCCCCGACCAGAAAATACGACTCAGGTGAAAAGGTTTATTGGCATGTGCTCTTGGTACCGTCGTTTTATTCCAAATTTTTCTACTCTTACTGCCCCCATTACAGCGTTGATAAAAGGTCGCAAGAAGGGACACCGTATTGTGTGGAGTGAGGAAGCGGAGAAAGTTTTCGATGAAATTAAAGAAGTGCTTGTTTCTTCCCCGGTTCTCACTAGTCCTGATTTTAACAGGATGTTCACTGTCCAGTGCGACGCTTCGAATGTAGGTTTGGGATGTGTTTTAACACAACAGAATGACGACGGTATCGACGTACCCATCGCTTATGCCAGTCGTACGCTATCTGCTGCTGAACGTAATTACACGGTTACTGAGAAAGAATGTTTGGCTGTGCTGTTTGCCATTGAAAAGTTCCGCCCTTACGTGGAAGGTGTTCGGTTCCGTGTAATTACTGACCATCATTCTCTTCTGTGGCTCCATAATTTAAAGGATCCAGTAGGCCGGTTAGCTAGATGGGCTGTAAAGATGCAGCAGTTTGATTTTCAGTTGGAGCATCGGAAGGGTTCGCTCAACGTTATTCCAGACGCCTTGTCTCGAGCTCATAAGGAGTCGTGTTTTCTGGAGCTCAACGAAGAGGACATTGAAAATGATCGCTGGTATCAAAACATGATCAGAATAGTGGAAGCTCACCGTGATACTTTCTCGAACTGGGATATTATTGAAGGTCGGCTGTACAAGTTTGTTCCCTCCGACGTTGGATTTCGTAATCCGACTGATTGGAAATTAGTGGTTCCTGCTCGTCAGCGGCGGGAAATAATTCGTTCTTGTCATGCTGTGCCTACAGCTGCACATTTGGGAGTGTTTAAGACCACTAACAGGATATGTGACCTTTATTATTGGCCTAAAATGCGCCGGGAAATAAAGCAGTATGTGCTTCGATGTCGGATTTGTGCTGCTCAGAAAATGTCTAATCAATCGAGGCCCGGCTTTATGGGTAAGGCTAAGCGAGTGTCACATCCTTGGCAGCTAATTGCAGCGGATATTATGGGCCCTTTCCCTAAATCTACCAGTGGAGCATCTTATCTTCTGGTTGTCACAGATTGGTTCACCAAATTCACTCTGCTTAAACCTTTAAGGCAGGCAAATGGTGCGTCAATAGCACAGTTTTTGGAGGAGAACGTTTTTCTACTTTTTGGTGTGCCGCAAATTTTAATGTGTGACAACGGCTCGGAGTTCGTCAATAATCGTATGAGGGGTCTTACTGACCAATATGGCGTTAAAATCTGGTCTAATGCCCGTTATCACGCACAAGTAAATTTTGTAGAACGATACAATCGCACAATTGGGACGGCAATTCGGTCTTTTCTGGATAGTGCGAATCATCGAGAGTGGGACAAGGATATTCAAAAGATAGCATTTGGTTTGAGGACAGCCGTGAGCGAATCTACGGGTTTCTCTCCTGCTTATTTGAATTTTGGTCGTTTCGTGCCCTCTAGAGGCTGCTACTATGGTCGGTTGGATGACATGGACGAAGTAGATTTAGATGCGATTCGAGCGTTTCATGAGCGGGAATTGGAGGAATTGCCGGAAATCTACAAGGACGTAAAAAGGAAACTGAGGGAAGCATACGATAGGAACGTGCGGCAATATAATAAGGGCAAGCGCGCGGCTGATGTTTATAATGTGGGAGATAGGGTGTGGAAGCGACATCATCTAATATCATCTAGTGCCAAGCAGGTCGCCTCTAAGTTAGCTCCAAAATATTCCCTTGCGGTAATAAAAGAGGTAATCTCCCACCTTGTTTATGAGTTAGCCGATGATGATGGAACTAGTCTAGGTCGATGGCATGTCAAAGACTTAAAGCCCTGTCTTGATGTTCCATCGGAGTCTTCCGACTCAGAGTAGTTGTCTCCTGTCCGCGCCAAGAAAAAAAATGTTCGCCGGCTCACATTTTTTATACCAGGAAGAGGGGGAGTGTGGCGTTTTAGAGTTTTAGGACCCCCCCAAAATAATAAATAGTTCGAGCCTATGTGCATTTTTTTCAAATAAATGTATTTTACTAGTGTCAATTTGACGAGCAAGTATAAGACACGAATTGCTTGGCAATATTGAATGTATCATTTGGCCGACAAAGAGGAATCGATTGTATCTAGCGCGTGTGTGAGAGAGAGGGTGTTTCGCGACGTGTTTGAGTAGGCTGTCCAGTTTGAAAGTCGACTGATAACGTCAGACAGCACGGGGACGGAGAACTGTACACACACCAGATAGAGGTGTCACCGTAGTTTTGATGCTATGATAAGGTTGATTGTTGGAGACAAGTTTTGGACAGCTTTTGTTGTTAGGATTGTTATTGTTCGAGTTGTTTCTTTAGGATAGCTGATTGTTGTTGTTAATAGGGATACATTTTTGTATTTTTTTGGATGTTTTACTGGTCGTTGTTTTGGTTGTTGGTGTTGTACGCTGCTATTGTTGCCGGCTTTAGTGGTTGTAAATAGGAGGGCGTTTTGATCGTCACTTATTTGATCATCTGCGATCTAAAATTCTAGAACAAAATCTATTGTAGCTTTTGTGTTCAGTGGCGTGACATTTTAAATTTTTCGCCAGTGTTAGTTCTGTTGTTATTTTTTGTTGATCATTTTTATCCGTTATTATTTATCATCGTTATTTATTGTTGTTTTAGTGTTGTTATTGATTTCTTACCTGGCGACAGTTTAATCTATTTCGAGTTTGTGTTCTTATTTCACAAAAGCCTTGTGCAGTTGTGTTTTTTTATTTATGTCCGTATTGTTTATTTATTATTTTATTATTTATTATTTAGGGACTGCTGCAATTTTAGTGCACCTCGTTGGACCTAGAGGCGGATCGTTAATCAGAGCGTTAAGCGGTCCTGGCGTCCATTATTTTTTAATCATCTAGTCGGTGATT
Organism: Venustoraphidia nigricollis; assembly: GCA_034508555.1. Lineage (NCBI taxonomy): Eukaryota > Metazoa > Arthropoda > Insecta > Raphidioptera > Raphidiidae > Venustoraphidia > Venustoraphidia nigricollis. The sequence continues at coordinate 5,475,527 of JAVRKA010000016.1, forward strand.
ACGTCTCTGATTTTTCTAGTCAACGGTGGCCGTAGTCCCCCTGTAGTTTTAGGGTAATAAGTGTTTTTGTTTTGTCTACTTAAATAGTGTTTGTTAATTGTCATGTGGTAGGTGGTCGGGTTTTTTTTTTTGAGGGAAAGGAGTAAGCGTCGAACTCCTGTTGAGCGTAGCTTACTCCTCCGTTTAGTGTCTGTTTTGTGTATCATATTTTTAAGATGAATTCTAATTCAGAGCAAGTATTTCGAATCACGACCCAGCGCCGCTGAGAAATCTAGCTGCTGGTTGCAATTAGGTCGGGTTAAACCTATTACCATTGCTTGATCTGACATTTTCGTCATAGTACCTACTAAATTTCAAGGTATTAGAAATTTAAAAAGCCTCATGAGCTTTTTATTGCGAAAAAAATTTTGCTAATTTAAAAATTTGAGAGTCGATATAGCCCCGCTACCCTTCAGCCATGTCTGTGATCTTGTATTTGGATATTACTAAAATGGTATTGTACAAATTTTCACAGTGCCTCAAAAACCTACCCAAAAATATCTAACAGCTCTCCTACTATTAATGCTCGCCTACTACGATTTGCCTCGTTTTGATTTGACCTTTTTAAACAGTTGAATGAGTGAATGAATTTTCAATTTTATGTGAAATTATTTATTGTTTTTCCTGGAAAATTTATGACGGGAGTGAGTTGATATTTGAAACAAATGCATGTACGGAACGTTGAATAAAATCTTTTAAAAATTTTAACTCAATCGGTTAACGGGAAGTAAGTATAAAATCTGTCGCAAGATTTGAAAAAACTCAGATCGCAGTGCCAAAACCCTGCCGACAATATAGTGTTTTTACAAATACAGGCAACGTGTTTTTATTGTGCGAACTTAAGGCTGTCGGAATGCTCTGAATTTTGTTTGTGCTGAGACCCAGCGGTAAGGGTTGAGGTAGACAAAAAACATATTGTGGGTGTGGCCTTCTTTAGCTCTGTCTCGCTCAAATCATACGCACGTTTCAATTTTTGGCTGGTGCCAACTACGAGGCTAAAAAATATTATTGCAAGGGTGCCGTTGTCAACTGTTTACTCTAATTTTTGGAAATATTTTGAAGATTTAAAAAACTTTTCCGAAAAAGGAAGAGTCACTTTAAGTTTGTGATGGAACAGTTTTGTGAAATAAATACGAATAAGGTTATAGTGTGACATTGAAAACGTGTGTTTTTTTAGCACAATTAATGTCAACTTTTTTCTAGTAAATCGTACAAAAATTACAAAAGTAGTCCATTAGAGACCTAGATTTGTCCTTTATCTTCCTTATAGAGAAAGAATTTTTGCAGAATGTTGACGAATAAGTCTACAATCAGTTGACAGCCGAAGCTCTATTTTTGGCTTAAATTCAGAGCGTTCCGACAGTCTTAAGTGTTCTTTTGAGCAAAATAAAAATTATAGCTCCTTAATACACCCCATAAAATTGTTTTTTTTTTTGAAGTTTTTATTAGAACATCAGTTAGAAATACACTTTACGTTTTTTTAGCGGGCCGTAAGTAGTTAATGGACACCTTTCTGTGATGTATTTTTAGTTCGCGAATATGAAATAAATAAAAAAAAATAAGTTAATTACTAGATTTATTCCTCTTATCAAAAATAGTTGTTATGCGTGGTGACATTTGAAGTGAAAGATGCTTTAATAGATGTTAGTTTTTAGTACTAAATTATGAATATACATGTTGCTATTAGCGAAAGAATTTTCGGAATCTGTTCAGTAGTTCCCCTACAAACATACAAACAAATTTTACTTCGTTATATTCGTATAGATTGTGCTAAATTGTATAAAATACTGAGAAACGTCAAATAAGATGAAATGGTGGAAGTGCCGGTTTTGGTGGTTGGAGAACGCGTCTCCAGTCTCTTTTGCAAGCTTTTTTCATTTAAAAAAAGGAAATTAAAAACAATTTTTTTTAATTTGCTTTTATTAAAATCTATTTATAGAAAACAAAAAAAATATTTATTTAAGTTTAAAATTCATTACAAAAGCGTGAGTCGTAAGTAATTATAGAATTTCCGACACATGCTTTTATAATTATGAACTAAAATGAAATTGTTTTTTAGTGTATTTGCCATATGGCAACATACACTATTGGCGTTGGTCGGATGGCGGGACCTAGGGGTCGGACCAAAATTTCTCGACGTTTCATAACCTCCTAAACACTTTGGCACCATTTTTAAAAATGTTTATATATATATGTATATATATATATTTATATATATATATACGTATATATATATATATATATATATATATATATATATGTGTGCGGGCAATAACTTTCGAAAGAGTTAATTGATTTTAACGAAATTTGGCCCACGATTTGAAATCTATCACCGCAAGAAGCCTATTTAAAATGGGCGTAATCGGGGCATTTTAAGGGTAGTTTTTAGGGGTTGAAAAATGTTTTTGGGCCCCAAAATACCGAAAAAATTCTCAGAATCGTTTCAAAATTGACATTTAACCCTTTAGTAGTAATTAAAAAGTGTCCCTAAAATTTTAATAAAATCGGCCCGACAGGACCGGACTTACAAATTTTATCAAAACACTGGTTTGCAGATAGTGAATTATTTACTGAAAGTTGTATATAATTTGGTATAGAGGTTCGATTGATAATAATATTGCAATTAAGAAAAAAAATGTTATTTTAAGAGGTGTATTAAGGAGTGAAATTTTTTATTTTGCCCAAAAACCAACTTAAGTTCGCGAAATAAAGCCACACTGCCTGTATAAGCAAATACACTATATTGTCGGCAGGGTTTTGGCACTGCGACCCAGGTTTTTTTTTATATTACATTTGTAATAGTAGTTGTTTTTTTTAAATTATTTTTTGTATCCATTTCCTTTAAACTACTTTTTTGGTTTATACAATTACTTATTTCGACTTCGACCGATAGAAAAAAATCAAGGTGAATTTAGAAGTTTCCGTTTGACGAAAATACTAACAATCACAGTCCCATTATAAGGATAACTTTAAAAATGCTGAAAATATGATTTCGACATCTTTAAACTCAACGGCGATATTCACATTTTTGTACTCGAGACCACAAACGAAACTGATCGTCGTCTGGTCGGCCATTATGACGTCCCACGGCACACTGTGTCATATATAGTATAGTAACCAATGAGGTAGAGTTGGGTAACTCAGATCTGAACCGGTTCAAAGAGCCGACTCCGACAGAAGATCCGTGAGAGCCGACTCACTTTTTTTTGAGCCGACGAATCAACGGATCCGCATAACATTTAACACATAGAAGCACATTTTACACTTACGTATCAGTTCTTGCTTTGATGCATGTGTCAGCTCAAATGACTCATGCATCACATGTTTGGCTATGCATTCTTGATTCTATACAGGTCGTGGTATGATTGACTGAACTAGGTAACTCAGTGGCAGACTGCAGTAACGTATTCAGAACTCGGCTCTTTTTGATCCGGTTCAGTGAGCCGGCTCACATACGGGATCCAGATGCAAAGATGCAGATCACTAAAAAGACCCGTTTTTCCATCTCTACAATGAGCTGTAGATATGGAGATCTAGTCTGGACTGCGCAAGGAAAATGACATAAAGAAATACTGTTCGACAGATATGTCGATATATTTTTTTAAACAATGTATTTGTTAATTATTGATTTGCTTAGTAATTACGCTCTTTTTTTAAGAAAAAATATTCCTCTGTAATAGTCATAGGGACCCCATTATCCTAAAGTGTCCAGGGCCTCCAATAGGATAAAGACCGTCCTGACAACGAAGACGGTGTGGGCTGGAGCATTGTCATGGTGGAGCTTCTGCCGTCACAAAAAATTCAAAAACAAGTTGGACGCGAATTCCGCCTGATGCGTTGCTTACCTTATCCCCCCCACCATACAAATCCTGTATACCGTGTTTATCGCTTTCTCTTTTCTGTCGATTTGCATGCCCACTCTATATTTACAGCTCAATGATAGTAACTAATAAATAATTAATAATAATTAAAATATATTTAGATTTGTCAAATTTACTATTTACATCTATTCAACTGTTAATTTTCTGTTGCCTTCATAACTAGCTATATTATTACAGTAGAATCCGTTTATTATGACTCCGCCTATATTGACCAACCGCCATTATGACGTAATTACACAACGAGGTTTGGTTTTCATATAAAATTCTTTGTAACAAAGTCGGATGTAATGACTTCGCTTACAGTGACATGTCGCTTATTATGACCCATTTTTAATAAATTTTGTCCGTTTATAGTGACCGATATGATTCTTTACACCTTCGGCAATGTTCGTTGATTCCCGACGACGTTCGGCACGTGGCTTGTTTTTGTTTTGAATCTCAGTGAGTAATTGATAGTTGAACGTCACGCATTGTTTTTAGTGATATCCTATGTAAAAATGTCATCTCAACGTCGTAAAGCATTTACGATTGAGGAGAAAGGTGAATAATATGCAGATTAGAAAATGGAGAATCAAGCTCATCTCTCGCAGAGGAATTGGGCGTGGGTCATTCGACAATCTCAATGATTTTCAAAAACATGAACCGGATTAAGCGATCGTTCAATTCAAATGTTTTGAAACCGAAGAGGCTTCGAAAATCGCGCAAGAAAATGTTGATCAAGCGTTAATTCAGTAGTTTAAAATTACGCGAAACAAAGGAATACCCGTCAGCGGCCCTATGCTACCTAAAAAAAGAAAGTTTTTTTTCACAAAAATGCTTTGTATGACGTCCGCTTAGTATGACGTGTTTGTCAATTCCCTTCGATGTCATTATAAACGGATTCCACTGTAGTTACAATAAATATGACGCTTGACGTCCACCACACTGAGTATGGCATAGCGCGGAAAACTGTCAAATTTAAACTTGGAAGTAGCATAGCTTTGTTATTTTTTAAGATATACCAAAAATTCTTTCGTCATTAATTTTGAAAGTTTTTGGACTATGATTAAGAGTAAAAATAAATAAAATGGGAAACGTCCTAATTCTAGTTTTAGGTTAAGGTGCTTAGGTGACTCTTTGAATGTTACACTTCATTGTGCGTGGGTTGTTTGTGCAAAGGCAACAAAGACAATAATTATTTAAGGTTATGTTATGTGCTGACGACGATAACATTTACTGCTGATAGACGCGTAATGACTTAAGAGCAAACAGGCTTTGCTGAAGCAGAATAATAATATATGCTAATTACAAAGCGGGCATTAACGCACCCGATACCATAAAACTTGTATAAATGGAACGCGAAACAGATCGCTCAAGCCGTAGTCAATTAAAAGACGCTGCACAGGAGGCTGATTTTGCCGTTGGATTCGCTGCTGGGCTTGTGCTGGCTGCGATTACTTTACAAGCATAAAAAGCTGGAAATTCAAAGACCCTCCCCCCCTTCTTTGGTCGTACGCGTCGGTTACAATCAGCGTTGCCAGATTTTTTTTTTGCCAAGTCGGGATTTTGAAACTTTTTGAGTGAAAAGAGCGGAATTCTTTCGTCGAAAGCGGGACATAGAAAAAAAACGTATATAATCAGAAGTTTTTAAATATTTATCTTTTTATTTGAGTTCAAATTACGTTTACGTGACAATAGATAGCAAAAATAGCCATAGAAAATGTGTTTTAATAAAAATATGGTATTTTAAAACAGATTTACCTTATCGTTAAATAGTTGAGTCTTATTCGTCTTCTGAATAAAAAAAAAATAAAAAAACCAGAAATAAAATCAAAAAACCCGGGTCGCAGTGCCAAAACCCTGCCGACAATATAGTGTATTTGCTTGTATAGGGTCGTGTGGTTTTATACTTTTATTATGTGAAATTAAGTTTGTTTTTGGGCAAAATAAAAAATTTAACCCCTTAATACACCCCTTAAAATAACATTTTTTTTCTTAATTGTAATATTATTATCAATCTAACGTCTACACCGAATTAAATACACCCTTCAATAAATAAGTCACTATCTGCAAATTAGTGTTTTCAAAAAATTTGTAAGTCCGGTCCTGTCGGGCCGATTTTATTAAAATTTTGGGGACACTTTTTAATTACTACCAGAGGGTTAAATTTCAATTTTGAAACGATTCGGAGAATTTTTTCGGTATTTTGGGGCCCAAAAACATTTTTCAACCCCTAAAAACTACCCTTAAAATAGCCCGATTAGGCCCATTTTAAATAGGCTTCTTGCGGTGATGGATTTCAACACGTGGGCCAAATTTCGTTGAAATCAATTAACTCTTTCGAAAGTTATTGCCCGCACACATATATATATATATATATATATATATATATACGCTTATATATATATATATATATATATATATATAAATATATATATACATATATATATAAACATTTTTAAAAATGGTGCCAAAGTGTTTAGGAGGTTATGAAACGTCGAGAAATTTTGGTCCGACCCCTAGGTCCCGCCATCCGACCGACGCCAATAGTGTATGTTGCCATATGGCAAATACACTAAAAAGTTTTATTCATTAGAAAAATATGGCGTTTCAAACAATAGTCTGAGGAGTGAGTGTTATAAATTACAACGTACAATAAGAGAATAATTATTTACGCACGGACGAGTTATCCCCGAAAAGCGAGACTGAGTCTGTCCCGCGCGGGACATTTAATTTTGATTTAAAAATCGGGACGTCCCGCCAAAATCGGGACGTCTGGCAACGCTGGTTACAATACTAGTCAATTCCTGTTCTATTATAAAAGTTTCATGGCCTACTGCATGCGGTAAGCGAAACCGTAAATGGAATATCATCATCGACAAGATTGCGAAGCGATTATTCTGTGCCCTCAAGGCATTGCAGCTTATGGCAGACGTTTGTTAAAATTATAATATAGCGACACGATTATCCGACTGTTTTTTTTTTTATATAAAAAAGAATATTTTGGAAAATGCCCAACCAGTGGCGTAATTACACCATTTGTGGCCCGTGGCAAAATCATCGGATGGGGCCCTTCCTCAATGTAAAGAAGCTCAACCAACGTTGTATCTTTTTCTGACAAATGCGTTCAAATCTTGATACATTTTTTTGTTCAATTTGTGTATGTCCTTTAGCAGGCAACTTAATTGAATACAAAACTAATAAACTATATATGCTATATGCTATAACGTGATTTTTCTGTTATAATGGTATGTTTTTCATGTCAGTTTATTATTCTACGAGATTTATTTTTCCAAGAAAGTTTTGTAAAAAAATTCTTTTTCTAAACTTTGTAGTTATAAAAATATTTTGAAAATAAAACAAAAACCAACTGTCCTTTCGTTCTAAAGATCTGAAATTATATTAGGAAAAATCAGGTCTTGAAATAAATTAAATAAAAAGGATCAGGTGAAAAGACCAATTTTTAGGTACGTTTTTATTCGATATAAACGTCGTATATCGAATAAAAACGTACCTAAAAATTGGTCTTTTCACCTGATCCTTTTTATTTGATTTGAAATTAGTTAGCTGACAAGCATGCTTTAGTTAATATTTATATGTGAAACCATATTATGTAACACAAACGAATAGCAAATATTAGCCGTTATCCGTGTCACTACACGGGTTAACAGAAACTGTATTTTAATTTTTATAATAGGTATGTCCAATGTCAGTCTTTTCGAAATTGGAATGGTCGTATCGCCCTATTTGGAAAATTATTATCGCTCGTAACTTCAGTGGGAAATGTGGATGTAATTTCATATATCGCTATATCTACTTCTGAAATATTTCACATTTTTTTCGCGTAAAAACAATACCTGTGTCAATTTGTCACCAAATAAAATATATATGAGCCTCTTAACCACATAGATTTCGGTGGTTTCGAATCGCGTATACAGAATGTTGCAAAAAACGCTTACACTATCTTCAACAGAATAATAAGTGTTCATCTTTAAAGTTCAGTTCCAGATATATGTTATAATAGAAAATAGTATCACGGGTAATTGGAATAAAAATAAATCAATTTAAACACTCATTGATTGCAACGTTTCGTCTTTTATTTAATTAAGACTTTTTCAAGCTCTCAATATGCTTAAATGATAATAATTAAACTATGATATAATAAGCAATTTCGCATTACAAAAAGCACTTAAAAATTGAAAATTGTAGAAAATAATATAAAAAAAGAAAAGTCTTAATTAAATAAAAGACGAAACGTTGCAATCAATGAGTGTTTAAATTGATTTATTTTTATTCCAATTACCCGTGATACTGTTTTCTATAATAATAAGTGTGTTTGATATTATGCTCCACTCTAAAAAAAATGGTAACACTTTTGACACTATTGAAATACGAATATGTTCGGCTTACATCAGCGCCATCGTGTAAATTTTTGTGGTACTTATATTATTGCCGACGGGTGATAATCGACTGTTACCTCAAAAGTTCGTGAGATATGGCGCTATATGAGTATTCTTGAATTTTTTTTCTGCAATGTTTCATAAACTTTCTTTCTTACATGTTAAAAACTTTAAATCTTCCATCGGCCCGAGCAAAGCTCGATCTTCCAGATATTGTATCATAGATTATAGACGCTAAACAGTTAAAAACATCAGCGTACTTATGTATTAATCCTGTGGAAATATTTCTACGGTTATACTAACTTCGCGACACCGCCTCGTCCATGTATATTTTAATTTGACCTCTCATAAGTGGCTTTCATTTAAAGTGCCCATTGCGGGATTTCTTTCACTTCGTTCGCTCAATCGAGTTAACACGAGACATTAAATCCGTTTTTATAAGCGTTTATTTAACTTGACTTGTTATTCGTTAATAGATTGTAAACCTATGCCGGGTTGCACAAAACATTGTCAAAACATTTAATTTGACAATGACCTTAGATTATGATCACATAATTACGATTTTTATACATGCAGGAGCAGTCTAATGTCATTGTCAAACTCTCTGTCATGTAGAACATTAGATTGTACTCACACAAAAATAAATCTAAATAGAAAAATAATAGTTGTTTCTTTGATTGTGAATTGATCAAGATGCCTAATACAGTTTTGCGTAGACAAGCACGAAAAATAATTGTTTGGTTGACTTTATGCAAGGAATTAGACCTTTAGATTAATGAAAAATTAAAAAATTAAAAATAATAATATAGCGTGAGTTTGTAGTTTTTCAATCGACTGTACCTGCGTATGCCTCCATTTGCATCTAACTTCAGAACCTTTTAGAACCGTGGCGCCTATTATAATCTGCTATTAGAAGCTTCTATTTTGTTTTTGGGAACAGCCTGTATAGACAATGGCATTTTTATGAAATCACTCGTCCGTGGCGCTGAAATATTTCACAATAAAAACAACGCGCGGCAGTTGAATTTCTGTTCAAGGAATTCCTCCGTGTCGTTATAATGCCTTCCCCTCGGGAAATCACTGTTCCACCGAGCTCTCTGCCAGTGAATGTAGTTTCATGACCCTCGTACACGAAAATACAGGCTGTTCCTTAATTTACAGTGAATTTATTTCAGTTAAGAACATGGCAGAAATTTTAGTCCAAGAGCTATTCAGCATTTTTGGGAAGGTATTTGAGGCACTGTGAAAATTTGTACAATAACTCTTTAGTAATATCCGAATACAAAAACACAGACCTGACTAAAGGGTAGCAGGGCTTAATCGACTTAACCGATTTTAAAATTTTTGCGCAATAAAAAATGCTTGAGATATTTTGTAATTTTAATACCTTGATGTTTTGGGATGTCGTTTAGTTTTAAGTGAATATTGTGTTATTTGATGTAATTAAGTAGCTAATGATGAGCTAAGTTGTCGAGCGTCTATAATTTACAATAAATCAAATTGACTGGCTCTCGAGGACAGTGTGGTCCAATGGTTAGCGTGCTGACTTCTGGACCGGACTGCCGTGGATTCGAATCTTGCCTCTGCTCTTGGATGTTTTGTGATGCTGTTTAGTTTTAAGTGATTCTGTTATTTCATGGAATTAAGACGCTAATGACCTAAGTTGTCAAGCGTCACAATTAACGGCTAAACAGTATCCTAAATAGTTCTAAAAATTATTCAAAACAATTGGATTTTTGAATGGATTTTTCTTTTTACATAAATGGAAAAATCACATACAAGTTTTATAGCAAAACTACTTTTATTATTTTGTTTAATTTCATAATTAAAAAGTTATATTTAATTTAAAAATAGTGTTTAAGCTAAGATCCGATAACGCGCCAAGAACCTCTGACGTCAAAATGTTTTTATGGCCCTGGTTGCCATGGTTACTTTGATAGAATAAAACACCCAAATACACGACTTGTATCATTTTGACGTCACAAACATTCCTGGCACGTTGTGTAGTCACGTGATATCTTATGAAGTTTTATACATTTTAATTAATTTGTTACTACTTACCTATGACTTAAATTTTTTTTTCTTTTTGTTCTTCAATTTTATTTACGATATACTTATTATTTAAAAAATAAAAAAATGAGTAGTTTTTTTTTTATTCAAATACTCAATTGTCCTTTTAACTTGGTAAAGTTTATTGCCACACGACTTTAACATACACTCTCATCTACCAAAATAAATAGCTTTGTGTCAGAAATAGAAAAAAAGTATACTGGTGTACTCTACTACTAACATTATTGATGTAAACAGGGCTTTAGTACCTACATCATATATATATATTATGAGCACTGTGGTTGAAACAATAACAATCAAGAAAGCATAGTTACTTCTTACCACAACAGATTTATTCATTGAATGTACATTTCGAGAGCAAAGCTCCCATCTTCAGCAAACACTACACTACATCATGATTGTACAATAAAACAGTATAAATTAACAAGTTTTTTTACTTATTTTTATGAAATAATTTTGATTGCTGATGATTTGTTTCTCTTTTGTTTCAGGTATGTTCTCGCTTTGTTTAAATAACTTGTCATCGCTTGGTACGTATTTCATTTATTACCTATTAAATATTAAAACACGTCTATAGTTACGTGTTCCATGTCATGTATTTTTGATCCGAAGATAGATTTTTGCGTCAAATTGAAGTTGATTGTCTCCTTCTTTGTGAGCCTCACTCACAGGAGAAGTGAAACTTCTTTAGAGTTATGGACTCATTTCTCTTAAAAACAACCTTTCCAAATGGAAAGAAATTATCCGAGGTATTCCCCAAGGAAGTGTCTTAGGACCTACATTATTTATTCTATTTATTAACGATCTGCCAAATGTACTTAAACAAACGTGTTTAATATTTGCCGATGACACTGCTGTTATATGCAAGGCAAAGGATCAAGAGTCACTAATCGTAGAGATAGAGCACTGTATGGCTAGGGTAAACGATTGGTTCCAAAATAACAACTTAAAACTTAACATAGAAAAAACAGAAATTATTAAGTTCGGCAACTACTTTTCTTTGCCAAATAGTATAACAGAAGCAAAAATCAAGCCTATAGACAAAGTCAGATTCTTAGGAATACATATTGATTATCGTACAAACTGGAAAAGTCACATAGCGCACATCCTACCCAAACTATACAGTGCTCTATATCTAATGAAAACCCTCAAAAAATACGTCGATACAGAAATGATCCTGAACATATACTTTGCCCATTTCTACTCAATACTAAACTATGGCATACAATTTTGGGGAAACTCAACAAATATTAACAAAGTATTTATTGTACAGAAGTTGTGCATCCGAATCATGACAGGTGTTGCTCCTCGCACACACTGTCGGCCTTTATTTCAACAATTTAAAATTTTAACAGTTACAGATACGTATATTTTAAAAAGTGTTATGTTCATTAAAACAAATCCTGATCTGTTTAAAAACAAATTACATATACATAACACACGTATCAAACATGCACTTAACACCGACCAATGCAATCTTGAAGTAGTACGTCGAGGAGCACACAATGCCATGATTCGGGTGTACAACAAACTACCTATAAACATAAAAAATATAATTGACGCTCAGCTTTTCAAGAGAACGGTTAAAAACTATTTATTAAAAAATAATTATTACAATCTAAATGACTATCTCTAATATTAATTTACTGGACGCAATTTTGTATTATATACTTTTGTATAGGAATACTTTTAATAAAGGTATTTATTATTATTATTATAGCATTGTAGTGGAGTGCCGTTAGACGTAAAAATTGTAAAACCTCGGAATCCAGGGCCAGTCAATGAATCTTCAGAAAAACTGTTGAACTGCATTGTTAAAAGATCAAATAAAAAAGTTAAAAAAAAATAAATTTACCGCTCTCGATTGCGGGGTGGATGCCACCCCTTCTCGGGAGTGAAAAATGTTTCGTTGAAAATAAAGTTTGCATATATTCGTAAATAGTAACTTTTCGAGTTCTTTCAGCTCTAACCCTTTCAAAACTAAGCACTTTAAACCGGTCAAACTTCTAGAGCATGTTACAAGTACATAAATAAAGTGAATTGTGAAGTGGTAATGATTATTTTTAATTTGGGTGGTAATAAGGGGGTGACTTTCACATTTTTTGATGCCGAAAAAAATAGGGACCAACATTATTTCTGTCAGAACTCAATTAGTTTTGATGCTAGGGACTTTTATAAAACATAAAAGTAAAGGTTCTTTCAAGCACTTCAGAAAATGTTCCATGAGTTTCCCCCGAAAAATGCATTGTATTTTGGTAACTTCACGTTGAAACTTTCAATTTTGGCTTTTGACGAATAAGAACCAACCTTCAACAAGGCAGTACTCCGTTTGTATTGAGTCTACAGACACTATAAACTAACCATTATTTTTGTTTTTTTATAAGCTACATTTTTACTAGGAATGATTTTTTTCGATAAAATACTAATTTTTTTGAGTTATTCGGGAAAAACCATCTGAAAACGTGGGTTTATTGGTTAAAAAATTGACACACTCGCGAATAAGTCGAAAAGTATGGACTTTCAGAAAAAACTTTATAGAACAAAAGTTGCTTAGAATTAGTCAACGTATCCATTTCCGTGCTTATTTTCAACAAAACATTTTTCACCCCCGAGAAGGGGTGGCATCCACCCCGTAATCGAGAGCGGCAAATTTATTTTTTTTAACTTTTTTATTTGATAATTTGCACTGATTTTTCACTCGGCACGTGGTAGAACATGATTAATAATAACAAGTAATTAAAAAACACTTGAAAATTCTACAAATAATTCTTTATTTGTCGACGATCGTTTCGGACATTAAGTCCATCCTCAGGAGTACAAAAACTTATACTCAAGTAGTATAAGTTTTTGTACTCCTGAGGATGGACTTAATGTCCGAAACGATCGTCGAGAAATAAAGAATTATTTGTAGAATTTTCAAGTGTTTTTTTAATTGCAACATATACAATTTTGTATTATGTTGACATATATAATATTTTAAAATTTCATTATAAAACTTAGTTTAACTGTAATAAAATCGAATATCTGCGTTGCAGATGATTACCTAATTTTCAATACTTTATTATCTAATTCAGTTGTGACCTTGTCAAGGTCACAATAAATTCTAAATTCTTTGTTAAAATAAAATATTTTAAAAAACAGTTCTTTCTCATATTTTAACTAAAATACATCTTGTGCCATATTGGTGTATCAGAAATTCCACTGCAAACGACTAATTTATTCTGATATTTTTCCAACTAAATGGTTACACAAGATAAATTAAATTTAAACAATTCTGGCGACTAGAAATTAAAAATAGCATTTAAACATATAATTAATTTAATATAACTTAAACCTCACATTTAAATAAAACATTTTAAAATAAAATACAATTTAACTAATTTCTTCTAAATCAACGTACAAATCCAGCCATTACGTTACATAATTACTTGTTATTTTTTATTTGAGCTTTTAACAATGCAGTCCAATAGTTTTTATGAAGATTTATTGACTGGCCCTGGATTCCGAGGTATAAACCTTACGACACTCCACTATTGTTACAATTTTCTTAACAATTATGTAGCCAACTTATAACTATTCTACTGTTCAGTAATTTTGTGGTGGAACGGGTAGATAAAAAAATCTGTGTGCGTCTAGAGTAACGGGTAGCGACTAGTACAGAATACTGAGAATTCAAGAATACCAAATCAACTTTAAACACACTGTATACATTTTGTATTGCTCATATCTACAATATGACCTTCTATAATGTGAACCTGACGATGTTCAAGCAATCTGACAGAGGTCGGTCACCTATGACACGCAAAACGCTTTGTTTGAATATTGTCGTTACATTTTTTTTATTACTCTATTTTTTCCAGTTAATATCGTGTCTTGAATATGTCGGCATCCGCTTTCATTTGTTATATACAAGGTGCGGCAAAAGAGTGTTGGGTATTCGCAAAATTCTCTACAAGATTATCAATATCTCTGTATAGATCAGAAAGAAAACATTCGACTTTTTTTGAATAGTACCGCAGATATTTTTCGCAGATTTTTTACATACCAAGCTTCCGAACTATTCGCGAGTTGTTCGCGAACTGCTCGCAAACTGTTCGCAAACAATTCGCGAATTGTTCGCGAACTGTTCGCAAACTGTTCACGAGTTGTTCGCAAACTGTTCGAAAACTGTTCGCGAGTTGTTCGCAAACTGTTTGCGAAGAGGGATGCTGACTATTTTAGGGAAAGTGTTTTAAATCGTGCATAAGTACCTACCTAATACAGCCACAAATATTTATTATTTTTATTTAAATACAACTCAAGCCTTAAAAATCATGTATTTTAAATCCCGTTTCAAATTTCGGTCCAAAACGCCAATACTAGTCGCGTGGCGTCACCTGTTCATACCAAAGGAGCTACCATTCTATAGATGCGGTCACAAAGTAGGAGACTGTGCTCATAAGCGCTAGTAAATTAATGAGGTTATGAAAAGTGTTTTCGTAATTCTTGTTATAAAAGATGAATTCTAAGTTTTCGAACTATTAGCCTTAATAAATACACTTTCCATGACGTTAAAACTCCTGCAGTGTTTTTTTAAAGAAATTTTCGAATAAATTACACACTAAATATTAACCAAACAATGAAGTTTTTTGACAGCGGCTGAACATATGACGTCATGCGCTCTGATTGGCGTCTGTTATCGCGTGACTTGAGAGTGATTTTATTAGGTTTTATTTATTAAATATTAATTAAATTCCTTAAAAATAAGGAAAAATATAGTGTTTTTTAGGATTTCTATCATAAAAACTACCACTTAACGTTAAAATTATGTTTTTATTTGAGCACAGTCAACATCCGTATTGTTCGTAAACTGTTCTCGACCCGTTTGCGATTTTTTTTTTGTCTAAACACGTCTTAAACATGCGGACAACATTACGTCTTTTAAACAACATACATGATGTTAACATTACGTAGCGTATCGACAACATGCATATACAACTAATAATAATTCGCTACAACTTCGCATATAAATGCAACAGTTATTACTTATGCTAAAATTCTGAAAGGGTTGTTGAAAATATTGTCGTTTCACGTTTACAGTGTACTATTAAAACTTTTAACACTGAAACGGTGTATGAAACATTTTCTGAAAAGTTGAAATTAAAACTGACGCTACTCAAAATAATGACAATTATTATTAATGATGACAGCTAATCTAGTCATAAGTTATCTTTAACCCTGGGGATGTTTTATCAGCATTGCGGAACTTCTATAAACTGTTCACAAACTTACAATATTTCAGATTATAATCATGTGGACGGTGTTACTACTTGCATGTGAACCAGCGTTGCCAAATTTTTTTTGCCAAGTCGAGATTTTGGAACTTTTTGAGTGAAAAAAGCGGAACATAGTAAAAAAACGTATATAATCAGAAGTTTTTAAATATTTATCTTTTTATTTGAGTTCAAATTACATTTACGTAACAATAGATAGCAAAAATAGCCATAGAAAATGTATTTTAATAAAAATATGATATTTTAAATCAGATTTACCCTATCGTTAAATAGTTGAGTCTTATTCGTCTTCTGAATAAAAAAAAATATAAAAAAAACAGAAATCAAAATCAAAAAAGTTTTATTCATTAGAAAAATATAGCGTTTCAAACAATAGTCTGAGGAGTGAGTGTTACAAATTGCAACTTACAATAAGAGAATAATTATTTACGCACGGTCGAGTTATCCCCGAAAAGCGGGACTGAGCCTGTCCCGCGCGGGACATTTAATTTTGATTTAAAAATAGGGACGTCTGGCAACGCTGATGTAAACAGTGACAAATTAAGCAAATGAAAGCTCGTCGCTCTAAAAAAATTTTAATGAACCTCACCCTCATAAGCTTACATAAAAAGTTTAACTTCTTTAGTTTTTAATATATTTTTTTTTATGTGAAACTAATTAATAATATTTACACATACTTAGCAACACACTATAAACTTTTGTCCTTGTCAGTTTCATGTAATTTAGGAGACAAACGAACTTCCCCTTTATTGGTAGTTCTACTTCCCCTCGATTTCTTACTTTTTTCAAACAGATACGTCGCTAAAGAAGTTAAACTTCAATGATTTTCAAAAAAAAAATTAATCTTAAAGTCTTCAAAAAAGATAAAATATTTTTAGCACACCCCCCCTACAAATTAGCTACTTTTCATGGCTGTAAACCTAGCTCCTTCATTGTTTTTGTATAAGTACAATCTAATGTTCTACATGGCGTTCCTGCGCTTATAATTATATGTCAGATTCAATTTTTGACAACGTTGCAATCCAGCATTAGTGCGTAATAAGTCGCTTTTCGTGCCTGTAAAGTAGCTATTTTATACGACATAAGTAAAAAATGTTATTTTTGACAATAGATAAACAAATGCCGTTGTTTATTTTGCATTTCTATGGTTACGTCGTCACTTATTTGTGTTACTCCTTTGTGTTAACATTTTTTGTTTCACTCATATCGGCAAAGTGCTGCATGAGAAGTTAAACTTCAAGAATACAGACTTTTTAATTAACCGATTTTCTTTGCTGCATATCGTATAAAAAATATATTATACGATTGTATATTGTTAATTTTTTTTTAGCATCGTGAAAGCTTTACAAAAAAGAAAACCAATCTTTCAAACATATATTTTTAGACATAATAATCAGTTTTTTTATATCAGCGTTCAAAGTTCACGGTGCATGACAACACGTTTTTAAGTAGTTTTTTAACGACCTCCTACCGCTAAGGCAATCTGGGCTCAGTATATGCCAATTCATCTTTTATTTTACTATTTTAACAGGACCGGACCCACAGTTTCTAGCGCCAATAGCAAGCTAAACTTTAGAGCTCTCAAATCAAGTAAAAAATAAAAAAACTTTTAAAAAAATTGAATATCTTTCAAAAGAACTACTACTTAAAATCATAAACTAATTAAATTTTGAAATCGGCGTCAATTTAATGAAAATAGGTACTGTAACAATTTTAAATTATGTGCCCCGAAAAAAAAATATATTGAGCCTATGTGATAAAATATCAAAGATAATATTTTAATATTGTAACATTTGGATCGAATAAAATCCTGTCATGAATGGTTCAAGTTTTGTGTAGGACATGTTCTGTAGTTGGCCGACAGAGAGACTGTTAATTTGACGACTACGGGTGCGATAGAGTAGGCGTCTTGCAGTTTGTTTAATTAATAGGCTCGCTATTTTGATAGTAAACGGAGGACGAAACTAGAATTTCACCTCTCAGAGCTGACAGACGCGTGACGTTTTGATTGTGAATGCCACGATAATATGATGTTTTATTCAAATAGGCGATGCAGTTCTAGATGTTGCGTTCTGTTTTTCGGAGAATAGTTGCTGAAGACGGTTTATAAAGCGTTTATTTTCCGTGAAAGAAAAGGACCTTTGTTTTTTTTTTGTTTTTTTTTGCCCTTTCTATAGGATTACTGTTTGTTGAATAACGTTTGTGGCGACGTTGAGTTGATCTAGTTTGTCAACCATTTGAATGTGTTCTTGGTTATTGTATTGTACGTTTGTTAGTGTATTTGCCATATGGCAACATACACTATTGGCATCGGTCGGATGGCGGGACCTAGGGGTCGGACCAAAATTTCTCGACGTTTCATAACCTCCTAAACACTTTGGCACCATTTTTAAAAATGTTTATATATATATATGTATATATATATATATATTTATATATATATTTATATATATATGTATATATATATATATATTTATATATATATGTATATATATATATATATTTATATATATATATATACGTATATATATATATGTGTGCGGGCAATAACTTTCGAAAGAGTTAATTGATTTCAACTAAATTTGGCTCACGTGTTGAAATCCATCACCGCAAGAAGCCTATTTAAAATGGGCCTAATCGGGCCATTTTAAGGGTAGTTTTTAGGGGTTGAAAAATGTTTTTGGGCCCCAAAATACCGAAAAAATTCTCCGAATGGTTTCAAAAATGAAATTTAACCCTCTGGTAGTAATTAAAAAGTGTCCCAAAAATTTTAATAAAATCGGCCCGACAGGACCGGATTTACAAATTTTATGAAAAAACTAGTTTGCAGACAGTGAATTATTTACTGAAGTGTATATATAATTTAGTATTGAGGTTCGATTGATAATAATATTGCAATTAAGAAAAAAAATGTTATTATAAGGGGTGTATTAAGGAGTCAAATTTTTTATTTTTCCCAAAATCCAACCTAAGTTCGCATAATAAAGCCACACGGCTTGTATTAGCAAATACACTATATTGTCGGCAGGGTTTTGGCACTGCGACCCGGGTTTTTTTTAGAATTAGTATTATTATTACTTTATTGATGTGAATCATACAAAGTATGTTACATAAGTCAAGAAAAACAATAAATTTACAAAGAGTTTAAAAATTCCTTAATGCTGTAGTACACGTTTTTACATAAGAGTTTCTTTATAGAATTTTTAAAAGCTTTCGTTTCCATACATTTAAAATGATCTGGAATTTTATTATACAGCTTGGGTGCAAAAAAGTTTATAGAAAATTCTGATTTTTTTAGTCTTACAATTAGATAATCAATTATTATGTGATGTCTATTCCTTGTTGTATAATTGTGCAAATTCGAGTGGACATCGTAGTTTTTACTATTTGTCTTGGCATATAATACACATTCGTAAACATACCTATACGGAAGAGTCATTGTGTCGTATTCAATAATAATATACGCTTTATTCCACCCGTATTAGAAATACAAAGAATATGTCCAGAAATACATAGAATATGTCATAAAAAAACATTAAAATTACATTTAAAAAAACATTAAAATATAGTTGAATAAAATTCTTCTATAGAATAAAAACTGTAATTTAATAATAGTGGTTTAATTCTTTTTTTAAAATTATTTAATGGCAGAGATTTTAATTCAATCGGTAATTTATTATAAATTTTCATGAACTTGCCTCTTACATCTGCCCTGTAACTTATGCCTGATAGAATTCTCAGAGCTTTTTTCTGTATTTTAAATAAGCGTTGAGCTTGTGGTGTGTGTCCCCATATAAATATTCCATGTAATAGAGTTCCTTGAATAAGCGAGTGAAATATTAATTTAGCAGTACTATGGTCAACTAATTTTACCAAATTTTTCAGGAGATAGACTTCCCTTGCAGCTTTTATTTTTTTATTTTTTATATAATGGTATTATTTAATTGTTAAAGGTGATATCAGACGGTTCATTTTTTGTTCATTCCTGTCTTTCATTGAGCATCTTTCATTCGAAATGAAGCGTCTAAACACAAAATGAAACAATAATGAAAAATGAATTCATTAATGAACCGATCCAAGAACACTAGATATCGGCATTCGGCATCATTCATTCGCACTCTGAATGAACGAAAAATAAAACGTCTGAACACAAGAAAGAACATTCATTCGGGTTCGAGCATTTTGTGTCGTGTTTTGTAGCGGACGGACTTGGGACTACGACACCGCATATTGAATATATTCTGTCTGTGTATGAGACAAAATGGTATTCAAGTAGAATGACCAAAACACGCTGCTGTTTTTGGAGAATTTCAAAAATTATCAATGTCTTTGGAACCACAAACTTGACGAATACAAAGACAGAACAATACGGACAAATTCTTTCAAATCTCTAATTAATGATTTAAACTTCTTTTTTGACAATTCTTCGATCAAATGATCACAAATCAAACGAATTCCAAGACGCACAACTTCGTTCGACGACATCTTCGAGGAAAAGATTGGATGAACGTTCATTTCTATGTCATTCTGTCTGTGCCGTGTGATCGCGGAATGAAACAAAAATGAACATTCACTCAAATGAACATTCATTCGGAATGAGCCGTCTGATATCACCTTAATGTCGTAATATCGGGTAGTTGTCGTCGTTAGATTCTGGGTTGTTTGATCTACTATATAATTTGATAACTTTGTCCTAATGTCCTGACCAGTATCATCAGGATAAAAAAATAGGACACAAAAATTAATTTACAGTTTAAAAAAACTAAAAAAACACGCTTTAACAGCAAACTGAACTAAAGAGTAAAAAATAATTTTTAATTATTAAGATTTTGTTTAACAGCGATAGAAAATTCACTCACTCAATACAATTATGGACTTTCTATCGCCGTTAAATAAAATATTAATAATTAAAAATTATTTTTTTCTTTTTAGTTCGATTTGCTGGTAAAGCTTATTTTTCTAGTTTTTTTAAACTATTATATTTTCACCAATGATATCACAATAGGTACTGACTGTTGGTGGAATAACGTAATGATAAAAATAATTAATAATAATATGTCCAGTAGATCTAACCAATATAGGACAGTCATAATATGCATATACAATAATAATTCATCGGTAATAATAACAAAGAACAATAACAAAAACAATGATGAATAAACAATAATAATAAACAATAAACAAAAAAACCCGGGTCGCAGTGCCAAAACCCTGCCGACAATATAGTGTATTTGCTTATACAGGCAGTGTGGCTTTATTATGTGAACTTAAGTTGGTTTTCGGGCAAAATAAAAAAATTTACTCCTTAATACACCCCTTATTTTTTTTTTCTTAATTGCAATATTATTATCAATCGAACCTCTATACCAAATTATATATAACTTACAGTAAACAATTCACTATCTGCAAAATAGTCTTTTCATAGGAAAACCTACCACTACATTTGTAGGACTTTGTGGCCATTCAATTATAGGTACTAATATTTAGTAAGCTGCATACAAAAAATCAGCTGGTTATTAATAATTTGTATGACCTCGTTATTTCGACATATTCGGCGTGGAGGACGCTCCGACTCAAACCATCGATTTTGTAGGACAATTGTTTTTCCGAGTTTATTATCATATTATCTTAAAATTTCAATGAAAAATTTACTGTTAGTCAGACAATTTCGACACCCTACCAAATCGACATGTTTTACATCTGCGCAGTTCATTACCTACCTCTTTGAGAATTTGGACAGAGGAAAAACTTGGGCGTCTCGTCGAACCGAACGAACTTACGAAGATTCAACCTGTTATTAATCACTTAAAAAAACAGGCGGTGGCTGCTGGACTAGTAGTTTCATCAACAAAATTGTGAAAAAAGTTTCAGTGTCTCGAATTTTATAAATTGTCCGCTGCAAAAATTACAGATTTCCCATATACTCTCATACAGCATACTACCAGGGTTGCGAAAAATCAAACGACTTGCAAACCTGCATGCTGCCACCTGCAGTCTGATTCTATTTATAATTCATTTTCTGCTATAAACGAGTCATTTTATTTATTTTAAAATTGTATATGGAAAGTGTGTCCATTTTATACTAAATTTCGGTAATGGGGCGTCATTTTTTACAGTGCCCAAGGCGGCGCTAAGGTTAAATCCGGCCCTGGCTGCAGTGATGTAATTTCGCGGCATTAGGACACCCCAATCCGTATTGTATTGCGGCATTCGTTGCTAAAGCTTCGTCGAGCTTTTCTCTTGTCAATGTGTGGGGCGGACGCTCCGGGGCTTCGACTGCACACAACACGTCACGTAAGCAGTGAAGTATGGCGATAAACTACAATAAACTATTGTCACCAGACATAACTTCTGAATTCAACAGCGCGTCGAAGCCGGGAAGCTTCGTTGAAAGGGAAAAAAAGAAAACACAACACGAATTAAGTTATACAGCGATGGCGGCTTCGCAGTGATAGTTCGGCTGAGAACGTGTCTCCTTAAAAACTTTGATAACAAGAAATAGAGCTGACGAGATCGTTAGAACGTTGTTGTTTATACAGGATTTGTTCGTAAAGTAATGAAATTGGCCGCCGTGCGACGCTCCAGTCGCTAGCAGCGCGCCCCTTGGCGACGGAATTTGTGGTGTAATCAACGCACCAGGCGGCATTCGCGCCCGAGCTCACAGGGAAAATCACGTTTTGATCACGCGCCTTGTTTACTTTTTTTTCAAAGACATGTTTTGCAATCGGGCTTTTAGTTTTTTAAATAATTTGGTTTATTTGAAGTTTTTATAAGAGTATTTTCTTTGGTATATGCTCAGCAGTTTGAATCTTGACACTTTCGAGGTAAAAGTTATCATAGAATGGTTCAATTAATAGTTTCATTTTGAAATTTGCCTTTCCAAATTACATTTAAACATATAAATTGTATATATTTTTGTAATCACCTTTTAATATTCTTCATTTTGATACCCTATTGCAGCGGTTCCCAATAGGTGGGTCGCGACTCGATCCTAAAACTATCAGAAACCAACGAATAAACCATCAGCAAAGATAAGAAAAATCGAAACAAATCGAATTGCGTTTTCTTGGTTCTTGATTTTTGGCATCTGGGGCAGACAACAGAACCACTACATCTCTCCCATTTTTTTACTCCACCATGGGCCGCTGGACCCTGGATGTATTCCGATAAGGAAAGGTAGGTCGCCAGTCGAAAAAGGTTGGTTACCACTGGCCTATTGGATTCATTTGGAGAAAAAAAAATTCGAGCCACACATTATGGCACCTAAAACCCGCCATTTTGATTTTTTGTCGACGTCACTTATCCTGGAACATTTGGGTTGTCGAGACAAATCCAACGATACCTTAATTTTAAAAATCCGACCAGCCGTTTGGATGATACGAGATAATAAAGAATTGGCAGTCGGGTAAAAAGTATATGTTGATAAATAATTTATCTGCAGTATTTATATATTGTATACATATACACATTTACATATTTGTATTTATTGTTTACACATTAGAGATGGGAAAAACGGGTCTTTTTAGTGATCTGCATCTTTGCATCTGGATCCCGTATGTGAGCCGGCTCACTGAACCGGTTCAAAAAGAGCCGAGTTCTGAATATATTATTGCAGTCTGCCACTGAGTTACCTAGTTCAATCAATCATATCACGACCTGTACAGAATCAAGAATGCATAGCCAAACATGTGATGCATGAGTCATTTGAGCTGACAGATGCATCAAAGCAAGAACTGATACGTAACTGTAAAATGTGCTTCTGTGTGTTAAGTGTTTCATTGAGTTATGCGGATCCGTTGATCCGTCGGCTCAAAAAAAAAATTGAGTCGGCTCTCACGGATCTTCTGTCGGAGTCGGCTCTTTGAACCGGTTCAGATTAGTGGTGTGCCTAATATATTCATAATAGGTACACGTAACCTAATATGAGCAAGTTTATTGGAATATGATTACCATGATATTGTGGATTAGGTTATCGGATATTCGTATTATTTTTCTACTCAACGTTTGAACGTACGCACTACCATGCAAGCAACGTTGTCATTTTACCGTCGCTTTGTATTAATATTTTTGTAATAATAGTTTAAGTTGCACTTTGCAACGTTGAACTCGCCGTGCTGCCGCAATCGCACTGCAAGGCGCAAGCGTGTAATACGTACTTGCCATGCCTCTATCTGTCCTGTTCTCTCACCTAGCTTCTTTACTGCAGTAATATGCACGTCTCCTTTTCTAAAGCTATCCTATTATTTTAGACGAAAACAACACAAACCAATATCTTGGTATGCATAGCGTATTAGGTATAAACGAATATCAGATATTAGTATTGTGATATTATCAGTATTCAGTATTAAGTATTAACACGGTTACGCAGTAAAACAGTAGTAGTTAATTACATTTGTTTAATCTTTTTTTTTACTTTTTATTATTTTTTGAGTATTTTTAAATACTTATTAGTGTATTTGCCATAATATGGCAACATACACTATTGGCGTCGGTCGGATGGCGGGACCTAGGGGTCGGACCAAAATTTCTCGACGTTTCATAACCTCCTAAACACTTTGGCACCATTTTTGAAAATGTTTATATATATATGTATATATATATATATATATATATATATATATATTTTTATATATATATATATATATATGTGTACGGGCAATAACTTTCGAAAGAGTTAATTGATTTTAACGAAATTTGGACCACGTGTTGAAATCCATCACCGCAAGAAGCCTATTTAAAATGGGCGTAATCGGGCTATTTTAAGGGTAGTTTTTAGGGGTTTTTGGGCCCCAAAATTCCGAAAAAATTCTCAGAATCGTTTCAAAATTGATATTTAACCTGTCAGTAGCAATTAAAAAGTGCCCCTAAAATTTTAATAAAATCGGCTCAACAGGACCGGACTTACAAATTTTTTGAAAACACTAATTTGCAGATAGTGACTTATTTATTGAAGGGTGTATTTAATTCGGTGTAGACGTTAGATTGATAATAATATTACAATTAAGAAAAAAAAAAGTTGTTTTAAGGGGTGTATTAAGGGGTTAAATTTTTTATTTT
This sequence comes from Venustoraphidia nigricollis, assembly GCA_034508555.1. Classification (NCBI taxonomy): domain Eukaryota; kingdom Metazoa; phylum Arthropoda; class Insecta; order Raphidioptera; family Raphidiidae; genus Venustoraphidia; species Venustoraphidia nigricollis. Next base: position 5,500,226 of record JAVRKA010000016.1, read on the forward strand.
GCCCAAAAACAAACTTAATTTCACATAATAAAAGTATAAAACCACACGGCCCTATACAAGCAAATACACTATATTGTCGGCAGGGTTTTGGCAATGCGACCCGGGTTTTTTAAAAATGAAAAGGGCGCGAACTAGTGAAGTCTGGGCTCATTTTACAATTTGTTCAGAGTCAGAGCATGATAAGACTGCTGTTTGCAATATTTGCAAACAAAAGTGTTCGTATAAAACAACTGTGTCAAATCTCAAAAAACATTTGAAAACTAAACATTTAGGAATAATTTCGTCAGAACCGAGACAAGTGTCGACCGTTTTACCATCTACAACTATCGCTGAGAATAAATATAGGTATTTAACTGGAGACGCATAAACTACAATGTTGATCGGCAACGCTATTATATTATATTATTACGATCTGATGAAACGGACGGTGAACTTCGTCACTATTACTTGACTAATACCAGGTAATAGGTAAGATACCTAATATCAGTAAACCGATATATTCAATATTAGGATTACTACGAAGTGATCATAATATAACATCTCTAGTTCAGATCTGAGCTACCCAACTCTATTATACATGCCTGTACATATTTTAAAATTACACAGTTCTATACGTTCACACATCATGACGTCGCTCAATAACATGCATTTGTTGTCTTGTTTTCTCTGTCTCTGTGAAATAGAAGATAAAAGCTGCCTATTATGGCTATGTTTATTCGACATTATCGTATGGTATTGTGTTTTGGGGGCGATCCACCTGGACTTACAGAGCTTTTCAGCTTCAGAAAAAAATTATTAGAATCATTTTTCACCTAAAGTACCGAGAATCGTGTCAAGACACATTTCAAACAAATAGATTACTAACCGTTCCAGCACTTTATATATACAAAAGTATAATGTTCTTAAAAAACAACCCGAACTTATTTTCAAATAATTTCATACACACGTATAATACTAGACGAAAAGATCTTGAAGTCCCGGTGCATCGCCTCTCAAAGTATAAGCAAAGCCTGCGTTGCTCTGTCGTGAACATTTATAATGGCTTGCCAGACCATATCAAGGCCAAGTTTGGCAACAAAAATTTCAACATTGAGTTGAAAAACTATCTTTTGGAAAAATGTCCATATTTTGTTTAATTATGTATCCCATGACTTGTCCACATCTTGTATGTACTACTGGATAAATAAAATTATTATTATTAGTGTATTTGCCATATGGCAACATACACTATTGGCGTCGGTCGGATGGCGGGACCTAGGGGTCGGACCAAAATTTCTCGACGTTTCATAACCTCCTAAACACTTTGGCACCATTTTAAAAAATGTTTATATATATATATGTATATATATATTTATATATATACCTATATATATATATATGCGTATATATATATATATATATATATGTGTGCGGGCAATAACTTTCAAAAGAGTTAATTGATTTTAACGAAATTTGGCCCACGTGTTGAAATCCATCACCGCAAGAAGCCTATTTAAAATGGGCGTAATCGGGGCATTTTAAGGGTAGTTTTTAGGGGTTGAAAAAAGTTTTTGGGCCCCAAAATACCGAAAAAATTCTCAGAATCGTTTCAAAATTGACATTTAACCCTTTAGTAATAATTAAAAAGTGTTCTTAAAATTTAAATAAAATCGGCCCGACAGGACCGGACTTACAAATTTTTTGAAAACACTAATTTGCAGATAGTGAGTTATTTTATTGAAGGGTGTCTTTAATTCGGTGTAGACGTTAGATTGATAATAATATTACAATTAAGAAAAAAAATGTTATTTCAAGGGGTGTATTAAGGGGTTAAAATTTTTTATTTTGCCCAAAAACAAACTTAATTTCACATAATAAAAGTATAAAACCACACTGCCCTATACAAACAAATACACTATATTGTCGGCAGGGTTTTGGCACTGCGACCCGGGTTTTTTATTTATTATTATTATTGCGGTGTTTTTCTTCATTTCGGCTCACACGAAATACGGCTAGCGCCTGACACTATATCATCGACAGATGACAGTACCACCTGACACCTGGTGTGCGACGTTACATAGCTTGAAATAATCTCATAATCTCTAAACACTTGTTAGTCTACTTTTTTTCGGCAGACAGACTTGTCGCAACTGACGATTCTGAAACGAACCATAATTTATACAAGTAAATACAGTAAGACCTCGCTTAACGCTGTTTCAGTATTACGAGGTTTATATAAAAACAAAGTTTAGCCACTAAAACGTAAATTATGGATCGATTTATGCAAAATGATTCAAATGTTGACAGAAGTTCAAAGGCAAGACGAAATGTCGTTGATGCAATCTCTTGCTATCGACAACAGCTTGCTGAACGAAACAGAAAAAGGCAAACGATACTAGATGACTTCTTCAAAATATGGCAAATGAGGAACCTTCCTTATCACAAACATAACTTCCTACTCGAACTTTTATGTGATTATAAATGTTTTATGAGCAAAAATCGATATGAGCAATTAATAAGTATATAATTAATGTGATACAAAAGTACTCAACAATAAATGTTATTAATTAATAAGCACTTTAAATACTTAATAAGCGCTTTAATAATAATAAATAATAATAATAAATTTATTTATCAACAGACCAGAAGGTCCAATTACAGATAAAAATATGTTGATACGTGCAGACAGAATTAAAAAAGTGAGGAACAGTAGTACTTAAGCCTAAATGTACATAAAATATAAATATTTAATAATGATTTTAAAGATTTTTTTTGTGTATTTGCCATATGGCAACATACACTATTGGCATCGGTCGGATGGCGGGACCTAGGGGTCGGACCAAAATTTCTCGACGTTTCATAACCTCCTAAACACTTTGGCACCATTTTTGAAAATGTTTATATATATATGTATATATATATATATATTTATATATATATATATATATATACGTATATATATATATATATGTGTGTGTGCGGGCAATAACTTTCGAAAGAGTTAATTGATTTCAACGAAATTTGGCCCATGTGTTGAAATCCATCACCGCAAGAAGCCTATTTAAAACGGGCCTAATCGGGCTATTTTAAGGGTAGTTTTTAGGGGTTGAAAATTGTTTTTGGGCCCCAAAATACCGAAAAAATTCTCCGAATCGTTTCAAAATTGAAATTTAATCCTCTGGTAGTGATTAAAAAGTGTCCCCACAATTTTAATAAAATCGGCCCGACAGGACCGGATTTACAAATTTTATGAAAACACTAATTTGCAGATAGTGACTTATTTATTGAAGGGTGTATTTAATTCGGTGTAGACGTTAGATTGATAATAATATTACAATTAAGAAAAAAATGTTATTTTAAGGGGTGTATTAAGGGGTTAAATTTTTTATTTTGCCCAAAAACAAACTTAATTTCACATAATAAAAGTATAAAACCACACGGCCCTATACAAGCAAATACACTATATTGTCGGCAGGGTTTTGGCACTGCGACCCGGGTTTTTTTAATTTTGGCGTTAATTTGACGATATGTGTCATTAAAAAGTCAATACTATATTTCTTCGAGTATATATTACACATGCGTTGGACTGGTGAATTACACATATACGTTGTCTGAACCGTGGGCAGATCGGAAACATTATTTAATCGTAAACCGGGTTCAAGGTTTTATAATACATAATAATAATAATAATAACTTTATTTAGAAATACATATAAAGATGTATAAATAGCGTCAATATTCTATATTTAAAAGAACTCTTTCATCGAGTAAAATGTTTCATTAATTAAAAATGTTCTTAATTTAATTTTGAATTTCAAATCATTTACAATTTTTATTTCATCTGGGATATTATTATGTATCCGTATCATAGCGTTACGGGCCCCCTTAAATGTTACAGAAAGATGTGATATATTTGGTTTTAATTTATATTTATTGCGGGTAATATGGTCATGCTTTATTTGATTTGAAGTGAACAGATATGAAAATTTCCTTACCAACTTAGCAGATTCTAAAATGTACAAATTACATATGACTTCTATCTGCTATAATTCTTATATCGTTTGATGGTAGAGATGAGTTTCTTGTTTGTTCAAGTCAAAATTTCACCTTAATGTCCAAAATGTATATCATAACTTAATGTTAGAAGTTACGATTTAAGAACTTACTTTAAAGTGCTCTATACTTATAAGCGTTTTTCAAAATGAGAGTGCTTGTTGCGTTGAGCAACTTAGTAAGTACTCAATTCAAGCACTTAGGTTCATTTAATGTCCAGCTCTGGGTCAGAGTAAGACGTGTTCAAAAATTCTATAATATTTGCTTCACCGATTCTAATCGATCGTTGAATCTCTTCTTGAAATTCAGCGACATCCAATTACTTTTTTCGCTACTTTCTGCCGGATGAGGAAGTGCATATCTTAGTTTATCCCAAAAATGCTTATCGCCCCATTCGATATAAAGATTCATCGTAAGATACACTCTTAATTCAGGATCGAGATTATCTAAAGACCCAATATCACCATATTTAATGATTATCACTCTGACACGACGTTCTTTTAATGCATTGAGGTGTGAAGATCGGAATTCCATTCTTCCCCAAACACTTTCAAGAAAATTCGACGAAAGTACCACTAAAGTTCGACGAGAATCTTGAACGCTTCTTGCTATTTCGCTGGGAATATATTCACCAGCTGTCCAATTCCGAACGTCAATACATAGTTTAAATGGATTATCACCTTTTTCAAGATTTGAAACCAACTCGTTCATAACAAATTCTTGATCCTTGTGCGAATAGCTAATGAACGCGTCGTATTTTTTATTTTTGTCGAGTTCTTTTTCAGTCACCAGACGTAAACACAATCTATGAGCAAACAGCCAGACTTTAATTTCGTGTTGGTGACGATAGTATAGAGCGGCACATATTCCAATTGTCAAAAAGAAAATCGAAGCGGCAATACTTAAACCTATTACCAAGCGAGTGTTAAATGGACATAATTCGCTGATTGTCATCAATGACATTTGACGACTATTGACTTGGCATGTTATATTGGTCAGTTTTAAAATCTGAAATGAAAAAAACAGTTAATTTAAATGCACAAATTAATAGCTATAGTATGCTGTATTATCATGAAAGTGAATACAACACACTGTTAAAGTTACAGTAAGACATCGCTTAACGCTGTTTCAGTAATACGCGGTAGAGATGGGAAAGACGGGTCTTTTCAGTGATCTGCATCTTTGCATCTGGATCCCGTATGTGAGCCGGCTCACTGAACCGGTTCAAAAAGAGCCGAGTTCTGAATATGTTCCTGCAGTCCGCCACTGAGTTACCTAGTTCAGTCAATCATATCACGACCTGTATAGAATCAAGAATCCATAGCCAAACTTGTGATGCATGAGTTACCGAATACGCGGTTTTTAAAAAATAGTTTAACAATTATAACGTAAATTATGGATTATGATTCAAATGTTTATAGAAGTTCAAAGGCAAGACAAAGTATCATTGATGCAATATCTTGCTGTCGACAACAGCTTGTTGAACGAACAGAAAAAGGCAGACGACATTAGATGACTTCTTTACAATAAAACAAATTATGTCAAATGTTTTATGAACAAAAATCGATATTAGTAATTAATAAATCTATAATTAATGTGATAAAAAAGAGAGACTGCCGTTCGCAAGCACACGTGTTCGCCAGTATAGGCAATAGTAGCGAACTACGTATAACCTCAAAATTGCGCACTTGAAAGTAATTAGTCTTTTGATATATTGGTGGAAAGTACGTACTTTCGACCGGGTATGAAGAAAAACAGTATACACCACACGGACAGAAAGCTGAAAGTCGTGCATTGCGCAACACATGATGCCCTCGACTTCGCCTCGGGCATAATGACGCACAGTGCACGAATTTCAACTTTCTGCTCTTATAGTGTAATATACTATTACCTTTTCGTAGTTGTTTTGAATAAATTCCACCAAATCCACGGCGTTGCAATCACAATCCCAAGGATTATCGTGAAGGGTGATCCTTTGAAACGACGACGAATTTTTAATGCTTTGTAACACCGACTTATCAATATAAGTGAGGTTATTGTGATCGACTTCCAGCACTTCTAATCGGTGTGGCAACCAGTCGATTAGTGATATATTATTATGCGAAAGATATAAACTTTTCACATTTTCATATCCAATCAAATTTCGGGGCAACGATGTAAGATTATTATTTTCTAAATGAAGATGAATGTTTCGGAAATCGACTTCAATTGGTATTTTTTTTGGAGCTTCAGTTAACTGAAGTTTGGAACAGTTCACTATTATACTTTTGTCATACAATCGTGCAAAACATTCGCAACCTTCGGGACAGCCATCTTTATTTGTCCGAGAGCCAACTTCACAAGTGACTTCTGTAGACGAAACCGATGTCAAAGGAACTCCAGCGAACTGTGGTGGCTCAGCGCATTCCAATTTTCCGGGTACCAATTCTACCATTGCACGTACCTGCAAATTAAAAGAAAAACAACATAAATACAGTAAGATTTCAGAACGGCTTACTAAATAGGTTAAAATACATGTAATATCTAGCCTGTTTGCATATCTGAGTTAATAAAGTTTGAACTCTTTAGCCGTTTCAGCAGGAAAGCTTTCCAAACACGTAAATTGTTTACTTACGCTGGGATCGAGTTTTCCTTCGAAATATTGCAGCAAATAGTACGCTCGGCAGGAACAAATGATAGGATTTCCTTCTAGAAGAAATCTAGCGTTTTTGGTTGACGATGGATCCGTTACATTAGAAAGGATCTCCTCATCAGAAATAAATACAGCTTCAGCCATCGCCATATCGATTTCTGAGATATTGTTGTGACGAAAATCAACTGTGATATCGTTAGACAAGAAATGAAAACTGTCTGAAACCTGAAATTTTAAAAATAATGTATACTGAATAGTCAAGGATGACCTTGATTTGAGGTGACAAAAATGTACTTACGTGAAGGTAGTCAAAATGATTCCAGCTCAAATCTAAATATCTCAAATGGAGTAAATTGATTCGCCAATCAGCCAGTACTTCGGAGATTGTGTTATTGGCCAGATACAGTTTTTCAAGGTTATGTAAAACATTGAACGGAGATGATGAAGCAAATTCAAAGTCGGTCCAATCGTCCACGAATGATAAATTGTTGTTCGATAAATATAGTTCGCTTATATCTCTTGCTGAATTAAAAGCGGCCACGTCGATGAAATTAATTTTATTATTTTCCAAATTCAAGTATTTTAAGTTGTTCAATCCAGAGAATGTATTTCTAAAAAAAATCGTTAGATTAGCACTTTGATCATTTTAATAATCAGGAGAAAATAAATAATTTAAGCAGCAAACCAAATTTTGTGAAACTCATTTCTTAATCAAAGCTAGTCAAAACTGGTAAAATGAATTTAGTGATCACAGTCCAAAATTTCCCGAATTCATAATTTCATAATCTGAGGGATCTATCATTTTGAAGTAAGAAAAGTATGTGCTTACTTGTTTATAACAGCCAGAAGATTATTGTTAATTTTAAGAGACTGAAGTTTTCCCAAATTGGTGAACAGTCCATCAGGAATAGTTTTGAATCGATTATTTCCAAGATCAAGATTAAGAAGTTTCGTTGTATCTTTGAACAATTCAGTTGGCAGTTCGGACAATAAGTTGTGCGCAAGCGTAATACTTGTAATTTGCCTGGACCCCCAAAAAATTCCTTCCGGTATAAATGAAATGTTGCACCGGGACATGCGGACTTCTTTCAATTTAGATAAATTAGACAACAGATCGTTTGGTAATGAATGCAATGTTGCACCATTGTCAGAGAATGAAAAGTTTTCTAACAGGCCGTTGTTTCTCAGAAGTCCTTCGGGCAATTGAGTTAAATAATTGGCATCCAAAGTTAAGTTCTTCAATAGTATCAGATGAGCAAAAACGTCAGATGGAAGCACTTCAAGTCGATTCGCACTCAAGTCAAGCACTTCTAAACTCACTAAATCAATAAAAACGTCATTTTGTAACTTTTCCAAGCTATTTCGCCACAAAAAAAGTTGTTTCAGATTAGTCAAATTTTTGAAAACGTTTTGTTCCAAACGTGTAATTTCATTGCTACTCAAATCAAGGACTTCAAGTTTTGGCGTCCAATTAAAAAATCCTGCTGGAAGATGAACGTTATTTTCACTCAGATCTAAGACTATTAAATCTTCCATATCTTCTAGAAAGTCAGCTGGCAAGTCCGTTAAATGGTTTCCAGGTAACACCAACTGTGAAACACTTTTTAAACCTTTCAAATGCTCACTTTTTATTGCAGAATCATTTGAATCCAAGTTTTGATATAAAAATGTCCGTACTTTGTCCACACCGAGTTGGTTAAATATATCGCGAAACAAAAAGTCATTTGTTAATGGACAGTTGTAGATTTTGAAAAAATCAACATCTTTTATGAAAAGATTTGACAACATTTCATAATCTTCCGGTTTTGTCTTTATACAATAAAGTTGAACAAACGCGTCGTGTTTAAAAGTAAGAAATAATCGTGGTGATAAAGTTGGACACTGCAATTCATAATCAGAATCCGGGGAAATTGTACAACTACAATTTTGTGTCGATAAACATCTGAACTGTTGCGATGGAGCTGCATTTGTTTTCAGTAGCACAACGATAAGTATCGTCAAACAAAACACTACTGTGGCCATTTTTGGTGCGTTTGTTGAAAAATTCTGCAAAAAAAAGAAATACAACATTACTCCATCGATTCTAAATATTTCAGAGGGCATCTCCGTAATCGTAAGGAAAATTTGTCGGATTCAATTTTTTTTATGTGGAATTTCTTATGGCATTTCGCCGATTTGGAGGAGGAGTGTAAAATGAACTTACAAATTTGTGATGAAGTCGCAGAAACCCAATATAATAATAATAATAATAATGCGTTAAACGTCCGTTTCGCGACTTTATGTCATAACAGACACCATTCGCACCATTACTATTTTTCATCTATCACACTTCCCGTTATTTTTCTACATTTTTTACAACTTCAACTTATGTAATAGCAATGGGGGAATGAAGGAATTATAGGAAATTAGGATAAGGTAGGTAATTTTTGAACTAGGAGTTTGATAGGTAATCGCCCATGGCCTCAAATAAGGAACCATCTCGATATTTATCTGGAATTAATTAAGGGAAACCATGGAAAACCTCAATCAAGATGGCCGGTACAGGAATTACCGCTTCTCGGCGAGAGGCAGTAGGAAAAAGTCCCAGCCACATCTGCCCCCGCAGGAATTCGAACCCGGACCTCCTGAATGCGAGTCTAGTGCTGTCACCACTAGTCTACCCGGCTCGGTAGAAACCCAATATAATTAACATTATATTATCGCTATATATTATTTCTCAAAGGTGTTTTTTGCCGGTATGAAATATTTCCCTTAAGGCTGTCGAAACGCTCTGAATTTAAGCCACACTACGAGGCTAAAAAATGTTGTTGCAAGGGTGCCGCTGTCAGTTGACTACTCTAATTTTTGAAAATATTTTGAAGATTTAAAAAACTTTTCCGAAAAAGGAAAAGGTTTGTGTTGGAACAATTTTGTGAAATAAGTACGAATCAGGTCGTAATGTGACATTGAAAACGTGTGTTTTTTGGCACAATTAATAATACCAACTTGTTTCTAGTAAATCGTACAAAAATTACAAAAGTAGATTTGTCCTTTATCTTCCTTATAGAGAAAGAATTTTTGCAAAATGTTGACGAATAAGTGTAATAGGTATCAGCTATCAGCCGGAGCCTCTATTTTTGACTTAAATTCAGAGCGTTTCAATAGCCTTAATACTGTATCAAAAGTAATGTTTGATACGCCATTTTGGCGTATTTGACGTTCATTAATCATAATATCGACGTTTAATTGACCACCACTCTAGGTTGAATGAGTTGTGATTGTCTGCATTAAAAGCGAGGTTATTGGCGATTGATTAATTGAATTTTAAAGATTTTTTAGGGCGAAAGGGTTCGCTCGCGCCGCGGACCATCAACTACGCTACTGGTTCTAATGAATTTTCTGTCATGTCGGGACAACCATGTCTGTATGTTTATAAAACTGCGTCAAGTTGTAAAATTTAAATGAAATAATTATTTTCATTATATTCATAAACATGGTCATAAATATAAAAGATCATATTTTTCACTGGGTATTTCCAACTCTAAAGAACTAAGCACAAATGTACATATTGAAAAGTACCTAACCACAGGGCCGTATTTAACCCATTGGAGGCCCTGGGCACTTTAGGACAATGAGGCCCCAATGACTATTACGGAAGACTATTTTTTGTTAAATAAAAGATTAATTACTAAGCAAATCAACAATTAACAAATACATTATTAAAAAATGTATCGATATATAATATTTGTTGACAGTATCAGTTATAGAATGTTGATCTGGTAAAAACTAGGGGGCCCCATCGATCGCGGGGTCCTAGACACGTGCCCAGTGGGAAAGAGGGCTCCGCCTAACCAGAAAGGATGTTGCCGTCAAAAATATATAAACATATGATATACCAGCCGCTACCATGCGACTGAGATAAAACAATGTTTTATAACACTAGTACCCGTACTTCCACCATGTACTCAAAAGACAGTTTTCTTTTTTATCAAAACGAAATATATCCTGTATTACTTAGGGACAGTGTAGCTTTTTATTAGTGAAGATTTTTTTAGATTTGGTTCAAAAGTTCCAGAGATTACCTCCTACAAACAAATTTTACCTCTTAATATATTAGATTAGATTAGATAGCTTTATTGTATTAAAGAAAATGTTTCTTATTACAAGGGAGTGATTTTTACATATAAAATCAAAAAAGATACAAATAAATCATACGAAAGAACAAAATATTACAAATTGTCTGCAAAGTTGCTGTAATATAAATTACATAAATGTTATAAGTTAATAATGTAGTTTCTTGTTTTTAGTACTTCAATAAAGTATCTCTTAATATATTAGTATAGATGGATCCCGAAACTTAAAAAAATTATAAGGCTTCGGCAGCTAGATTCAATTTTTCAATTGGAATAACAGTTTCCGAATTTATTAAGACTTTTCTATCGCCGTTTAGAAAACATTTCAATCTGCAGCATTCGAACTTGGAAAAGCTCTGATACTGGACCCTCTGATAGAAGTCACTCGAGAATCGGAGGTCTTTCAAGCCCTGATAATGCCCAAATAGATATTTATTTATTTAATACTAGCGGCCCAGAATGTTCAAAAATCGAAGAAAATCTTATTTCCCAAAAAGAAATAAAAAAAAAACTTGGAACGTGTCGCGGGACACGCGTTTGGAACGAAGTTCCTTTCGTATAAGACGTTTTTCGTAACGCGTTTTATATAATCTAAAAACACCCGGTATAATCTAAAAACATTCGATATAATCTCAAAACACCCGGTATAATCTAAAAATACCCGGTATAATCTAAAAACACCCGGTATAATCTAAAAACACCCGGTATAATCTATAAACACCCGGTATAATCTAAAAACACCCGGTATAATCTAAAAACACCCTATATTTTCTAGCAATAAATATAGCCTATGTTACTCAGGGTGAATGTAGCTTTCCAATGGTGAAAGAATTTTTTTAAATCGGCACAGTAGTTTTTGAGTTTATTCATTACATACATACAAACCTTTCCTCTTTATAATATTAGTGTAGATGTATGTCAAACAGATTTTGAGTCCATACAAATGACACCTCTTAATACAAAAAAAAATAGATACGTTTATGAAACGTCAGCAGGAAGCTTTAAAGAATGTTTGGGGGTACAATATTATAAAAAGTTTGGTAAAAATTTAACTTAAACTGACAAACAAACATATGAAGTAGAATAAAACTTTTAAAAAATGAAAATTACATCAGAAATAAGAAAAGACCAATAACAAATTGTACTCACCTAATCAAAAGTAACTAGGAAATAGTTTCATTTTGTAATTTCTAAATATCTTTCACTGAATAAGCAAAAGATTACACTCACAGAACTGCTGGAATACAACTGGGGAAAAGCAGAGGTCGTAGTCCTTTCTGTAAAAGAAAAGCGTACCTGCTTGATAATTAATTTTTCGAAAAAATTTGGGACAGGTCAAAAGAAATTGAAAATTAAGTTGTTGTTCTCTTAATCCAAAAATCTGTTTACATTTTACCTGAATTGTGATCAGTATTCGGTAAGGAATAAAATCATAAAAGATTTTGTGCATTTCATTACAATTTACTATAAAATTAAAGATATAGAAGCACACAACAATCGGTATATATTATTTTTTAAACGTGTTTTTTGTCGATATGAAATATCTCCCTTAATACTGTATCAAAATCAATGTTTCATACGCCATTTTGGAGATTATTTTTCTCTCTATTGACAAAAACTAAGTTAATATCTTAACATTAATGTTTTCATTAAAAAATTAAAGTTTAAAAATTTTAACAATGTCATTACAGAAGATAACATTCAGAAAAAACAAATAGCGCCGTCTGGTGGCAATCTGTTTAACAGTTGTCGATAATATGACATCTAGTGACAATGAAATCTGAATTCAATTGGTTCCTCCGCCTCTATGCTTACATTAGGGATGTCAGAAGTGCCAAAAAGTATTGATATCGGTACCGATATTTTTTTTTTAAAATATCGATATATCGGTGCAATTTTAAAGAGAACATTGGCACTTGAAGAAATTTAGTAAACATATTGGCTAACTTAATATAATCTCAAATAGCAATAATGGACATTATTTATAATAAAACAAATAATAAATAATTATCTGAAATAAAAAACAACGATAAGAATTTTTTTTTGTTTATTAATTAAACGTCTAATACATTTTAGACATTAATCGAACAATTAATAAAGCCAGGGATGGCGAACCTATGGCATGCGTACCAGAGGTGGCATTCGACAGAAAATTGTTGGTATATAGCATGAATTGAGGTGTAAATCGAAATAATTAAAAATATTCTAAATGTTGTAGAAATGAAATGAAATATTGCATGAATAGCTATTTTGACTGTTTATTATTCCGAAAATATCGAAAAATCCGGTGAAAAAGAAACGTATTTCACATATGCTTTATTCACTGTTGTTGTTTTTGGAACGTATTTAAAAGTATGTTCCAAAAACATATGTAAAAACACATGTTACTTTTTCAGTGGAGTTTTCGATATCTTCGGAATAATCAAACGGCCATAGTCAGTCGCGGACCGAGGTAGTACATACAAGTGTTGCTACTGGAAAAAAATATCGGTTTTCGATACTCAGAATTTTATATCGATACATAGAAATATTAAATATTGCCCAAAAATATCGATATATCAAATAACAAATATAGATATTTTTTCGACATCCCTAACTTACATCAATACGTCTCGTGGCTTCTATCTGAGACAGGGTTAAGAAAACGACAACACTTCAAAAATGTTTTACAGGTTAATTTTAATAGTAATTTCAGAAAGAAATCTTCAAATGACCCACCTTTATAACAAAATAATATCAAATCAGGAGTTTCTTAGAGAGCAAGGAATTTGAGCTTTTTACAAACTTTTTTAATACAGTGTGGCAATTGATTGAAACTTATTTGAGTACCAACTTTGCTGAGTATCGTATCTGCAAATATCATATCTCACGAGTTTCTTAGACACTTAACCACTTGACCGATTTTGATGAAACTTATTATATATAACCGTGATGGCTATCTACCAAATGTCGTGTTTCAAAGTCGAAAATATCGCTGTGGTTAACTTTCGAAAAAAAATAAAGACACCTAAGAAAATTAATAATAATTTTTAAAAAAACCCGGGTCGCAGTGCCAAAACCCTGCCGACAATATAGTGTATTTGCTTATACAGGCAGTGTGGCTTTATTTTGCGAGCTTAAGTTGGTTTTTGGGCAAAATAAAAAATTTTACTCCTTAATACACCCCTTAAAATAACATTTTTTTTCTTAATTGCAATATTATTATAAATCGAACCTCTATACCAAATTATATACAACTATTAGTAAATAATTCACTATTTGTAAACTAGTGTTTTTATAAAATTTGTAAGTCCGGTCCTGTCGGGCCGATTTTATTTAAATTTTAGGGACACCTTTTAATTACTACTAAAGGGTTAAATGTCAATTTTGAAACGATTCTGAGAATTTTTTCGATATTTTGGAACCCAAAAACATTTTTCAACCCCTAAAAACTACCCTTAAAATGCCCCGATTACGCCCATTTTAAATAGGCTTCTTGCGGTGATGGATTTCAAAACGTGAGCCAAATTTCGTTAAAATCAATTAACTCTTTCGAAAGTTATTACCCGCACACATATATATATATACCTATACGTATACACTTTACGTATACGTATACGTATACACTTTGGCACCATTTTTAAAAATGTTTATATATATATGTATATATATATATATAAACATTTTTAAAAATGGTGCCAAAGTGTTTAGGAGGTTATGAAACGTCGAGAAATTTTGGTCCGACCCCTAGGTCCCGCCATCCGACCGACGCCAATAGTGTATGTTGCCATATGGCAAATACACTAATAAAAATAACGGAATAATCTTAATTAATTTTAAATTATCGCTCCTTAAAACAAATTTGTTTTCTTTAAAAACACGATTACGCTAATTGATGTTTACTTTTTTAACAAATGACTAACAATTACTTGGATGTGTTGAACGTTTGAAATACGCTTGTTTTTCTGTTGTACAAAACGTATCCAATTTACTGAATAACATGAAAACTTTGCATTTCTTTATTTAACTGCAAATGTACGAATTATTAATGGTCGTCTTTAAAAGGCGCTTCTATAAACTTTGTAAAATTTGTATGCTTGTTTACTACAAGCAAGAAGTAAACACGTAGTCCAGGAACAATATGTTATATTAAGTTGTTTATTTATCAGCTGTTCAATATGCTCCCTTTTTCACCCGTATAATTCTATTTTATACCGAGCTGGGTAGAAAGTAGTGGTGACAGCACTAGACTCGCATTGGGAGGGTCCGGGTTCGAATCCCAGCGGGGGCAGACGTGGATGGGACTTTTTCCTACTGCCTCTCGCCGAGAAACGGTTATTCCTGTACCGGCCATCTTGATCTCGTTCTACTTTTCCACTGACATCTGAAACTGCCGCCCGGGGCAGGTGCTCCGGTTTGCCCCCCCCCCACTACTACATCCGGGGCTGACTGAAGTCTCTGAATAGAATTTCCACCCTATTATATTACGTAACTGACCACTACCGGTGCGAAGTAATCGCACGGGTTAGCTAGTTATAATAATTTGGGACTAGACCGAGCTGGGTAGAGTTGTGGTGACAGCGCTAGACTCGCATTCGGGAGGTCCCGGTTCGAATCCCGGCGGGGGCAGACGTGGATGGGACTTTTTCCTACTGCCTCTCGCCGAGAAACGGTTATTCCTGTACCGGCCATTTTGATTGAGGTTTTCCATGGTTTCCCTCACTTAATTCCAGATAAATAACGAGATGGTTCCTTATTTGAGGCCATGGCCTATCAAACCTATCAAACTCCTAGTTCAAAAATTACGTACCTTATCCTAATTTCCTATAATTCCTTCATTCGCCCATTGCTATTACATAAGTTGAAGTTTTAATAATGTAGAAAAATAACGGGAACGTGTGGTAGATGGAAAATAGTAATGATGCGAATGGCGTCAGTTATGACATAAAGTCGAGAAACGGACGTTAAACGCATATACAGGTGAGTTTTAAGTTGATGCTTTTTTTACAGCGTGTAAAAATCAAATAGACGAGCAAATATTTCAAATAGTTTTTTTATCAAAACTCAAAAATAAGAGAGAAACAGCCTTTCGAAGTTTAAATAAATTTTATAAAATTTTCTTTAATTTTGAGGTCGGTCCTGGGGTTATATTATGTTACTATGGAAATAAGTTGTTATTATCAAGTATGTTGGTCCTTATTTGAAACTGACATGTGTATTGTTCTGTTTTTGAGAGAACAATTTCTGTGAATACTTGATAATAACAACTTATTTCCATAGTAACGTAATATAACCCCAGGACCGACCTCAAAATTAAAGAAAATTTAATAAAATTTATTTAAACTTGGAAAGGCTGTTTCTCTCCTATTTTTGAGTTTTGATAAAAAAACTATTTGAAATATTTGCTCGTCTGTATAGTCAGGGGCGTAGCTACCGCCGTATATGCCGTATCAATTATACGGGGCCCCCGGGCAACGGAGGCCCCCAACGTGCGTAAGCAAAAATTAATATCAACTTCACTAAAATTTTTTATTTCAGAAATGACATGTCAAAAAAAGCAATTTCTTTTTTTCCCGCGTAAAGCGTGCGTTCAAAAGTTGGCAACACCCTACATCGGTTATCGCGGATTCCCCCTATAGATAGCTAGCTATCATCAGCTATAAATGATTTAATAAATCAGTTTGCCGAAATAAAGGCAACGAGAGTGTATATTCAATTTGAATTGTTTGTAAAAATTTTGGAAAAAGTGACAGATAGATAATTATGATGAATAAATATTTCTTTTAATTTTATGCAAACATTTTTTTTTCTTTTGTGAGAAATCTTTACCCTTCCTAAGGGCCCCCGAACAAATTTTTATACGGGGCCCCGCCAAGGCACGCTACGCCTCTGTGTATAGTCCACAATAGTTCGTTTTATACGAAATATTAATATCAGAGGAATTACACTTTATATATATATTATTTGTTTTTCGGTTGCCATGGCTACACCGTTAACGTTAAATATTTAACACTGAGTTCGAATTCGCAAAAGGAGTTATACTTGAAAAACTTTAAGTTTGAAATTGCATCGATTAAAAAGTTTGGCGTTGAAAAACAATTTTCATTTGTTGAAGAAAGCTATTTACACTTGCAAAGAAGAAAAGAGAGAAATAGGAGAGTGAGAGAGAGGGGGCGAGAAATACTATGTATCACGTTTGCCGTGTTATTAATATCTCGACTGCGTTCTGATAGCCGGGCATTAAAGTTTACTAAACATGAGCGCTCCGCTGCGTTCTGCTCGTTCCGTCGACATCTGTTCGTCGTTTCGCTCGACCAACTTGCATACTCCGCATTGTTTGAACGTCTAGTCCCAAATTAATAATAATAATAATGCGTTTAACGTTCGTTTCTCGACTTTATGTTATAATAGACGCCATTCGCACCATTACTATTTCCATCTATTATACACTTCCCGTTATTTTTCTACATTTTTTAAACTTCAACTTATGTAATAGCAATGGGCGAATGAAGGAATTATAGGAATATAGGATAAGGTATAGGTAATTTTTGAACTAGGAGTTTGATAGGTAATCGACCATGGCCTCAAATAAGGAACCATCTCGATATTTATCTGGAATTAATTGAGGGAAACCATGGAAAACCTCAATCAAGATGGCCGGTACAGGAATTACCGTTTCTCGGCGGGAGGCAGTAGGAAAAAGTCTCAGCCACACCTGCCTCCGCCGGGATTCGAACCGGGACCTCCCGAATGCGAGTCTAGTGCTGTCACCACAACTCTACCCAGCTCGGTCTAGTCCCAAATTATTATAACTAGCTAACCCGTGCGATTACTTCGCACCGTTAGTGGTGAGTTACGGAATATAATAGGGTGGAAATTCTATTCAGAGACTTCAGCTAGAGATGTTATATTATGATCACTTCGTAGTAATCCTAATATTGAATATATCGGTTTACTGATATTAGGTATCTTACCTATTACCTGGTATTAGTCAAGTAATAGTGACGAAGTTCACCGTCCGTTTCATCAGATCGTATTAATATAATATAATAGCGTTGCCGATCAACATTGTAGTTTATGCGTCTCCAGTTAAATACCTATATTTATTCTCAGCGATAGTTGTAGATGGTAAAACGGTCGACACTTGTCTCGGTTCTGACGAAATTATTCCTAAATGTTTAGTTTTCAAATGTTTTTTGAGATTTGATACAGTTGTTTTATACGAACACTTTTGTTTGCAAATATTGCAAACAGCAGTCTTATCATGCTCTGACTCTGAACAAATTGTAAAATGAGCCCAGACTTCACTAGTTCGCGCCCTTTTCATTTTTAAATAAGTATTTAAAAATTCTCAAAAAATAATAAAAAGTAAAAAAAAAAGATTAAACAAATGTAATTAACTACTACTGTTTTACTGCGTAACCGTGTTAATACTTAATACTGATAATATCACAATACTAATATCTGATATTCGTTTATACCTAATACGCTATGCATATTACCAAGATATTGGTTTGTGTTGTTTTCGTCTAAAATAATAGGATAGCTTTAGAAAAGGAGACGTGCATATTACTGCAGTAAAGAAGCTAGGTGAGAGAACAGGACAGATAGAGGCATGGCAAGTACGTATTACACGCTTGCGCCTTGCAGTGCGATTGCGGCAGCACGGCGAGTTCAACGTTGCAAAGTGCAACTTAAACTATTATTACAAAAATATTAATACAAAGCGACGGTAAAATGACAACGTTGCTTGCATGGTAGTGCGTACGTTCAAACGTTGAGTAGAAAAATAATACGAATATCCGATAACCTATTAACCTAATCCACAATATCATGGTAATCATATTCCAATAAACTTGCTCATATTAGGTTACGTGTACCTATTATGAATATATTAGGCACACCACTAACTTCAGCCAGCCACGGATCTAGTAGTGGGGGGAGGGGCAAACCGGAGCACCTGCCCCGGGCGGCAGTTTCAGATGTCAGTGGAAAAGTAGAACGAGATCGTTCCTCGGATATCTAAAAGTCTTATCCGACACCGCTGTAGTCTTGAGTCTTGACTAATTTCGAAGCCATTATCAAAAATTAATTGGTATTTCAGTGGTGTTAATGTTTTTTAATTTTAAATTAAAAATGTTTATTCTCTGTAAGTTAAAAAGCGAATAATACTTACGAAATGAATTTACGGAACATTTTTACTTAGCTGTTTGAAACTTGATTACTTTTTAAAATTAATTAGCCATTGTTTTTAATTAATGAACAGAAAATACTCGTTATCACGCCTGAGAAGGATCGAGAAGAGTAGCAATAAACCACTGATATATAGAGTTGGGTAACTCAGATCTGAACCGGTTCAAAGAGCCGACTCCGACAGAAGATCCGTGAGAACCGACTCACTTTTTTTTGAGCCGACGGATCAACGAATCCGCATAACTCAGTGAAGCACTTAACCATAGCTGGGCACCGTTAATCAAATACTTAACTTCGTTAATCGTTAATCCGTTACTAAAAAAGTTAACTTCGTTAATCGTTAAGCCGTTAATCTTGCAGGTTAGCGATTAACGAATCGTAAATCGTTAACTCGCGATAGAAATTCTATTTTATATTTAATGTTAATACGGGCTATGGAAGTTTAGGCAGGTCATGAAATATTAGTAAGAGAAGGGTGTATCATTAGAGTTTTTAATAATAAATGTTCAACTCAAAATACAGCTAGTCTGACATAAGGTGCATATTCCCCTTCATAAACAACAATATATTGAAGTTTTCGTCGGTAAAGTGAGGCTCTTTTAGGCGTTAAAATGTCTTTTCCCGTAGAAAAAAGGCGTTCGACTGCGGCACTTGACGGTATAGCGGTACTATATTTAATAAACAGATTTATTATTATCTGTTCTCCGAGGAATGCCGCATCGTTAAAAGAGTCTTTTGACTTCATGTCTAGCCACATTTTGACGAGACTTTGAGCTTTAGTTCTTAAAGATTTGTGACTTTTAGACTTTTCTTTACTTTGAGTGACCGAAATAAAAAAGTCTTCTTCATCTTCCGTACATGTCTGAACGTTTTTTTCGCGGCGCGGCACGGTCCGCACGGTGTCCTTGTGAATTGTAGGTACTTAATTAACGATTGAACGGACTTATGGCAAGTTAACGGAAGTTAATGTGTCCGTTAACATTTTTTAAAGTTAACTGAACAGTTAAATCGTTAAGCACTTTGTTAACTTCGTTAATTAACGATTAACGGATTAACGAGTTAATGCCCACCTATGCACTTAACACACAGAAGCACATTTTACACTTACGTATCAGTTCTTACTTTGATGCATCTGTCAGCTCAAATGACTCATGCATCACATGTTTGGCTATGTATTCTTGATTCTATACAGGTCGTGATATGATTGATTGAACTAGGTAACTCAGTGGCAGACTGCAGTAACATATTCAGAACTCGGCTCTTTTTGAACCGGTTCAGTGAGCCACCTCACATACGGGATCCAGATGCAAAGATGCAGATTACTAAAAAGACCCATTTTTCCCATCTCTACACTGACATGAACAGATAGGTGGATTGTGGTAAGGCTTATTTTACCATAAGAAGTCGTGTTCCAGTTAGAAGCATTTGTGTGCGGCGTTAAAATATATAAAAAACATAACATATTTGGGAGTGATCTTAGATGACAAATTAACATGGAAACCGCATATAGTAAATGTTTAAAACAAATGCAAAACAAATTTAACAGACAGACTATAGCAGTCAAGACTATTAGATACAGAGGTAACCTCGTTCCGATGAATAATAGTAGGGGAATGACGTTGTCCAGTGGACTGTCAATTGATATTGCGTGATTGATAAAAATATGAACGGTCTGCCAGCTGACGCCATTCATGAAATGAGGTGACCTGTGTTCTCCATCCATTTGATAGAGATCAGTGCATTAAACTTACTACATTTATCAAGGTCGCAAGCAGCTAAAATGTTCAAGCTCTCTGCACAATCATAAAAAAATCTATAGCACTAATATTTTTAAAAATAAATTGAAAACTTTTCTACACAATAATGTGTTCCACTCATATAAAAGAGTTTTGTTCGATTTTAAATTAACTTTTATACTTTACATTGTTGCTTTTTATACAGAAAAAACGCATGTACAGCAAACGGTGCTATTGAACAGAGCCCCGCGAGCTAACAAAGTAATTGATTTTAAAGTTTTACTAGCTATGGGTGGCATTTTTTGTGAACGGGAGAGCAGAATAAGAACTCTTTAATAAATTTGCACTTTTTATTATAATACGCGCCACGAATCTAAAAGGTTCTGAAGTTAGTCACAAACAGCGTCGCAAATGCATATTTTAGAGCCGTCCTGGTTGTATTGTGGAAAGGAAGACTCCCACCACCTTCCAGTTACCGGCACAGAACGTGCACTCGTCAGTGATTGGTTATCACTGGTTGTCGTGTCACTTGTCGCTTTCCTGCTATAAAGTACAGTCCAGT
This sequence comes from Venustoraphidia nigricollis, assembly GCA_034508555.1. Lineage (NCBI taxonomy): Eukaryota > Metazoa > Arthropoda > Insecta > Raphidioptera > Raphidiidae > Venustoraphidia > Venustoraphidia nigricollis. The sequence continues at coordinate 5,521,471 of JAVRKA010000016.1, forward strand.
ACGCTATTGTTAAGTTGTTTCTTTGATTGTTAATTGATCAAGATGCCTAATACAGTTTTGCATAGACAAGCACGAAAAATAACTTTTTGGATGACTTCAGTGCAAGGAATTAGACCTTTAGATTAAAGAAAAGTTAAAAATAATAATACAGCGGGAGTTAGTAGTTTTTCAACTGACTGTACGTGCGCAAGAGAACATTTGCATATAACTTCCGAGCGTTTTAGTTCCATGGCGCGTACTGTACCTATTATATTATGGTTTTGGCGTCCCCTGACACTGCCGCCTGGGGCAGGTGCCCCGGTTGCCCCCAACCCCCTAGATCCGGGGCTACCAGCACTGATTGTAACAATGGGAGTTTTCTTAACAATTGTAGCTATCTATAGCTGTCGTACTGAAATTATTCGTATTGTTATTCCAGAATTTAATCAATATAATCATATCAACTGAGACAGAACATCAAAACCCGTAGAGTTTTCTCTTTTTTAAGTACTCGACATGCCGGATTAAATGTACATTCTGTATCTATATATAGGTACATGGACAGGAAGATGGCTGACGAGTGAAAGTGGTGAAACTGTTAAAAAACAGGGACGGTTTAAGTTTAATTTTAAACGAAATACGGACCCAGATATAGTCAATTTCATTTATAACGATTTTTCCCTTGAATTTAAAGTATATTTTTAGAGGAAAATAATTTGGTTATAGCGACTTCGGATTAGGGATGTCGGAAGTGCCAAAAAGTATCGATATATATCGTATCGATATTTTTTTCAAGTATCGATATCGGTACCGAGATATTTTTTACAAAATATCGATATATCGGTACAATTTGAAAGAGAATACTGGCACTCGAAAAAATTTAGTATACGTATTGGCTAGCTTAATATAATCTCAAATAGCAGTTAACGGACATTATTTCTAATAAATCAAGTAATAAATATGTAATTATCTGAAATCAAAAAAACCATAAGAATTTTTTTTATTTATTAATCAAACGTCTAATCGAACCTATATAAAGCCAGAGATGGCGAACCTATGGCATCCGTGCCACAGATGACATTCGACAGATTGTTGATACAGCATGAATTGAGGTGTAAATCGAAATAATTAAAAATATTCTAGATGTTGTAGAAATGAAATGAAATATTGCATGAATAGCTATTTTGACTGTTTATTATTCCAAAAATATCGAAAAATCCGGTGAAAAAGAAACGTGTTTTGCATGTGCTTAATTCAAAGTCGTTTTTGGAACGCACTTAAAAGTATGTTCCAAAAACATATGTAAAACACGTTTCTTTTTCAGTGCAGTTTTTGATATTTTCAGAATAAATAACGTCAAACGGCCATAGTCAGTCGTGGTAGTACATACAAGTGATGCTACTGGAAAAAAATATCTGTTATCGATACTCGGAATATTATGGATATATCGATACATCGAAATATTAAATTTCGCCCAAAAATATCGATATATCAAATAAAAACTATCGATATATCGATACATCGATATTTTTTCAACATCCCTACTTCGGATATAACACCGATTTTGGGTATAGCGACTAATTTTAAATAAACCATTTGTAACAAGTTCGTAGAAATTCCATGCATACAAACACAATAGTTCATCCATAGAATCATTAAGCTTTCTTATCTTTAGTTTACATCTACAGATGGTCAGCAGTTCTAATAATACACTTTTGTTTATAAATATGCAGATAGGTAAAAATAATAAATAAATGGATAAAAATGTTTGAGCTACTGTAGCTTTTTTCACAATATTGCCATTGTAATGACACTTTTGGTATTTAATAATTTCACATTTTTAAACAAATTAAAGCTGTATTGGCTAGCAATAAATATGGTTTCTTTCTTTTTTGCTCTCTTTCTTTCTACCTATGTATATAGCGACTTCCGGATATAGCGACGTAATCATATTAGTCCCTTCATCGTCGTTATAACCGAAACCCATTGTACTCTCGCAAAAATAAATATCCAGCGTACTTCGAAACACCATACCCACACGTGGAACTTCCTTATGTCGGATGATCGATGGCTGACCAATGGTAGGGTGGCATTACCCATCCCTCTCTAACGCTGATTTGTGCTCGCGACAGCAAAAAACTCAATATGGTGGACGCCACACGCTAATTGTCAAAACTCAAAAAACAAAAGCTACACTAAACACGTTGCGATTGATAAATAAAGAAAACCCGGGTCGCAGTGCCAAAACCCTGCCGACAATATAGTGTATTTGCTTGTATAGGGCCGTGTGGTTTTATACTTTTATTATGTGAAATTAAGTTTGTTTTTGGGCAAAATAAAAAATTTAACCCCTTAATACACCCCTTAAAATTACATTTTTTTCTTAATTGTAATATTATTATCAATCTAACGTCTACACCTAATTAAATACACTCTTCAATAAATAAGTCACTATCTGCAAACTAGTGTTTTCATAAAATTTGTAAATCCGGTCCTGTCGGACCGATTTTATTAAAATTGTGGGGACACTTTTTAATCACTACCGGAGGGTTAAATTTCAATTTTGAAACGATTCGGAGAATTTTTTCGGTATTTTGGGGCCCAAAAACAGTTTTCAACCCCTAAAAACTACCCTTAAAATAGCCCGATTAGGCCCATTTTAAATAGGCTTCTTGCGGTGATGGGTTTCAACACGTGGTCCAAATTTCGTTGAAATCAATTAACTCTTTCGAAAGTTATCGCGCGTACACACACACACACATATATATATATATATATATATATATATATATATATATATATATATATATATATATCATTTTTAAAAATGGTGCCAATGTGTTTAGGAGGTTATGAAACGTCGAGAAATTTTGGTCCGACCCCCAGGTTCCGCCATCCGACCGACGCCAATAGTGTATGTTGCCATATGGCAAATACACTAATAAGTTTTCCTCGTTACTGCAGTGCGTATTCTGGGCCAGCCCGCTCCTGTCTTGAAAGATATATTGTGTCCTTGAGCCGGATGACGGTTCCCCAATGGGGATTTGAAACTTGTCAGCGCTACAAGAACACGAATGTGTACGCGTATAAATACTTATCGGATGGCAGAAGAAAGTCTTTCACTATTCCACTAAATTAACCACGCTCCTTGATATTTCTATTTGATGTGATGATTTCGTAGTTCTACAAATTCGCTTCAACAGACATAGATTATTAGTGTAATATGTCACTTACACTAACGAAGTCGATAGCAGGACCAAAAATATTAACCTTTCACATCGTCCTGAACAATTTGACATCCAATCAGAGAAGAGCAAACTACGACCAAGTAGAGAACACAAACCAACGAAGGAGCAGCAGTCTTCGACACACTTATCTGTGAGCTAGAGATGGGAAAAACGGATCTTTTTAGTGATCTGCATCTTTGCATCTGGATCCCGTATGTGAGCCGGCTCACTGAACCTGTTCAAAAAGAGCCGAGTTCTGAATATGTTACTGCAGTCTGCCACTGAGTTACCTAGTTCAGTCAATCCTATCACGACCTGTATAGAATCAAGAATGCACAGCCAAACATGTGATGCATGAGTCATTTGAGCTGACAGATGCATCAAAGCAAGAACTGATACGTAAGTGTAAAATGTGCTTCTGTGTGTTAAGTGTTTCACTGAGTTATGCGAATCCGCTGATCCGTCGGCTCAAAAAAAAGTGAGTCGGCTCTCACGGATCTTATGTCGGAGTAGGCTCTTTGAACCGGTTCAGATCTGAGTTACACAACTCTACTGTCATCAGTCTATCAGTCTAGAAGGACACTTCGCCCGCTACCACATCGTCTTTGATAATGTCTACCGCAGTTGTAGACGAAACGTCAGGTGAAAAAACCAATGGAGCACGGCATACAAGCCCGGAAACCAACAAGTTTTACAATTTGACATCATTTTTTAAAATGACTACTTACTTATACTGGAAGACCTCGCTTAACGCTGCTCCGCTTAACGCTGTTTCAGTATTACGCGGTTTCTAAAAGAAAAGTTTAGCCACTATAACGTCAACTAGACATATACAAAATGATTCAAATGTTGTTAGAAGTTCAAAGGCACGACGAAATATCGTTGATGCAATATCTTGATATCGACAACAGTTTGCTGAACGAAACAGAAAAAGGCAAACAATACTAGATGACTTCTTCACAAAAAACAAAATATGGCAAATAAAGAACCTTCCTTATCTCAAACATGACTTCCTACTCGAACTTTTATTTGATTTTAAAAAAGTTTAGTCAATATAACGTAAATTATGGATCAGTTTCTACAAAATGATTCAAATGTTGATAGAAGTTCAAAGGCACGACGAAATACCGTTGATGCAATATCTTAATATCGACAGCAGTTTGCTGAACGAAACAGAAAAAGGCAAACGATACTAGATGACTTCTTCACTGTATTATAAAAATCCTCGAGGGGTTAGAATGCGAGTAAAAACAGAATTTCAGTCTACCTATCTGTGCATTCAATATGAATGCAACTACATCTAGAGGTTTCGATTATGATACTTGAAAGAGTCACCTATGCAATACTTCATAGAACAGTAGCATATTAAATACTGTGAAATGCAATCTGAAACAGACTAAATGCAGCAAAGAAAGAGCGTAGTATAATAGCGCTGTTTCAGTATTACTCGGTTTCTTAAAAAAAAAGTTTAACAACGTTCGGTAACAAATTATGGATCAGTTTATACAAATGATTCAAATATTGATAGAAGTTCAACGGCAAGACGAAGTGACATTGATGCAATAGCTATCGACAACAGTTTGCTGAACGAAACAGAAAAAGGCAAACGACATTAGATGACTTCTTCACAAAAAGCAAATTATGTCAAATGAGGAACCTTTCTCATCACAAACATAACTTCTTACTTGAACTTTTATTTTGATTTTCATAAATGTTTTATGAACAGAAATCGATATTACAACTTATAAATCTATTTGAACCTGGGAACTGGAGCCTTGTAATAGAATAGCTATGGAAATGCCATATAATAATGGCATCGCTACGCGTTTGGCTATTCTGAAGTCCCTTTTAATCGATGCCTTGCCTGCATTTCAAACTGAAACTTAACGAATGAAGCCGTAAAATCGGTCAGTCATTGAACACTATCGTTCGATCGAAAAAGCGTCAGAGCGTTAAATTGAAGCTTTTTTTGCCACCCGCCAGACGTGTTTATGGCGCTTTTAAGTAAAGCACTTTACACACTTCCTAGAGCTAAAAAAAGAGCAAGCGAATGTTTGTGCATGTTAATAATAGCAACTAATGTAATCATTAAGGTGATATTCCTAAAAAGCTCTTTCTGGGCACCTATACATGTCAATAGAGATGTTGACTGTATTCAAATAAAAACATAATTTCAACGAAAACTAGTAGTTTCTATGATAGAAATACTAAAAAAACACTATATTTTTCCTTATTTTTAAGGAATTTAATTAATATTTAATAAATAAAACCTAATAAAATCACTCTTAAGTCACGTGACAACAGACACCAATCAGAGCGCATGACGTCATATGTTCAGCCGCTGTCAAAAAACGTCATTGTTTGGTTAATATTTAGTGTGTAATTTATTATTATTTGTTTATAGGAAACGTCAAATTACATGTAACTATAGCAACGACTACGAAACAACTTTTCATCACCTCAGTTTACTAACGTTTATGGGCACAGAATACGCATCTATAGGATGGTAGCTCCCGTGTAAACTTTTGAGCCTCCTTTGGTATGAACAGGTGACGTCACGCGACTAGTATTGGCGTTTTGGACCGAAATTTGAAACTGGATTTAAAATACATGATTTTTAAGGCTTGAGTTGTATTTAAATAAAAATAATAAATATTTGTGGCAATATTAGGCACTTGTGAACGATTTAAAACACTTTCCCAAAAATAGTAATTTACTTCTGAATTCGCTACCGCCCCAATCGAAAGCTTCAGAGCCGACTGGAGGGAGCTCCTGCCCACGTTGGTAATAATATATTCTCTAGTGTGTGAATAGCTTTAAACGCATGCCACCCTATATGCGTTTGCAAAGAGAGAGAGAGAGAGAGAGAGAAACTCGATCTGCTTGGTCGGTTCTCTCGAAACTTATCACAGCGGCCTTTGGTCGGATATGGCCACACTTTAGATTGTACAAGGGAATTAGAAATCTAATCGGTGCTTTCATACAGGCAGGGTTTCCAAACATTGCTAATTAGTGTATTTGCCATATGGCAACATACACTATTGGCGTTGGTCGGATGGCGGGACCTAGGGGTCGGACCAAAATTTCTCGACGTTTCATAACCTCCTAAACACTTTGGCACCATTTTTAAAAATGTTTATATATATATGTATATATATATATATTTATATGTGCGGGCAATAACTTTCGAAGGAGCTAATTCATTTTAACGAAATTTGGCATACATGTTGGAATCCATCACTGCACGAAGCCTATTTAAAATGGGCCCAATCGGGTCATTTTAAGGGTAATTTTTAGGGGTTGAAAAAAGTTTTTGGGCCCAAAAATACCGAAAAAATTCTCAGAATCGTTTCAAAATTGAAATTTAACCCTTTAGTAGCAATTAAAAAGTGCTCCTAAAATTATAAACAAATCGGCCCGACAGGACCGGATTTACAAATTTTATGAGAACACTAGTTTGCGTATACGAATTTACTTACTGAAGGTCGTATTTAATTTGGTGCAGATGTTGGATTGATAACAATATTTCAACTAATAAAATTATTACTGTAAGGGGTGTATTAAGGGGTTCAATTTTTTTTTATTTTGTCCAAAAACAAACTTAATTTCATTTAATAAAGCCACAATACCTGTATTAGCAAATACACTATATTGTCGGCAGAGTTTTGGCACTGCGACCCGGGTTTTTTACATTTAAACTGTTATTATTTTGATACAAGTTTACTGGCAGCAACTTTTAAATTTTTACACACATAAAAATTTATATAAATAAATAATTGGATAAGTTTGGATAAAATCCGTGGCACAGGATCAATAAAACACAATACTGAAGTTAAAATTGCATTCTCACTAACGTTTCGTTGTGCTTTACATCATCTTCAGTATTGTTTTATTGATCCTGTGCCACGGATTTTATCCAAACTTATCCAACAATCATCAAGGATCACAACTACTCTAATTAACTTCTTTTAATTATAGTCAACCTCATAAATAAATAATAGTTTAAAAAAACTAAAAAACACGCTTTAATAGCAAACCGAATTAAAAAGTAAAATATAATTTTTATTGTAAAAAAGCGCGGGGTGCTCGAAATCAAGTGGTATAAATATTTCATTGAGCTATTTGTAAAAGTATAAGATCCTGGTCAGTATAATGGGACAAAGTTATTAAATTATTTTAACAAAAAAACATTACTTGCAATTTTTATTATTAAATTATTGTATTGTCATCGGTCTTTGATAAGTGTGCAAAGTTTCAGTTTAATCTGACGTTTTGAAGTGGGTGAATTTCACGTTCAAAGATTCCTTTACATACAGGTGAAGCTAATAAAAGCATGTTAAAAAGTAATTTTCTCCAGTTTTTATATTATTATCTGTACATTCAAGTAAACGGAAACCTGACATTATTTCAAACGGCAAACATCTTGCAGTTTTCAAATAGTGAGTGTGCACTGCAGGAATTTCAACTAACTGCCCTTGTGCTGTAATATATAGTACGCGCAATGGATCTGAAAGGCTCGGAAGTTAGATGCAAATGGAGGCTTGCGCAGGTACAGTTGGTTGAAAAAGTACAAACTCGCGCTATATTATTATTTTTTTAATTTTTCTTTAATCTAAAGGTCTAATTCCTTGCACAAAGTTATCCAAAGAATTATTTTTCGTGCATGTCTATGCAAAACTGTAATAGGCATCTTGATCAATTAACAATCAAAGAAACAACTTAACAATAGCGTACTGGACTGTTTTTTATAGGAGGAAAGCGACAAGTGACAAGACAACCAGCAATAACCAATCACCGACGAGCGCACGTTCTGTGCCGGTAACTGGGAGGTGGTGGGAGTCTTCCTTTCCCACAAAACAACCAGGACGGCTTTAAAATATGCATTTGTGACGCTGTTTACGACTAACTTCAGAACCTTTTAGAACCGTGGCGCGTATTATACTATGAAATCTTTGAGCAGCAAGCCAAATTCTGTGAAGAATTCTTAATCAGTAGTAAAACGGTATTTGCGACTGCGGTTTGAAATTAGCCGAGAGCATTTTCTACAACCTGAGTGAACAATTCCCTTAATGTCAGATATGAATATGGCCTAATGTAGGTAAAAAATATTAACAATTTAAAAATCCATTTGCAATTTAAAAACAGCTTGTAGCGAGGAAGTTTTCCACTTCATTACAAAGTGGTCTAATATTTATAATTTGGATTTTACGCGTCGGTAAATATTTAAAATGATTACATTCCGCATAAGTAGGCAACCTTTCATAACATACTGTTTTTTCATGCTGGGCTCAAGTACCGAAAACACTCACTGAATTAAACAAATACGCGATTTATCAGGTATAATCGAATTTGTACAATTTTTATACATAGGTATAAAAAAAACTGTTTCGACCCATTCTATAATACGAAATCATTATATAAATTCATCTTCTTTCATTTAAAACAGATTTCAAACCGATCTGATTTAAATTGAACGAATTCTGAGTATAAAACATCGTTTTTTAGAGTTCTATACCTCACAAGGAAAAAATGAACCCTTATTTCGATGTCCGTCGGTCTGTTTGTTAAGAACCTTTCTCTCAGGAACGCATGGAGGCATTTAGTTAAAATAATATCAAATACTCAGCTCTGCAACACATTAGAGCTGTGAAAAAATCAAACTTCTAAGTTACTGCAATCAAAAGATACGGCCGTTTATGCCGCATAATTTGACAGTCGCAAGGGAATCAAAACCTATAGGATACTTCCCGTTGACCTAGAATCATGAAATTTGGCAAGAAGCAATGTCTTATAGCGCAAGTATAGGGAAAAATCCTTTTAGTTGCATCACAAAACAATAATTTTTTTCTATACATAAACGTCAAAATAGTGCATACTAGCGACATCGAACGAAATCTCTTAACAGTGTTGGATCACTTTCACATAGTTTGTGTTGAGACCCAGCGGTAAGAGGCGAGGTAGGTAAAAGACATATTGTGGGTGTGACCTTCTTTAGCTCTGTCTCGCTCAAATCATCCGCACGTTTCAATTTTTGGCTGGTGCCAACTACGAGGCTAAAAGATACTATTGCAAGGGTGCTGCTGTCAATTGAATACTCTAATTTTTGGAAGTATTTTAAAGATTTAAGAAACTTTCCCGAAAAAGGAAGAGTCACTTTAGGTTTATGCTGAAATAAGTACCAATAAGGTCGTAGTATGACATTGAAAACGTGTGTTTTTTTGGCACAATTAATACCAACTTTTTTCTAGTAAATCGTACATAAATTATAAAAGCAGTCCATTAGAGACCCAGATTTGTCCTTTATCTTCCTTATAGAGAAAGAATGTTTGCAGAATGTTGACGAATAAGTCTACAATCAGTTGACAGCCGAAGCTCTATTTTTGGCTTAAATTCAGAGCGTTCCGACAGCCTTAAAAGCTATTAGTTCAGGCATTTCTGCGCCTTAGTATGTATTACTATGGCCGCTATAACAACAAATAATAAAACTTAAAAACGTCCCGACGTTGACAGTTGTTTGAAAAATAATTTTTTCTAATATAGCATTGTAACAATGTATGTTTCTTAACAAATATAGCTAACAATCGCTATTGTCTGCTTATTATTGAAAAATTAAGGGGTAACACCACTGTAACAGCCTAAAAAAACGTGTTTTTTTGTCATTTTTTTTTTTGGTGGAAGGAAAGGTAATAAAATTATAATATTGGAGGAAGTTATTTAGCGTATATTTAAGTAACAAAATAGAAAATTATTATAAAAAAATATTCAAAAATGACGGCACCACAGCCATTTTCGCGAGGCACGTAGAATTTGAGGCGCTCTGCGGCACGCAGTGTAGCTGCTGCAAATTTGGATTTAGAAAAAAAAAAAAAAACACTTATTGTACATACTTATAGCTAGAGAAATACGTAGGGGATTTTAAAAATATTGATTTTTGTGTGATTGGCGAGTATTTGAATTAAATCGCTAAATTTTCAACAAAAAAAAGATAATCATTTGTTAATAAATAATGATTAAATTAACTTATCGAAAATCCCGTACGTATTTCTCTTCAAAATCTTATTTTAAAGATATTATAACAAATTCGAATGAAAAGAATGAAAATTGTTGGAGTTATGCTGCGTGCCGTTTTGAAAAATCGTGTTTCGAGAAAAACGCATTTAAAGTTTTGAAATGCATTATAGACATGAAGGGGAAAGAGCTCGAAGAGCTCGAAATTACAAGAAAAAAAATACTTTGAGGTATGAAATATTTTTCCCCATATTCTAAAAGGTTCAAAGTATTTTTTAAGCCTAAAAAAAATCGATTTTTTGAAAAATTTACAGTGGTGTTACCCCTTAAGTTCATAAATACTATACGGTGGCATGAAACCCTCCGTGTGCGACTCCCACTTAACAAGTCATTTATAATAACTTGGCACTTTCTTAGATTTCATTTTTTTTCTTCGGCAAAGCCAGCTAACCTACTTATTTTTGTATCGAAGTTTCCTCTTTTTTCACATTTATGTTTTTGGCGGAATAAACTTTAACTCAAATAACTAACAACGCTTTGTTGAAAACGACCTAATTGCCGCTATTGTTGACTCTCCAGAATCTTTCTGTAGTCTTTTCGATTTCTGTGAATACGCATAACATAAGGGAAACCGGGAAGTAGACCTCCTCTCAGAGTATAGCGCTTGCCCACGGTTAGAAATAAGGATTGAAACGTTGACTTTTTTGAAATTTAACTTCTTTAGCGACGTATCTGTTTGAAAAAAGTAAGAAATCGAGGGGAAGTAGAATTGACCCCCATAAAGGAGAAGTTAGTTTGTCTCCTAAATTACATGAAACTGACAAGGACAGAAGTTTATAGTGTGTTGCTAAGTATGTGTAAATATCATCATATATATTAATACGCTAAGGTTAAGATGTTTGCCTCCCTTTTTCGAAAAAACCTCACAATTACTCCACATAAATTTGGTATCATCTTATAGATAATTACTTGCTCTATGTGTATCAACAATTAAAAAAATCTATTATTGCTTTTGTTTTTGCAAAATAATTAATTATAACAATTATACATTTATTCAGTATATGCAGCAATGCTGCCATCTGACGGTTCTAACTTTGAAACAACGTCAACATGATTGACGGTCGGTAAATTTTTTTTGTTTAATTTTTAATCAAAATTAACATATAAATACTTTTTCGTATGGCGGCGCTTCAGCTCAACGTTTTCGATACTTGCGCTTCTATATGACAGTTTTAGAAAAATATTTTCTTGAACCGTCACTGAGCTTCGTAATGTAATACAACAAAAAGAAGAAAATTATAAAGAGTATGAGAAATTAGAAACGAATTTTAGTGCAAATTATTCGCTAGTTAAAAATTAGTTTCACATAAAAAAACTTAAACTTGGGAATAATATTAAAAACTAAAGAAGTTATACTTCTTATGTGAGCCTATGAGAGTGAGGCTCATTATAATTTTTTTATAAGATTGTCTTTCAGTATATTCTCAACGAAAACTGATCATACAGAAATACCGGAACCCCACTCCCCCTGGTTTAAATTCTTGTTACGCTACTGCTTCCGTGTCAAATCCTCTTAAATGAAATTAGTTATTTTAAGCACGTTCATAAGTTGTGAGCATAATAAATAAATGAACTTCCATTTTTGACAGGCTGCGAGAATTTATTTGATATGAAGTGAAATTTATATAAAATAGAGTAGAATTTATTTTGCAAGTTTTAATGTTTCATGTTATAATGTCCGTACTTTTCTTCTAGGAAATTGTTCGTAAATCTTCGAGATTTATTGCATAAAAAACGATTTTTATAAGTTATCGAAGGTTTTATGACTAAATTCGTCTTTATGGTACCGAAGGGGTAGGACCATATTTTTCTAATGATTTTGTTTTCTGTTTTTTTTATTTTTTTCATTCAGAAGACGAATAAGACTCAACTATTTAACGATAGGGTAAATCTGATTTAAAATATCATATTTTTATTAAAATACATTTTCTATGGCTATTTTTGCTATCTATTGTCACATAAACGTAATTTGAACTCAAATAAAAAGATAAACATTTAAAAACTTCTGATTATATACGTTTTTTTACTATGTCCCGCTTTCGACGAAAGAATCCCGCATTTTTCACTCAAAAAGTTCCAAAATCCCGACTTGGCAAACAAAAAATCTGGCAACACTGGTACGGACCCTTCGTATGTGAGTCCGACTTGCACTTATGTTTTTTAAGGGGTTCGTCGTTGTCTTGGAAATCTAACCTGTAGAAGTTTTCGAACTACTCAGCCTGAAATTAAATCAGTACGGACCACCCACTCTTAAATCCCTTACCAGTTGTAATCAAATTCAAAGGTGTTTAAGTAGTAAAACAGTTTTTTAAAACACATCTTTTATTATGATAGTCATAAACACGGATATATTCACCCGATCTCGTTCAACCCATATCACTTTTAAAATTCCCATTTAAGGCTGTCGGAACGCTTTGAATTTAAGCCAAAAATAGAGCTTCGGCTGTCAACTGATTGTAGACTTATTCGTCAACATTTTGCAAAAATTCTTTCTCTATAAGGAAGATAAAGGACAAATCTAGGTCTCTAATGGACTACTTTTGTAATTTATGTCGATTTACTAGAAAAAAATTGACATTAATTGTGCTAAAAAAAACACACGTTTTCAATGTCACACTATGACCTTATTCGTACTTATTTCACAAAACTGTTCCATCACAAACCTAAAGTGACTCTTCCTTTTTCGGAAAAGTTTTTTAAATCTTCAAAATATTTCCAAAAATTAGAGTAATCAGTTGACAGCGGCACCCTTGCAATAAAATTTTTTAGCCTCGTAGTTGGCACCAGCAAAAAATTGAAACGTGCGGATGATTTGAGCGAGACAGAGCTAAAGAAGGCCACACTCACAATATGTCTTTTGCCTACCTCGCCCCTTACCGCTGGGTCTCAGCACAAACAAGATTCGGAGCGTTCCGACAGCCTTAATCTCAACTTTTTTATGTGCTGCCGGGTTCTTCCGCAGACCACTTTCGAGGCTCTCATGGACTACTTGTGGTCCGCAAACCACTAAAGAGTTTATAAAATGCAATTCTGTTTGTTGCAGCTGCTTCGGTGTCCGTGAGCGCTTGGACACTGGTCGCCATGTCGGTGGAACGCTACTACGCCATCTGTCATCCGTTGAGGTCACGTCGCTGGCAGACGCTGAGTCACTCATATCGCCTGATCGCAGTCATCTGGGGCGGCAGTCTTGTTTGCATGGCTCCAATCGCTGTGCTCAGTCAACTGATTCCCACCAGCAAAGGTACGAAACTAGAGCAGGATCGTTTAGAGAAGATGTGCACGAACGCGTTTCGGGCCGGGCAGTCATTCGTCGCTAGTCGAAATACCGCCTGTGATTGCCCCTGTAATTACAAATCACGCAGCTACTGATTGCTTTTCCCACTCTTCTTACTACGCAGATTCCCTACCTTACCCCTGTCTTCTCTAAACGGGACTATGAGTAGTATCGTTTAGAGAAGATAGTAGCGTCAATTCTGCACCAAACGCGTTTCGGGTTGGACAGTCGTTCGTCGCTAGTCGAAATACCGTCTGTGATTGTCCCAGTAATCACAAATCACGTCTCTACTGATTGCTTTTCCCACTCTTCTTACTACGCAGATTCCCTACCGTACCCCTGTCTTCTCTAAACGAGACTATGAGTAGCATCGTTTAGAGAAGATACTAGCGTCAATTCTGCGCCAAACGCGTTTCGGGTCGGACAGTCATTCGTCGCCAGGCTAAATACCGTCTGTGATTGCCTCTGTAATCACAAATCACGCCGCTACTGGTTGCTTTTCCCACTCTTCTTACTACGCAGATTCCCTACCTTACCCCTGTCTTCTCTAAACGAGACTATGAGTAGTATCGTTTAGAGAAGATAGTAGCGTCAATTCTGCACCAAACGCGTTTCGGGTTGGACAGTCGTTCGTCGCTAGTCGAAATACCGTCTGTGATTGCCCCAGTAATCACAAATCACGTCTCTACTGATTGCTTTTCCCACTCTTCTTACTACGCAGATTCCCTACCTTACCCCTGTCTTCTCTAAACGAGACTATGAGTAGCATCGTTTAGAGAAGATACTAGCGTCAATTCTGCGCCAAACGCGTTTCGGGTCGGACAGTCATTCGTCGCCAGGCGAAATACCGTCTGTGCTTGCCTCTGTATTCACAAATCACGCCGCTACTGGTTGCTTTTCCCACTCTTCTTACTACGCAGATTCCCTACCTTACTCCTAACGAGACTATGAGTAGTATCGTTTAAAGAAGATAGTAGCGGCATTTCTGCGCACAAACGTGTTTTGGGTCTGATAGAACACAGGATTGTCCTATGAACCTAGTCATCTAGTTGTTCGTCGTCTGTCAAAACGCACCAATGACATTGCTCCTTAAATTATAACTCACACCACTACCGACCGCTCTTCCCACTCTTCGTACTACGCAAGTTCTCCGCCTAGCCACTGTCTTCTCTAAACGATACTCTGATCTGTGTAATGTTTCACATCTGCCAGGCGTTCCACGACGGTTTAAATTTTATCGTACAGCCGGTATGCGACGAAATGAGGTGAAAACAGTTTAATGAATATTAATTCTCGTCACATTTGAATGTATTGTTTTCAATAATCGCACGGGCTTAACGCACCGGCATTCTGTTGTTGTTGACGGTACGCCAGTAAATCATTGTTAATCATAGTTAATCGCTTTGTAGAAGAAGAATAGTAGCTTGCTAGTAGACTATTGATTTATGACCCGCGATTATATTTCTCGCATCGTTTGCTTCTAATTCAGAACCAGGGATGTTTGTCAGCGGAGCTTTCGCTGGACCTTACTCTCGAAGAGGAAGAAATATCTAAAGAGTCCAATGTACTGTTGCAGCAAAGTCTACAATACTATTCCAGATGACAATAAAAATGTCCCTAATATAAATACATTGTAAACTCTTTATAACGAAACTCAAGGGACCGATCATTTTTTATCGTTATAGAGAGTTACCGTTATATGGAGTGAAGAAAGAAAAACAACCAAATTAACAATAATCTTTAATATGTATGTTTTTGATAAAATTAATACATGTAGTCAGTTAACTTTGCCAGACGTTTTTTGCTTTGCCAGTATTTTTTTATGTATTCTATCCATCTCTTGATATGTGGTGGAATCTTCTTGATTAAACAATAAAATTTTTTCTAAAGGTTTAGTCGGCGTCTTTTATAACCCGATAAGATAACATAAACAATAACACCGACAATGACGATTTTCTGTGTCTAAATATGGAAACATTTCTTCGTAATAGAGAATGGCTGCTGCGCTATAAAGAGTGTATCAATGTATGGGTTTTAATGTAAACCAACCAAATTGTGATCTTTTCTGTGTTATAGAGAGTTTATCGTTATAAAGAATAATGTTATAAAGATTAAACAAAACGAAACCACTTGCGATTACTGTTCAAACCAATTTTTTATTTACAAAACGTTTCGACCAAATTTTGGTCCTTTTCAATTATTTTTAAAAAATTGAAAAGGACCAAAATTTGGTCGAAACGTTTTGTAAATAAAAAATTGGTTTGAACAGTAATCGCAAGTGGTTTCGTTTTGTTTAATATTCTATTACTGTTAGTAGAGTCAATATTATTAATGTTATAAAGAGTTTACCTTGTATATTTAAAAGGAAACTTAAGGCTTTCTTACGCAATAATTGTTTTTATACGGTTGAAGTTTTTTTTAAAATTTTGTATAAAATTTTCTCTTGTAATTTCATTGTATGTCCGTGGAGCAATAAAATTATTATTATCTTGGAATAGGATCAGAGGCGGATTTAGGTTCTTTCGGGTCTAGGGTTTATTGAAATAAACGGGGTTCCATTTTTTGATAGATTAAGAACCTTTAAATTGGGATTTAAAGTCCATTTTTAATAACATCAAAATCAGAGCTTTAACTTGGTGATTAAACCAAACAAATAATATTATAAAATCACCCAATAAATTGTTAAATTTCACCATAGAATCTGTTGAAGTTCACCCAAACAAAATTGCTATATATTTATGGATCGTGGGTAATTGGACACAAATAAATGAAAATTCTAAGTTTTCTAAATTTGCTACGTTTCGTAGATTAGTTTCCTACTTCTTCAGGCAAGCTTTAATTAAAATAGGATACAATTAGTATGTATAATTAAGCTTTCAATTTACGATATATATTAAAATTTATCAAGCTACTTACTTTATAGTTTAGAATCTTTGTTGATATGTTTGCAGTGAGATCATCTTGTCATTCATTTCACTCAAAAAATTGTCAAATTTCATCAAAAATGTCATGAAATTCGTCCAAATAAATAGCAAAAATACAACCAAAAAATTGGGAATCCACAGTTAGTGTTAGTTAAAAGACGTTTATATTTCAAATAATGGAGGTTTTGGGGCTTGACGGGGAGAACACGGATATTTTCGTCAAATCAGAGTTTTTTTATTTCTCGAGAATTGTTTTTCAAGATCGTATGATATTAATAAATATCAAGGTTTATCATTGTGATATCGCATTCCCTCTTTTTCACTTATCAAACCCCCTCTCCTATATTAACAACTATAATAAAAAACTTATAATGAGACCCACCCTTATAAGCTCACATAAGAAGTTTAACTTCTTTAGTTTGTAATATTATTCCCAAGTTTAATTTTTTGTTATGTCAAATTAATTAATAATATTTACAAATAAATATAAATATAAACTTCTATCTTTGTCAGTTTCGTGTAATTTAGGAGACAAACTAACTTCCCCTTTCAGAGGCAATTCTACTTCCCCTCGATTTATACTTTTTTCAAACAGATACGTCGCTAAAGAAGTTAAACTTTAATAATGCGCTCCGCTTCTCGACATTACGTCATAACAGACACCATTTGCACCGTTAGGTACTATTTTTCATCTAACCAATTCCCGTTATTTTATGCATTTTTCAAACATCAACTTAATATCAATAGGCAAATGAAGGAATTTTTGGAAATTAGGATAGTAGGTAACTTTATGAGCAGAGGAAGTTTTGCAGGTTATCGGCCATGACTTTGAATAAAATAAACATGGAAAGCACCAAGGGCGTACCCAGCGAGGGGCAGCGGGGGCAGCTGCCCCCCCTGGAAGCAAAAAATAAGTCGTTATTAAATTTTGTTGCTGGAATTGTTACAATTCTTGAAATAACTTTACTTCTACAAATCCAAGAAAAATGATACTACTATAAGACATGTAACTAGAATAATTTTTTTTCAAGCAAATAATTGTAATAACTTAGTTGATAAAGCACTGCTATAATTATACATAATTTTCTTAATATTTTGGTTTCATTCACCTTTTCCGCGATAAAATGTTACAACCTGAACGACCATGGCTTGCCCCCCCCCCCTAGTTTTGATCCTGGGTACGCCCTTGGAAAGCACCCAGGAATTGCCATTTCTCGGAGAGACGTAGTAAGAAAAAGTACCAGCCACATGTGCTCCCGACAAGATTCAAACCAAGTGCCTTCCGAATGGGAGTCTAGTGCGCTCTCACCACTACGTTACACCGCCCATATTATTTGCATATCGACTTGAACTTTGGCCACCCCTTCTTGTACTCAAGTTCATAGACAATGTTGTGGTAGGCGTGAAACAATTGTTAATTTATTAGTTAGATATTTCACATAAATAGTTTGCAACAATGAGCAATCATCGAGAGACGAATGTGTCTGAACTGTTGTTGCCATGGGCGATTTCATATAACAAGGAGAGATAGAGAGAACGGTAAAATCAGTTAAATTTAACATGTTATAAATACCTACAGCCTCTGATGTCAAAAACTAAATGGATTTTATAAAGATAGATGTTATTCCGTCTTTTTTAAGGCTCTATACCTCAAAAAGGAAACTGAGTCATTCGGGTCAAGAGCACGCACTTTGCCGTTCTCGAGCACACCAAAACAAAAATACATAGTTTAATGCAAAAATATCTCTAAAAAATTTAGAGTGATGATGATCCGTGAAAGTAGAATTGAGAAATTTCTTAGGAAGAATCTAGGTGGCACAGGATCGAAAAAAGCAAATATTGAGTTATGTGAATTGCATTTATTCTAACGTTTCGGCAATCTGTCAATGCTGTCCAATCGGGATGTTGACAGTATTCAAATAAAAACATAATTTTAACGTTAAGTAGTAGTTTCTATGATAGAAATACTAAAAAACACTATAGGTATTTTTCCTTATTTTTAAGGAATTTAATTAATATTTAATAAATAAAACCTAATAAAATCACTCTCAAGTCACGTGACAACAGACACCAATCAGAGCGCATGACGTAATATGTTCAGCCGCTGTCAAAAAACTTCATTGTTTGGTTAATATTTAGTGTGTAATTTATTCGAAAATTTCTTTAAAAAACACTGCAAGGAGTTTTAACGTCATGGAAAGTGTATTTATTAAGGCTAATAGTTCGAAAACTTAGAATTCATGTTTTATAACAAGAATTACGAAAAATGTTTTCATAACCTCATTAGTTTACTAGCGTTTATGAGTACAGCCTCCTACTTTGTGACCGCATCTATAGAATGGTAGCTCCTGTGTAAACTTTTGAGCCTCCTTTGGTATGAACAGGTGACGTCACGCGACTAGTATTGGCGTTTTGGATCGAAATTTGAAACGGGATTTAAAATACATGATTTTTAAGGCTTGAGTTGTATTTAAATAAAAATAATAAATATTTGTGGCTATATTAGGTACTTATGCACGATTTAAAACACTTTCCCAAAAATAGTCAACATCCCTATTGTTCAGTATTATTGTTAAAAAATGAAATAAAATAAAGTGAAGATCTAACATTACCAATAATAAAAATGTAGTAATTATTACATTTATTTTACTAAACATTTTTTTTTATAAAAGTGTTACCGGTTAAAACCTAAAAACTTAGTTTAATATTAGAAATGATCATTAAATAGAGTATTTAATGCTTTACTAAATACATAAATGTATGTATTAGCTAAGTGTATAGTTTTCTTAAAATTAGATAATTATGAGCCATGAGGCTCGGCCTGAAATACGAAGTCTTAACCCTTAATGCGAGTAACGGTACGCAGCCTGGCCGGCAAAAGTTCGCACATGGAGTAAATAACAAATAAATGCCCCACGGAACTACTTTTTTAATAACTCGCCTATTTACACACTTGTTCCTCAATACAAAAAAATATTGTACAATTTTGAAAAGTGAATTTTGATCTAAATAAGTACCATACTCCACTAGTGGGTTGGAATGGTAAAATATGAGATGAATTTGGTTTCTTCCAGGTCATCACAAATGCAGGGAAAACTGGCCGTCGATAAAGTACGAGCGCATCTATAACTTGTTTCTAGACGTCATCCTATTGGTTCTTCCCCTGGTCATAATGGCGGCCACTTACTCCCTCATCACCAGGACGTTGTGGCGAGGAATGCGCGCCGAACGCGCCTTCAAGAACCACCAAGCGACGCATTGTGAGTACAAAAACGTATATTAAATGTAATTATATTTGATTTTATTTACAGCTGGTTGGATATATATAATAGAATTTTTTGGAAATCCAGCTAACATATTTTATTCAAACACTAAACTAGTCTTTTGAATTAATTGTCGTATATAGTAACAAATATTGTTAATAAGTACCTGTATATTATACAAAGGTAAATCTTAAGAGAAGAAGAAATATTAAATTTTATCTACAACTGCAGAACGTCAGTTTGATTGTTAAATAATCAATTGTTACAATGCTAAATCATAAAATTTATTTTTTATCCACCATACACCGTCTGGACTCAATTAATTCAAAAGACTAGTTTAGTGTTTGAATAAAATATGTTAGCTGGATTTCCAAAAAATTCTATTATATATATCCAACCAGCTGTAAATAAAATCAAATATAATTATTATAACAACCAAGTATTTGGACTTCGGTTAATTATGAAATTTACATATACATTCATAACTCTCGCTTTAGAGTCGATGCAAGTCTAGCTGTATACTAGATAAAAAAATCGCTCTCATATGAAGTGAATTTAACGTTACAATTTGCTATATTATGAAGAATTTAAAGTTTAGATATCGCACCGTAGAGTAATTGATAACTCATTTTGCCGCGAATGTGGAAAGATTCTGGTTTGAGTCCAGACGGTGTATGGTGGATAAAAAATAAATTTTTCTGATTTAGCATTGTAACAATTGATTATTTAACAATCAAACTGACGTTCTGCAGTTGTAGATAAAATTTAATATTTCTTCTTCTCTTAAGATTTACCTTTGTATAATATACAGGTACTTATTAACAATATTTGTTACTATATACGACAATTAATTCAAAAGACTAGTTTAGTGTTTGAATAAAATATGTTAGCTGGATTTCCAAAAAATTCTATTATATATTAAATGTAATAATTATTTGATTTACTCTATTAATATCCATATTACTAAATGACTATTAATATTCATGTTTTTGTGTTCTCGTTACAGTACCTGAAGAAGTCTCGAGAAAGACGAAACGTCGTACAATGATATTAAAGAATTGTTTTTGAATAATAACAGTCTTGTCAATCCAGATACCCATGAATATTAACAGTCATGTAATAATTATGTTTTTTACGGATACGTAAATTTTAAACATTAATATAAAATAGACAAGAAGCTCAGGTATTTGGATTAATAATACAAAACAATCGTGTTATTGTTAATCTTGCTACGTTTCGACTACTTTATTTAGTCTTCGTCAGGCTCTGAAAAATACATATACAGTGGAATCTGTTTATAATGACATCGAAGGGAATTGACAAACACGTCATACTAAGCGGACGTCATACAAAGCATTTTTGTGAAAAAAAAACCTTTCTTTTTTTTAGGTAGCATAGGGCCGCTGACGGGTATTCCTTTGTTTCGCGTGATTTTAAACTACTGAATTAACGCTTGATCAACATTTTCTTGCGCGATTTTCGAAGCCTCTTCGGTTTCAAAACATTTGAATTGAACGATCGCTTAATCCGGTTCTTGTTTTTGAAAATCATTGAGATTGTCGAATGACCCACGCCCAATTCCTCTGCGAGAGATGAGCTTGATTCTCCATTTTCTAATCTGCATATTATTCACCTTTCTCCTCAATCGTAAATGCTTTACGACGTTGAGATGACATTTTTTACATAGGATATCACTAAAAACAATGCGTGACGTTCAACTATCAATTACTCACTGAGATTCAAAACAAAAACAAGCCACGTGCCGAACGTCGTCGGGAATTAACGAACATTGCCGAAGGTGTAAAGAATCATGTCGGTCACTATAGACGGACAAAATTTATTAAAAATGGGTCATAATAAGCGACATGTCACTGTAAGCGAAGTCATTATATCCGACTTTGTTACAAAGAATTTTATATGAAAACCAAACCTCGTTGTGTAATTACGTCATAATAAGCGGTTGGTCAATATAGGCGGAGTCATAATAAACGGATTCTACTGTATATACAAATTCAATTATACTATAAGTAAAAAATATATAAAAAATTTTGTAACACGATTGTTTTGTATTATTAATCCAAATACATGAGATTTATTATTGAATTATAGTAATAATTTTGGATGCGATATAATGTCTAATAAGTAAGAAGCATAGCTTCCGTTGTACTGTAAGACCTCGCCTAATGCGGGAGATACGTTCCAGTAAGTTCTTGCGCTGTACGAAACAGTGCTAAACGATGTCATCTTAATACGTAGATAATTGGCATGAGTGAAACAGAACCGAGAATAATTTTAGATTTATTTATTACTAATATTGTGTTTTGTTCATAAAACATTTATGAAAATCAAATAAAAGTTCGAGTAAGAAGCTATGTTTGTGATAAGGAAGGTTTCTCAGTTGACATATTTTGTTTTTTGTGAAGAAGTCATCTAATGTCGTTTGCCTTTTTTTGTTTCGTTCAGCAAGCTGTTGTCGATAGCAAGATATTACATCAATGACACTTCGTCTTGCCTCTGAACTTCTATCAACATTTGAATCACTTTGTATAAACTGATCCATATTTTACGTTATAGTGACTAAACTTTTTCATAGAAACCGCGTAGTACTGTAACAGCGTTAAACGAGGTCTTACCGATACACGTCTTTTTAGGGTTCCGTACCCAAAGGGTAAAACGGAACCCTATTACTAAGACTCCGCTATCCGTCCGTCTGTCATCAGGCTGTATCTCATAAACCGTGATAGACAGTTGAAATTTTCACAGATGATGTATTTCTGTTGCCGCTATAACAATAAATTCTAAAACAGAATAAAATAAATATTTAAGTGGGGCTCCCATACAACAGACATGATTTTTTTGCCGTTTTTATAGATGGTACGGAACCCTTCGTGCGCGAGTTCGGCTCGCACTTGGCCGGTTTTTTCTGTTATTTTACTTAAAAAGCAAGTTCAATCTGACCTTGAATTTACCTAACCTATAAATGAATTATTTCAGCCAATGGCGCCATAGAAGTGTACATCAACTCGAGGGGAACGTCCAGGTGCTCGCTGGGGAGCAGGCGTTCGTGTCGGCACTCGACATTCAAACAGTTAAAACAAAAATCGTCGCAGGAATCGGAAAACAATGACAACTCCTCGCAAAATTCCTATCACTTGCCGCCTCAAGGTAAAGTTCAGGCGCTGTCATTACTCGTTAAGTCAGCATTTACCCTTTGAAGTATTTAAAGATATTTGAGATATACAATCGTAGACCGAACTGGGTAGAGTAGTGATGACAACACTCGATTCGCATTCAGGAGATACGGGTTCGAATCCCGGCGGGGGCAGATGTGGCTGGGACTCTTTCCTACTGTCTCTCGCCGAAGAACGGTAATTCCTGTACCGGCCATCTTGATTGATGTTTTCCATGGTTTCCCTCAATTAATTCCAGATAAATATCGAGATGGTTCCTTTATATGAGGCCATGGCCGATTACCTATCGCATTCCTAGTTCAAAAATTACCTAATTTCCTATAATTTCTTGATTCGCCCATTGCTATTAGGTACATAAGTTGAAGTTTTTTAAAAAAATGTAGAAAATAACGGGAAGTGGTAAATGGAAAATAGTAGTAGAAATTTTTACCTTCGTACAGTTTATTATACATAACCTCTATTTGCGGACACCTCCATAAAAGGGACACCTCTAAATTGCGGTCGATTTTACTTTTACATAATTTTACAATACGATTTTCTTAATATAAACACCTCTAAATAACGGACCCTCCATATAACGGCCAGAACAGAAGATTTATTTTCATGATATTTACAATTTTTATATTACATGTTTGCTCAGTGTATAATTTTTATAATTTTTCCACTGATCATGTTTTTTGAGTAATTTTTAATTACAAGAATCTTGGTTTACATGTATTTTGACATTACTGGAAAAAAACAGTACTTACTTGTCATTATTTCCTGTTTAGTTGTCATTAACTAGTATGTATTTAATTCTTTTATGCTTGTTTTTTATTTTAGTTTCGTAGTTTGCTATATTTTTAATAAAAAGTTTTGGTTTTTGTTTATAACTGAATTTTTTTTTTAAATATTGCGTATGTGTTCTGAAATATATTCTATGTTAGAAAGTTTAAATTTCTGCTCTTGCGATGTAATATATGTAATTTGCTGGGTTTTTTCATACGTTTATAGTCCGTAACACTTCTCTACATGAGCCAGCACTCGCTGATGTTTGCAATGCTTGTTAGAAACATTCATTGTTACAATGCTATGGGACTCAAACCCAAATCTTTCCACTTTCGCGGCGGAATGAGTTTTCAGTTACTCTACGGTGCGATATCTCATCAGTCAATCCTTCATAATAAAGCGACTGTAACATTACATTCACATCATGCGAGAGCAGATTTTACTCCGAGAGTAACTCATAACTCATTCCGCCGCGAAAGTGGAAAGATTCGGATTTGAGTCCCGACGGTGATAGTTGTTCAAAAATAAAATTTGTCTATTATAGCATTTGTAACAATGAATGTTTCTAACAATCATTATAAGTAATTTGTTTTTCTGTTTTTTAGGTTTGCGACGAACCAACGCGGAGAAGAGTCTATTGAACAAGAAGAGGGTGATACAAATGTTGTTCGTTGTGGTGCTCGAGTTTTTCATTTGCTGGACGCCGCTCTACGTTATAAACACGATAGCACTCTTCAATCCGAGCGCTGTTTACAGTGGCCTTGGATACACGGCCATTAGCTTTTTTCAGCTACTCGCCTATTCGTCGAGTTGCTGCAACCCTATTACTTATTGCTTCATGAACTGCGGTTTCAGAAAATCGTTCCTCAATCTGTTCAGATGTTTCAAAACACTTAGAGACTCGAAACGTCTGCAGTCGGAGCAAGTTAGCGAAGTGCATTTGGAACACAAATGGTCTTGTAAATACGTTAGTGAACCGCTTTAGATTTAAGTCAATTGTTTACTGGAATTCGAATAGTGAGGTCTTCACTGAGGGCGGATTTAGGTTTTTTGGTGTCTAGGGCTTATTGAAGTCCAATCGGGTCCCATTTTTTGTTAGACAATGAATCTTTAAATTGGGATTTAATGTCCGTTTTTAAAAACATCAAAATCAAACCTGACCAATACTATAATTTCACCCAAGAATTGTTAAAATTCAAATAAAAAATTGTGAAAATTTACCCAAAAAATTGTCAAAGTTTACCCAAGAATATTTTAAATCATTAAAAAAATTGCTAAAATTCACCGGAAAAAATCTCACAAAAATTGAAATATAAACCTTTTAATAGAGGGGAATGTTCAGTTAAAATTTTAATAAAATCGGCCGAACAGGATCGTACTAAATTTTATAAAAACACTACTTACTGAAATGTGTATTGTGTAATATTGTCGGCAGGATTTAGCACTGCGACCCGAGTTTTTTTTAATCGGTTCAGTCATTTTTAACTAACTTCGAAAAATAAGTTTTTTTTTTATTTTATGTTACATCATATCTCCAGCATTTGTGAACCGATTTTGATGAATCATTTTCTATCCATTCAGGGTGGTCTCACAAAAATTTTACTTAAATCGTTACAGCAGTTTTTTTTCTAAGATGAAAAAAATTCCCTCATTCCTTGATTCTGCCATAACTTTGTTCTGAAGATGGAAACATTATTATATAAAAAAATGCATATCTAGATTTCATCTAGATCAGTGATTCCCAACCAGTGGTCCCTGAGAGCCTCGGAAGTGGTCCGCGGGAGAGCCCGGCGGCACATATAAAAAAGTTGCCATTAAATGGGAATTTGAAAGCGATATGCGTTGAATTATTACGATCATGCACCATTTTTTTGTCTTCAAATTTCAATTGATAAATATTTACGATCGTTTTGTATAAACTTTATTTTTAAGTTAACCACAAGAAAAGATTTAAAATTGAATTTAGAATTTTCAGTATCTGCGTAATTGGAAATAAATCTCGGAATCTTATTTCCATAGAGAGAAAAAATAATCGTACTATAATTCAAAGAAAAAAGAAATAAAATTAAAAATGGAAAAGAAATGATATTTTTAAACTTGATATAACTAAATCAGATTATTTTCAGCATTCGTTATTACTTGATTAGCTTTTCATATAAAAACGTTTTAAAATATCTTTGTATCCAATGTTTGCTTTGTCAAAACAAAAGAAAAAAACCATTTTAATTAACGTCTAATGAAATCACGTATTTAAAAAATATGTATGTATTGAATGTATTTATTTCGGAAATAAAAATTTACTTTTTACTAAAGTTTCAAAGCAAGAATACGCTAATTTGCAACTTTTGATTTCACTTCATTTTTATTTAAACAAATAAATCTTTTTACTGTACGGTTAAAGACCGAGCACACTTATCAAGCACGGACCAGCACTGCACGAACCTACAACTTTTTCGTGCATAAGTACCCATAAATAAGTCCCCAAAAATAGTCCTAAACCCCGGAAAAAGTATCTGGTTTTTTGCAAATATTTTTAAATATATCTAATGAAGTTGCTATAAAAATTTCAGCCTGAATAAATCACTTAGTTTTTTGATTTTTGAAAATTCGACTTTGGGGTATTTTGGTTTAATGTTAACCCCTCTAAAAGTGTCTGCCTCATTTATTTATATATTTAAAACTAACTTAATTTTCGAATAGCACTTGTTGGCTTTTGAATCAAACACTTTTTTGGCACATATTTTTTTACACCTTTCCTGTATGCGTAGTACCTGGCGTACCCAGGTAGGACAGGCAAACACTCATTTACCTATACATCCTACCTATACATACTATTGTTGAGAATAATAGCTATTGTCTGCTATAATTGTTAAGAAACATTCATTGTTGTAGCAACTATATTAGAAAAATTATTATTCCAACTCGTCACCGTCTGGATTTAAACCAGAATCTTTCCACTTTCGCGGCGGAATGAGTTAATCAATTACTCTACGGTGCACACGATTCAATTTTTAATCCTTCATAATATAGCGTTTACAACACTCAAAATCACTACATGCGAGAGCCAATTATTTTTAGCAATAGCTAAACATTAACTCTCACAGTAGCGGGGGCTCTTGAATGAATCAAAGATGAACTTTTCCATTATTAATATTATATATTATATATTAATATTATATATATTATATTATACTATTGTATAAAATTTCTACCTGAATCAAACACTTCATGAAATGGGTGTCATGAGCTCTCCGACTAACTGCGTTAGCCTATCCGATATTTGCCACATCGATCATATTTTGGGCACGATGTATATTGACAACTCGCTTATTGTTCACAAGCACGTTTGTGTTCAGTTCAAAATACCGAACGCAGAGAGATACAGAGATCCAATTAACACCAGTAATCAATTTTTGCGATTGTAGTTCGAAACGTTTTGAACAATCAAGATTTAAGGCAATCGACTCAAACATCTAGCAAGTAGAGATGGGAAAAACGGGTCTTTTTAGTGATCTGCATCTTTGCATCTGGATCCCGTATCTGAGCCGGCTAACTGAACCGGTTCAAAAAGAGACGAGCTCTGAATATGTTACTGCAGTCTGCCACTGAGTTGCCTAGTTCAGTCAATCATATCACGACCTGTATAGAATCAAGAATGCATAGCCAAACATGTGATGCATGAGTCATTTGAGCTGACAGATGCATCAAAGCAACAACTGATACGTAAGTGTAAAATGTGCTTCTATGTGTTAAGTGTTTCACTGAGTTATGCGGATCCGTTGACTCAAAAAAAAGTGAGTCGGCTCTCACGGATCTTCTGTCGGAATCGGCTCTTTGAACCGGTTCAGATCTGTGTTACCAGAAGAGTAGCGTGCCTTGGCGGGGCCCCGTATAAAAAATTGTTTGGGGGCCCTTCCCTCGTTGAAGTAAATGGCTTAAACGGGGAAATCCCGCAGCCTGCGATAACCGATGTAGGGTGTTGCCAACTTTTGAAGGCACGTTTTACGCGGGAAAAAAAGAAATTGCTTTTTTTGACTTTTGTCATTTCTGAAAAAATTGGGAAGTTTTTATTAAATTTTGCTTACGCACATTGGGGGCCCCCGTGGTCCGGGGGCCCCGTATAATTTATACGGCAGATACGGCGGTAGCTACGCCTCTGTGTGTTACCCAACTCGAACTCAAACATCTAGCAAGTAGTAAGCGTGATTGCGTCGTTGAAGAAGTTTGTTACGTGGTAAAATTTACACAATGTCAGAAATCTCGATAACTGGCTTTGGCCTAACTACAATGTGTCGGTTGTGCTTATCGCGTGGCGTTACGGTATTAGACTTGTTTTCTTTTTCAACTAAATTCGGAAACCTTGTCGCTAACACAGTCATGAAGTGCGCTCCCGTTCAGGTAAGATTTCTGTGCTGCGTTTCAGATTACTTAAATATATTTTTTTTAAATGACATTAAAATATTTCAAAATTATAACTGTTTATTAAGATTAATACTTTATATGATTCATTATAAACGCCGCAATTAATGATGATCGTACAAAAACACTGCAAACTTTGATATTTTAACATGTAAAACATTTCCATCACCTTGTAATAAATGTTACATTACTTCATTATTCTTATTAGTGTATTTGCCATATGGCAACATACTCTATTGGCGTCGGTCGGATGGCGGGACCTAGGGGTCGGACCAAAATTTCTCGACGTTTCATAACCTTCTAAACACTTTGGCACCATTTTTAAAAATGTTTATATATATATATATGTATATATATATATATATATATATATATATATATATATATATATATATATATATATATATATATATATATATATATTTATTTATTTATATATATACGTATATATATATATATATGTGTGCGGGCAATAACTTTCGAAAGAGTGAATTGATTTTAACTAAATTTGGTCCACGCGTTGAAATCCATCACCGCAAGAAGCCTATTTAAAATAGGCCTAATCGGGTCATTTTAAGGGTAGTTTTTAAGGGTTGACAAATGTTTTTGAGCCCCAAAATACCGAAAAAATTCTCCGAATCGTTTCAAAATTGAAATTTAACCCTCTGGTAGTAATTAAAATGTGTTCCTAAAATTTTAATAAAATCGGCATGACAGGACCGGATTTACAAATTTTATGAAAAAACTAGTTTGCAGATAGTGAATTATTTCGACTGTTAACTACCAATACCTCCTATCTACCATTTTGGTTAAAAATGGGTTATTACTTCAGTAGGAAGATCTTTCTTAAATCTATGGAGTGGAAATACCTCCTAATGACAAAAATTTATATTTTCGCGCCAATTTTTAAACGGAAATATCATCTAACTACACAAGCAACATAAAGTGTAAGCAATACCTCCTATCTTACATTCTGTAGTGAACTGTCAGTGCGTGTTAGTAAGCTGGTAAGTTTTATTTAAAATACTAATTGGTTTAAGTGCTTTTCTTGTGTTTTTTTAATTACAAATGAGTATTTCTGATTGTATATGGCCTGTATATAAATTGTTTTAATGCGAGAAACTTAATTTATTTAATACAACTCATTATTTAAGGTTAACAAGTAGATAGGAGGTTTTTTCGCTTCTACATGTGGTGACATGCATCACAACTTGTAACCAATACCTCCTATCTCGCATTTTTTTATGAATTTCTAATACGTATTAATCAGCTGTTGGTAAGTTTTATTTATATAGGTATCGTATTTTCAGAACATGGGAACTAGAGCGCAGAAAATTATGGAAATGTTGAAAAAAAATGAAGATGCAGATAATATAGAGTCCAGTTTATCTGATCAGCGACAGAAATCTGCACCATCCAACACAACTTTGTCTCCCACTCATTCCGTCCATTTAAATACAAAGACTTTAGTCCAACAAAAGTCTAAAGTGGCAGCTGAAGAGCTTGATTTCGATGACCACAATACATTAAATTTTGTAGTTGAGGAAAATGGACTACTTTCGTATGTGGATAGCGAATTAAATAATGACATCCCATTGGAAGAGGCCATTATCATTGACTTAAACAAAAGTCCAGCCATGTCAATAACCACTGACGGAAATTATAACTTTGATAACACCACCCAACTTCAAGGTAAAACGCAAGATGCTGACAATCATTCTGGTGTACAAACGTCCAATAGCGACTCTATACCTAACCCAGTACCAGATATAGAGCCAGAAAGTGATAATATTACCGAACAATATGGAGATATGAATGAAGGGCGAAAAAGAAGACATAGAGCAGACAAGAGTGAATGGAAGAAAAATCGGAACAAGAAACTTAGAATGGAAGGTAAAGAATACTTGGGATATTCGAAACCGAAAGAAAAAGTAATGAAGCAAAACCAAATAAGGGAAGCCAGATCTCTAAAACCCACTTGTACCTCTCGTAGTTGTAGAAAGTCAAAAAAAAGAATGTGTGAAAAGTTTACAGAGGATGTAAGGAAAGGTATATTTGATAAGTTTTGGTCCCAACTTAATTGGGATCAAAGAAAGATATACGTTGTTTCTCATGTAAACAGAGTTACTACAAAACGTAAAACGACATCAGGTAACTCTCGACGAGGAGAAACTTTGAATTATACTTTAACTTTGAATAATAATAAGTATGCAGTCTGTAGAAGAATGTTTCTAAATACACTTTGCTTAGGACCCTTTACAGTACAAAGTTGGACAAAAAAAGGAGAGCATGGTATGCATAGAAATAAGGACTGTGACAATTTAGTGCGTGTAAAGAAGTCGCCATATGTAGAGGACATTAATAATTTAAAATATTTCTTGAAACAGTTACCGAAATTGCCTTCTCATTATAATAGAGCAAATTCTTCTAAACTTTATTTAGAACCAATTTTTAAATCACTAAAGCAACTTTATGACTTATACTCAGAACAGTGCAAAAGTGAAGGCAAACGAAGTCTTTCTACCAAAACATTTTACAATCAATTTAATGACAGCAACTTGGCGCTATATCAACCGAAAAAAGATCAATGCGATATCTGCGTTAGCCATACAGTTGGAAATCTGAGTAATGATAAATACACAGAGCACATTAAAAAAAAAGACAGGGCTCGAACTGAAAAAGCAACAGATAAAGGTTTAGCACAGAAAGAAGAATGCATTGTCCTTACTATGGACCTCCAAGCGGTAAAAGTTTGTCCAGTTGTACAAGCAAGCAGCGTTTTCTTTAAAACAAAGTTATGTTGCCACAATTTTACCATTTACGATATTAGTAGTCATCATAGTGTCTGCTACTGGTTTACTGAATGTGATTGTGATTTGGTTGCCTCATCGTTCACATCCTGTATAATAGATTATTTAGAAAGGCATTGTACAACCAAAAATCTGCCAATTATAATCTATTCAGATGGTTGTACGTACCAAAACCGAAACAATATATTGGCGAATGCGTTGCTTAACTACAGTATAAAAAATAAGATACCTGTGTATCAAAAGTATCTTGAACGGGGTCACACTCAAATGGAGTGTGACTCAGTTCATAGTTGTATTGAACGAAAGTTGAAAAACCGAGACATTAACCTGCCAAGTGACTACATTTCAGCAAGCAAAGAGGCGAGAACTAAACCTTTCCCATATGAAGTAATCAAACTGGGTTTTGATTTTTTCAAGGACTATTCAAAGGCTAGTGTTTTGAGGTATTCAACTATTCGGCCAGGTAGAAAGCCCAACGAACCTACTGTTACGGATATTCGTGCCTTGCGTTACAATTCAGAAGGATCGATTGACTATAAGCTAAATTTTGATGACGAATGGAAACAATTACCCTCAAGACCAAAAAAATTGCCCGAAGAGTTAATTAATTATTCTTTGCTCAATAAATCAAAAATACCTATAAAGAAATCGAAATTTAAGCACTTGCAAGAACTTAAAAACGTAATTCCAGATGATTGTCACAGTTTCTATGATAGTTTACCATGTAAAGATGATTAATTAAATATGATAAAAAATAAAAATAAAAAAGCAATTTATTGTTTTTTTTAACACACTTTGAAATGAAAACTCTTGTATTCACACCATACCATAACCTCCTATCTTATACTAAGTGTTATACCAATAACTCCTATGTTCTAAAAACTTGCTAAAATTGATTATTTCGCACAACGTCCGCAAAAAAAAAATTAAAAGAGAAATATAATCAGTATAGTGATAACATTAAACATATATTTATTCAAAAGTTATTTTATACTTCGTGTTAAACAGTTTTTTGTACCTCCTGAAAAATTAGGTTTTTGCATATAGGAGCTATTGGTAGTAAACAGTCGATTTACTGAAAGGTGTGTATAATTTGGTATAGAGGTTCGATTGATAATAATATTGCAATTGAGAAAAAAAATGTTCTTTTAAGGGGTGTATTAAGGAGTAAATTTTTTTATTTTGCCCAAAAACCAACTTAAGTTCGCATAATAAAGCCACACTGCCTATATTAGCAAATACACTATATTGTCGGCAGGGTTTTGGCACTGCGACCCGGGTTTTTTGTTTTTGTCAAGCTTAGAAAAAAAGAGGCTAAGATGTAAACACTTATAAATTGCGAAACAATTTTTTTTTGCAAAATTGTAATTGTTATTCTCAATATCTTTGTTGATACTCTTTGAAATATTCTGTTTTGTTGTAGATAAGTAGAACGGATGGGATGCCAAATTTCATCTGTCAAAAATGTCACATTAGACTGGAAAAAACTCGTCAGTTTCAGATGCAAATTGTACAGTCTGAGAAAACTCTCCAACGCTATTTAGAGCAATTACATGGTTTTGACAAAAACCTGAACCTCCAGAGTTCCTCTCAAATGCCGTCCAAAAATGCTTTGATCGATAACACTAATGTAAACATAATTGCGAAATGCAAATCTTCGGAACTTCAAGACGTCGTGTCTAACAGGGGAGAGAAGGAATATGAAATTATGCATTCAATAAGCAAAATTAACAATGAATCGACTTCACAAACCAAAATCAAAGCCGAACGAATTGACGATGACTCATCGAGTTCAGCAGAGTGCGCTGGTGACAAAGTAACACTTTCGTATGAGGATGGAAAGGGGAGCACAGATATCCACATTGAAAATACTAAATTGGAAAAGGAGGGACTTGCAAATTTCAACTCAGACTATAAAACTAACGAAGATATTTTGACAAAGTTCGAAATAAAAGACGAGCAAATGGATGATAATTCTCTAATTTCAGCCGAGTGTGCTAGTAACACAATAGAACCTTTATTTGAGGACGGTGGTTTTGAAATTAACTTTGAGGACTCAAAGATCGACATAGACGTCAACGGGAAACAGAGTGAACCTGCAAAATCGAACTCAGCAAGCACAACAATCAAGGATATGTCTTTAAAATACGAAATTAAAGACGAACCGATGGACAGTTCGTTAGTTCCGGCAGATTGTATTAACGACTCAGTAAACGATTTTTCTAAAGGGGATGATGAAATTTCTTGCGAAGATACAAAAATCGGTTTTAAATGCGCTTCTGCATGTCTTCGCTCCTCTGATGTAGAAGAGGATTTAGAAAATTTTGAAGAGGAAAGTATAAGCACCTCAGTAAAACGTGCCAAACACAGACAAGGAAATAAAATGATGCCGCACCAATTAAATATTAATGAGACGTGTTCTCCTCGCAGAGAAAGTGATACAAATTCAAGTATTGTTACACACGAACGTATACATTTTAATGAGAAATCATATGAGAGTAACGTTTGCAATAAAAGTTTTACTAAAGTAAGCAAATTAAATACGCACAAACGTATACGTACCGGTAAGAAACCTAATAAGTGTGAAGTTTGTACAAAGTGTTTTAACTACCCAGCCCACTTAAAAATTCACAAACGTATCCATACGGGCGAAAAACCTTTCAAATGTGACGTGTGTAAAAGGTGTTTCTCTCATTTAGGCAATTTAAGGATTCACAAAGCTACTCATACAGGCGAGAAACCTTACAAATGTGACGTTTGTAAAAAGTGTTTCTCTTATTTACGCAGTTTAAATTCTCATAAACGTTTACATACAGGTGAAAAACCTTACAAATGTGACGTTTGTAAAAAGTGTTTCTCTCATTCAAACAATTTAAGGACTCACAAAGTTACTCATACAGGTGAGAAACCTTACAAATGTGACGTTTGTAAAAAGTGTTTCTCACATTCAAGCACTTTAAGTTCTCACAAAGTTACACATACAGGCGAGAAACCTTACAAATGTGACGTTTGTAAAAAGTGTTTCTCTCATTCAAGCGCTTTAAGGATTCACAAAGTTACTCATACAGGCGAGAAACCTTACAAATGTGACGTTTGTAAAAAGTGTTACTCTCATTTAAGCAATTTAATAACTCACAAAGTTACTCATACAGGCGAGAAACCTTACAAATGTGACGTTTGTAAAAAGTGTTTTTCCCGTTTAGACTATTTAAAGGCTCACAAAGTTACACATACAGGCGAGAAACCTTACAAATGTGACGTTTGTAAAAAGTGTTTCTCTCATTTAAGCACTTTAAGTACTCACAAAGTTACACATACAGGCGAGAACCCTTACAAATGTGACGTTTGTAAAAAGTGTTTCTCTCATTCAAGCAATTTAAGGTCTCACAAAGTTACTCATACAGGCGAAAAACCTTACAAATGTGACGTTTGTAATAGGTGTTTCTCTCATTTAGGCAATTTAAGGACTCACAAAGTTACTCATACAGGCGAGAAACCTTACAAATGTGACGTTTGTAAAAAGTGTTTCGCTCGTTTAGACAATTTAAAGACTCATAAAGCCACGCATACAGGCGAGAAACCTTTTAAATGTGACGTTTGTAAAAAGTGTTTCTCTCATTTAAGCACTTTAAGGATTCACAAAGTTACACATACAGGTGAGAAACCTTACAAATGTGACGTTTGTAAAAAGTGTTTCTCTCATTCAAGCACTTTAAGGACTCACAAAGTTACACATACAGGTGAGAAACCTTACAAATGTGACGTTTGTAAAAAGTGTTTCTCTCATTTAAGCACTTTAAGGACTCACAAAGGTACACATACAGGTGAGAAACCTTACAAATGTGACGTTTGTAAAAAGTGTTTTTCCCGTTTAGACCATTTAAAGACTCACAAACTTACACATACAGGTGAGAAACCTTACAAATGTGACGTTTGTAAAAAGTGTTTTTCCCGTTTAGACTATTTAAAGGCTCACAAACTTACACATACAGGTGAGAAACCTTACAAATGTGACGTTTGTAAAAAGTGTTTTTCCCGTTTAGACTATTTAAAAGCTCACAAACCTACACATACAGGTGAGAAACATTTGTAAGGTTTGTGTGAAAACTCTTATACTACATCAAACTATTTAAAACTTCACAAAATGATACATACTGGAGAGGAGCCATATGAGTGTAATGTTTGCAACAAAAGATTTACTCTAGTAAGCAGTTTAAATATACACAAATTTGTACATACACGCGAAAAACCTCATAAATGTGACGTTCATTAAGCTTTTTAAAAATTCACAAAAGGATACATACTGGTGAGGAACCATATGAGTGTAACGTTTGCAATAAAAGATTTATTCAAGTAAGCAATTTATATAATCACAAACTTAAACATACAAGTGAGAAGCTTTATTAAAGTGTTTTTCTACATAGGGCAATTTATAGACTCATAAACTTAAACATACTGGTGAGAAACAATATTAATCAGACGTCACCTTTTTCAGGTTGTGATTGATATGCAATTTCAAGACATTGTAAGCTCAGTAGGCAAGACATAGAGTTATAAAAAACAACTTTCCAAATCAATTCCGAGTTTCACTTGGTAATTTATATTTTTATATTTTTTTCTGTGTATTTGCCCATAATATGGCATATACACTATTAGCGTCGGCCGCATGACGGGACCTAGAGATCGGACCAAAGTTTCTGGACGTTTCACATAAATCCAAGCAACTTGGTACCATCTTTGAAATGTTTATTTGTCAATTTTTTTCATTTAGAAAATTTGTGCGGAGGTTTTTAACTTTCAGTGATACGTAGTCAAGGTTAATCGTTAATTTAACGCACCATGTAATTATTATGTTGTTAGTCAATTGACTTGTTGAGGTTAGAACATTATATTAA
Organism: Venustoraphidia nigricollis; assembly: GCA_034508555.1. Classification (NCBI taxonomy): domain Eukaryota; kingdom Metazoa; phylum Arthropoda; class Insecta; order Raphidioptera; family Raphidiidae; genus Venustoraphidia; species Venustoraphidia nigricollis. Next base: position 5,557,289 of record JAVRKA010000016.1, read on the forward strand.
TTTTTAACCTTTTACATAATATTTATAACTAATTACTTATAATATTCTTGTATTTTTTCCGTTGCTTGATAAAGTCTTAATAAAAAGACGAAAACGCCGCACATCAATAATTGTTTTTAACATTAAATTGTTCAAATAACTGTGATAATATTATCATTTTTACATTTTTCTTTCTCGAAACTCTGTTTTTAAAGTCAGTGAGTAATTCAAAATCCACTCGATGGATTTAAATGAAAATTCAATTTATTGAAAGTATAAAAAACTAGTGCCTGGTCGAAGGATTTTTTAAATTAAAACTTCTATTTTTTTTAAACAATTAAATTTAAAAATCCGCAAATAAATTATTAGACGACCTCATTTTGTTTATGTTCATAAATCAGGCACTATTTAACTAATGATTTCTTTGTTTGATTGATTAGAAATAAACCTGTAAAATGTTATGATGGGCACCGCAAAGCACGACTTGTGGGACGGGGTCCAACAGATATGACGATAGCTTGGTCTGCAATAAATTGTCAAAAATTGGGAAGTTATTGTTTTGTATTGGAAATTTTGATCGAGTTTGCGGTAGCACAATTTTATAACCAATCTACATAAATATAAACACAATACATAATTAATTCTTTCGATTCTACTTTTGAAATCAGCTTGATTGTTTTGTTTTTGAACTTTAAACGTCTTTAGCGATGTATCTGTTTGAAAAAAGTAAAAATCGAGGGGAAGTAGAATAGTCCCCGAAAGGGGAAGTCAAACTTCTTATGTGAGCTTATGAGGTTGAGGCTCATTATATTTTTTTTTTGTTGTTCTAACAAAGAGTAACCGTAAACCGCCATGTTTTTTTTATAGGTAACCGGTTAATTAGTCGGTTGAAATGGTTACAATAAAAAAGCGGTAATTTACATCACGAGACAACTCCTCTCATTTTGTTCACAAAACACGTTTTGTATTAAATTAGGGATGTCGGAAGTGTCAAAAAGGATTGATATACATATTATGTCGCATCGATATTCTTTTTAAGTATCGATACCGATATATATATACCAGAAATTTTCAATATGAATATGTTAAACATTCACTAACACTGTTCGAGGGCAGTTGCAGATATATGTGTACAAGGATTTTTAATAAACTTCCAAGACATATCAGATCTATTAAATCTGCAGCGATATACATATGTTTGCGCATGTTTTTTATTTTTTAATTGTATATATTAATATGTTATGATATTTCTAAAATCACACCACCATTAATCCCCTTCAGGGTATGCTACCCAGCTTACAAACATTTTATAAAATTGTTGTATAATCTTTTTTTGAAGGAAAAAAATAAAATGACGTAATATTTCGAAACATTCCATAAAATCAAAAAAATTAAAATTGTCACTCTTTTAGTTGCGATCGAGTGATACAGACAAATTATTTTTTTTCTCTATTGTTCGTTTGATCATTTTAATAAATTATTGCTATTGATAATTTTTTTTCTTTCAATCTTAACAGATATCAATTTAATATTGTAATATTGAATTCTTATTGGAATCTAGAGGTTTGATCATGGTGTGATTTTTGTGATTAACTTTGAAATTTATTAGTTTTCTTTTCTTGAAAAATTTGAGTATTATTAAATTAAAATGTATATTATGAAATATTTGCCGTATATATTAAACTATTTTAAAACTCAATATTGGATTATTAAATTTTAGTACATATATTTATTACATAATTTCATTTCTTAATTCTTAAATGATATTCCGATCTACGGATCCGGCGTTCGTCCCTAACTTAAAAACAAATAACGCCACAAATCTTTTTCTTGTTTTAAAACGGCAGTTTTCTTTGTCTGGCTATTTTAATTAACGTTTTTATTATTGTTGAACTTTTTTATTGTTAAACTTTTTATATTAATAACTCTTGTCATTTTTTATACTCTTTTTTAAACTGTAATTTGTATTGACGTGTTACAAACGTTTGTCACTGTAACTAATAAATATATCTATCTATCTATCTATATTTTTTAATCGATATTTCGGTATGATTAGAAAGAGAACATTGGCGCACTAAGAAATCTAATATATTTGGCTTAGTCTAACTCAATATAAGTTTTCCTTTCTGTGAATTTGTATTTTTAAGTTGCAAAGACACGTGGTGACGCATATTTTGAAGTTTAACTTCTTTAGCGACGTATCTGTAAAAATCGAGGGGAAGTAGAATAGGAATGTTGACGAGTTCTGAATATGTTACTGCAGTCTGCCACTGAGTTGCCTAGTTCAGTCAATCATATCACGACCTGTATAGAATCAAGAATGCATAGCCAAACATGTGATGCATGAGTCATTTGAGCTGACAGATGCATCAAAGCAACAACTGATACGTAAGTGTAAAATGTGCTTCTGTGTGTTAAGTGTTTCACTGAGTTATGCGGATCCGTTGACTCAAAAAAAAGTGAGTCGGCTCTCATGGATCTTCTGTCGGAATCGGCTCTTTGAACCGGTTCAGATCTGTGTTACCAGAAGAGTAGCGTGCCTTGGCGGGGCCCCGTATAAAAAATTGTTTGGGGGCCCTTCCCTCGTTGAAGTAAATGGCTTAAACGGGGAAATCCCGCAGCCTGCGATAACCGATGTAGGGTGTTGCCAACTTTTGAAGGCACGTTTTACGCGGGAAAAAAAGAAATTGCTTTTTTTGACTTTTGTCATTTCTGAAAAAATTGGGAAGTTTTTATTAAATTTTGCTTACGCACATTGGGGGCCCCCGTGGTCCGGGGGCCCCGTATAATTTATACGGCAGATACGGCGGTAGCTACGCCCCTGTGTGTTACCCAACTCTAACTCAAACATCTAGCAAGTGGTAAGCGTGATTCCGCCGTTGAAGAAGTTTGTTGCGTGGTAAAATTTACACAATGTCAGAAATCTCGATAACTGGCTTTGGCCTAACTACAATGTGTCGGTTGTGCTTATCGCGTGGCGTTACGGTATTAGACTTGTTTTCCTTTTCAACTAAATTCGGAAACCTTGTCGCTAACACAGTCATGAAGTGCGCTCCCGTTCAGGTAAGATTTCTGTGCTGCGTTTCAGATTTCTCAAATATATTTTTTTAAAATGACATTAAAATATTTCAAAATTATAACTGTTTATTAAGATTAATACTTTATATAATTCATTATAAACGCCGCAATTAATGATGATCGTACAAAAACACTGCAAACTTTGATATTTTAACATGTAAAACATTTCCATCATCTTGTAATAAATGTTACATTACTTCATTATTCTTATTTGTTTTTGTCAAGCTTAGAAAAAAAGAGGCTAAGATGTAAACACTTATAAATTGCGAAACAATTTTTTTTGCAAAATTGTAATTGTTATTCTCAATATCTTTGTTGATACTCTTTGAAAAATTCTGTTTTGTTGTAGATAAGTAGAACGGATGGGATGCCAAATTTCATCTGTCAAAAATGTCACATTAGACTGGAAAAAACTCGTCAGTTTCAGATTCAAATTGTACAGTCTGAGAAAACTCTCCAACGCTATTTAGAGCAATTACATGGTTTTGACAAAAACCTGAACCTCCAGAGTTCCTCTCAAATGCCGTCCAAAAATTCTTTGATCGATAACACTAATGTAAACATAATTGCGAAATGCAAATCTTCGGAACTTCAACACGTCGTGTCTAACAGGGGAGAGAAGGAATATGAAATTATGCATTCAGTAAGCAAAATTAACAATGAATCGACTTCAAAAACCAAAATTAAAGCAGAACGAGTTGATGACTCATCGAGTTCAGCAGAGTGCGCTGGTGACAAAATAAAACTTTTGTATGAGAATGGAGAGGGAAGCACAGATATTCACATTGAAAATACTAAATTGGAAAAGGAGGGACTTGCAAATTTCAACTCAGACTATAAAACTAACGAAGATATTTTGACAAAGTTCGAAATAAAAGACGAGCAAATGGATGATAATTCTCTAATTTCAGCCGAGTGTGCTAGTAACACAATAGAACCTTTATTTGAGGACGGTGGTTTTGAAATTAACTTTGAGGACTCAAAGATCGACATCGGCGACATTAAAAGTGTCGACGACATAGACGTCAACGGGAAACAGAGTGAACCTGCAAAATCGAACTCAGCAAGCACAACTATCAAGGATATGTCTTTAAAATACGAAATTAAAGACGAACCGATGGACAGTTCGTTAGTTCCGGCAGATTGTATTAACGACTCAGTAAACGATTTTTCTAAAGGGGATGATGAAATTTCTTGCGAAGATACAAAAATCGGTTTTGAATGCGCTTCTGCATGTCTTCGCTCCTCTGATCTAGAAGGGGATTTCGAAAATTTTGAAGTGGAAAGTATTAGCACCTCAGTAAAACGTGACAAACACAGACAAGGAAATAAAATGATGCTGCACCAATTAAATATTAATGAGACGTGTTCTCCTCGCAGAGAAAGTGATACAAATTCAAGTATTGTTACACAAGAACGTATACATTTTAATGAGAAATCATATGAGAGTAACGTTTGCAATAAAAGTTTTACTAAAGTAAGCAAATTAAATACGCACAAACGGATACGTACCGGTAAGAAACCTAATAAGTGTGAAGTTTGTACAAAGTGTTTTAACAGCCCAGCCCACTTAAAAATTCACAAACGTATCCATACGGGCGAAAAACCTTTCAAATGTGACGTTTGTAATAGGTGTTTCTCTCATTTAGGCAATTTAAGGACTCACAAAGCTACTCATACAGGCGAGAAACCTTACAAATGTGACGTTTGTAAAAAGTGTTTCTCTCAATTAAGCACTTTAAGTTCTCACAAAGTTACACATACAGGCGAGAAACCTTACAAATGTGACGTTTGTAAAAAGTGTTTCTCTCATTCAAGCGCTTTAAGGATTCACAAAGTTACTCATACAGGCGAGAAACCTTACAAATGTGACGTTTGTAAAAAGTGTTTCTCTCATTTAAGCAATTTAATAACTCACAAAGTTACTCATACAGGCGAGAAACCTTACAAATGTGACGTTTGTAAAAAGTGTTTCTCTCATTCAAGCAATTTAAGGACTCACAAAGTTACTCATACAGGCGAGAAACCTTACAAATGTGACGTTTGTAAAAAGTGTTTCTCTCATTCAAGCACTTTAAGTACTCACAAAGTTACACATACAGGCGAGAAACCTTACAAATGTGACGTTTGTAAAAAGTGTTTCTCTCATTCAAGCAATTTAAGGTCTCACAAAGTTACTCATACAGGCGAGAAACCTTACAAATGTGACGTTTGTAATAGGTGTTTCTCTCATTTAGGCAATTTAAGGACTCACAAAGTTACTCATACAGGCGAGAAACCTTACAAATGTGACGTTTGTAAAAAGTGTTTCGCTCGTTTAGACAATTTAAAGACTCATAAAGCCACGCATACAGGCGAGAAACCTTTTAAATGTGACGTTTGTAAAAAGTGTTTCTCTCATTTAAGCACTTTAAGGATTCACAAAGTGACACATACAGGTGAGAAACCTTACAAATGTGACGTTTGTTAAAAGTGTTTCTCTCATTCAAGCACTTTAAGGACTCACAAAGTTACACATACAGGTGAGAAACCTTACAAATGTGACGTTTGTAATAGGTGTTTCTCTCATTTAGGCAATTTAAGGACTCACAAAGGTCCACATACAGGTGAGAAATCTTACAAATGTGACGTTTGTAAAAAGTGTTTTTCCCGTTTAGACCATTTAAAGGCTCACAAACTTACACATACAGGTGAGAAACCTTACAAATGTGACGTTTGTAAAAAGTGTTTTTCCCGTTTAGACTATTTAAAGGCTCACAAACTTACACATACAGGTGAGAAACCTTACAAATGTGACGTTTGTAAAAAGTGTTTTTCCCGTTTAGACTATTTAAAGGCTCACAAACTTACACATACAGGTGAGAAACCTTACAAATGTGACGTTTGTAAAAAGTGTTTTTCCCGTTTAGACTATTTAAAAGCTCACAAACCTACACATACAGGTGAGAAACATTTGTAAGGTTTGTGTGAAAACTCTTATACTACATCAAACTATTTAAAACTTCACAAAATGATACATACTGGTGAAAAGCCATATGAGTGTAATGTTTGCAACAAAAGATTTACTCTAGTAAGCAGTTTAAATATACACAAATTTGTACATACACGCGAAAAACCTCATAAATGTGACGTTCATTAAGCTTTTTAAAAATTCACAAAAGTATACATACTGGTGAGGAACCATATGAGTGTAACGTTTGCAATAAAAGATTTATTCAAGTAAGCAATTTATATAATCACAAACTTAAACATACAAGTGAGAAGCTTTATTAAAGTGTTTTTCTACATAGGGCAATTTATAGACTCATAAACTTAAACATACTGGTGAGAAACAATATTAATCAGACGTCACCTTTTTCAGGTTGTGATTGATATGCAATTTCAAGACATTGTAAGCTCAGTAGGCAAGACATAGAGTTATAAAAAACAACTTTCCAAATCAATTCCGAGTTTCACTTGGTAATTTATATTTTTATATTTTTTTCTGTGTATTTGCCCATAATATGGCATATACACTATTAGCGTCGGCCGCATGACGGGACCTAGAGATCGGACCAAAGTTTCTGGACGTTTCACATAAATCCAAGCAACTTGGTACCATCTTTGAAATGTTTATTTGTCAATTTTTTTCATTTAGAAAATTTGTGCGGAGGTTTTTAACTTTCAGTGATACGTAGTCAAGGTTAATCGTTAATTTAACGCACCATGTAATTATTATGTTGTTAGTCAATTGACTTGTTGAGGTTAGAACATTATATTAATTTTTAACCTTTTACATAATATTTATAACTAATTACTTATAATATTCTTGTATTTTTTCCGTTGCTTGATAAAGTCACAATAATAAAAAGACGAAAACGCCGCACATCAATAATTATTTTTAACATTAAATTGTTCAAATACCTGTGACAATATTATCATTTTTAAATTTTTCTTTCTCGAAACTCTGTTTTCAAAGTCGGTGAGTAATTCAAAATCCACTCGACGGATTTAAATGAAAATTCAATTTATTGAAAGTATAAAAAACTAGTGCCTGGTCGAAGGATTTTTTAAATTAAAACTTCTATTTTTTTTAAACAATTAAATTTAAAAATCCACAAATAAATTATTAGACGACCTCATTTTGTTTATGCTCATAAATCAGGCACTATTTAACTAATGATTTCTTTGTTTGATTGATTAAATATAAACCTGTAAAATGTTATGATGGGCACCGCAAAGCACGACTTGTGGGACGGGGTTCAACAGATATGACGATAGCTTGGTCTGCAATAAATTGTCAAAAATTGGGAAGTTATTGTTTTGTATTGGAAATTTTGATCGAGTTTGCGGTAGCACAATTTTATAACCAATCTACATAAATATAAACACAATACATAATTAATTCTTTCGATTCTACTGTTGAAATCAGCTTGATTGTTTTGTTTTTGAACTTTAAACGTCTTTAGCGACGTATCTGTTTGAAAAAAGTAAAAATCGAGGGGAAGTAGAATAGGAATGTTGACTATTTTTGGGAAAGTGTTTTAAATCGTGCATAAGTACGTAATATTGCCACAAATATTTATTATTTTTATTTAAATACAACTCAAGCCTCAAAAATCATGTACTTTAAATCCCGTTTCAAATTTCGGTCCAAAACGCCAATACTAGTCGCGTGACGTCACCTGTTCATACCAAAGGAGGCTCAAAAGTTTACACGGGAGCTACCATCCTATAGATGCGTATTCTGTGCTCATAAACGTTAGTAAACTGAGGTTTCGTAGCCGTTGCTATAGTTACATGTAATTTGACGTCTCCTTTAAACAAATAATAATAAATTAACCAAACAATGAACTTTTTTGACAGCGGCTGAACATATGACGTCATGCGCTCTGATTGGTGTCTATTGTCACGTCACTTGAAAGTGATTTTATTAGATTTTATTTATTAAATATTAATTAAATTCCTTAAAAATAAGGAAAAATATAGTGTTTTTTAGTATTTCTATCATAGAAACTACTACTTTTCGTTAAAATTATGTTTTTATTTGAATATTGTCCCCGAAAGGGGAAGATACCTTGTTGCTAAGTACATGTGAATGTGTAAATATTAATTAGTTTGACATAACAAAAAGTTAAACTTGGGAATAATATTAAAAACTAAAGAAGTTAGACTTCTTATGGAAGCTTATGAGGGTGAGGCTCATTATAATTTTTTTTTAATGTGCAGCTAAATTTGTCGTAATATAATTGGTTTTATAGTTTTTTCACACAGAGTACGCGAAACGTTTTCCTTGTTTATTTTCTGGAAAGAACTATACAACACTGGACATGACACATAAAACATATACCCGGTCGAAAGTACGTACTTTCGGCTTCGATTTTAAAGAAGAAAATCTAACATTTATGCTCTGGTGGAATTACTCACACGCCATCTATAACAGCAGGCCGAAAGAAAGTAACTGCGGGACGAAAGAGTTTTCTCGTGCACACTGATACGTGAGACTGCTGCCAGCAAGTACATCACTATCTTTCAACAGGACTTTATTCAATGCAAAATACTGTACACAGAGAGACACAGACATCCTTTCAGCGTCAGATATCGAGTCTTGCGAATGAGACTCGCAAGTTTACGTTTTGTGGAATCTAAATAGCAATATTTAGTTCCCAATGTTAGAACAATCGACTTAAACATCTTGCAAATTGCAAGTGGCGAGCGAGTTTCTGCTGTCAAAGACTATAGGGTGTTAAAATTTACACAATGTCAGAAATCTCGTTAACTGGCTTTGGCCTAACTACAATATGTCGAATGTGCTTATCGAGTGGCGTTCCGCTATTTGACTTGTTTTCTTATGTGCCTAGTTTTAAAGACTTGATAGCTAATACAGTAATGAGTTGTGCTCCAGTTCAGGTAAGACTGCTGTTGCTTTTCAGATTGTTCAAATGCATAAAATGTGACAAGTAGTGCTCTCTCGAAAAACATTGCAAAGTTTGATTAAGGAAAAAATTTCTATAATCCCGTAGTAAATGTTATATTATCACTTTATATATTAATTTTACAAATTTTTGCCAAGCTTAGACAAAAGAGGCTAAACTTTAACACACAGTACACTTATAAATTGCGAAACATTTTTTTTTTTTTACAAAATTGTATGTTTTTCTCAATATCCTTGTTGATACTCTTTGAAATATTGTGTTTTGTTGTAGATAAGTAGAACGGATGGGATGCCAAATTTCATCTGTCAAAAATGTTACACTAGACTGGAAAAAACTCATCAGTTTCAGATGCAGATTGTGCAATCTGAGAAAACTCTGCGACGCTATTTAGGGCAAGTACATGATTATGACAAAAAAACGAATCTCGAGAGTTCCTCTCAGAGGCCGCCTGAAGATTCTTTGATCGATAACACTAATACAAACATCATTGTGAAGAGCGAATCCTCGGAAATTCATGACATCATGTCTTACAGAGGAAAAGAAGAATATGAAATTCTGCATTCACTAAGCAAAATTAACAATGAATTGATTTCAAAATCCAAAATCAAAGTGGAACGAATTGATGATGACTCAACGAGTCCAGCAAAATGCGCTGATGTAAAACGGTTTTGTGAGGGCGCAAAGGGGAGCACAGATATCGACATTGAAGATAGTAAATTGGAAGAGGGGAGATTTGCGAATTTTAACTCAGCGTATAAAACTAACGATAAAATGTCCACAACGTTCAAAATAAAAGACGAGCCAATGGATGATAATTCTCTAATTCCAGCTGAGTGTGCTAGCAACACAATAGAAACTTTATTTGTGGGCGGTGGTTTTGAACTCAACTTTGAGGACTCAAAGACCGATATTGGCGATATAGACGTCAACTGGAAAGAGAGCGAACCTGCAAATTTGAACACAGCAAGCACAACAATCAGGGAAATGTCCTTAAAATACAAAATTAAAGAGGAGCAGATGGACAATTCGTTAGTTACAGCGGATACAAAAATCGATTATGACTGCAGTTCCGCATGTCTTTGCTCTTCTGATTTAGGAAAGGATTTCGAGAATTTTGAAGAAGAAAGTATAAGCACCACACTAAAACGTGGGAAACACAAACAAGGGAATAAAATGAAGCCGCCTATCAATGAGACGTGTTCTCCTCGCAGAAAGAGTGATACAAATTCACACAAACGTGAACATTCTAATAAGGAATCATTTGAGAGTAACGTTTGCAATGAAAGTTTTACTAAAGTAAGCATTTTAAATACTCACAAACTTATGCGTACCGGTAAGAAACCTAATATGTGTGAAATTTGTTCAAAGTGTTTCAACAACCCAGCCCACTTAAAAATTCACAAACGTATCCATACGGGCGAAAAGCCTTTCAAATGTGATGTTTGTAATAAGTGTTTCTCTCATTTAGGCAATTTAAGGACTCACAAAGTTACACATACTGGCGAGAAATCATACATATGTGACGTTTGTAAAAAGTGTTTCGCTCGTTTAGACAATTTAAAGACTCATAAAGCCACGCATACAGGCGAGAAACCGTTCAAATGTGACGTTTGTAATAAGTGTTTCTCTCATTTAAGCAATTTAAAGACTCACCAAGTTACGCATACAGGCGAGAAACCTTACAAATGTGACGTTTGTAAAAAGGGTTTCACTCAGTTAGCCAATTTAAAGACACACAAACTTACGCATACAGGCGAGAAACCTTACGAATGTGACGTTTGTAAAAAGTGTTTCTCTCAGTTAGCCAATTTAAAAACTCACAAAGTTACACATGCAGATGAGTAACTTTATAAATGTGACGTTTGTAAAAACTGTTATAACTACCTACATCAAATTATTTAAAACTAGGGGCCCAGTCCCGCTTCGCCCGGGTGTAAATGTAATATATAGGATATAAAAGATGAGAATCATTATCATTAAATTCTCAACGTGTATTGAATTTGCGCGAATTCAATCGCTTTTATTAGTGAATGTTCAAAAATCGAAGAAATCTTATTTCCGAAAAAGAAATTTTAAAAATTCTGTTGATCCGATCGCTACCAAACTTCAGAAGACCACCCGCTGGGCTAATCTAAAGATTGTCTGAAAATTTCATCAAAAATGGTCTACCCGTTTGGAGTCCATAGATTACATATGCATCGTCTTTTATCTATATAGATTATTAAAATGTAAAAAGTGGTTGTTGTGACATAACGATAATAGTTGGACATATAGTATCGCGAAGTTTTTTGTAGTTATTGATATGTTCTTTAATATTGTAGAACATACTTTTGTTCTATCATCAATAGTTTCCGCAGCACATACGGCATTTTTTTACACCTTGGGTTACGTTACTAAAGTTTTAGTAAGGATCCCTAATATTTTCTAGCAACAAATATAGCCTATGTTACTCAGGATGAATGTAGCTTTCTAATGGTGAAAGAATTTTTTAAATCGGCACAGTAGTTTTTGAGTTTATTCATTACAAACATACAAAAATACAAATCTTTCCTCTTTATAATATTAGTGTAGATAATTTGTACTGATTTTTACTCGGCATTTGGTAGAACATGATTAAATAATAGCAGATAAATAGAACTTAAAAATTCTGCAAAATTATTATTATATTATTTCTCGACAATCGTTTCAGACAAATAAGTCCATCCTCTGGAATATAAAACATTCACATTCCTGAGGATAGACTTGTCCAAAACGATCGTCGGGAAATAATTTAATAATATTTTTTGTAGAATTGTCAAGCGCATTTTTAGTTAATCTGAAACTCTTTAACACTAAACCTACCATGACGGGTCAAATGACTCATTTTAAACTTTTTGTCAGAATTTCTTGAAAATAACATTATCATATCGCCGTTTGCCTTTACGACTTTTATTAAAAAATACATCGAATGTATTTTTCAAGATTTACTCCTCTCTTGTTAATTTTTTTACCGAGAAATATATATGTAATCTGCCCTTATTACCGCAAAGGGTCATTTGACCCGTGCAAAGATTCTGTATCTTGATTTGTATTTCTTGTGATACGAAACCGCTGTATTGGACATTTTTGTTATTGCGTGATATATTTTGCTGCATTGTGCTATATTTGTTGTTGGCTGACGGATGAATAGCCAATTTCACTCTACTCCAAGCGAGTATTACAGTAAAAATTTCAAGTTATAGTGCTATTTTGCGAATCAAGAATTCTTACTTCATCATTTTACTAAAAATTCTTATCCCCAAAATGTCGAAACATTCAAGATACTTGAAATCATTAGAAATTATAAATAACATAGATGAAGAGTGTTCGGAATTTAGTGAAGAGAAACTATCATAAAGTGCAGTGGATAACATAGAACAATATAGTGATTCATTTGACACTACGGACGAATGTCCTCAGGTTATGTTTTTTAAATTTAATATATCAACTATTTTGAATCGTTATTTGAAAAAAAAATTGTTTTGTTAATGTACAAAATTGACCTAATTGATATATTTTTCGCTAGACATAGTAATATATGTAACATTTTAAAGACGGGTCATTTGACCCGCTTTGGTAGGAATAGTAGGTTTAGTGTTAAAATTCACAAAATGATACATACTGGCGAGAAACCATATGAGTAACGTTTGCAAAAAAAGATTTACTCTAGTAAGCAATTTAAATACCCACAAACTTGTGCATACATGTGAAAAACCTTACAAATGTGACGTTTGTAAAAAGTGTTTCGCTCAGTTAGGCATTTTAAAGGGTCACAAAGCTATACATACCGACAAGAAACATTACAAATGGAATTTGAAAAAGTATTTGTCTCAATTAGGCAATTTGAAAATTCACAAACTTACACACACAGGCGAGTGACCTTACAACTGTTACGATTATTAAAACTGTTTCTCTCAATTAACCAATTTAACCCGGCGTGAGTGAGGTCGGGTATGTCATACCTGAGAAGTTTTTAAACGCAGATTATTAGTGTATTGGCCATATGGCAACATACACTATTGGCGTCGGTCGGATGGCGGGACCTAGGCGTCGGCCAAAATTTCTCGACGTTTCATAGCCTCCTAAACACTTTGGCACCATTTTTGGAAAAATTATATACGTGCGGGCTATAACTTTCGAAAGAGTTGATTGATTTTAACGAAATTTTGTCCGCATGTTGAAATCCATCACTGCAAGAACCCTATTTAAAATGGGCCCAATCGGGCCATTCTAAAGGTAGTTTTTAAGGGTTGAAAAAAGTTTTTGGACCAAAAAATACCTAAAAAAATTTCAGAATCGTTTCAAAAGTGAAATTTAACGTTTTAGTAAAGATTAAAATATGCTGATAAAATTTTAATAAAATCGGCCCGACAGAACCGGATTCACAAATTTTATGAAAACACTAGTTTGCAGATAGTGTGTTATTTACTGAAATGTGTATTTGATTTGGTGTAGAGGCTTGATTGATAATAATTGCAATTGAGAAAATAAATGTTCTTTTAAGGGGTGTATTAAGGAGTTAAATTTTTTATTTTGCCCAAAAATCAACTCCAGTTCGCATAATAAAGCCACACTGCCTGTATTAGCAAATACACTATATTGTCGGCAGGGTTTTGGCACTGCGACCCGGATTTTTTAATGTTATTGTTGCTATGCGAGTCCTGTCGTTGCAGTAGTTGGAGGTAATGGTGCGAGGGGCGAGGTACAGCGTCGAATTTAGTGTTGCACCGATAGCGACGGGAAATCCGCGTGGCTAGGGTACGTCACACCCGACCTCGTAGTTGGTGTTACATTTTTGTGTTGACAGTAAGTTTATGATTTATAGTATTTTGTAATTTACTTTTTGATTTCTCAAGATGTCTTATGAAGAAAATGAACGTCTGCAACAAGAGCTATTAGAAAACTACTCATGTGCTAGTTGCTGTGACTCCGAGAGTGAAGACGAAATTGACAACGTTTCTCAGAGAAGTGAAGAAAGTAATTCGGAACAAGAGGGTATTTTGGATCACTTGGAAGAGCCGGAATCTGTTCCGGCGGCTACTAGTCAGTTGTCTGAGGCACGTGGGACTTTTTATACATCCAGAGATGGTACAAAATGGTCAAAAGATTGTCCTAGACAAAGCGGTCGCGTTCGATCTGAGAATATTATTAGTAATGCTCCAAGCGTAAAAGGTACTGCAAAACTTGCTAAAACAGAGATTGAAACTTGGAGTCTCTTTATTACAGACGGTATGTTGAATACCATACTTGCATACACAAATATTAAAATAAAGGAAAAAAGGGGAAAATATCACGAAAATAAAGTGCAGTATCACATGAAAGACGCAACTTTGGAGGATTTGAAGGCATTTATCGGACTATTGTATATAGCTGGCCTGAATCGCTCAAATAAACAAAACTTAAACGATTTGTGGCGCATAGGTACAGGAGTTGAAATCTTTCGAACTACAATGACATTGCAGAGGTTTTCCTTCCTACAAAATTGTTTGAGATTCGATGATAAAAACACGCGGAACCAAAGAAAAAAGACTGACAATCTAGCTGCAATAAGGGACATTATGAATAATTTTATAGAAAATATTCAAAAACATTATGTCCCTTCTGAAAGTCTCACTATTGATGAGATGTTGTTATCTTTCCGAGGGCGATGTCCTTTCCGCGTATACATTCCTAATAAACCAGCCAAATATGGGATCAAAATTCAAGCTCTCGTAGATGCGGAGACGTTTTACATTCTCAAACTGGAAATATACGCAGGACAACAACCACCAGGGCCTTACCAACTGAGTAACAAAGCGTTTGACATCGTGAACCGTTTAGTAGAACCAATAACAAAAACGAACAGGAATTTGACGTTCGATAATTGGTTTACTAGTTACCCCCTTATGATTCATCTGTTGAAAGAACATTCACTGACTTCTGTGGGCACAGTCCGTAAAAACGAGACAAGTGTACCTGAAATCTTCAAAAAGGGAACAGAAGTAAATGGCTCTCGATTTGGGTTCCAGAACGATATTACTTTGGTGTCCTATGTACCTAAAAAAAATAAAGTTGTGCTGGCTATGTCAACTTTACACCATGATAAAAATATAGACGAATCGACAGGCGATAAGAGAAAACCGGAAATGATTACTTATTATAATAAAACTAAAGTCGGAGTCGATATCGCAGATAAACTGAGTACCACTTATGACGTTTCACGCAACACCAACCGTTGGCCGATGACGGTTTTTTATGGTATACTCAATATGGCTGCCATAAATGGTATCATAATCTTCAGAGAAAATAACACGGGTGAAAAAACACGCATGAAGCACCGAGATTTCATTCGCAATTTAGGTTTGAATCTAATAAATGATAGTCTTCGGAACAGACGACAGAACATACATCTTCAAAAGGAAACACGAAAGAGGATTGCTGATCACTTAGGAGAACCTTCACCACCAGTTCCCAGAAAAATGGCTGGTAAATATGTTAGGTGTGGTGACTGTACTGAAAAAAAGGACAGAAAAACAAAATATTGCTGTTCAAAATGTGAGAAGCCAATATGTATGGAACATGCGATTTTTATGTGCAGCAATTGTGCTGATTTGTAGGTGTAACTTTGGTGCTATGTTACCAGTGGCGGATTTAGATTCGATGCCGCCTTAGGCCCCGTCTAATATGGTGCCTTTATTGCTCTATGTGGAAGTGATTATTGTAATTAAACATTTAATGAAGCCAGAGAACCGTAAATTTAAACAACGGATGATAAATTAATTTTGAAATTTCAACTGTCCTGACATTGTTTCCTTTTGGAATTTTGTCGTCTCTAAAATTTTTTCGCCCCTAAAATCATGCCGCCCTTGGCCTGGGCCTCCCGAGCCTAGGCGTAAATCCATCGCTTCATGTTACATGATCTCATAAGACTGTTCAGTTCCTTTTTTAGTTATAACAATTAGAAGATACTATTGTTATATTGATTTACCGAAGAAGTTGGAATTTCGCTAGATTTTTATGCGAAAAGAAGTTAAACTACCTAAACTTGTTCTTTTTTTCAAAGAAAATTCAGATACTTAAAAATAACACTTTTTGTACTTAATCCTGGTATTTTATTTCCTGATCTTGTTGAATGGATACAATTATTAATATATCGCAAGTCAAAAATGCTAATTACGCAATCATAGTATCAAAAATTAAACATTAAAGTTTTGGGTATCTCCTACCCGCCTCACAGCTCGTGTAACAATTTCTCACCACATTCACGCTGGGTTAAAAACTCGCAAACGTTCACATACAGATAAGAAATGTAAAAACTGTTATATATCAACCTATTTAAAAAAAATTCACAAAATGATACATACTGCATTATATTTATAATAACGTACCAGCAGACAAAAAGTCTTGAACTTAAAAGACATGTAATAGTACTTTATCAACATCTAGTTAACAACTGTTTTTACAGTGTCAATGACTTCACTTCTCAGCCCCAACAAAAATAACAATATTTTAATTTATATTATATTAATTCATACATACATTTTAATTATTTAATTACGATGTGCAATTTTATGTATGACATATTCTATGGTTTCAATCTGTTTTGAATAAAGTCTGTCTATTCTAACATCATGAAACTTGATCATTACTGAAGGGTTCTTTGACTCCCGATGGCAGATAGCTGAGGACGTATTGGATCCTTTGAAATCTGTTATGTATTCATAAATATTATAACGTCAAATTTTGATATCTTTTGTATTTCTTAAAAATACTATTAGATGGCTCAGGAATTATAAACTACAGGATTTATAAATATTTAATCATAATGACTTTTTGCTTTTTTTGTCCTTGGTAATTAATATAACATTTATTTGTTGGGAAAAAAAGGACACTTTAAAGTAAACACTTATTTGTTAATTTGCGACGTTTCGTCCCTTTATTGGAACTTTTTCAAGCATATAACTGGAATTTAAAAAATACAATTCATAAATTTACAAATAAGTGTTTACTTAAAGTGTCCTTTTTTTCCCAACAAATAAATTTTATATTTAATCATAATTTCATGACAAAATCAAATTTGATTTTGTTTGTCAAGTCTACCATAATTTTACAACCCTGGCACATCAGTTCCACTTCCCAAGGTTGCTGACACTGACTAAAAGTTAAAACATCTTGCAAGTGGCAAACGCGTTTCTGCTTTAAATACTTTATAGCGTGTTAAAATTAACACAATGTCTGAAATATCAATAACTGACTTTGGCCTAAATACATTGTGTCGGTTGTGCTTATCGAGTGGCTTCGCGACATTAGACTTGTTTTCCTATGTGGCTAGTTTTAAAGACTTGATAGCTAATACAGTAATGAATTGTGCTCCAGTTCAGGTAAGTGTGCTGTTGCTTTTTCAGATTGCTCAAATGTAAAAGCGTCTCTATGTACTTTTTCTAAATGATAATAAAATATTTGAGTTTTAAAACTTTATATTAAAATTCTCATAGTGACTGTGACAAATAGTAATCTTACAAAAAACATTGCAAACTTTGAAATTTTTTTAAGGAAAACATTTCTATATTGGCGTGAGAAATGTTATTATCACTTTATCTATTATTTTTCCAAAGTTTTGTCAAGCTTAGAGAAAAGAAGCTAAGTTGTAAATACAAAGTACACTTATAAATTGCGAAACATTTTTTTTCGCAAAATTGTATGTTATTTATAGTTTCCTTGTTGATCATTAAAATGTGTTTTGTTATAGATAAGTAGTGGTGACGGGATGCCAAATTTCATCTGTCAAAAATGTTACACTAGGCTGGAAAAAACTCATCAATTTCAGATGCAGATTGTACAGTCTGAGAAAACTCTGCGGCGCTATTTAGGGCAAGTACGTGGTTATGACAAAAAAACGAATCTCGAGAGTTCCTCTCAGAGACCGTCCAAGTATTCTTTGACCGAAAACACTAACGCAAACATAATTGCGAAATGCAAATCTTCGGAAGTTCAAGACGTCGTGTCTTACAGCGGAGAGAATGAATATGAAATTTTGGATTCAGTAAGCAGAATTGACAATGAATTAACTTCAAAATCCAAAATCAAAGTGGAACGAATTGATGATGACTCACCGAGTCCAGCAACATGCGCTGATGTAAAACGGTTGTGTGAGGGTGCAGAGGGGAGCACAGATATCGACATTGAAGATAGTAATTTGGAAAAAGGGGGACTTGCAAATTTGAACTCAACATATAAAACTAACGAAGAAGTGTCCACAAACTTCGATATAAATATGAAGGTTCACAACTTTACAGACACTGACATGAAATTTCATAAATGTGACGTTTGTAAAAAGAGTTTCGCTATCTTAAACAACTTAAAAACTCACAAACTAACTCATACAGGTGAGAAACCTTACAAATGTGATGTTTGTGAAAACTCTTATACTACATCAACGTATTTAAAACTTCACAAAATGATACATAATGGTGAGGAGCCATATGAATGTAACGTTTGCAATAAAAGATTTACTAAAGTAAGCAATTTAAATACTCACAAACTTGTACATACAGAGAAAGAATATGAAATGTTGCATTCAGTAAGCAAAATTAACAATGAATTGACTTCAAAACCCAAAATCAAAGCTGAACGAATTGACGATGACTCGCCGAGTCCAGCAGAATGCGCTGGTGAGAAAGTAAAACTTTCGTATGATGGTGGAGAGGGGAGCACAGATATCCACATTAAAAATATTAAATTAGAAGAGGAGCGACTTGCAAATTTCAACTCAAAAACTAACGAAGAAGTGTCAACAACGGTCAAAATAAAAGACGAGCCAATGGATGATAATTCTCTAATTCCAGCCGATAGTGCTAGTAACACCATAGAAACTGTATTTGTAGGCGGTGGGTGTGAACTCAACTTTGAGAACTCAAAAACCGATATCGGCGACATTAAATGTGTCGACAACATAGGCGTCAATGGGAAAGAGATTGAACCTGCAAATTTGAGGTCAACAAACACAACAATCAAGGAAATGTCTTTAAAATGCGAAATTAAAGACGAACCGATGGACAATTCGTTAATTCCGACAGATTGTATAAACGACTCAGTAAACGATTTTTCTAAAGGGGATGATGAAATAGGTTGCGAAGACACAAACATCGGTTTTGACGGCGCTTCTGCATGTCTTCGCTCCTCTGATCTAGAAGAGGATTTCGAAAATTTTGAAGAGGAAAGTATAAGCGCCTCAGTGAAACGTGAGAAACAGAGACAAGAAGATAAAGTGATGCCGCCCCAATTAAATATAAATGAGACGTGTTCTCCTCGCAGAGAAAGTGACACATATTCAAGCTATTTCAATGCCAACAAACTTATTCATACAGGTGAAAAACCTTACAATAATGAGATTTATAAAAAGTCATGTAATTTAAAGTCTCACAAATTTACACACACTGGTGACAAAGTTTATAAGTGTGATGTTTGTAAAAAGGGTTTTGTTAGGTTCAAATATTTGAAAATTCACAAACTGACTCATACCGGTGAGAAACCTTACAAATGTGATGTTTGTAAAAACGATTATACTACATCAAACTATTTAAAACTTCACAAAATGATACATGCTGGTGAGGAACCATATGAGTGCAACGTTTGCAATAAAAGATTTACCAAAGAAAGCAATTTAAATACTCACAAACTTGTCCATACAGGTGTAAAACCTTATCAATGTGACGTTTGTAAAAATGGTTATACTTCATTAAACTATTTAAAAATCCACAAAATGATACATACTGGTGAAGAACCATATGAATGCAATGTTTGCAATAAAAGATTTACTAAAGTAAGCAATTTAAATATTCACAAACTTGTGCATACCGGTGAAAAACCTTACAAATGTGACGTTTGTAAAAACTGTTATACTTCATTAAACTATTTAAAAATTCACAAAATGATACATACTGGTGAGGAACCATATGAGTGCAACGTTTGCAATAAAAGATTTACTAAAGTAAGCAATTTAAATACTCACAAACTTAAACATACAGGTGAAAAACCTTATAAATGTGACGTTTGTAAAAACTGTTATACTACAGCAAACTATTTAAAAATTCATAAAATGATACACACTAGTGAGGAACCATACGAATGTAACGTTTGCAATAAAAGATTTACTCAAGTAAGCAATTTAAATACTCACAAACTTATACATACAAGTGAGAAGTTTTATTAATGTGACGTTTGTAAAAACTGTTTTTCTACATTGGGCAGTTTATAGATTCATAAACTTAAATATACTGGTGAGAAACAATATTAATCAGATGCCACCTCTTTCAGGTTGTGATTGATATGCAATTTCGAGACACTGTAAGCTCAGTATATAAAAAATAAAGACTTATAAAAAACAACTTTCCAAACCAATTCCGAGTTTCACTTGGTAATTTATATATTTTTCTTTTTTTTTAGTGTATTTGCCCATAATATGGCACATACACTATTGGCGTCGGTCGGATAGCGGGATCTAGAGATCGGATCAAAGTTTCTGGACGTATCACATAAATCTAAGCGACTTGTCAACATTTTTGGAAATGTTTATATATCAATTTTTTTCATTTAAAACACTTGTGCGGAGGTTTTTAACTTTCAGTGACATGTAGTCAGAGTTAATCATTAATTTAATGCACCGTATAATTATTATGTTGTTAGTCAATTGACTTGTTGAGGTTAGAACATTATATTAATTTCTAATCTTTTGCATAATATTTATTACTAATTATTTGTAATATTTTTGTTTTTTTTCAGTTGCTTGATAAAGTTTTAATAAAAAGACGAAACGTAGCATACGAATATTTGTTTAATTGTTTTAACATTAAATTCTCCAAATACCTTTGACAAAAATATGATTTATTTTTTTATTTTTCTCGAAACTCTGTTTTCAAAGCCTGTAACCATTGTAATTTAAAAACCATTCGATGGATTTAAATGAAATTTCTACAGTTTATTGAAAGTATAAAAAACTAGTGCGTGATCGAAGGATATTTTTAATTAAAACTTATATTTTTTTTAAATTATGAAGTAGCTTTTTTTCCTTGAAAATCCGCAAATAAATTATTAAACGACGCTATTTTATTTATTTTCATAAAAAAACTCAAAAATCTTAGATCAGGCACTAGATTAACTATTAAACTAATGATTTTTTTTTGTTGCTGGTAAATTTTAAATGAACCAGTAAAATGTTACGGTGGTCACACCGCAAAGCACGACTTCTGGGACGAGGTCCAACAAATATGGCGATAACTTGGTCTACAATAAATATTTTTAACTTCCCGCTAAATTTTCAATAATTGGGAACTTATTGTTTTCACCCCGATTTTCTAAAATCGAGTTTTCATCATATCCGACGACTTGAGGCCTTAGAAATCTTATCTGACTATTTTTCGATGGTATCCTGGTACCTGGTTATGCGGTTGTGTGTGTAAACCTCTTATAACCTTTGAACTGATTGACCGACCGGAATGCGGTTTGCGGCATTCGAAAGGGTTCTAATAAACTTAGATTTCCTGAACATTGGGAAATCTATTCGGCCCAGTAGATTTTGAGAAATCTCAAAAATAACATTTTCAAAAAAATGTTCTTAAAATAACTTTTAGACTACACTACGGATGAATTCCAAAATGTAACCACTTCTAGTCCTCAAGAAACAACGTCGAATGCCGTTAACCGCATCTTAATCGGTTGATTCGTTCGAGGGATATCGTCGAAAAATTTGCAAAAACGGCGCTCCTAACGTACAACACATCAATTGATAGTTGAATTATGTACAATATTTTCAATACACTATTGACCTCAAATCAATTCAACAATTTTATATTACAGGATTTATAAATATTTAATCATAATTTCACGATAAAATTAAATTAATTTTTTTTTTTTTTGAAATCGAAATTTTACTGTCCTGGTACAGTAATTACACTACTCGGCTGCTAACACTGACTAAAGCAAGTGCAAGTGGTAAACACGTTATAGCGTGGTAAAATTTACAATGTCAATAATTTCGATAACTGACTTGGGCATAACTACAAGGTGACGGTGGTGCTTGTCGAGTGGCATCGCTGTATTAGACTTATTTTCTTATGTGATTAGTTTTAAAGAATTGATAGCTAATACAGTAATAAAATGTGCTCCAGTTCAGGTAAGACTACTGTCGCTTTCAGATTGCTCAAATGCATAAAAGTCACTATATATTTTTTTCCTAATGAAAATAAAATATTTTAGTTTGATAATTTTATATTAAAATCTCTTGGTAACTGTGGCAAATAGTAATCTTACAAAAAAACATTGCAAACTTTGACATTTTATTAAGGAAAACATTTCTTTAGTGGCGTAATAAATCTTATATTATCGCATTATCTATTATTTTTACAAAGTTTTGTCAAGCAAAGCTGTAAACACAAAGTACACTTAGAATTTTTTTAATACAAAATTGTATGTTACTTCTAATATCCTTGTTGATCTTTAAAATGATGTCTTGTTCTAGATAAGATCATTGTGAAGTGCGGTTCTTCGGAATTTCGTGACGTCATGTCTATCAGGGGAGAAAATGAAATTTTGCATACAGTAAGCAAAATTAACAATGAATTGATTTCAAAATCCAAAATCAAAGTGGAACGAATTGATGATGTCACACCGGATCCAGCAGAATGCGATGGTGACAAAGTAATAAAGTATGACGATGGAGAGGGGAGCACAGATATTCACATTAAAAATATTAAATTGGAAGAAGGGGGACTTGAAAATTTCAACTCAACGTATAAAAGTAATGAAGAAATCTCTACAAAGGTCAAAATAAAAGACGAGCAAATGGATGATAATTCTCAAATTACAGTCGAGTGTGCTAGTAACACAATGAAAACTATATTTGGGAGCGGTGGTTTTAAAATCAACTTTGAGGACTCAAAGACCGACATCGGCGACATTAAATTTGCCGGCAACATAGACGTCAACTGGAAAGAGAGTGAACCTGCAAATTTGAACACAGCAAGCACAACTATCAAGGAAATGCCTTTAAAATTCGAAATTAAAGACGAACCAATGGACCGTTCGTTAATTCTAACAGATTTTATTAGCGACTCAGTAAACGATTTTGCTAAAGGAGATGATGAAATCAGTTGCGACAATACAAAAATCGGTTTTGACAGCGCTTCCGCATGTCTTCGCTCCTCTGATCTAGAAGAGGATTTTGAAAAAGAGGGAAATATAGGCCCCTCAGTAAAACGTGCAAAACACAGACAAGGAGATAAAATGAAGTCGCCCCAAATAAATATAAATGAGACGTGTTCTCCTCGCAGAGAAAGTGACACAAATTCATGTATTATAAAAACGCACAAACGAGCGCATGCTAACGAAAAATCATATAAGAGAAACGTAAGCATTTTAAATACCCACAAGCTTATTCATACAAGTGAAAAACCATACAAATCTGACGCTGGGAAATTTGCAGACACTGGTATGAAGCTTTTTAAATGTGACGTTTGTAAAAAGAATTTCGCTATGTTAAACAATTTGAAAACTCACAAACTAACTCATACAGATGAGAAACCTTACAAATGTGACGTTTGTAAAAAGGGTTTCGATATGCTAAACAATTTAAAAACTCACAAACTTACACATACAGGGGAGAAACCTGACAAATGTCGCGTTTGTATAAACGCTTTTACTACATCAACGTATTTAAAACTTCGCAAAATGATAGATACTGATGTGGAAACATATGGGTGCAACGTTTGCAATAAAAGATTTACTAATGTAAGTGATTTAAATGCTCACAAACTTGTACATACAGAGATAGAAAATGTAATTTTGCATTCAGTAAGCAAAATTTCCAATGAATTGACTTCAAAACCCAAAATCAAAACCGAACGAATGGACGATGACTCACCGAATTCAGTAGAATGCGCTGGTGACAAAGTAACACTTTCGTATGATGGTGGAGAGGGGAGCACAGATATCCACATTAAAAATGTTAAATTAGAAGAGGAGGGATTTGCAAATTTCAACTCAAAAACTAACGAAGAAGTGTCAACAACGGTCAAAATAAAAGACGAGCCAATGGATGATAATTCTCTAATTCCAGCCGAGTGTGCTAGTAACACCATAGAAACTGTATTTGTAGGCGGTGGGTGTGAACTCAAATTTGAGGACTCAAAAACCGATATCGGCGACATTAAATGTGTCGACGACATAGACGTCAACGGGAAAGAGAGTGAACCTGCAAATTTGAGCTCAACAAACACAACAGTCAAGGAAATGTCGTTAAAATGCGAAATTAAAGACGAACCTATGGACAGTTCGTTAATTCCGACAGATTGTATAAACGATTTTTCTAAAGGGGATGATGAAATGGGTTGCGAAGATACAAAAATCAGTTTTGACGGCGCTTCTGCATGTCTTCGCTCCTCTGATCTAGAAGAGGATTTCGAAAATTTTGAAGAGGAAAGTATAAGCGCCTCGGTAAAACGTGAAAAACACAAACAAGGAGATAAAATGATGCCGCACCAATTAAATATTAATGAGACGTGTTTTCCTCGCAAAGAAAGTGACACAAATTCACGTATTTTAAAAACACACAAACGTGAAGATTCTAATGAGGAATCATATGAGAGTAATGTTAGCAATAAAAGTTTTCCGAAAATAAGCATTTTAAATTCTCGCGAACTTGTACATACAGGTGAAAAACCTTACAAATGTGACGTTTGTGAAAAGTGTTTCTCTCATTTAGGCAATTTAAAGGCTCATAAAGCTACGCATACAGGCGAGAAACCTTACATATGTAACGTTTGTAAAAAATGTTTCTCTCGTGAAGGTAACTTAAAGATTCACAAAATTACTCATACAGGCGAGAAACCTTACAAATGTAACGTTTGTGAAAAGTGTTTCTCTCATTTAAGCAATTTAAAAATTCATAAAGTTACACATACATGCGAGAAACCTTACAAATGTGATGGTTGTAAAAAGAATTTCGCTCTGTTAGCTAATTTAAAGGCCCATAAACGTACACATTCAGGTGAGAAGCCCTACAAATGTGACGTTTGTAAAAACTGTTATAGCACATTAAAATATTTAAAAATTCACAGAAAGATACATACTGGTGAGGTACCATATGAGTGCAACGTTTGCAATAGAAGATTTACTGTACTAAGCAATTTAAATACTCATAAACTTGTACATACAGGTGAAAAACCTTATAAATGTGACGTTTGTGAAAAGTGTTTCACGCATTTAGGCAATTTAAATGCTCACAAAGTTACTCATACAGGCGAGAAACCTTACAAATGTGACGTTTGTAAAAAGTGTTTCTCTCATTTAAGCAATTTAAAGGCTCACAAAGTTACACATACACAGGAGAAACCTTACAAATGTGACGTTTGTGAAAAGAGTTTCTCTTATTCAGGCAATTTAAAAACTCACAAACTTACACACACTGATGTGAAACTCGATAAATATGACGCAAAAAGTGTTTTATTCCATTAAACGATTAAAATGTAACATACCGGTAAGAACCCACATAAGTGTAACGTTTGCGATAAAAGTTTTATTAGAGTATGGTTTTTAAATGCTCACAAACTTAAACATACAGGTGAGAAGACCTTATTAATGTGACGTTTGTAGAAATATAAAAAATAAAGTTTGGTTCATAATGTTGAATCCAGTCGATAAAATGCTGTACTTGCTAATAGTTAATAAGATATTTAAAATTTAAATGTATTATTATACAAATTAAAATGATTAAACTTCTCTTCAATTTCAATATTCAGCATGTATTTTATCAGTGAAACATATAATACACCGTTGTAATCCATTATTTGTGCCACTACGCCAAAGAAGTTTCACTTCAATCGCGCGTAAAGGTCACACGCACTGTTTTTTTTTTTTTTTGTTATTTAAATAAAGCATAACATATTCGCAAATCTTGATGTCAAACTGGTTAAACTTGAATATAAATATATGTTGAGAGAATTTGGTCCACATGGATTAATCCATCAATCCATGTGGACCAAATTCTCTCTATTTAAAATGGACCTAATCAGACCAATTTAAGGGGTGTATTTAGGGGTTCAAAATTGTTTTGGGCCCCAAAAACACGGAAAATATTCTCCGAGTTGATTCAAAATTGAAACTTAACCCTTTTGCATCAATTAAAAGATGCTTTTAAAAATTTAATATCGGCTCAACAGGATCAAACTTATAAATTTTATGAAAACGTTTGCGGATGGAGAATAATTATACTTACTGAAGGGCGAAGGCTGTGTAGATATATCATTTTGTGCAGATCATGAATTGATAAAACGAAGACGAAATATTGAAATAAAAAAATACTCTTTTAAGGAGTGTATTATTATTCAAAAATAAGCACAAGTTTGTGATCTGCGACTATTCAAGGTAGTTCTAGCGTGATAAAATCACTTTTCGACAGATTTTGCTAATTTTTTTTCCATGGCTCAAAATATCGTTTTCTAATAAATCTCGAAGTTTCAGAATTTTTGACAGTTTAGAACGCGAGAAATTAATAACAAAGCTAGCAATTTTCACGGTCGACCGTTAAAAATTCTGAAACTTCAGGATTTATTAGAAAACGTTATTTTGAGACTATGAAAAAAAATGAGCAAAATCTGCAGTCGAAAAGATATTTTTTTTATTATACCACGCTAGAACTACCTTAAGGATGTATTTACTCTATTTTTTTAAGAACCATATTTTTAGTTTTAAATAACAAAGAAATATTTGTAATGAATTTTGAACAATTATTTTGGCGCACGAAATTATGCGAGGTTGGTTACCGACATATTTTGAGTTCCAACAGTGTGCCAGCTGTTGGTTACAATTCAAAATATGTTGGTATATTGCATTTCAGCGCTACTAGCGTATAACATCAATTATTTCAATTGATACACGTTGAAATATTTCCACTATTTTCAATACACATTTCAACAATTTTATATTACAGGATATTACGGTGCCACTCTCTGAGGTTGGTGACACTGACTAAAAATCTTGCAAGTAGCAAACACGTTTCTGATGTTAGAAAATTTATTGCGTGTTAAGATTAACACAATTGGTGAAATATTCATAACTGGCTTTGGCCTAACTACGATGTGTCAGTTGTAATTATCAAGTGGCGTCGCGGTATTAAACTTATGTGCCTTATGTGTTCTTATATGCTATACAGTTATGAATTGTGCTCCAGTTCAGGTAAAACTGCTGTTCCTTTTCAAATTGCTTAAATGTATAAAAGTCGCGATATATTTTTTTCCTTATGACAACAAAAATTTCAGTTTTATAACTTTATATTAGAATTATCATAGTAACTGTGACAAATAGTAATCTAACAAAAAACATTACACACTTTGAAATTTTATTAAGGAAACGTTTCTTTAATGGCGTACTAAATGCTATATTATCGCTTTATTATTTTTACAAAGTTTTGTCAAGCTTAAAGAAAGGACGCTAAGTTTATACATAAAGTGCACTTCCAATTTTTTTTATTAGAAAATTGTGTGTTATTTCTAGCATCCTTGTGGACCTTATTTAAAATACTGTCTTGTTCTAGGTAAAATCACTGTGAAGTAAGAATCTTCGATACTTCGTGACATCATGTCTATCAGGGGAGAAAAAGAAAATGAAATTTTGCATTCAGTAAACAAAATTAACAATGAAGTCATTTCAAAATCCAAAATCAAAGTGGAACGAATTGATGATGACTCACCGGATCCAGCAGAATGCGCTGGTGACAAAGAAAAATTTTTGTTTGAGGACGAAGGCGGGAGCACAGATATCCACATTGAAAATATTAAATTGGAAGAGGAAGGACTTGTAAATTTCAACTCAACGTATAAAAGTAATGAAGAAATCTCTACAAAGGTCGAAATAAAAGACGAGCAAATGGATGATAATTCTCTAATCCCAGCCGAGTGTGCTAATAACGCAATAAAAACTTTATTTGGGGGCGGCGGTTTTGAACTCAAGTTTGAGGACTCAAAGATCGACATCGGTGACATTAAATTTGTCGACGGCATAGACGTCAACTGGAAAGAGAATGAACCTGCAAATTTGAACTCAGCAAGCACAACAATCAAGGAAATGCCTTTAAAATACGAAATTAAAGACGAACCGATAGACAGTTCGCTAATTCCGGCAGATTGTATTAACGACTCAGTAAACGATTTTTCTAAAGGGGTTGATGAAATCAGTTGCGAAGATACAAAAATCGGTTTTGACGGAGCTTTTGCATGTCTTCGCTCCTCTGATCTAAAAGAGGATTTTGAAAAAGAGGAAAGTATAGGCACCTCAGTAAAACGTAAGAAACACAGACAAGGAAATAGAAAGAAATTGCCCCAACTAAATATAAATGAGACGTGTTCTCCTCGCAGAGAAAGTGACACAAATTCATGTGTTTTAAAAACACGCAAACAACATTTAAATGAGAAGTCATATGAGTGTAACGTTTGCAATAAAATATTTACTAAAGTAAGCAATTTAAATTCTCACAAACTTGTACACACAGGTGAAAAACCTTATAAATGTGACGTTTGTAAAAAGTGCTTCTCCCGTTCAGACAATTTAAAAACTCATAAAGTTACACATACAAGCGAGAAACCAAACAAATGTGATGTCTGTAATAAGTTTTTCTCATCTTCACGCAATTTAAATTATCACAAACGTGTACATACAGGCGAAAAACCTTACAAATGTGACGTTTGTAAAAAGTGTTTCTACCGTTCAGACACTTTAAAGACTCATAAAGTTACACATACAGCCGAGAAACCAATCAAGTGTGATGTCTGTAATAAGTGTTTCTCTCATTTAAGCTATTTAAAGACTCACAAAGCTACACATGCAGGCGAGAAATCTTACAAATGTGACGTTTGTAATAAGTATTTCTCTTATTTGCGCAGTTTAAATTCTCACAAACTTGTACATTCAGGTGAAAAGCCCTACAAATGTGACGTTTGTAAAAAGTGTTTCTCTTATTTACGCAGTTTAAATTCTCACAAACGTTTACATACAGGTGAAAAACCTTATAAATGTGAAGTTTGTAAAAAGTGTTTCTCCCGTTTAGACTATTTAAAGACTCATAAAGTTACACATACAGACGAGAAACCTTACAAATGTGAGGTCTGTGATAAGTGTTTCTCTCATTTAAGCTATTTAAAGACCCACAAAGTTATACATGCAGACGAGAAACCTTACAAATGTGACGTTTGTAATAAGTGTTTCTCTTATTCACGCAATTTAAATTATCACAAACTTGTACATACAGATGAAAAACCTTACAAATGTGACGTTTGTAATAAGTGTTTCTCGTGTTTACGCAGCTTACGGTCTCACAAACTTGTACATACAGATGAAAAGCCTTACAAATGTGACGTTTGTAAAAAGTGTTTCTCTCGTTTCAGTACTTTAAAAATTCACAAAGTTACACATACTGATGAGAAACTTTATGAGTGTGACGTTTGCCAAAAGAGTTTCGTTTGGTTAGGCAATTTTAACACTCACAAACGTACGCATACAGGTGAGAAACCTTACAAATGTGAGTTTTGTAATCAGTGTTTCTCTTATTCACACTATTTAAAAACTCACAAACTTGCACATACTGATGTGAAACTTGATAAATGTGACGCATAAAGTGTTTTACTCCATTAAACGATTAAAATGTAACATACCGGTAAGAACCCATACGTTTGCAATAAAAGTTTTATTAGAGTAAGCTTTTTAAATGCTCACAAACTTAAACATACACGTTTTAAAAATATATAAAATAAAGTTTGGTTCATAATGTAGAATCCAGTCGATAAAATGGTGTATTTGTTAATAGTAAATAAAATATTTAAATCTTAAATGTATTATTATATAAATTAAAATGATTAAACTTTTCTTCAATTTCAATATTCAGCATGTATTTTATCAATGGAACATCTGTATAGAGATTAATAGTCCATGATTTTAATGTTACATTAGATGTTCCTCATTTGTTTTGCGAGACAACTAGAGATGGGAAAAACGGGTCTTTTTAGTGATCTGCATCTTTGCATCTGGATCCCATATGTGAGCCGGCTCACTGAACCGGTTCAAAAAGAGCCGAGTTCTGAATATGTTACTGCAGTCTGCCACTGAGTTACCTAGTTCAGTCAACCATATCACGACCTGTATAGAATGTGATGCATGAGTCATTTGAGCTGACAGATGCATCAAAGCAAGAACTGATACGTAAGTGCAAATGTGATTCTGTGTGTTAAGTGTTTCACTGAGTTATGCGGATCCGTTGATCCGTCGGCTCAAAAAAAAAGTGAATTGGCTCTCACGGATCTTCTGTCGGAGTCGGCTCTTTGAACCGGTTCAGATCTGAGTTACCCAACTCTAGAAACAACTGAAGAACGAATAATTTTGCGTTAAAAAACTGTTTTATTATCTTAATTAAAATGATTAGTTCTGGGTTGTAGAAAACGACAGAAAATTTGATTTGACGATGACCTTAATGATTGTGTTTTATATAAATGAAAACAAATAAAAAAAAATTCAAAATGAATGTTGGGTCTGGTATTCTTAATTTATAATCTAAAAACTTTGCAAAATTCACAGAATGACGCGTACGTAGCAATGTTAAATAAACAAGGGGCCATTCATAAATTACGTCATACAAATTTCATTTTTTTGACCCCTCTTCCCGTTCTTGTCACAGGTAATCACATTTGTGGGATCCCTCTCCCTGATGTGACGTCCCAAATTGATTGTTTTTTTAATAAAGTCAACATGAAATTAGACATTGTAGAAATCTAGAAAATTAACAAAACAAAAACTACTTAACGAACGATAAGTGACATATGACGTCACGAGGCTTATGGCCCCTCCCCCTTGTCACACTTCGTCGACCCCCTCACCTCCTCTTAACGTGTAACATAATTTATGGATGGCCTCCAATAACAATATACATTAGAACCTCGACAAGTTAAAATACAAGGGAAACGTTAAAAAAATTAAGTTATCGAGTTTTTTACTTATCGAGAGTTGAAGTTAGAGAAGTTGTCAGAGTAAAATTTTTAACTTACCGAGGTTTGTGGATTTTATAGAGGATGTATTTAGTTCAATAGAGGTTACAAAAATTTGTTATCTTTTCACAACAATACGTAAAGCGATTTAGTGGAAGACTAAAGTGAAAATCAATTAAGTTTTTGGCAAAACCTTTTGTCTGGATACTTACTCATGATGACTCACTGATAATACTTTAACTTATGGAGGTCATCAAAATATTATTTTAAGTTATCGAGGGCGATGTTCAGAATATTTGTTTCAGTTACCGAGGTTTTGTGAATTAAGTAATGGGGGTTTTATGCATTCATGGGAAGGAAATTCAAATGTTTTAACTTACAGAGGTTCTTAACTTATCAAGGTTCTACTGTAAATTTTCTCTTTGTTACAGATAGACGTTCGAAATCTTGGACTGTCACGTTGCTGCAACTTAGAGATCAAGTGTCTGCGTCCCTTTGCTGCACAACTTGCATACATCAAGGTCTGTCAGATATGATTTTATTAAATTACTTTTTAAATTGGTTCTGCCTTTTCGAAATTCATATTTACCTGCTTATTTTCAATTTGTAATAGAAACAAATACAGTGACATACTTTTAAAAGTAAATTAAATGTTCAAAGAGAAAAGATAAAAATGCTTGCTTGCTGTAAAGTATTTGACTCATAGAAAAAAAAAACATTAATCATACCAATTTTTATACAACAGCAGTCAACAAATTGATTCCATGCCAGAAATTTTATTAATTTACCAAATCACGCCTATAGTTTCATTCAAAAAAGGGCGTAATCTGTTGACGATAAATTATGAAAGCTGTAAATTTTTTGCTTAACTTAAGGGAGTATTTCGCATTGACGGCCATTTCTGGGTCGTAATTTGAGAATTTTTTTCTTGGGATTAGTAGAATATTTTGGAGTAGTTTTTTTCCATATTATATCATATCATATTTATTTTTGTACAAAAATGTATTTATTGTATTTTAAAAACAAAGAAACTGCTGATCCTAG
The DNA here is from genome assembly GCA_034508555.1 of Venustoraphidia nigricollis. Lineage (NCBI taxonomy): Eukaryota > Metazoa > Arthropoda > Insecta > Raphidioptera > Raphidiidae > Venustoraphidia > Venustoraphidia nigricollis. The sequence goes on from JAVRKA010000016.1 coordinate 5,589,324, forward strand.
GGCGTTTAAGATTTGAGACGCTCGCGGCGCAGTCCTAAACCGTGCCCACAATTGCAGTCCTCTGCGGAATTTGAAACACAAATTCCCAAATTATTATTAATTGTTCACCTGTTGGCTATCGTCTAAACCACCGAGAAGTTAAAATATTGGAAGTTACGAATATTATGCCAATACAAAGAGAACCGTGCAAGTTTTGGGTGTTTTTTTTTTCAGAGTAAATGCTTAAAAGAAAACTAAAAACCATATCAAATAATAGCGGTTCCGACGATGGCGGCAAGTTTACAGTAGGTGTCGTAAAAGTTTCAAGTGATTCAATTCAGTGCAACTTGAAATATCGTGGGCATGACCGATTTGAAAAAAATGTTTTCGAGAAAAACGGTTTTAAAGTTTTATATTACAATTACACTGTAACAAATGTACAGTTTACGCTTAATATGCTATGCCTGAGCCCTCTTCTATAAAAGACTTCAGCTGTGAAGTTCTTTTTCTGCTCGATTCTAGCTATTTTTGCTGCGTCACTGCATTCGTAACTCCGAGAAAAGGACCTGCATTTACCTGGCTATTCTCGCTCGACGCTCTAATACGCGTCGAGCCTGTAAGCCTTTAATAACTCCCTTAATTTAGCGAATTTTCAAAAACCCGTTTACAAGCGTATTTTTCAAACCGTAACTGCGGAATACCCCCTTAATTCATTAATTGACTCGGTATAAAAAATTAATAATATGTAAAATACGGTTTTTAAACTACTTGTAATAACAACATATTGACAAAATTTTCACGGCAAATAATGCTTTTATGTAACTATAATTATGCTGTTTTAGACAGCACTTAAATTTAGTATGTATAAAGATAATAATGATTTATCTGAAAACTGCTCTCCTGGTACTTTTGTGTTTACATTTGACTGACGAATTTTTAAAGGTATTGCATAAAATTGACATCTTTATATTTTTATAAAATAAAAACTGATTTATCTAAAATACTGCTCGCCTGATACTTTTATGTTTATATTTAATAGACGAATTTTTAAAGATTATGTCATGCTGTATACTGCAGTCCCAAACCAAGAAATTATATCTGCTTTTTTTACAATTTTGAGATATTTAGACTTAAAAAGTTAAAATGGTCTATGACACATTTTATTTCGTTATCAAACTTATGTGAACATAATAGTATAATACGTATCAAATGTGAGAAGGTGCCTCCTTTTTAAAACCATGCGATGTTAGTCAAACTCTTTTCAAAACATCGCGAGCGTTTAAAAAACGTGCACTTTCTCACACTTGTTACAATTTATAACGAGAACACGTAAACGTATGTACGTAAAAAGGGACAGCCTTGTATAAAACAGAAACTCGTGCGTAAAAAGAGCTTTTACACACGGACCATACCTATGTAAACTATGTAAAAACACCATTTTGTATGTGTTGTAAAATTTATAATATGTAAATGTGTGTGTTTTTCAATTTGGGATCATTCATAAAATACGTCATGCTAAATTCACTCATGTCTTACCCCCACTCCCACTTTGTCACGTTGTATCACATTTTCTGCGTGGAAGCGCTCTTTTTTCATATTGGATCTACGTATGTGTGATTCCACGGAGTTCAGAAATAATTAAAATAATTAAAAATTTGGGTACTGCATGATTTAATACAATTGCAATGGGAGTGGCTTTATTTTATTGTATTTTATTAGAACACTCCTCTTTCAAAAATTGAAGTAATTAGATAACTGTCGTTTATTCCAGCGGCGCATCAAAAGATTATCATTACGGCGTACATAATCGAGTAGTAAAAATGTTCTGTTTATTTATATACTCTTGATGTTTAATCTAAAGAACAAGAATTGAATTTAAAAAAAAATGTCTTAAAAATATTATTACTGTTAGTATAAATTCATGTATAAAAAAGCTGTTGATTCATATCGTTTTCTTCAATTACTCTTTGTCTCTTTAACTGGACTTACTTTACTTGAGAAGAGAGCAAACAGGCTACATAGTGTTTTTACAAGCTTTTATTTTATTATTTTAACTTGTCATGTTTGCCAGTCAGTCTGTCAATTTGTGTCAAAGTTTGCAATCAAAATTTAAATTAGATTTAATTAAGCTAGAGCTTTGAAATTTGGCACACGTGTATAATTTCAGTGACAGTGCATAAATCCAAGATGGCGAATTACCTTTTTCTTGACAACTCTCGTGACATCATATCTAATAAAAGTGTTTAACAAGTGAAATACGATAGGCTTTGTGACGTCATTGTAAACCCAGTATGACGGACGCCATATATCCGATCGATTTGAAATTTTGTACACATATGTATTCCCGATGACAATACATGATTCAATCGTTTTTACAATTAAGTAATCAGTTAATTTTAATAAATTAATGTACTAATAGTAAACATTTTAAAAGATTAAAAAGAACAAAATAATATATTTGTAGAAACAAGCTTTTATTGAAATGTACTAAAAAGGAAAACAGAAGATGTAATAATTTAGTTTCATATAATTATAAAAGCGTGGATTGTGACTATTAAACTATCGCTGATTTTACAACCCACGCTTTTTAATACCTATGAAAATGACAGTTTAGTATTGTAGTTTACTTTGAACCCATACTTATATTACTCAATTTTTCGTGAACATACTCACTAAATGGATGCTTCCCCCCCCTTTTTTTGCTAAAACCAAAAAATGTCTGAAAAACTCTGATTTGCGTAATAGAATGTCTGGGTATTTAGTACTTAATTGTTTAACAATTTGTAAAATTGCTTTTTTTTCAAAAAAAAATTTCTTTTTATGCAGTTCACATCGGTCTTACTTTCATATTTAAAAAACAGCTGTCATATGAATCAGTTTGAATATTGTTTCTGCATCATGTTTAATCGAAATAATTCTTGTCATGAAACGCAAAATATAAAACTACAGATTTTATTTTAACTCGGCCAAAAAGTATTTTTTTTCACACGCCACTGATTCATAAATAATTATAATATTACATAAAACTTGATCGAACTGCGCTCCTAATACAATTTATTTTATTACCTGCGGGCGGGGTCAAAAAGACAATGCTATTTAAACAAAAAATATTTTACGCAGTGTCTGATAAAAATAGGCAATACTCGGTTGTTGAATAGATTCAGAACTTTGAAAAAAATTAAGAAGTACACACATGACTATAATTATCCAAGTCAATTGTTACGCAATATGTATGTATGTAATCTAGTACTTACATGACTCGAACATAATGAAATTTTATAAACAGTTCTTTCGTTGAAAATTTTTGTATCTCAAATAACTGTTAATTGTGTGATGTTAAATGATCTGCAAGTAATCGCCTAATATTCTTTGTGAGGGCCGGATTTGCTTTAATAATAAATCCTATTAATATAATTCAATAAAAAATGTGACGTGAGAAATTTCAAACATTGTATTAATAAAAAAATAAAACATTTGCGATTTTTTTGAATTGAAAAAAACGCGACTTATTCAATACTTTGTTCATAAATGAAAATTGCTTCACAAAGTTGTGGGCTTAAAAATCATGTATCTAGAATTATTTAATTATCTGATTTCAAAATTTGCGTAGCTTAGGTTGAATTATTTCTGAGGTTAAGGGTGCCTCCTGCGACTACTGCTTAGAGTCCTTAAAAATCCGGCGCTGGTCTTGTGATTTATATAATATGTCTTCATTTGATGTTTTTTTAGCCTTACTATATATAAATGTACCCAGGCTTGAAATATGATCTGGGTTTGATGGATAACTATACCCACATGAAAAATTCCGAGTGGATAAAACACTCACTTGGAATTTGACAGCATTTTTCAAGAAAATGTATTACTTTACAACTTAATATTATTATATATACTTATATACTTATGTTATATTATATTTATTTTACCCACAAACTCGATTTAGAGAGACAGTTGTAAGAGTTTTTTTTTCACAAAATGCAAAGCGCAGCACAGTTTTTGCGTTGCACAATTAAGTTTTTGTATCAAATGTAACGATTCTCTTGTTAATATGAAGAGCTACAATCTCCGACTGCTCTATAAGCATGCTGATGACCTTTGCTGTCGAGCGTCTATAATCTACATTCTATCTTTTTTATAAGCATACCAAATAATAAATTAAAAATTATTCATTGAACGATTGTCTAGGTAGTAGAAAACACCCGGTATATAAAGACTTATGCAACTGCATTTTATAGTTGTGCTGTGTTCTATTTGAAGTAGAAATACCTCCTAAATGCTTCTGGGAGCTGGATAGCAAATTTTTGATATTTCGGTTTGTTGACATTATTTCAATAATTTTTAGCAAAATTTTTGTTTTTGACAAAATAACTTTTTCTTTTTGTAAATAAAAAAATGTTTTGAACAGTAATCGCAAGTGGTTTCGTTTTGTTTAATATTCTATTACTTGTTGGTAGAGTCAATATTATTAATTTTTCTTTTTTTGTTGTTACAGATACTTCGATCATGTATTGAATCGACGTCAAGTGACTGCGCGACCCCCATTGCTGGAACTTCCCTGCCTACATTTTAATTCAAATTGTATTTTAGGTATTTTTTATATTATTATTCATTTAACAATAATTATTGTATTAAAATGATTGTAAATTATGTTTGTATATATATGTAGATTAGTAATTTTTGTCGTGAGAAAGTAAACACAAATTAACTAAAAGAAAGTATTTTTCAAGTGTAACACTTATAAATTACCCCTTCGTATCTCTGGTGCCCGGCTCCTAAATTTACAAATTATAACAATTTATCAGTCCGTAAACGACTGCAAGTAAAAATACCTTTTTGCGTTTATGGTGCCCTGGTCCTAAAAAGACAAATTTTAAGAATTTCTCTGTTCAAATGTAACACGTATAAAATACCTTTTCGTGTTTCTGGTACCCTACTCCTAAAATGTCATATTTTAAGAATTTCAGTTTCTCATATGAAACAAGTATAAATTACCTCTTGGCGTTTCTGGTGCCCTGTTCCTAAAATGTCATATTTTAAGAATTTTTACGTTCGTTAAATGTTATCGTGGTTTACAACCTATTGAGTAGTAACAATTTAGTTCGTGCGTACGAATGATAGTGTCGCTATAATACACTTAAAAACTTTGTTTATAGGTGGCCGCGAATCAAATGTTTGGTTCGTGTGTCAAAGGTGTCGCTAGTAAATCCCCTAACCGCCGACACATTTCTATGGATATAATTAATATGAGAAGAAAGTACGAAAGGAAGAAATTTAAATAATGTATATAGAAGGTAACCTGATATAGTGACATATTAATTTATTTTAAATACAAATACATAAAATAATTAAATATAGTTATAGATAAGCGTTTAATTTACAAAGAACCTTTAAAGTCACAAACAACTACAAAACATTTGTACAAACAATCTGAGATTCTTTAATGATTATATTACACATTCTGATTTCCAAAATTGAAAACATAACTTCCTTAAACATGTCTTTTTGAAGTAAAAATTCTTTAGGCGCGGTATGACGGGTAACTCTGATCTTTTTCCTACACAAGTAACGTTCAGTTTATGCAAAAAGGAGAGACATATTGATAAGTTAGAAATTTTATACGGTAACTGTTAGACTTTTAGTCAATAAATGGCCGCACAGTTGTAAAATTTCTAGCTTACCAAAATAAATTATGCTACTGCCACTGGCGGATTTACCAGCAGGCAGATTTTAGGGGGCGGCCCTAAAATTTTTGTTTTACAGAAAAAAATAGGCTTTCCGAAAATATGTATGTTAAGTCATGTCTTGTCATTCTTGCTGTCGATATAACACATTCCTCTTTAAAAATGGCATTTTGGTAAAATTTTAACACAGTCAGCAAAGCAGAAGCGTAGCGTGCCTTGGCGGGGCCCCGTATAAAAATTTGTTTGGGGGCCCTTCCCCCGTTGAAGTAAATGACTTAAACGGGGAAATTCCGCAGCCCGCGATAATCGATGTAGGGTGTTGCCAACTTTTGAACGCAATCTTTACGCGGGAAAAAAAATTGCTTTTTTGACTTTTGTCATTTCTGAAATAAAAAAAAATTGGGAAGTTTTTATTAATTTTTGTTTACGCACGTTGGGGGCCCCTGTGGCCCGGGGGCCCCGTATAATTGATACGGCATATACGGCGGTAGCTACGCCCCTGCAGCAAAGCAACTTGATATTATATCAAAAATATTAAATAGCAAAAGAAGTTCGTTTTTATAATTACTTAAAAGTCATATCAAATCAGTTTGGGACAAACGACTACATGGAGAATTCATCTACGGCAAAACTCTTTTTTTCCTTTGCCAGCTGTGTTAAAATATTACCAAAATGCCATTTTAAAGAGAAATGTGTTATATTGACAGCAAGGATGACAAGACATGAGATTGCGAACTAGGGTATCGAATTTCAGAAGTCAGTAGGGGCGGCAAAAATTTAATAGCCTACTGGCGGCAAATTTGTAAATCCGCCACTGGCTACTGCACCAAAGAAGTTTTACTTCAATCGCGCGTAAAATTTACACGCATTGTTTTTTTGGTGTCAAACTGGTTGAACTTGAATCTTGACATAAAGACAGTTATTGTGAAGAAATTCTCTGGATTTCAGTTCGTCGACGGTTACAAATTCTGTATAACCGAAACCTGTCGGATTATGATTGGCCTTGGGTTTTTGAAACGCCTCCAGCTGTGGTTTTGTCATCATCGTCTCTTTTATGTTATAATTGTAGTTTCTGAAAACATTCAACAAAATTAAACAATCAGATGATGAAAAATGATCAAAATACAAACACAATACTGATATTAAGGTAGTTGTCGTGGTTAAGTCACACCGTCAGAAAATTCTTAATTTTTGTATATACTTATTAAGGACATGATAATACAATTACCCTGAAAATTTGAAGTCGATCGACCGTATATAATCCGAGATAAATTCAATTAAAAATTGGATAATTACCATTGATTGTATACGATCTCTGTAGTTCTGAACCAGTTTCTTATTTATAAAAAAAGAACTAACTTTCAGAAATTTTCCAATGCATTTGTTATGAGTTTAAAAAAAATAAGAAACCATTTTTGACCGTCTAATTATTTATAAATAATGGTTTAAAGTTTAACAATTTATAGAAAAGTATACATGCATATGAATACTGTATGGGTTACGTTTCCACGGGTACAGTCTTGCGAACAAATTATGGATCACTGAGCTACAAGCTAGTATACTTTTGTGGCGCGTATAATCTATAACTTTTTGACAATATTGTACCACGACAACTACCTTAAGCTTTGATATTTATCTAACATTCTAACCAAGAAGACTCGAAATAAGGAGATCGAAGTCACCTGCCGCAAGCGGGACGAATTCTGGACGCTGCGAGCTCATCTGTTTGTGTTAGTGAGAAACTGTGTAGAAGGACCATAACCTCAAGATTACTAGAAACTAAGGTTGGGCGTTAGCTTTGTGAAAGGTGTGTCTAGGCAAGACGCGAGAGAGGGCGGGGGAAGTAGGCTTGTAGAGTCTTTTTCTGAACAGTTGAGATAAACATACTTGAATTACCAAGCCATGGGCATCGGTGACGTAAACAATCGACTCAATCAATCACAGACGTGACCATGTTTAAAGCCTCTTAAGCCCAACCTAGGTTGGGCGTTAGATTTTGTTGACGGTGTGTCTAGGCAAGACGCGAGAGAGGGCGGGGTAAGTAGGCTTGTGGAGTCTTTTTCTAAACAGTTTGGATACACATACTTAACTAACCAAGCCATGGGTATCGGTGACGTAAGCAAGCGACGCAACCAATCACAGACGTGACCAGATTTATTGTCTCTTACGCCCAAACTTCTAGTATTTTAGTAATCTTGCCATAACCGCACTTCCTTATCAAAGTGAGGTTACACTAGATCTATATAGATTATCCACTAACACAAACATCACTTGCGGAATTAATTTAAGTTCACTTAAAAATGTTCAATGCTTTTAGTCCAGCAGCCACCGCCTGTTTTTTAAGTGATTAATAACAGGCTGAATCTTCGTGAGTTCGTTCGGTTCGACGAGACGCCCAAGTTTTTCCTCTGTCCAAATTCTCAGAGGTAGGTAATGAACTGCGCAGATGTAAAACATGTCGATTTGGTTGGGTGTCGAAATTATTAATAACCAGCTGATTTTTTGTATGCAGCTTACTAAATATTAGTATAATTGAATGGCCACAATGTCCTACAAATGTAGTGGTAGGTTTTCCTAGTCCTACACTTGGAAGTTGTCGATTCCACGGTAACACTTTTTTCATTAATAACAACCTAGGTTTGATTTTGTCCTATCGGGAATAAAGTGTAGAACACAATTTTACCAAGCGTAAGACTAGGAAAACCTACCACTACATTTGTAGGACATTGTGGCCATTCAATTATACTAATATTTAGTAAGCTGCATACAAAAAATCAGCTGGTTATTAATAATTTCGACACCCAACCAAATCGACATGTTTTACATCTGCGCAGTTCATTACCTACCTCTTTGAGAATTTGGACAGAGGAAAAACTTGGGCGTCTCGTCGAACCGAACGAACTCACGAAGATTCAGCCTGTTATTAATCACTTAAAAAAAACAGGCGGTGGCTGCTGGACTATTTGTTCTTTCTTTAAAAAATAACAAAAACAACTAAAAGTACCGGGGTTTTTCTCAAAATAATCGGTAAAAACCGGTTCTCAAATTTGTAATCAGTTCACATCACTAATTCAAGTATGGACTTACGTTGGATGAACAATTGTCAGCGTTATTCTTCCATTGAAAGGCCAGTCGAGGCACTCGTCGTGTTCAGTTTGCATGGTGTGTATTAACAGTGCCAGATAATGAGAGTCTTTGGGTGAGAAATTCAAACGAGCGCAAAACCTGGCGAAAAATAACTTTTGTTACGCAAAGTGCAATGGACAAAACGTTGCACTGATTAAATAAACAAATGAACGACCAAGTGTGTAGGCTTTCACGGCTGGCGTTGTAGTAAAACTTCTTGGCTTCCGGGCTTGTACGCCGTGGTCCATGACGTTTCGTCTATAACTGCGGTGGACATTATCAAAGGCGATCTGGTAGCGGGCGAAGTGTCCTTCTAGGTTACTCACAGGTAAATGTTTCGATCACTGCTGCTCCTTCATCTTTTATGCACCGACCAATCAGAGAAGAGCGAACTACGACCGAGTAGAGAGCGCTAACCCACGGTGCAAAAAAGAAGAAGGAGCAGCAGTGATCAAAACACTTACCTGTGAGTAGCCTAGGACAATTCGCCCGCTACCACATCGCCTATATGATAATATCTACCGCAGTTATAGACCAAAAGTCAGGTAGAAATACCAATGAACCACAGCGAACAAGGCCGGAAGCCAATAAGTTTTACAAAATTATAATTTTACACACATTTTTTATAAAGACCACACTTTTCTACAACGCGATATTTTTTTGAAGTTTAACTTCTTTAGCGACGTATCTGTTTGAAAAAAATAAAAATCGAGGGGAAGTAGAATTGTCCCCGAAAGAGGGTTAATTTGTCTCCTAAATTACATGAAACTGACAAAGAGAAGTATATAACGTGTTGCTAAGCAATGTGTATCTGTAAATATTATTAATTAGTTTGATATAACAAAAAAATAAACTTGGGAATAATATTAAAACCTAAATTAGTTAAACTACTTATGTAAGCTTATGAGGGTGAGGCTCATTATAATTTTATTGCCGGTCCTGGAAATTTGCCGCTCTGGACACTAGCCCCTAGTGTAAATCCAGCGCTGTCCCCAATCACGAAAATATCGATAGCCGAATTAAATTACCTGTATCCATTCGGAGACGTGTAGAAGCCCTGGCTATAGAACAGCCTGCTGTGATCATTTCTCATTAGTTCGAGTTTCTCTTTGAAATCAGTGACCTTCCATATGTAAACGCCGCAACAATGCCGCAAAAACAAGTCGTCGAGCATGTCCTGTCGGCTGGCCTTGAATTCCGACAGCTGCCGCGTCAAATTCGTCAGTCTGATCTCCTGTTCGTTCGTATGTTGTTCTAACACAATGATTTTCTCATACATCGTTCTAAAACAATACATTGGCCGTGTTTGATGACATTTTTTTCTGTCCATTTTTATTTATTGCGCATGCGCTTCCATGCAAATGCGTCCAATTTTATTTAAATGATTTTTGTTTGACATTTAACTGGCTGGAGACTGTGTGTTTTAATTAGTTTAAAGATATTTTTAAGAACTATTTAACTTTAAATCGTAGACTAATATTGAAACGGCAAAGCAACTAATTTATGACATTATTAATACATAAATCTTTTATGACACCTGAGGAAGGAATAATAAATTCCGAAACGTTGCGCTAATAATAATTTAGTACTGACTTATTTTGGGTCCTAAGTCCTTGGATAACTTTCCATCTTTTTAATTCATAGTCAGGAACGGAACAAGCTTTGAAATTATAAACACTTTGAGCAGTTACGTTTGATCGAATTGGCTTTTTTTTTTAATACAATCAAAACTTATTCACGACCTCGCTTGGTGATCAATGATAAATAATTTTACTTACTTTATTAATTCTTGCGCTGCATCGCTGAGTTGATAATTCGGTTCAGAATCTCCTTTTGGAGGCGGATCCCAAAACTGCGCTTCAGGCATTTGACTCCTTCCACTCGACGTGCTTTGATTGCGGAAGGTAATTTTGGAATACGCTTTTGAAAGTAACTGAAATTTAAAAAAATAATGTATTTTTCACTCGTTCACCAACGGCCATTTTAAATCTATGCAGATTGCCCGAAAGCTAATCTGAGAACATAGTCTAATAATAATAATGCGTTTAACGTCCGTTTGTCGACTTTATGTCATAACAGACGCCATTCGCACCATTACTATTTTTCATTTTACCACTTCCCGTTGTTTTCTACATTTCTAAAATCTCAACTTAACTAATAGCATTGGGCGAATGAAGGAATTATATGAAATTAGGATAGAATTAGGTAATTTTTGAACTGGGAATTTGATAGGTAATCGGCCATGGCCTTGAATAAAGAACCATCTCGATATTTATTCTGGAATTAATTGAGGGAAACCATGGAAAACCTTATTAGACACAGTTTAATAAGTGCTATCATTTCTTCATGCGCCCATTGCTATTAATTAAGTTGAAGTTTTAAGAACGTAGAAAATAACGGGAAGTGGTAGATGAAAAATAGTAATGGTGCGAATGGCGTCTGTTATGACATGAAGTCGCGAACGCTGATGTTAAATGCATTATTAGGGGCCATCCATAAATTACGTCACATGTTAAGAGGGGGGAGGGGGTCGACAAGGGCCCAGGGGGTCATAAATCTCGCGATGTCACATGTCAAAATCTAAAGTATTTAACACAAAACTTTGTTAATAGTTTTCGTTTTGTTAATTTTCTTGAAAGTTTAATTTGATGTTGGTTTGATTTTGAAACTGCTGTTTCTATTTGCTCAGTTCTAGACGTAAAATTGCAAGAAATATGACGTCACACCAGGGAGGAGGATCTCACAAATGCGACTATAATACGCGCCACGGTTCTAAAAGGTTCTGAAATTACATGCAAATGGAGGCTTGCGCAGGTACAGTCGGTTGTAAAAATACAAACTCGCGCTATATTATTATTTTTAATTTTTCTTTAATCTAAAGGTCTAATTCCTTGCATAAAGTCATCCAAAAAATTATTTTTCGTGCTTGTCTATGCAAAACTGTATTAGGCATCTTGATCAATTAACAATCAAAGAAACAACTTAACAATAGCGTACTGGACTATACTTTATAGCAGGAAAGTGACAAATGACGCGACAACCAGTGATAACCAATCACCGACGAACGCAGGCTCTGTGCCAGTAACTGGGAGGTGGTGGGAGTCTTCCTTTCCCACAAAACAACCAGGACGGCTCTAAAATATGCATTTGCGACGCTGTTTGTGACTAACTTCAGAACCGTGGCGAGTATTATACCTGTGACAAGGACGAGAGGGGGTAAAAAAATTATGAATTTCGTGTGACGTAATTTATGGATGGCCCCTTATTATTATTATTTAACGTATTTTACTAACCGCCATGTGCTCATGCGTGCTTGTCTCCAAATGTTCGTTCATTTCCACACTTTCTTTTGTTTTAAAATCGCAGCCGACGTTCTGAAACGTGCACGCCTGCGCGGTCCTGTTAATAAACGGACACGTTTGTAAATGTGTCTCCATCTCTGGCGGCGACAATTCAACGTTACAGCCGAGCGAAGCGTACGCGCATTTTGTTCTCTGCTGCGAAATCACGCGTCGGGTATAATTGTCCGGAAATAAATCTGAGTCTCTTCGTAACGGAATATTGTCGATCGGACAACAGGCTCCTTCGCGCCTAAAGAGAACACTTTAAAGTTTTATACATGGAGATTGTATGAAGGAGCAGGAATTCATGTGGCAGAAAATGACAGAATCTGCCACTAAATCTACACTAATAATAATATTATAAAGAGGAAAGATTTGTATTTTTGTGTGTATGTTTGTAATGAATAAACTCAAAAACTACTGTGCCGATTTAAAAAATTCTTTCATTATTAGAAAGCTTCATTCACCCTGAGTAACATAGGCTATATTTATTACTATAAAATATTAGGGATCCTTACTAAAACTTTAGTAACGTAACCCAAGGTGTAAAAAAATTGCCATAATGGTTTCCATGGTTTCACAAACGATTACAAATAACAGACGCTCGACAACTGAGGTCATAATTGTCGCACAGCTGACTGAGAACTTACTCTAACCACTCGGCTATGCACAGTCGGCAGAAGTGATGTCCACACGACGTTAACATCGGATCCTGAAGCCACTTCAAACAAATCGGACACTCAAAATTCAATTCGTCACCGGCCACTTCTTTCCCACCAATCGTTTCGCTCTGCTGGGCTCCGTTCTGACGACCCGACATACTGAAATCAATGTTCGAGTTTAAGACGTTGCAACGGTCAAATAAACAAATGAACGCTCTCGAAACTCCCCAGCGACGTTACCAAAGTGCAATGAACAAAACGTTGCACTGATTAAATAAACAAATGAACATCGAAGTGTGTAGGCTTTCACGGTTGGCGTTGTTGTAAAATTTCTTGGTTTCCGGGCTTGTAGTCAATTGATATATCTACCTGATGTTTCGTCTACAACTGCGGTAGACATTATCAAAGGCGATGTGGTAGCGGGCAGTGTTCTTCTACCGCAGTTGTAGACAGGGCCATCTTTAATCTATTAAAGACCTAGGGCACTTTAGGAGAATGGAGCCCCTATTACTGAAGACTATTTTTTCTTAAAAAAAAGATTATTTATTAAGCAAATCGATAATTGACAAATACATTATTAAATAATTTATCGATATATATTCGTCGGTAGTATCAGTTATAGAATGTTGATTTGGCAAGAACTACGGGACCCCATCGATCGCGGGGCCCTGGGCTTGTGCCCAGTGGGAAAGTGGGCCCTGGTTGTAGACGAAACATCAGGTAGAAATACCAATAGACCACGGCGTACAAGCCTCGAAACCAAGAAGTTTTTAAACAAATGAACGTTCTCGACTTATCAGTGTCACGTTTCAAAAATAGTCTAGCCGTCAGGCAGTGAACAAAACACATAATATATTTAAAAATAAAGTAAAAGACTAAAAGTTACTGCGCGGAGAAAAATGAAATGCGAAAGCAACAGGTGGAAAAAAATGAGGTTATGTATGATTTATGTTTTATCTTACACAATGCAAATAAAAAAATCAATTTATTTACCTGAATATTTAGTTGACGGTTCGCAGTTAACTTTTCAAAATCACTAAAATAGTTGTCAATTAGTCACTGGTCGTTGATGACAGTTGCAATGCAGTCATGTAACACACCTGTGAAAAGTAGGGGGTAATTACAGGTGTCAACCGTTGACCTTGTGCGTCATCCAAACTTTTATAATCAGCGTTTATATCATTGACAGCCCCGGATCTACGATTTTTTTTAGGAGAGGCATCGGATAAAAAAATGTTTCAGACAAATGTTGCATATTTTTTATCGAAAAATCATAATTTGTGATTAAAAATAGGTGTTCCTATTAAAAATCTCAAAGTCATCCTCATCCCTGCGCAGGAGTTGGACGAGGGGGGTGGTATTTGTCTCCAAACGATGTCCCCCTTCAAACTGAACAATTTTTGTCTGAAACTTTTTGAGAATTTTATGATAATGATTCTCATCTTTTAAGGTTATAGATAATTAGTGCTATCACCGAGCTGGGTAGAATAGTGGTGACAGCACTAGACTCGCATTCGGGAGGTTCGGGTTCGAATCCCGGCGGGGGCAGATGTTGCTGGGACTTTTTCCTACTGCCTCTCGCTGAGAAACGGTAATTCCTGTACCGGCCATCTTGATTGAGGTTTTCCATGGTTTCATCAATTAAGTAAATCCAGATAAATATCAAGATGGTTCCTTATTCAAGGCCATGGTCGATTACCTATCAAACTCCCAGTTTAAAAATTACCTATCCTATCCTAATTGCCTATAATTCCTTCATTCGTCCATTGATATTAGTTAAGTTGAAGTTTTAGAAATGGAGAAAATAACGGGAAGTGGTAAAATGGAAAATAGTAATGGTGCGAATGGCGTCTGTTATGACATAAAAGTCGATAAACGGACGTTAAACGCATTATTATTATTAATTAGTGCTATCCGTGCAAAGCCAGACCGGGCTGCTAATTTTAAATAAATACAGACGTTAACAAAGTATAAATAACTGAAATTGACTTTATTTATTTAGAAAGCATGACAACACTGCAATTATACCACCCTCGTCAAGTATACAAAATAAGATACTTATAAACGTATCGTTACGAATATTACAACATTCTCATTCCGCTTAAATTCTAATTTACAACAGTATCATTTAATTTCTTATTTTCAAATTCAACACTTCATTAACGCGACTTGGTCTGTGTTTCAAACTGGATCGATATGATCATTTTCAAGTTTTACAGATACGAAAATATAAAGTCGTATGCGCATGCGTCGATTATCAGGACGCTCTAACGGAATTTACTGATAACAGGGCGTTTTACAATACTTTTGACGGCAAATATCTGGGGGTTGGCGGAGACGGTCTGCGCCAGCGAAAATCAATTTTAAACCCTTTCCCAGTTAGGAGCCACGAGACGTATCGGTTAACTTTGAGTGTAGTAGTGTGTTCGTGAAAGTTCCACTCTGCCCACTGCCACTTTACATAACTACGATAGTCACCTGAGTCATTAATAATGTAGTAGGGATGTTGACTGTGTTCAAATAAAAACATAATTTTAACGAAAAGTGGTAGTTTCTATGATAGAAATACTAAAAAACACTATATTTTTCCTTATTTTTAAGGAATTTAATTAATATTTAATAAATAAAACCTAATAAAATCACTCTCAAGTCACGTGACAACAGACACCAATCAGAGCGCATGACGTCATAGAGTCAGCCGCTGTCAAAAAACTTCATTGTTTGGTTAATATTTAGTGTGTAATTTATTCGAAAATTTCTTTAAAAAAAAGACTGCAAGGAGTTTTAACGTCATGGAAAGTGTATTTATTAAGGCTAATAGTTCTAAAACTTAGAATTCATGTTTTATAACAAGAATTACGAAAATTTTTTTCATAACCTCCTACTTTGTGACCGCATCTATAGAATGGTAGCTCCTGTGTAACCTTTTGAGCCTCCTTTGGTATGACCAGGTGACGTCTCGCGACTAGTATTAGCGTTTTGAACCGAAATTTGAAACGGGATTTAAAATACATGATTTTTAAGGCTTGAGTTGTATTTTAATAAAAATAATAAATATTTGTCGCTATATTAGGTACTTATGCACGATTTAAAACACTTTCCCAAAAATAGTCAACATCCCTGTTTTCCCAAATAGTCCATCAATTCATTTAAAAACGTAAAAATTGTCTGTTATTTTTAATACACAACTTGTAAGCGGACGCTGTCGATCACATCTGTTTTCTAAATAAAAATTACGACGTATGCGATTAGTTATTTTTAGGTGGAAGTTGTTTTGATTTTAATTGAGTAAACTTAAGAATGTTGAATGTTTTGTTCTTTCTTTAAAAAGTAACAAAAAGAACCTAAAAATGCCTAAAGATACCGGTTTTTTTTCAAAGTAATCGGTAACAACCGCTTCTCAAATCTGTAATTGGTTACATCACTAATACAAATCGGTTCAGTAGAGACCGCTAGAGGGTTATTGAAAGACAAACATATGGGTGCAATGTCCCTTACCAATTATTATCCAATAATTCCGCTAGAGCGTGCATTTTTTTCTACTGCAATAATTGTGAAATAAAAAATTAAACACAATCAACATTTCAAACACGTAGAAAAATTAGAATCTTCACTATTCTTTCAAAAACGAAATAAAGAAATAAACCATAAACCTTGCCAATACCTTGATTTTGATGAAATCGACGACCTATTCAAAAAAATAACAACAAACTCATCACAAGAAATGGAAAAACACAAATTGGACCCGTACTGTTAAAAACAAAATTCGAACAAACAACTGAAACAAAAGAAGCGTCAAGAAACAATTACAAAACGAAACATTTGTTAATATGATCAACTGAAGATTTTATACGCTTTAATGCTGGGTTGCAGAAAGGATTGTCAAATAATTTGATTTGACAATGATCTTAGATTGTGAATACCATAAGAAAAGCATTGTAGAATTTTAATTCGATTCTGTTCGAAAAATAATCGATCGATTGAAATGATATTTTTTCTAAACTGTGTATGCGTGTATTTCACATAGTTTTTTGCATAACTTTTACTTCGAAACGACATTTTTCAACGCATTTTAATCAAAATTCGACTTGAAAAACGACCTTTTTCTGTTTAAATCAAGCATTTGTTTTTGTGTGAATACAATCTAATGTTGTACATGACAGGGAGTTTGAATACGACATTGGACTGCTCTTGCATGCATGAAGACTGTAATTTTATTGTCACAATCTAAGGTCATTGTCAAATCAAATTAGTTGACAACCCTTTCTGCAACCCAGCATAAGTTTTGCAAAGTCGATAATTTTTCACACAATATTATTAACCCTTCAGCGAACGCGTGAATCGCAACAGTGATTCAGCTGTTTTCCAATCGAAAGAGACAACACTATCAAAAATAAATTCTTAGTCTAATGGAGCACTTTTTTTCCTGCGATTTTATGAAATATAAAAACTTTTTGTAAATAAAACGCTTGTTCATCATTCAGCAGAATTATGCACAATAAAAGTGGTATACGGTAACAAAATAAATGAAAACGGACATTGTTAAAACAAAAGAACACCGTTCTTCTAAACCAGTGGTTCCCAGACAGTGGTCCGTGAGAACCTTGGAAGTGGTGCGCGGAAGGGCCCCGGGTTAGGTTGAAAAACGAACCTCGCCTTTTAGTGTTTTAAATATTATCTACTCATAAAGATTTATTATTATTATTACATATAAAAAACTTGCCATTAAATGGGAATTTAAAAAAAATGGGGTGAATAATATATTCGTGCTGATGACTATCACAATAAGAAATGTGTTTTAAAAAACTGTTTTACTACTGAAGCACCTTTGAAATTGATTACAACCGTTAAGGAATATAGCGTGGGGAGTCTGTACTGATTTAATTTCAGACTGACTGAGTAGTCCGCAAATTTCTGCAGTTTGAGAACCACTGTTCTAAACGGAATAAAAAAAAACATATTAATTTCAATGTATTCAAAATAACATAAATAACAAAAAAATATTTTCTGATCGACGAACACTTCAATAGACAATAATATAGTAAATTCACACTTAATATCTAACAATAATTTCGTCGCGATTCCAAAGACGTTCCGACTTTCATTGATTATTATCAAACTATTCAACAATTTCACGGTGGGGAAAACAAAAAAAATATTTGGAATTAACATCGTCAGTCTGACCGATTCTTCGAATTACGATACAGTTAAAAAAATCAAACAGATCTTATACAAAACATATACATAATATAAAAATTGCGGTGACGGAAAACAATACTATAAAATTAATTGGTGCTTAAAACATAAATCTAGTTTCTAGTTCTTCAAATCAAATCGACAATCAGATCTACAATAATAATCACGGGGAAAGAAAATACATTTCTTTTGTTTGCAAAATAGTTAATGTTCTTACCGCTAGAGGCGCGTAATTCGTTTCACCCATAGATCTAGTAATTATATTCCTCCGTCTATGGTTTCACCTATTTCATTTGAAAATTAATGAAACTAGCAACGTAGATTGGTTGAATTAATAAACGTTGCTAACTTCACTTCAATCACTTGCAGGTGAATAGATTGTAGACGCTCGACAGTTGAGGCCATCAGCACTGCAAGTGAAGGCGAATTGCACGCCTCTGGTGGTGAAAATATTCACTACGCTATCATACAAGACTATTACTTTTTAAAAATTAAATCATTGTCTGAATCTATAACATATAATTTTTTTGTATAAATTCACAAATTATTTTTTTATCGATAAAACAATTAACATAACAAAAGAATATCGCATATTTCTAATGGAATTCTGCTTAAAAAACAAAAGAGTGCAATCGAAGAATCAGCGAATGTTCTGTTTTATTTGGTAATTGAATAAAAATAATAAACTAAGAAAAATCACGGCGCAACAATTAAAACAATTCTATTATTTAATTAATAAACTAAAAATCTCGCTACCGAAGGCACATGACAAACGAACAAAAATGTATGGCAACGAAACTTATCAACATCGTTCGGAAAAATTTGCATAGGGCTGATCAGGAGTTTCAACAAGCCTAGAGGGGAAGCCCTGATTAATCGAACATTGACTGAAAACATTTTCCGAACAACGGCGACATCGGGAAATTATGTAATTATTACATTTCAATGATTAACCACAGTCAAACAAGAAATAAACAGTATCGTAGGGGGTGCGCCGTTGAAACTGTTTTGATTCTTTTGTAAATAATTGTGCATTTATAATGTAAAAAACACACTGGAAGATCACTCAATATCACACGCAAGTTCAACGGAAACAACGAAGCAGCGCGGACAGAAAACAAACGACGACTTATTTTTAAAAATCGACTTATTTAAGAAACGACTAGGTTCTACCAAATACAGTACAATCACGATAATATGAATATGGGCTCTTATGAACGACTCAGTAATATGAACAAAATTTTTGTAGAGAATTTAACGCTCTGCAAAAAAAAGTTTAAACTTTATCCTCGGAAAACTTTTGAATCAGTAAACTTAGCGAAAAATTACAAGATACATTTTTTTGTAAAGCGTTAAATTCTCTACAAAAATATGTATGTGTCATTTTTGTAGATTCATTTGTCCCCAAGTTTTAAAATCTGGAAGAACAAAAGGAGTTATTTTCCATAAGAAACTTTGGTTGGAATGAGGACTATCTTAGAGTTAACAATAAGAGCTCAAATTTTTAGAGAATTTCATTTTATCAATTTTGAAACGTTTGATCCCCTGGGACCATAAAATTTGACAATACCCCTGTTAAGGACCACCCTAATGTACATGTTTCTTGCGAACCTCGATAATACATATAAACATACCTTAAGTATGAACTACTCAGGATTTTTTGTGTTCATGTTACCGAGATTGTACTGTAGTTTATTGTCTTGTTTTTAAATCAACGTAGAATTAAATTCGCTAGTTGATATTTTTATAACTTGCATTATTAATAGTAATTTTATCTTCTATCAAAATAATCTTAATGGATGTCCTCAACACAAAATGCAGTTAAAGGTAATTTTATTTTCCAAAATGTGACGTCACTTGCCAATTTCCGTTACGAAAAATTCTGGGCTAAAAGGTTTTACTTCAAAAACAAAACGCAGATCGTCGTCTGTTTCTGTGCGCAACGCTTTCAAATGTTTGAACTTTTACTACTAAAAAAATCACTTAGCTTTCATCTCTACCTTGTAAGGATAAAAGAATACTTAATTAAAAAGTGTTCAATTGTTTCGTAACCATTCTGTCGAAGACAAAACACAATAGGTTTATATATAAAATAATTTTCATCGCTACAACAAACACTGAACTATCTTTTTTTTTAAAGCGGCAGTAAAAAAATTCTATTAACTTTCAATCAAATATAATTCAAGTTTAAATGTTATTTACGCGCATGCGTAAATCGAATCTTTCAAACGCAGAAGAATTCTCTCTTTACTCGTTTAAGGCGCTGGAAGAAAGTTATTTAAGTAATTCTCTTTCTAGCCGCTTGAGACGCTGTAAGCGCCCTCTATTCAGAACGATTACAAATTTCGCGCAAGCGCACAAGAAAGTCATAGTTCTGTCTTCATTTGAGGCGTTGAACGACCCCTCTTTTAAAATTCAATTAGAATCAACTGTCAACCGATATCGATACTTGAATTATATTTGTTGCAGTACGAAGTGATATTATATAACTTTTTTTTTAATCCGACAGACATTTTCAACGATAATTAATAATAATAAACACTGAATAAAAAGGAGACTCGGTAACAGCCGCCCGGTTTTACAGGGACCCGCTCGAATCGCCCGGGAAATGAAGACCGCCTTCTGACGCATAAGATGGCGTCGGCGACGCCCGGCTCGCCGAACTGAAACTGCTTGAACTCAGCTCCTCGCCATCTTCAAAACCGCCAGTCGGCTGGACGCCACCTAAAAACAATTTTCTCTTAACACACCTAAAGAAAAACTCGTCTATACAAATCGAAGCTGTGAGTTAACACATTATCAAATCCAATGCCGGATTTAGAGGCAACAAAGGAGGGGGGGCCCCCTGGCCCCAAATTATTTTCCAAATAAAATGGACGATTTTTTTCAGTCGATTTTACCAATAAATAATTTATTGTGAAACCAAGTATAGATTATTATAAATATTTTAGAGGAATTAGGATCAATGAAATTAAAAGACAAATTATTATTTCACAACGTTTCGTATTAAATTAATACTTTATCAGGTGATCTTAATTAATTGTCTTAATAACTAGATTTAATTCGATTATCATGTTATGAAATAATAATTTGTATTTTAATTTCATTGATCCTAATTCCTCTAAAATATTTATAATATTATTAAGATCAAAAGGATCTGATATACACATTATTCAAGTATAGATTCTTTTATTATTTAACAAACATATAATAAATAAGGAAAAGCTGTTTACTAGTGTTTAGTCTGAATTTTAATTTTTTTTTCCGAAGTCTCTATTGTGGGAGCTCCGGGGCTGTAGCCCCGATTGCCCTCTCCTAAATCCGGCCCTGGTCAGATCACATCTTTTTTTACACCGCTTAACAGGGATGTTGACTGTATTCAAATAAAAATATAATTTCAACGTTAATTGGTAGTTTCTATAATAGAAATACTAAAAAAACACAATATTTGTCCTTATTTTTAAGGAGTTTAATTAATATTTAATAATTAAAACGTAATTAAATCAATCTCAAGTCACGTGACAACAAACTCCAATCAGAGTGCATGACGTCACTCAGTCATAAACATTATCAGACGCTGTTCACGCTGTCAAAAGGCTTCATGCTTGGTTAATATTTAGAGTGTGTAATTTATTATTATTTATTTATGGGAAACGTCAAATTACATATAACTATAGCAACAATTACGAAAAAAACCTTTCATTAGTTTACCAGCTTTTTTTGAGTGCATGACGTCACGGCAGTCACGTGACAAGTACTGACGTTTTAGAGCAAAATAACGGAATTTAAAATACATGATTTTTAAAGTTTGAGTCGTATTTAAGTAAAAATAATAAATATTTGTGGCTATATTAGGTACTTACGCGCGATTTAAAACACTTTCCCAAAAATAGTCAACATCCCTATTTGTACATAACTGTACATAACGATATCTAAAGGTTATCGGGGGCTGGTACCAATCCATATTTTTATTCTCATTAATAAACGGAAAATATAGTCGGTAATTTTACCTGCTCTTGCGTACAAAAAATGTCTTTGATAGTGTAAAAAAATATTGCTCATTTTGAAGATTTCCGTCAAAATTATGGGCAGCGCACGCCACACAGACGCATCATGATCAGAGGCGCACGCGCAGTCTAAAAATACACTGTGCGCATGCCCGCCCATCACTTTGACGGAAATCTTCAAAAAAAGAGAGACCAACGGACACAGCCTATGATGCTGAAACCATTTAAAGATCTTTTTCTGTCGAAAAAATAAATAATAAAAATCAGTATTCACAAAAACAATGGAACTGCACGTTATATCAAAAAAAATCGTACGTTTTTTGTTTACGTTCTTTTATTTTTTTTTACACACACATTCACATACATTAAATAATAATTTTACACTAATACTGATTTTTTTTATAATTTACTCGTAACAATTCAATTTTGTATTTTTTTTAATAATTTATATTTTACAAATATGAACACATTAAACTGATAATATTTTTTTGTTGTTTTTTTAATTTACTCTAGCTATATAGTGAACACATTCTATTGTTTTATATATTATTTCAACAATAATTCATACGTAACTAAGAATAACACAAAATGCATTTTTTTTTAATTGGTCGACGCGTTTAGATCTTCAAATTTGGAATTTATTTGACACAAATGAAGCTAGTTTCTGTTCTGAATTGAGATATTGCATTCAAATCTTTTCGAAATTGGATATAGTATTCTATTATTTTTCCAATTTTGTATCTTTTATCCGTATCCGACATGAACCATATATTCATATTCAAATACATGTATTCAAGTACTGAAAGTATCCAGTTATATTCGAATTATATTCTAAGCTTGACTTAAATTTTTGGACAAAGCTTCGAGAAACCAAGCCCATCATACTGTGTTATTCATAAAAATATTCTCACAATTGTAAACTTAAAACTTATAAGCATCCATACAACATAATAAAAAACAAACCGAGGTAGTTACTACTTCAAACTATCGAATGGTCAACATAAGTTATTTAGACAAAAGAACTAAAATAATCGGATACCATTCGAAATTCTAAATACCACTTTTTACAAGATACATCAAACAGGCAATATTATAGCTGAATACATCGACCTGTGTTTTATTTTAAGGTGATCGAAATTGTCTGTATTTAAAAAAAATAACGGTGAGCTCGATATAGCAGTGAATATTTTACTGATACATCGATAAACCAATGCATCGATACATTATTGAGTATAAATGTTTATTAGCACTCAAAAGAGGGCAGTCTAGATGAGAATTGAAAATCAAAGAAGAAGCAGCTATAACTCAAATAACTACATACTTGGAAATTAGAATTTTGCAAACTGAAAATTTTATAAAACGCTAATATGCAAAATCATAGGAATTAAAACAAGTGTAAGGTTAGAGGTTAAAAAATATCGATTTTGACATCTCGTTTGCCAATACGTCAATCTAATCGAAATACACTGGGGTCGATCTAGGTGCCAGGTGGCAAGGGGCACCAAAAAGCCAATTTCCAGCGCAAAATAAAATTTTGATGGAACCTTTTGAAAGGCACCAGGAATTAAAACAAGTGTAAGGTTAGAGGTTAAAAAATATCGATTTTGACATCTCGTTTGCCAATACGTCAATCTAATCGAAATACACTGGGGTCGATCTAGATGCCAGGTGGCAAGGGGCACCAAAAAGCCAATTTCCAGCGCAAAATAAAATTTTGATGGAACCTTTTGAAAGGCACCCTGATCAAGGGCTAAGGCCGGCGCTGTTTATTCCGTATATTATTGTCTGTTTTTTGCTATAAAACAACTGTTTGAAATTATTTACGCGCCGGTGAGTCAAAATATACCAAAAAAAAAAAAATGAAATACAACTTGCAGCACACAAATAATAGAATAAAGATAATAATTAACGTTTCAAAATGGTAACGGAAATGTACGGATCGTATTTGCAATAATTTATACACCTGATGTAAAAGATTATGTTCCATCGTATAAATATAAACTATGGTCTATGACTTAATTAATATTGTCAATAAATTAAACATAAAATTTAAAAACTATTTCAATCGGCAAACACTTTAAAATCACCGCCAACTATCCTTTAAAATATATAAGCGTTGTTTTTTTTTATCTTTTGTTTTTACACTTGAGATCTGTTTGACGAATAAAAAAAGTTCAGATCAGAGAACTGGCCAATAGAGTTAGTTTGGAAGGGGGTGAAATGGGCTAATTATGATTTTTTTAAGGCGCTTTTGTTAGCTTCACCTATGTTTGTAAAGGAATCTTTGAACGTGAAATTCACCCGCTTCAAAACGTCAGATTAAACTGAAACTTTGCACACTTATCAAGGACCGATGACAATACAATAATTTAATAAGTTTGTCCCATTATCCTGACCAGGATCATAAGAATAAAAAAAAATAAGACCGAAAAATAAAAAATAAATAATAGTTTAAAAATAACAAAAAACACGCTTTAATAGTAAACCGAACTAAAAAGTAAAAAATGATTTTTTATTGTAAAAAAGCGCGGAGTACTTATTACTATTTTTATACTAACTCTACTTTTACAAATAGCTTTTTTTGTTGTGATTTGGATTGAAAACCAGCTTTAAGCTGAACTCCATGCCGTTTAATAAAATTTTTATTTTTTTTATCAATAAAGATATTATTTATACCCCACGCTTTTTTACAATAAAAAATTATTTTTTACTAATTAGTTCGGTTTGCTATTAAAGCGTGTTGTTTTAGTTTTTTTAAACTATTATTTATTTTAAAGCATTATAAAGATCATTTAATATTTGAACTTGCCTTATTGGCACTTCTCGTATTTTACACTGAATATATCACTAACCTTTTTCGCTGATAACCTCAGATGTTGAGCGTCTATAATCTACAATCTAATCACTATCATTTGTTATTATTACCTGACAGCAAACAATGAAAACACATTCGTGGCACAAAAGTGCAACGAAAAGTGAATACAATTTAACTGACAAGTAACATAACCTAACTTAAACGTAACATTTTCTCATTCGACCTTGAATTCGTACTCTGGAAATAGGCGGAGCATTACGAAACGACAGTGTGAGTAATAAACACACGAAGATACAGAAAAAAATTTGATAGCTGCCCAAGGAAGATTTAGTTGACAGTTATGCCTTGCATCACTTCTGTGACATTTCACTAAATCGCTCTAGCAGAAAATTTGACGAGTAAAGATGTTTACACATCAAAAAATCTACTCTAATCGATTCACTCCATCAAGAGAGCTTGTAGATTATTATAGACGTTCGAAAACTAAAGACAATAGCGTCAGTTCAGTTCATCAAACAGACCTAGTTTAAAATTTAAAAATGTCAAGATGAAACGAACAAATTTCAGTAAAAACTTTAAATATTTATCTCCTGTTTTCGTAATTAGCATTTAATTTTAAATAATATTATTAATGAAAATGCCCTTAAAAAATAAAATTATTAAATATTTACGTAGATACCTTTTCATTGTCTTAATAACAAACATCTCCATATAACGGACTAAACGTTTAATTATGTCCGTTTATAGAAGTTATGTTAATAATGCAGGCGCTAGGCTACATCCCGTATGAAAAATCCGATGGGTTCATTCTGATTGATGATTTCAGTTCATGAAGACCTAAAGACTGAAATTCTGAAGGTTGTCGGAAAAAATTGCCGTGTAATTTGTTTTTAATCAGACCATGGGAATTATCATGTCAATCGCTATGTGTTTGTATGTCTGCTAAAAACGCGAGAACTACTAAACGGATTTGAATGCGGTTTTTACCATTCGGTAGCTTATTTCTTAGTACAAGTTTAGGCCTATAATAACTGGCTGACCCGGCTTCATCCGGGTAAAAATTGAATTGAATTCATTATACTGAACAGATTTGAAAGAGATTTATACCGTCCAGTAGCTTATTTATTGTGAAAAAAATTAAATCTATAGGTCTGGATTCACCCGAGTACAAATTTCTAAATTGGAGATCGAACGAATGAAGCGAATGAGTAACTTAATATTTATTTCTAAATTTGAGCAAACGACCAGACACCAAAAAACATCCCGTTGAATTCAGTTTCTAGCCTTTTAAAATTTTCAAAATAAATAAGCAATCTAATGATAAAAACCTCATTCAAATATGTTCAATATAGTCAATTCAATCCGATTTTCACCCGGATGAAGCCGGGCCAGCCAGTTATTATCGACCTAAACTTGTTCTAAGAAATAAGCGATCGAATGGTGAAAACAGCATTCAAATCCGTTTAGTAGTTCTCGCGTTTTTAGCGGACGTACAAAGACACACAGCGATTTAAATAATTCCGATAGTCCGGTTAAAAAATAATTTCGCACCGATTTTCCCGGAAAGCTTCAGAGTTTCATTCTTGAGGTCTTCCGGAATTTAAATCATCAATCGGAATTAGTCCACCTGATTTTTGGTAAGGGATGCACCATTGCGCCCGGTCTATAACCCCGTTTAGTTGAATTAGTTTTTCTCATCGCTTATTGTAATAGACTTAAAATTAGTTGATTGCATTTAAATTAACGTTTAAAATAATAGCAGCTTGTATAATCTTCAAAAAATAAAAAAAGGTACGTCAAAAAAATAAATAGCAGCGTACTGCAAATATAACAAAAAAACAATTGAAAACAAGGTATACAGTTGTTTTCAGATAACTAGATATATATAATAGTGAATTTTATTCACTGTCAAACATAAAACTACTTTAAAATATTAAACAATCTCAAAATACTTGGTTCTTTTTTTGATTTTCTAAAATTAAAAAATTTGCACTAGTTTATAAGTTAAGGTGGATTTACTGTCAACTTATCGGGAAATAAATCACAAGTCTCAAGATTACTAGAATACTAGAAGGTTGGGCGTAAGAAGCTATAAACATGGTCACGTCTGTGAATCCCATGACTTGGTTATTCAATTATTGTTATCCCAACTGTTTAAGGAAAAGACTCCATGTGACGTCACAAGCCCTGTTTCCCCCGCTCTCCCTCGAGTCTCGCCTGGTTCAACAATGCTAACGCCCAACCTTAGTTTCTAGTAATCTTGAAAGTTTCTAAAAAAATGTAAACTTACATTTTATCCATGTGTTTTGTAACTTAAAAAAATGTTTTTTTCCACTTCATTTTTGTACCTGGTCACGCTGAAAATTGGCGCCCAACACGGGGCCAAAAATTAAAAGCCGATGTTGTGCGTCTAAATAATTCAATTGCTCTGTTACATAGACGAAATGTCAATACGTCATATTTCGTTACGATAAGTTAACTATATATCCGCTTTAAAAGATAAATATTAAAAGTATGGCAAATGAAATATTTATCAATAAATAATCAACCTCAAGAAGGAAATAAAATAAGCATATTTCACAAAAAAGTATAATAAATACTTTATAAATAATACCTGTAACTAACCTATATAAATAATAAAACTTTTTTTGCACTTTTCTTTGGATTTGTTATTTTTTTATGTTTTTAGGTAATCAAGAACGTCCCGTTTCAAAAAGACAAACGTTAGTTCAACTTATATATAAATTTTGCATTTTCTCCAATTAATATTACGTGTTAAATACTTTTTTTTATTCTTTTTTTTTTCAACAATCAGTGTTGTTTAGCTAAACCTAATTTAAAGTCAATAATGCCTATTCAGTGAAAAATAAAGCCCTTTTGACTGGAAAAATGCACACTCACTTATCAACATTCAACACAATCTAGCGGAATTTATAAGCACCAATATGGTGATTCTTCACAGTACGAACATAACCTCAAACTGTCAGTTTCAATTCTTAAACAAGGGAATTACTTTCATTACTGGCTTTATTCTTAAAAAATACATAAAACTTGATGATTTTAACGGTGGCAAAAGTTATCAAATAAAACAAACGCACAGAAGCTGTACTATTTAAACATTTTGCATGGTTTATTATTGTAAACGAAGTGTCATTTTTACCTTCAACGAATTCCGCCAGAGTATGCTGATAATTGCCGAAACGTTCACCTTTCCTGTACATTAAAAAACTTTCTCGCCCCACCCCTTGTAAAATAGCTGCTTTTGTTCACGTATGCTGGTCGTAAAATGACTCATTTCAGATCGGTGACGGCCAGGGCGGTAAAGCAGCTTTACCGCCCTCTTAGAGCGGGCGTGAAGTACATTTCATTTCAATTTATTATTATTAATAAAAAATAAAACTAAAATTCAATAATTCTGATATTTTATGTAACTCCAACTGAATGTGAACCAGCGATTTTGTGAACAGTACACAAATAACATGACACATTATCAATATATTATTGGAGTTAAGTTTGCTGCATAAGTGAACTGTCAAAAATGTTGAAAATACGGGATATGAAGACAAAAGCCGCTATTTTATAGGAGGTAAGACAGAAAATAGTGTGTATCTAGGGTGAAATGCGATTTTGATTCGTGTGACTGTTAAACTCGCTGACGTTCGTTTAACATAATATCCCAACTCGTCGAAATTATGCGGTATTACGCCCTGGATACAATTTCCTATTAAAATATTGATGCTTGCGTATTGGCGCGCCCAGCACCAAATAAAAAATACTAAAACTAATTCCTTACATTTTTGAGATCATAAAATATATAGTAGGAGAGCTGTTAGACATTTTTGGATAGGTATTTAAGGCACTGTGAAAATTTATACAATAACTCTTTAGTAATATCCGAATAAAAAACACAGACCTGGCTGAAGGGTAGCGGAGCTTAACCGACCCATCAAATATTTAAATTAGCAAATTTTTTTTTTTAAATAAAAAGACATTTTGCAATTTTAATATCTTGAAATTTAAGGAGTTGAAAAATAAAAGTCACATTTTTTAATCGGGTCCAAAACTTAGCTAGATGTTTGCAAAATTATATTTTTAAAAAATTTTAAAAATATTTTTGAGGTACGTTGAAATTTACACAAAATAATGCTGGTAACTAAAAATAGATATATTCAAAGAAACAGGTCGTTTTGGTGGATATTCTACCTGCCAGATGATTAAAAATTCGAGGGTTGGTTAAGCCCAGCTACCTTTCAACCAGGTCTGTGTTTTTGTGTTCGGATATTACTAACGAGATATTGTAAAAATTTTCACAGTGCCTCAAATACCTCCTCAAAAATGTCTAACAGCTCTCGGGGGCTAATACGTCGTTTAAAATCCAATAACTTACGCCCTAATTTTATAGGACAATTGATCTAAAACATAACAAAATAAAATATACATATAAAGATAGAACATAACCTTCGATTTAAAAATCATAGAAAAATCTCGTTTGACAATATTTACAAAATAATTTACGACTAAAAAAATACTTCATCTACGCTTCTTTCTCGACTTCTTCTTGTTCGCTTTAGTCTGGCAAACTTGCGTCGTATCGTCGACGACGAGCGGTTCGATCGCGTCGCCGCCTTCGTGCGACTCGGGGGCGGCGCCGCCAGCAGCTGCCGCCTTACTCGAGTCGTCACTCTCGGTCTGCGACGAGTTCGTGTTGCCACCGCTCGCGTCGTCGTCGGTAAGTTTCAGCAGCAACGGTACCGATTCTATTTCCGTCTCCAAGCTCAGGAATATCTCCTCGTTGTCTTGTTCGAGCAGTTCGATCGACCGTTCCATAGACGGATCTTTAAAACTATCAATCGGATCGGTTTCATCATTCTCGCGATCGATCTTAGCTTCGCAATCGGCATTAATCGTATCGATCGTTACCGTAGCTTTCTTCGAATCGTCTTTTGTACCGTTTTTGTTTGTTTTCGATTTCTTACCGTTCTTATTTACATTTTTCGACACTACGTCGTCCGGGTAAGTTATCTCATGTTCGAAGAGCCGTTCGTACATTTCAGGATACTTATCGGTTAAGATGATATCGTCGAGATAGTTAAGTATATCGGAACAATTATCGGGCGTTTTGCTTCTCTCTTTCTTCGGCGGCTCTTTCTCAGGCTTTGATTTGTAATCGAGCCAATCGAACTCCGGTTTCTTAGTTTCTACATAAGCGTTCAGTCGCGGTAGCACAGGCGCCGGTTCGTATGTTTCTGTTACGTCCGTCGATTGTTTACCGACATCGGACCAGCCTTCCGCTACCGTTTCTTCGGCGTTGCCGATCGCAGCCGAATAACTCTTAACAGGCTTAGACACATTCGGTTCGATCGTCGGAGATTCCTTCGGTTCGTTGGATTCACTGAGAAGGCTGGCAAAACTTTTTTGTTGCCTATTTTTGCGAGACGGAACCGTTCCTTTAATTTTACTGACCGAACTAGAACTGTCTTTCGGTTCAACCGGTTTCAGTTCACGTTCCTTGCTTTTGCGTTTCAAAGTTGGAAAATCTGAATCTTTAGCCGGTATCGATTTACTTTTAGTCGATTCTTTCGATGGTTTCAAATCAAATTGATTCTTGGCCGGCTTTACGTCTACTGAAAATTTCGAATCGATACACAAACTAGGAAAATCAACATCTTTGTTCGTCTTCTTCACGCATTTATCAGATTCGCGATAATCGATCGATATCGGATCATCGGTATTGTTCTCACGATTATCGTACGATCTTCTCGTGTCCCAAACTTTAGAATCCGATTTTTTTTCGAGTACGACAGTCTTTTTCGTGACGAAACTAGACTCTGTTTCCACATTTTCAACGTCTTCTACTTTCTCGACACATTTCTTCAAAGTCTTCGTAGTTTTCTTCTTTGTCTTCGCGTCGGCATCGGCCGACATTTTACTCTTTGCTTCTTCGGCGTGACTCGACGCGTTCGAAACACGATCCGCCATCGTCATAGTGGAGGGCGGTGACGACGGAACGCGACGACCGCTAAAAGGCGTCGCTGCAACCGTTTCGTTACATTTAATATTACCTCGTACTGTCGCGTCGGAGGGCGTAATTTTACCGGCGAAGACTTCGCGCGAGACGCCGACAATCGGCCTAAACAATGTCTCGTCGCAATTCTCCTGAATGAAACTCTCCGAGTCGGCGGCGGGGGGCGATGCGGGGTCGCTCTCCTCGTCCGACGGGAGCGTAATGACCGTTCCGAGTGGATTTACCACTTTGGCAACGGTTGGCTTGAGCGACACAATGACGCGGCCGAGCCCTTTAACAGAAAAAGCCATAGGCAGGTTGCGACACTTTGGAAAATTTGCCAAAAAACGATTCTTATTCTGCATGCACATAATATAAGAAGAGGCAAAAATTAGTGTGAACAGAATTGCGCAGTCATTAATACGCGCCGGTCGGTCGCGAGTCTTTCAATAGCGGGCACCAAACGAACACGAGTCTTTATAAGAATTTGAATATGTTCATAGACATAGGAATACAGAGACAGAGCATGTACTAGGGTTTTAAACGAGGGGGGGTAAAGCCGATTAAAACGTTCACTGCGTTACCAATTACATGTGACTGGTAGGTAACTTTCCGTTCAATGGATTCCCCCCGCAGCTGTGTACTCTATCCCTATAATAGGGATGTTGACTGTATTCAAATAAAAACATAATTTTAACATTAAGTGGTAGTTTCTATGATAGAAATACCAAAAAACAACTATATTTTTCCTTATTTTTAAGGAATTTAATTAATATTTAATAAATAAAACCTAATAAAATTACTCTCAAGTCACGTGACAACAGACACCAATCAGAGCGCATGACGTCATAGGTTGCGCCGCTGTCAAAAAATTTCATCTCAGTTTACTAACGTTTATGAGCACAGAATACGCATCTATAAAATGGTAGCTCCTGTGTAAATTTTTGAGCCTCCTTTGGTATCAACAGGTGACGTCACGCGACTAGTATTGGCGTTTTGGACCGAAATTTGAAACGGGATTTAAAATACATGATTTTTAAGGCTTGAGTTGTATTGAAATAAAAATAATAAATATTTGTGTCTATATTAGGTACTTATGCACGATTTAAAACACTTTCCCAAAAATAGTCAACATCCCTATTACTAATAATTAATAATATTGACTCTACCAATAAATAAAATAAATAAAAAATAAAAAAATTTTGAACAGTAATCGCAAGTAGTTTCGTTTTATTTAATCCCTATTACTAGATCCATGAATATGCTACGAAAAATTTTGATACTCAACATGAAGAACGCCGGTAACTGGGAGGTGGAGGGAGTCTTCCTTTCCCACAAAACAAGCAGGACGGCTCTAAAATATGCATTTGCGACGCTGTTTGTGACTAACTTCAAAACTTTTTAGAACCGTGGCGAGTATTATAACGTCAGATTCTGAACTAAACAATTTGTTGATTGACAATTAATATTAGCGATAAAAAATAACAAAAACAACAAATCTGTATATTAAGTACAACCAACGAAGCGAACTAGCTGTCAACTGTCTAAAATTGGCAAAAATTACACTTCTGATTGGTGCTTTTAGTGAATAAATAAAAGAAAATCGACATTTGCTGAACAGTTTCAAATCCGCATGTGACTTGTTTTATTGTTTTAAATTATTTCTCATTTTCTACACTAGATGTTGTAATCATTGCACAAGTCCGCTAAATGAAGCCACTGCTATCAAATGAAATGAGACAACCTCTGCTCAACTAACCTTGACAATTTCCAACCAGTTTGTTACCCGTCAAAAACCGCACATGCGCATAGAAAAATCGGCAATCAATTAATGTTTGTATGAACAAAGCTTAAAGCATACCCATCCCATGTATTAAATCTGTGCTACTCAACACAATTTAAGGTTATTCGCTAGCACCCTATTAGTAATTCGTAATAAAAAACTGTTATATGAATTCATAAATTATTATTTCTTATTTAAATATTATATCCTAAAAATCAAAATGTAATTTTTTAATATTTAAGATCATAATTACACATTAGAGATAATTTGACGACACGGTATGTGTTTGACAGAGACAGATATAATTCGAAATATGATTGAGAAGTAATTTGACAGTTGTTTCGACAATTTTAAAGTAATATTTCCCCAAAACTGCACGTGAACATATTTTATTATAACTTTTACGTTATCTAAAAGAGTCAAACTTTCGAATAATAATTTTTATAAGACGTGTGTGATGCCAATTTGGTTTAATTTTAACAATAATGTGCATTTCCAGCAAGGCTCTCATTTTATCATCGTGTTAAAAATCACATTTTAAATAAAACGATTTTTTTCAACTTGTCAGCCCTGAGCATAACATGCAATATTTTCACCATAATAAAAATCGCCTAAGAATTAAACTGTTCAACGAGTATTATTAATTTTTTTACAAAAAAAATTAGTCCCGTTGTCTGCAGAGTCCTCTAGCGTTATAGTTCTCTATCACCGATCAATAATTTACCCTTTTTGATACCCTTTATAATAAAAAAAGTCTATAAAAATAATCCGCAATATACGATGAAACATCTTATTCCGTACTGTGGGCTAAGCATAGTTCGTAACCAGACAAATCTCAACAACACTGTTAAACAGAGCCATGAACTTGATGCGCCAAAAATCTGAAGTAGGGACCGCATTTAGTAAAGATTGCCTTCAATAGTTTGTAAAAACAATTGAACAAGTGTATGTCTGTGTCAAATAAGTAAGTATAAATCATACGACGCTCGATTCCGCGACACCTCACATCGTAAGACAGCGACAGACCGGGCATATGTTGACCGCGACGGTAAAACTATGTACAAACAACATCGACACTGCTTCATTCGTGTTTTTTAATGTAAAAAGAAAAAAAAATTAAAAAAAAAGCCAACCACACACAAATGTAAAACTGTAACGGTGGTGCACGAGAAACACTCTCTGTTAGTGAAGGTGATCCGAGAGAGACAGAGATAGATGGGGGGCGGAGTCTTAAGGAGTAGAGGAGGCAACGCCTGCCTGTGGCTCATTCTGTACTAGTGGCGCCGCACACGTCGGCTGTATTATATTTATATATATATTTGAACTGTCTTGTAAATGGAATGTCTCGCATGTATTCGTGTTGAGGTTATGTTAGCTGACATCGCCAAACCGGTCGGGTGATCGATTGGTTACCGGTTAAACGGCGTTTGTATAGTTACAGGAAGGAAACTCGACTTATGTATTTTCAGCTTCTACTTCATCCACACTTAAGAGCCAATCAGAAAATATAATTTAATATTTTGAGGTTAAACGTTATCAAACGTACTTTTCCATTGGCTGTGCAGCGTAGGAGGAGACATTTGTGTCAGGAGTAGGAACTAAAAACTCGAAAATACGTGAGTAAATTCATTTGAAGAGAAGTGTCCCTCTGGTAATAAGAAAATTAACTATTTCTTTTTAGTAAAAAAAATTGGAATCCCTGATGGCCGTGTTCGTTGTCATTTTTTGCGTCCATTTTTATTTTTTGCGCATACACAAAAATAAAAATGGACGCAAAAAATGTCAACGAACACGACCGATATTATTCTGTATACAACGCAAATAAGAATTTAGTTGTGCTATTTATCGTATTATTATTACATTGAATTCTTACAAAGCACATAAATTGTTTGTTTACCGGTTCCCAAAAAAATATCTAAAAACTATACAAATTTTCGAAAACCACATTCGATCACTCGACCGGCTGTCTGTTTTATGTAGTCTATTGTGGAATAAGGCTACCAAAACCAAAACATGTTCAACGCAGCTAGAACTCTTCTAACGACGACACAAAAACTAAATTTATTGATTACAATCCATAATTTACCAATAATAATTATTTCAAAAACAGATTCGTTTGCCACAAAAGTGACAAGACGTGCGAAAAAATTTCCAACAGCGTGAAACAATTGATGTTTCAAATAACAAAAGTGCGTCGTCAGTTCAATCGGCGCTAGATTTGACAGTTGAACATGATTTAAAATATCTCTTTTTAAAGTGAGTGAAAAAGCTTTTCAGACAAGTTTTAGCTGTACCATGCAGAAATTAAGAAATAATAGGACGAAGAGTTATTAATTAGAAAACTATTATGCAAATAAACTTATCTAATAATTCTATTAAGTATTTCAACAAAAACTCACATAACCTATAAATCTAAACTATACAATATACTTGATTATGTGAAATATACAGCGTGAGAAATTAGACTAATAAATCAATTTGTAGTGCTTGAGCATTTTTGCGCATCGTAATTTGTAAATTTATAACCTCAAATATTCTTACAGTCAGCTGTTAGGTGGTCGCCATTAATAAAATTAGCTGGTTCCACATTTATTAGAGGTAAAAAGACGTAGCGCTGTTTTCATTGAGACCCAAATAATAATCATTGGAGTCTTATTTTAAACACAATTATTGTATTAATCTAATTCCTTCAACAGTACTAATAAATCAATTTGTCAAACGGGATGTCATGAACTTTTGAGCATTTTTGCGTATTGTGATTTGTGCTACGAAATTTATAACCTCAAATATTTTTTCAGTCAGCTGTTAGATGGTCACCATTAATAAAATCAGCTAGTTCCACATTTATTAGAGGTAAAAAGACGTAGCGCTGTTTTCATTGAGACCCAAATAATAATCATTGGAGTCTTATTTTCAACACAATTATTGTATTAATCTAATTCCTTCAACAGTACTAATAAATCAATTTGTCAAACGGGATGTCATGAACTTTTGAGCATTTTTGCGTATTGTGATTTGTGCTACGAAATTTATAACCTCAAATATTTTTTCAGTCAGCTGTTAGATGGTCACCATTAATAAAATCAGCTAGTTCCACATTTATTAGAGGTAAAAAGACGTAGCGCTGTTTTCATTGAGACCCAAATAATAATCATTGGAGTCTTATTTTAAACACAATTATTGTATTAATCTAATTTCTTTAACAAACTATATACTTAGCATTTAAACGTAATTACTTTCTAAAAAAAGTTACATTAAAAAAAATGTTTAAGAACTTCCTTTATTTCTAACAAAGAGATCTTCGGGACAAAAAGCAAATAAAAAGTAACGTTAAAAAAACTGCACTCCGATCATAAAAAAAAGATCAACGTTCGTACATACCTGACTCTCTTGAAGGATGTCCGGGCGACTCGAGCATAGCGTCCGCCAGATCCTCTTTCAATTGGAGTTCTCCGGCGCCCGTCGAACTGTCTGAGTCTCGTCTGCGATTCCTGTGCATTTCGTGCAGCCGAGGCGATTGCTCGCAGCTGCCTACAAAATGTAGAACATAACCTGTAACTTATTCGTCTCAATCACGCATGCGTTCAATAAATACTGCAAAGCCGAGCGGCCATGTCAGATGTTTTTTCAAAAAGCAATGAATCTAATTGTGTAGGCTTTTACGGCCGGCATTGTTGTAAAACTTCTTGGCTTCCGAGCTTGTGGTCCAACGGTATTTCTACCTGACTTTTCGTCTACAACTGCGGCGATGTGGTATATAATACAATTTTTAATATTTTCAACTGATCGATCGGCGTATTGCAGAACGCATGATTTCATGAACTCTTTACATTATAAAAATAATAAAATTCATACAAACCGTGTTACTTACTTGCTGAAGTCGACTCGATGTAAATAGGCACCGAGGATCGCGGGCCAACGCCCCCCAGGGGCATGTTGACCGGATTCGAACGCGCCGGTCTTGATCCGAGACCGACGCCGACCTCCATGGCGTCCATTTCACCGACAGTCGACATTGGCACTCTATTGTTCGTGTTGTACGTCTTGAAAATGAACTGCGGCCCCATCCAAAGTCGCCTGTGCGGCCCGGCATGAGTCACTATTTCTACTTGCGACAGCCAGCGGTCCTCGTCCTCTGATTTCTGAAATAGGAAATGACAATTGTGTTATTAATTAAAAAAATTAGAGTAAAACTAAAACAACACTCTTTTATGAACTAAAAAATGCAAAATAATTTAACAACAAAATTAGCTTTACTGTAAAAAGCGTGGGGTGCTATCTACTTAAATTTACATAATAGCTCTACGTTTACAATTAGCTAGTAAATGAAAAATTTATTACCGATATTAAGCACTCCACGCTATTTACAGTATAGCTAATTTCGTTGTCAAATTATTTTGCATTTTTAGTTCATAAAAATGTGTTGTTTTAGTTTTTTAATTTTAGTTTTGCCTATGGGGTAGGCAACTCAAAGTACGTCACTGTACAGCGTGTTAGCTTGCTTGCTATAATTTTTCAAGTTTTTTTTTATCCTGAAAATCCTGGTCAGGATAATGAGACAGACTTATTAAATTATTGTATTGTCATCGGTCCTGGATAAGTGTGCAAAGTTTCAGTTTAATCTGACGTTTTGAAGTGGTTGAATTTCACGTTCAAAGATTCCTTTACAAACAAAGAGGTGAAGCTAATAAAAGTATGTTAAAAATGATTATTATTATTATTTACCGTATGTCCTCGTACCGACTGCTTCCTCAGAAAACTCATCAGCGGATTATCGGCAGAAAGCGGCGGCGATACATCGATCGTGTCGGATCTCCTGAGCAGCGTCCATCGCGCCTTCGCATCGACCGACAATTCGATCGAACTATCATCACACACCTTCTCCTTCGGTATGCCGGTCATGTGTCGTGGGTCAAGGTCATACTGTATCAGGCTGCCATGGCACGCGACGATGAACAGCGAGTCGACCGAGCCTCGCTGTTGATTCCTGAGCCTCGGCTGCTCGCGTTGTTCGAGCAGCCAAGCGCGCGGCCGAGCGAACGCCGCGCAAAGTTTCAAATTCGGAACGTCCTCGGACGTCGACGACAACCGTTGCCTGCTCGTGCTCGATCTGATGTTCGCTTGGAGCGATATGTTGCCCGGTCCGAATTGAACGGGTTGTCGGATCTGGGCAAGCGGATATACGACTGTCGGATGCGGGAACGGTGGGAGCCGTGGGTTCGGATACGGTACTGCCGGTGGGATTTCGAACGACGACGATATCGGACTGTTCGATCGACCACCGCCGCCCGCATCGGCCGATAGCCCGGCGGATCGATGGAATCGGGATAGTCGGTTGACGACATGAGGCGTCGAGTGCGTTCTGACGCCGATGGCGCCGCCGTACGGTGTCACCGGGAATACGTGCGTCGTGCCTCTTAGCGTCGATACGGCGACCCATCGCGAATCCCAGGAGAAAGCGATGTCCTGCACTTTAGCGGTCGTATCGCCGCGGTGCAACACGTAGAGGTGATGGACGGCGGCGAGCGCCGAACCCAACGGATGAGGATGAAGTCTGAATAAATGGAAGTCGTGACCGCGCTTGTCGGCCGTCAAAAGAAGCAGGCCGCTCGGATCGAAAGACATCGCGACGATCGGTTCGTTGTGAGCCGTGAAATGAGCCAGGATCGACTCGACTGGGAATGTTTTACTTCCTTTGCTCTCCTGATTCACACAATTCTGCAAGAAACGGTCAGAATTTTCACTGAGTCAAATGAAATACAGTACAATCTCGGTAACATGAACACAAAAAAATCCTGAGGGGTTTCATACTAGCGGTATGTTTATATTATCGAGGTTCGCAAGAAACTTGTACATTAGGGTGGCCCTTAACACGAATATTGTCGAATTTCTATGCTCTCAGGGGGTCAAACGTTTCCAAATTGATAAAAAAAAATTCTCTAAGCATTTGAGCTCTTAATATTAACTCTAAGATAGTCCGCATTCCAACCAAAGTTTCTTATGGAAAATAACATGTGGAAAACTCCTTTTGTTCTTCCAAATTTTAAAACTTAGGGACAAATGAATCTACAAAAATGAGACATACCTATTTTTGTAGAGAATTGAACGCTTTACAAAAAAGGTATCTTGTGATTTTTCGCTAAATTTCAACAGTTTTCCGAGGATAAAATTTAAACTTTAATCTCGAAAAACTTCTTGATTTCCGGGATTGTAGGCTGTGGTTTATTGGTATTTCTACCTGATGTTTCGTCTACAACTGCGGTAGACATTATCAAAGGCGCCTTTGATAATGTCTATCGCAGTTGTAAACGAAACGTCAAGTACAAAGGACAACAGACCACGGCTTACAAGTCTGGAGGTCAAGAAGTTTTACAACGGCATCAGCCTTGAACATACCTCAATGTCCAGGATCGTGACGATGCCCGCCTGACTCGAATCGTGAGCCAGCGACCCAGCGTGGTGGTGATGGTGGGGAGGCGTCGTTCCCGTCAAACTGCTGGCGACGCTCTCGCCTAGCTCCCGGAGTCCTTTGCCGAGCGACTTGGCAGCGTGGATCATCGTCGCCGTGTAACTCGATACGCCTTCGCCCTCACAGCCTCCGTTGCTCTTCCACGCCGACACGAGAGACTTCTCGGCGTACGCTAGCCATCGTGCCCCGAGCGCCACCGGGTTAGGACACAATCCCGGACTGAGGTAACACGTAGTCACCGTGCACCGGTCTTCGAGGGTGTGCGCGTCGAACACGGCGATGCGTTCGCTGAACGTCACAACGACTGAGTTTCGGTTGGCAAACACGTCCAGGACCGGGTTCTTGAATTTGATCGTTTTCTCCTGACAAACAATACTCTTTTTTTAGATACGAATTCGTTAAGTGATTAATTCAAATTTTAGCACTTTGGCGCTATCTGCATTTCTTTATTAATATTAACTATTTAATTATTTATTTACGTCGTCGTGACGTTTTGTTGTTTAATTTTTTTATTTTTCGTCATAGAAACATTATTAGTTTATTGACTTTTTTTCTTTTTTGTCCTTGGTAATTAATATAAAAATGATTTGTCGGGAAAAAGTGTTTACTTAAAAAGTCTTTTTTCCCGACAAATCATTTTTATATTAGTTAATATGTCCCCTAAATTTCATGAAACTGACAAGGACAGAAGTTTATAGTGTGTTGCATTTTGGTTCGCAAAATAGTAAGACAAGGATGAACGGCTTGAATCTGACGTTTAAAATTACGAACAATTGAAGTACAAAATAATTTCTGTAATTTGATGTACGGACGGTAGAAACTCATAATATACAGTTCATGTAAATTTAGAAAGGAAAATATTAAATATCATAGTCTCTATTTTTAGATATCAGAACAATTTTCGGATTAAACATCTTTTAAATACAAGAATAGCTCAAACGTCACATAATGTGAGGTTATGATGTTGATATACTACACACAATTCATATTAAAAATGTTTTTCTGTAGATTATAGTATGTAAATAAAACTATGGTATGAATAGACGATCTGTCCATGTGAGAATTTTCACATAACACAACCATCAAAGCGCCCTCTTAAAATGTGTAATAATTTCGCCATAATTATAACATAAAAAACTAAAGAAGTTAAACTTCTTATGTGAGCTTATGAGGGGGAGGTTCATTACAATTTTTTAATGTTTAATCTTAATTTTTTAGTGATTTATTACATTTTAATAAATTCATTACCTGAGAGCCGGTCTTTAACGACAGGAAGGCGACCGTACAAAACAATGGTCCAGGTGGTATATTATCGACGAGCGCTATCAGCGGTCTTTGTTTCGCAAACCGGTCGACCTTGGCGGCGCAGCCCTCTGACGACGGCGTCGGAAGAACTCGCAGCACTTTGACGTTGCTCTGTCTCCACGACAGCACTTCGGTGGCTTCTCCGTTAGCCGGAATCGACCACACCTTTTGGAAACAGGAAAATTTTGCCATAAAATAAAAATTGCAATTGCACTCGATTGAATATTTTAACAAAATAAAATTACTTGCAATACTGTTCAATTGGTTTTTATTTATATAAAAGACATTT
This sequence comes from Venustoraphidia nigricollis, assembly GCA_034508555.1. NCBI lineage: Eukaryota > Metazoa > Arthropoda > Insecta > Raphidioptera > Raphidiidae > Venustoraphidia > Venustoraphidia nigricollis. The sequence continues at coordinate 5,629,978 of JAVRKA010000016.1, forward strand.
CAACCAACATTTTTGGTCCTTTTTGTATTTGAAAATTGAAAAGGACCAAAAATGTTGGTTGAAACGTCTTTTATATAAATAAAAACCAATTGAACAGTACTGCAAGTAATTTTATTTTGTTAATATATCTATTACTGTTGGTAGAGTCAATATTATTAATCGATTGAATATTTATTTACCTGGACGCCCACGCCATAACCGAGTATCAACAACAGTGGAGCCGGAGTTGTCGAATCGCAATCCGCATTGCCGTAAAATGATGGGTCGATGACGTCTGAATATTCAAATCTTGCCCATTGCACCTGAACATAATTAAAAATTAAAATTAGAATTTAAAAAAACTAAAATAACACGCTTTATGAACTGAAAAATGCTAAATAATTTGACAACAAAATTAGCTATACCGTAAAAAACGTGGCCTGCTGTCTACTTAAATTTTCATAATTGCTCTACGTTTACAATTAACTAGTAAATGAAAAATTTATTACCGATAGTAGACACTTCATGCTAATTTTATTGTCAAATTATTGTGCATTTTTTAGTTCATAAAAGCGTGTTGTTTTAGTTTTTAATTATGACTAAAAAATATTGCATTTGACTACGGGGTAGGCAACGCAACGTACGTCACTGTACAGGGTGTTAGCTTGCTTGCTGTAATTTTTCGAGTTGTTTAACCTGAAGGTCCTGGTCAGGATAATGGGCTAAACTTATTAAATTATTGTATTGTCATCGGTCTTTGATAAGTGTGCAAAGTTTTAGTTTAAGGTGGTTCGGACATTAAATCACTTTTAAAGATTAAAAGCTAATTTTTTAATATGTTATTAATCGCTATCGCATACGTCTAAAATAATTTTCTGAAGCAGATCTGACGAAGGGTTTTCGTGAAATTAATTATTATATAATTGAAATTTAACATCTAGCATTCTAGCCTATAGGGAACGTAAGCAAAACGCACACATATCGACTGATATAGCCACTCCTGGAAAAGATAAAAAAACAAAAAACTACTATAATCATCAATTAACTTCCGTAGAATACGTTAAAAATAAAATTGAAATTTTCTGACAAAGGTTTTTAAAAATACTTTAACAAAAAAGACCGAAAATTTAAGAAAATGTCAGTCCGTCATCAGTCTAATACAGAATCACCAATCAACAGAAGACTACTTTAGTCAAAAGTCATTTATTTATTATTTTTGGTAAATAAATTATTAACTCAATTTAATTATAAATGATCATAGATCACCTCTAAATTATAATAATGAATTTATGCATTCAAGTTTTTAATTTTAATTTAATTTTATTAAAAAAAAATTTAGTTTCTATTATGTTCACAAGGTAATGTCCGAACCACCTTAATCTGACGTTTTGAATTGGGTGAATTTCACGTTCAAAGATTCCTTTACATACAGAAGTGAAGCAGCGTTGCCAGACGTCCCGATTTTTAAATCAAAATTAAATGTCCCGCTTTTCGGGGATAACTCGACCGTGCGTAAATAATTATTCTCTTATTGTAAGTTGCAATTTGTAACACTCACTCCTCAGACTATTGTTTGAAACGCCATATTTTCTAATGTATAAACTTTTTTGATTTTGATTTGTTTTTTTATTTTTTTTATTCAGAAGACGAATAAGTCTCAACTATTTAACGATAGGGTAAATCTGATTTAAAATATCATATTTCTATTAAAATATATTTTCTATGGCTATTTTTGCTATCTATTGTCACGTAAACGTAATTTGAACTCAAATAAAAAGATAAATATTTAAAAACTTCTGATAATATACGTTTTTTTACTATGTCCCGCTTTTGACGAAAGAATCCCGCTTTTTTCATTCAAAAAGTTCCAAAATCCCGACTTGGCAAAAAAGAAATCTGGCAACGCTGAAGTGAAGCTAATAAAAGCGTGTTAAAAAGAAGTGTGCAGCAGACCTGTTCCTTGGGGTCTATGGGAGCGGCATAGGCGGCGGGCACGACCTCGTTGATGAAGCCGGCAACGCTGTCCATGAACGACTTGTCCGAAACGGGCTGCGGCGAGACAGCGGTCGGCAAACTGTCGGGGCACGGACCGCACACATAGCCCGAGGGAGTGCGCGACCGCTGAGGGGACTCGGCTGACATCTTTTAGTTTCGCGTGCCGGTTAACTGCAACATCACAATAAAACAAAATAAAATATTCATATTGATGTATGTTTGTCGTCCTTCAAGTGGTGTAATATCACTTTCACGCAGTTTGTGCTGAGGCCGAGCGGTAAGAGGCGAGGTAGGCAAAAGACATATTGTGGGTGTGGCCTTCTTTAGCTCTGTCTCGCTCAAATCATCTGCACGTTTCAATTTTTGGCTGGTGCCAACTACGAGGCTAAAAAATGTTATTGCAAGGGTGCCGCTGTCAATTGATTACTCTAATTTTTGGAAATATTTTGAAGATTTAAAAAACTTTTCCGAAGAAGGAAGAGTCACTTTAGGTTTGTGATTTAACAGTTTTGTGAAATAAGTATTATCGAGGGCGATGTTTATAATATTTATTTAAGTTACCGAGGTTTAGTGATTTAAGTAATGGAGGTCTTATGCTTTCAGAGGAAGGGAATTCAAAATTTTTTTAACTTACAGAGGTTCTTAACTTATCGAGGTTCCACTGTATTATAAACATAAGAGTATCAGTTTTAGGGTGTACAGCAGCAGCCCTGAAAATCGGATGCATGTTTGGTTGCTCGCTTTGAACTTTTCCGAGAAGTTCTAATTGAAATTCGATTCATACACAAGTAACAAGTGCGTTTACAAGGAGCATTCAGTCAAAATTGTTGTTTGTTTGCAATATTAATAAGAATAAATTTAAATTGCGGTATCTCATATCCATGATGAATAATAAATATAAATGGCCGATTATCTATCAAACTCCTAATTCAAAAATTGCCTACCTTATCCTAATTTCCTATAATTCCTTCATTCGCCCATTGCTATTACATAAGTTGAAGTTTTAAAAATGTAGAAAAATAACGGGAAGTGTGGTAGATGGAAAATAGTAATGGTGCGAATGGCGTCTATTATGACAAAGTCGAGAAACGGACGTTAAACGCATTATTATTATTATTATAATTAAATATTGGAAAAAATCATAAAAAAACATTAAATAACAATAATCATATTTAAATATAACAATGGGAAAAAAATAGCGATGACACATCTGTGGACAATACATTCTATTAACAAAAATATTTTGCTTCTTTAGACATATTATATTTTTTTTATTATTTTTGTATTTTTATGTCTAGTTATGAGAAAGGTAAAAGATTCGAACAAAATACGTGAAAAGAGCGTAATTTAAAAATAAACGTCTCTAAAAATAGTACAAGACTTCTAACACTTTAATCTTCTTTTTCCTTTTTCGAATATAGTTACTAATTTAACCGTTCTTTCAAATTTTTTACTTGCAATCGTTTCTTTCTTTGTTTTTTTTTTGTCTCAAATTAAATCTAAAGTTTAAGTGCTTCATGATGACAAAACGAAACCAATATTGCAGCGGTTTTAGGAACACAAGAAATGTTCTAAAAATGTATCTTTTTTTATTACTTGATAAAAATATACTTATTTATTTATTTAAGAAATATCTCATCACTATAGTAGGTTTTATTTTTTCGAGTAATGATTAAACTCTATTATTATTAATTGTGAGTTTTAGCAGGAAAGTGGACCAGGCAAAAACATCAAAATAACGATTATTACTTTTGTAACGTTTCGGCCTTTATTAGGTCTTCTTCAGGCATCGTAATTTCAAGATAATTAATGCACACCCTCTAATTGAATAATGACCATTGTAGAATGACAAAATAATTTGGATAAGAAAAAACTATTTTTATTTTAATTTTTAATTGTAGAATACTGACAGTATATTTTATTACGATGCCTGAAGAAAGCGTAATAAAGGCCGAAACGTTGCAAAAGTAATAATCGATTTTTTGATGTTTTTGCCTGTTCCACTTTCCTGCTAAAATTCACAATTAACATTAAAATGGACGCAACAGTATTATTATTACTATTATTATATTATTTTTTATCAACCTTTTATAATAAATTTTATAGGAAAGCAATCACATTTTTTTAATATAATTATATGTTTATTTATCTGCTGAATTTGTATCGTTATAATTCGTGACGTATCCTGTAGTTTTTTTTCACTATTTCTATGAATTAGCAGTTCTAATAACTTAAATAAATCAAAATAAACCGAGAAAAAGAAAAGAAAAAACAAACCAAAACAAGTATAATTTTCGTATCTATCAGCGCAAAACAACTACTGATGTTTGTTGGTTCTTTTGTTTTATAGAATAGATAGTCAATTGTTTAAGCAACAAGTTTTATCAATAGAAAATTTAAATACTTAGCTATCTCTCTTAATATGTAAAACGTCTCTGCATATCTGTTATTATATTTTATTATTTTTCTTAGTGATCCCACAGAAACTCGAATTTAATTTTTAGTCAATATATCCTATTTATTAATATCTTGTAGATGCATGTTAAGTTCGATTATCTTGGCATCTGCCTGCAGTAACCAAATTTTAAACTGTCAACTTTTCAAATACTGGAATTTTTATGAAACGAAATATGTATCTATAATTATTCAATTGAACAAATAAAATTCCGCGAAACCTTAAATTTACACAAAAATTAGACAAACTCCGTTTATAGTAAAAAGGCACGTAATAAAAATGAATCACTTAAAACAAAAGAAATTATTGCACAAGCATATGCAAAATTATGCAAAGCGTGCATCTTTCATGTAAAACCTTTTTAAAAACAGGTCAAATGTATCATCGTTCAATATTTCAAATATGTTGCATAAATATCAACTCTATTATTACGAAATTCTGTGTTTATTGTGAAACGAAAGGTGGGAGTAGCCATTTGAAAAGAATAACATGCCAAATGTTAATAATTACTTACATTATTATAGTAAACAAACGTAAAATTATTATTGTTTTTTGATCTAAAACATTCTTTGTCCAATTGCAGTACTGATTATTAGTTTATTATTTTTATTTCCCGTGACAAAACAGAACGTTTGAAAAAAATCACAAATATTGAATAAACGCACACAAACAAACATCGCTTGAGCAAGGACAAAGAATGACATAAGAACAACAACGATTTTGCGCTCAAACTTGACGTTTTTCACTCAAATAGCGTCTCGACAATCCACCACTCGTTTCAAGACAACATTTTCTAATCGATTCGTCAATACTTACACAGATTTGGGAAGAATATAAAACAAAAAAAGCAATCTCTTCTTTAAAACTGCGTCATTTTCACTGACATGACAGCTGATACAAACTGTGACGTCACGACGAAATTAAATTCGTCAATAAAAAATTATAAATATCACGAAAAATTTGTTAATGCGTGCAACTGATGCAGTTGAGGAATATTTCGAACGCGTTATTCACGCGAATAAATGCTAAAAGTTGCGACTGAAAGCTATTAAAATTAATTAAATTGTTTTTTTCACAACACAAACTGACAAAAGCTGTCAACCCACAAACAGCTGATTCAACTACTATGGAGGTGTCATACCATCCAATTATCTGTCAAAACGAAGCGTCGTAATCAGAAATACTAATCGGACAAAATGATAAAAATTATCTTTTTCTATTTTCTCGTTGAATCTGTGCTGACGTCGAACGTTTTGTTTATTGTTGTTGACGACTTAAGGCCAGCTCTAGGGTCGTACGGTGACAAAAACGCATATACTCCTAATACTGATCAATTAGCCGAGAGGGGCATTGTTTTTAATCACGCATATGCGCAGGTTAATTTTTCAGCCAATTTAAAAATATTAAGGCCCTTTAATAAAAAACACACATAACTAACGTTATATGTACTTACCTTCAATTCTTTCGATATTTTTATTAAAAAAAATTACAGGGCTTTAAAGGGTCTCGCTATTTTTAAACTAAGCTAAACATATATTTTTTTTTTAGAATATCTTATCAACTATTTGATTCGCGTGTAAAATAACATCACTAGTAGAGTATAGAGCGGTACACAAATATTAGAAAACTAATTTGCGATGTCGCTTTCAAAAAAGACTCGTTTGTAGCAGCCTTGGATCTACGATTTTTTCGAACCGGGGCCGAAACTTGATAGCGGCATCCCCTCTCGTAGCGTTTGAGATAAACTGTTTAAGAAAACTCAAAAATATATAATGGGAACCCTTTAATAACTCTTTTTTTAATAATTTATCAATTTTCAAACATTAAATTATAATTCATCTTTAAAGTTCAATTCCAAAATATGTTAAAATAGAAATCAGTTTCACGGGTAATTGGAATAAAAATGATTTATTTTTATTCCAATTACCCGTGAAACTGATTTCTATTAAATTATAATTTTAGCGCCTCGTGAAACTGCCACCCGGGTGCTCCGGTTTGCCCATCCCCTTGATCCGGGGCTGATTCGTACTTACCTTTAAAAAATGCGACTAAAAAAAAACATTAACTTTTTTTATAGCAAGCGCTCTGCGCCCCGAGCAGAATATCTTTTCTGACGAGCCGTACTCCGGATACTCTGCGCCTATACGATTTTTACAGTTATTGGAGGGACAGCGCCGGCAATTACACGACTCTGCCCCAACTGTTCAAAGAAAACGGGTACCGAACCCACTCGATCGGTAAAGTATTTCATCCGGGCGCTTCGTCCAACTGGACCGACGACTACCCGTACAGTTGGACATACAAGTCGTATCATCCGTCGACCGAACAGTACAAAGAAGCGCACGTTTGCATGGGCGACGATGGCCGACGCGCGAGAAACCTGGTCTGCCCGGTGACAGTCGAATTTCAGCCGGAAGGCACGCTGCCAGACTTGCAATCGCTCGAAGAGGCGATCGCATTTCTAGAGAACCGGGAGAACGAGGTCGAAAACGAACCGTATTTCTTGGCGGTCGGTTTTCATAAGCCTCATATACCGCTCAAGTTTCCTCGGAAGTACTTAGGTAGTTGAGCCAAACTTTTGTAAGATTTTACTATGAAGACGGTTCGACATCGTACAAGCAAATTATTATTAAAATTATTATTCATTTTTTTTTCTAAATTAGAAAATTGGGTCGAATTTAGTTCTAAAAGGTTCTGAAGTTAGTCACAAACAGCGTCGCAAATGCATATTTTAAAGCCGTCCTGGTTGTTTTGTGGGAAAGGAAGACTCCCACCACCTCCCAGTTATCAGCATTCAGCACAGAACGTGCACTCGTCGGAGATTGGTTATCGCTGGTTGTCGTGTCACTTGTCGCTTTCCTGCTATAAAGTACAGTCCAGTACGCTATTGTTAAATTGTTTCTTTGATTGTTAATTGATCAAGATGCCTAATACAGTTTTGCATAGACAAGCACGGAAAATCATTTTTTGGATGACTTTATGCAAGGAATTAGACCTTTAGATTAAAGAAAAATTAAAAATAATAATATAGCGCGAGTTTGTAGTTTTTCAACCAACTGTACCTGCGCAAGCCTCCATTTGCATCTAACTTCAGAACCTTTTAGAACCGTGGCGCGTATTATACTTCTGCTTCTTTAACATATACAAAGTTGTCGAATTTGGCTTTTTGGCGCCCTTTACCAGCTGACGCCTAGAGCGACCGCTCCTTTCGCTCTACCACAGGGCCGGTGCTGTTTCTATGTCTACGAATTAAACGCGTTGTTATTACAGATCTTCATCCATTAGAAAACGTCACGGTAGCACCAAATCGAAACCGACCTCACGACTTACCAAACGTAGCTTGGAATCCATGGACAGATGTTCGAAGGAGAGATGATATCGACAAGTTGAACATAACGTTTCCGTTTGGTCAAATACCGCAAGAATGGACCGAACGCATTACTCAGAGTTATCACGCGGCCGTTTCTTACATCGACGATTTAATCGGACAGCTTTTGGAGAAAGTCGACGACCACACCATCATCGTACTTATCGGAGATCATGGTACAGTAGTTTTAAAATCAATAAATATCTTCAACATTAAAAATATAACAGAAATAGTATATTAAACCACAAGAGCAGGAATTTCAATCTTTTGCCCGTGTGGTGTATACTATTTTTCTTTAGTCCGCCATCTTGCATGTGCCGCCATGTTGGATTTAGAATGACGTCAAACATTTAACCATGCATTGTCATCCAAACTGAACTTGTATATATAAAATTTCAGCTCAATCGGTTGAGGATATCTGCTTCAAAATTGAGTTGCAAGATTCCACCCGAACAAACATACATTGCAAGTTAAATAAAAGCTTGTAAAAAAGACTAATAACTTTCAAGTGAGCAATTTTGAGGTTATACACAATAAGAGCAATTGCTTACGTCACCGATGCCCATGGCTTGGTTATTCAAGTATGTTTATCCCAACTGTTTGGAAAAAGACTCCACAAGCCTACTTCCCTCGCCCTCTTGCGTCTCACCAAGTTACACCTTTAACAATGCTAACACCCAACCTTAGTTTTTAATAACCATGTACTTTACTTGCTAATGCTATGATCAATTGGTGGAAAATATAAACAGTACTGGCATTTAAATAACATACTTCACTTGCTAGTGGTGCCATCAGGTGGTAAAAAAAACTATTACATATTGAAACTGTATTAGTTTGTTTTTTTTAAATCTTTCGAGTGTTTTTTTTTTGCGTTCAGGTACATTTCTGCTTAAAGTTGGTGTTTTTTTTTAAAGGTTGGTCACTCGGAGAGCACGGCGAATGGTCAAAATTCAGTAACTACGAAATCGCCACTAGAGTACCGTTTATTCTCTACACGCCAGCAATCGACGGTCCAATCGCCGTCGAAGAGCCGGTCCAACTTCTCGACATCTTCCCAACACTCGTCGAATTGACTAACATAGCTCCGAGCGTTCCTCGATGTGACACCGAATTCCCCGTCTCCAAACTCTGCACAGAAGGCATCAGTTTACTACCTCTGATTCGATCTTATAAAAAAGATTTCACATCGAAAGATCGATGTTCCAGTCGCGAATTCGAGAACTTATCGGCGTTCAGCCAGTATCCGAGACCCGGATTGTTTCCGACCAAGTCTCCGAATAGCGATAAGCCGAGGCTCGGCGAAATTACTGTCATGGGGTACACGATGAGGACGCGATCGCTGCGGTACACCGAATGGGTCAAATTTGACAGCGCCGTTTGTAAAGCCGACTGCAACGTTACTTACAGCAGGGAATTGTACAACCACGATTTCGATGCCGACGAGAACATTAATTTGGTTTCGAGGCCGGGCATGGATGACCTTGTACAAACGCTCAGTGCGAAATTGAGAACGGAAAGAAATTTTTGTTTATAGTAAACCAAATGATTCGTTCATTTAAAGCTAGACTTGATATCTCAATCTAACAGTTCACTCAAAGATGGCAGCTCCGTCTGTCGGCATTTCTCTGGACTAAACATAGATGTCTCAAATTGAAATTTGGCATTGTTATAAAGCTTATTAATTACGTGAGGTGTTCAGGGGGGAAGGGGGTCGAGTCGAATCTCGCCCAATATCACGCGGGGGAGAGAGGGGTCTCGGCAAATATCACGTATAATACTCGCCACGGTTCTGAAAGGTTGTGAAGTTAGTCACAAACAGCGTCGCAAATGCATATTTTATAGATCCGTCCTGGTTGTTTTGTGGGAAAGGAAGACTCCCACCACCTCTCAGTTACCGGCACAGAACGTGCGCTCGTCGGTGATTGGTTATCGCTGGTTGTCTTGTCACTTGTCGCTTTCATGCTATAAAGTACAGTCCAGTACGCTATTGTTAAGTTGTTTCTTTGATTGTTAATTGATCAAGATGCCTAATACAGTTTTGCATAGACAAGCACGAAAAATAACTTTTTGGATGACTTTAGTGCAAGGAATTAGACCTTTAGATTAAAGAAAAATTAAAAATAATAATATAGCGCGAGTTTGTAGTTTTTCAACCGACTGTACCTGCGCAAGCCTCCATTTGCATGTAACTTCAGAACCTTTTAGATCCGTGACGCGTATTATAATTTTTTTTTGTTAATAACAATGAAATTGCGAGAAAATAGGATTAAATTAAAGTTAACCATGTTTCTTGACTAAAATACGGCAAAATCCGACACAATAATATTTAGCGTGGTCTTAAATAAAAATAATGAAGCTAATTGTGTTTTTTTTTAAATAAATTCAACGCATTTACACTATGAATTAAAAGTTTGAAAAATCTCACGTGAGATAAGAGATGGGGGTTGGACCAAATCTGGCGACATCTCACCAGGGGGGAGGGATGTCAAAAAATCGTCACGTAATTAGTGGACGCCCCTTTACTAATCCGCATATATATTTGTCTGTATATTTCCAGTAATCCGGCATTTCCAGTGACGCGTATTACGATTTCTTGAAAGAATTGATAGACTGAGATTTTGTACATCTAGCCTTAAGTAGTTTTACGGCGTTAGTTTTTAAAATAAAGTTCCTTTTTTGTAGTTAATTCTATTAGTCAAAGCTGTGAGTATGCATTGCAGCAATAAAACTTTGCCATAGCAACATACTTTCGTGTGAAACTTCACGATTAAAGGTTAGTTTGCAGTTAAGAAAAACTTTTAGTTGTTAAACAATAACTTAAACTGTTTTGTGATATTTTTGTTGTTAAAATCGATCAATGTTCGCAGTTTATACATTATTTTAAAAATGTTATTGTTGTAGAAATTTATTTGCTTAATAAATTGTTTTGATAAAAACGTTTCTAATTTTTTTCATCTCTCAGATTGTAAAATATGCTCTCGGGAAATTTCAAACTGTTATCGCAAAATTTATTTTATACCTGCTATTAAGCATTAAGGTAGTTGTCGTGGTTAAGGCACACCGTCAGAAAATTCTTAATTTTTGTATACTTATTAAGGACATGATAATACAATTACCCTGAAAATTTGAAGTCGATCGACCGCATATAAACGGAGATAAATTCAATTAAAAATTGGATAATTAACATTGATTGAATACGATCTCTGTAGTTCTGAACCAGTTTCTTATTTATAAAAAAAGAACTGTCAGAAACTTTCCAAAAACTGACAGCCTTTCAATGCATTTGTTATGAGTTTAAAAAAAAATAAGAAAAAATTTTTGACCGTCAAATTATTTATAAATAACGGTATACATGCATGTGGATACTGTATGGGTTACGTTTCCACGGGTACAGTCTTGCGTACAAATTATGGATCACTTAGCTACAAGCTAGTATACTTTAGTGGCGCGTATAATCTATAACTTTTTGACAATATTGTACCACGACAAGTACCTTAAGCATCACAAAACTTGGTATATTTCTGTCCCAAAAATTGAATCAAAAATGTTATATTCGACAATATTTCTTTACAGCACGTCACGAGATTTCGAATTACGGGAAGGCAAATTAATATTTTGAAGTTTAACTTCTTTAACGACGTATCTGTTTGAAAAAGGTATGAAATCGAGGGGAAGTAGAAAAACCCGGGTCGCAGTGCCAAAACCCTGCCGACAATATAGTGTATTTGCTTTTATAGGGCCGTGTGGTTTTATACTTTTATTATGTGAAATTAAGTTTGTTTTTGGGCAAAATAAAAAATTTAACCCCTTAATACACCCCTTAAAATAACATTTTTTTCTTAATTGTAATATTATTATCAATCTAACGTCTACACCGAATTAAATACACCCTTCAATAAATAAGTCACTATCTGCAAACTAGTGTTTTCATAAAATTTGTAAATCCGGTCCTGTCGGGCCGATTTTATTAAAAGTGTGGGGACACTTTTTAATCACTACCAAAGGGTTAAACTACCCTTAAAATAGCCCGATTAGGCCCATTTTAAATAGGCTTCTTGCGGTGATGGATTTCAATACGTGGCCCAAATTTCGTTGAAATCAATTAACTCTTTCGAAAGTTATCGCGCGTACACACACATATATATATATATATATATATATATATATATACATATATATATAAACATTTTTAAAAATGGTGCCAATGAGTTTAGGAGGTTATGAAACGTCGAGAAATTTTGGTCCGACCCCTAGGTCCCGCCATCCGACCGACGCCAATAGTGTATGTTGCCATATGGCAAATACACTAATAAACAAATAAAGGGGAAGTTAGTTTGTCTCCTAAATTACATGAAACTGACAAGGACAGAAGTTTATAGTGTGTTGCTAAGTATGTGTAAATAATATTAATTAGTTTCACATAAAAAAAAATTAAACTTGGGAATAATATTAAAAACTAAAGAAGTTAAACCTTCTTATGTGAGCTTATGAGGGTGAGACTCATTATAATTTTTTTCTTTACAAACCGTATGTTAAAAATACTGACAAATTTGGCTTGCTCTATAATTTTTCTAATTTATTTTTTCCTGTACAAAAATGTATGTAATTTTGCTAATTTTCTCGTTTTTATCTGATTTTAAACCGTTTATTTAGATCAAATAAACTGTAAAAACTTCGGTAAAAGTCATATGGAAAGAATGGTACATATTTCTAGTTTATTTTGTAAGCATTAACATCAAAGATTGAATATGATTTTTCATTAAAAATTAGAGATTTTCCAACCGCTTGTAAAATAGAGCTATGCGGGTGAAAAAGGGGGCATATTGAACAGCTGGTATTCAGTAACCTTAAAGTAAATTCAAAGAAAGTTAAACTGAAATTCAAGTTTTGTCGGACTTTTAAGAGCTCACTGAAAAATATCGAAAAACCGTTCACTTTAATATTAGTAGATATTTTTCATACGCTTATAGCTACATACTTGCTAAATTAATTGAGAATAATAGCTATTGTCTACTATAATTGTTAAGAAACATTCATTGTTGTAGCACTATATTAGAAAAATTTATTATTCCAACACGTCACCGTCTGGATTTAAACCAGAATCTTTCCACTTTCGCGGCGGAATTGATTAACTCATTCCGCCGCGAAAGTGGAAAGATTCTGGTATCCAGACGGTGACGTGTTGGAATAATAAATTTTTCTAATATAGTGCTACAACAATGAATGTTTCATTCACTTTACCTTATCGCCATTTGCTGATGACCTTAGATGTTGAGCGTCTATAATCTACAATCAATCTCATCACCATTCTACTTGTCCATCGCCGTATTTCGGATCAAGGCGATCTAGAAGAAATCTTTTCAGTCGAAACCATTTCTATATTCATTTCCAAAAACGTTATTTTACAAATGGAAGTTTATTTCAGCAAGGATTATAAACACAAAAATAAATAATATATATAAAAATGCTATATTTAAGTACACATTTTTAACAAAAAAAAAGTATATAAAAATAAAAATTATTTCAATAGTCTTTTATATAACAAAAATGGCAATTTTGCACATGAAGTTTGCAAAATATAAAAACTCGCGGAATTGGGGAAGAGCCGTTTAAACAGAAGCGCTGCAACTTCGCACGGCATAAAAAAACAAAAGCAATACTGAATTGGTACTACCAACTGTAAACTTGTTATCGTGTCCAAGTTTTCTTATATTCCTAACAGTTTTGAGTACGTTACAAAGGAGCTCAATCACAACAATAAAAAAAAGGTCAAGTGCGAGTCGAACTCGCGAGAAGAGGGTTCCATACTATTCTGTTTTCCGTGAGTACTTTAAGACTTAAGGTTTTCGTTGAAGTTTTCCTGTAAACTATGGGTGAGACCCGACATTTCCTATTTTCTTCAAAATTTTAGGCTTAGTAGTTTCGGAGATGGGGGGGGGGTCAATTTTCATCTATTTTCTTAAATAACTTTAAAACTATTTATTTTAAAATTATAAAAAAATATATTTGAGACCCTTACTACAAACCCTTTCATTTTTTTTCTATACCTTAAGAAAAAATCAAACTTCAATTTTTTTTAATTCAAAAAATAAAAAAATTGGTCAAAGTACAACCCGCTAGACCAGCGGTTCTCAACCGGTGGGTCGCGACTCAATCCTAAAATTATCAGAAACCTTCGAATAAACCAAGAAAAGATAAGAAAAATCGAAACAAATCGAATTGTGTTTTGCTTGTTTTCTTGGTTCTTGATTGTTGGCTACAAAGTGCTTATATTTTGTCAACCATTTTCAAATCAGAACACAAATTGTTTATCAATGATGAATCTGTATCTTCAAAAGAGCATATAATATATATTTGCAATATTTTATGGTAAATTTTCCATACATAAGGAAGGGATACGATACAAATATGGTTTTTTACTCCACCATGGACCGTGGAGGTATTTCGATAAGGAAAGGTGGGTCGCCAGCTGAAAAAGGTTGAGAGCCGCTGCACTAATATCCAAAAAATCAAAAAGCATATTTTTGTGCTTATACCAGATGACCACCCATTTTCAACGGTTGCTGCTTGGACTAATAGCAAAATTAAAATTACGACCAGAAATTATAACTTCAAAAAGCAAAAACGAAAACTTTGACACGATTAAATAAAAACTCGACGTTTTTTATCTGAATAAATAACGAATTAGCACCAATACATACAACGTAAGTAATTATGTAAAAATATAATTAAAGTAACAAATTAACATTTTATGTCCAACACAACGACTAAAACTTTTCACTGGATTTCCCGGACAAATGTTAAGTTTTCTAAACAGTGCTTGTCAAAAGTTTCCTCTCCTGTGAATTTCTGAGCACGACAACCAAATTTAGAGCAGTGACGTAACAATAGGGTGGCAGGTCCTCATTTTTTTGAAGTCGGTTAAAAAAACAGTAGAAAAAGGAAACTTTTGACGCGCGCTGTACATTTTATAGCAGTTAAATTTTTCATAAAAATTTCAATATAAAATATAAATTAAAACTGTATATAATATATTTATATATATATAAAAAATAGATTTTCTTTCGTTAACTGGGCTTTTTCATAATTATAATATAAAACGTACATTCTGTACAAAGATATTTTCTATTATAAAAAAATATTTAATACTGCTTCAGAAATTAATTACTGCAAATGATCAATAAAAAAATACCTTTCATTACAGTAAAACATCGTTTATTCAGCCTTTGATTCTGAGACAACGAACCGATCTGAGGAGTCCGGATTAATTGAGGTGTAGGTATGCTCGGATAATATGGAAAAACTCGGATAAAACGGATGAAGCCGCTATGCTTATGCTGTACGCCCGTAGTATTTTGCGATTGCTACTTTGTTACCACATGTATAAACTTGCTACAACACGTTTTGTACACTAAAAACTAACAGTTGGTCTTCAACAATCAATGAGAAAACATTGCCATGTCGCAAAAAAGAATAACAAAAATGTTTGAATTTTTTACTTCTTCCTTGTTATCCGAGTTTTCGCTTATCTGAGGCACTTCCTCCCCACATTACCTCGGATAAACGAGGTTTTACTGTATCAAAAAAAATATATATAGCTAGCATTGTACTACTGACAAAAAATTCGCTATCAGTACAGAAATAGTAGCTCCGGAGTCAAAACATTAAATCAAAACGTCTAAAACACTGCTTCGTTTCAAAAATTAAAAAAAAAAAGTTATACTTCTTTGGCTTGATCGCGGTAATTGATAATCACATTTACGTTCAAGATGTACATTGGTAAAATAAAATAGGATGTCTAGGGAGATGATAAATATAGTTGGAAAAACCTTTTTAAACACAGGTTGGGTTATGTTTGTGATCTTATAATTTATATACATTTTACCTTTGTTCCATTTCCAAAAATAACATTTTTAGTGCCTGCATACAGTAACTTTTTAAATATTAACGAGTTTTCTACATCCATAATTTAAAAAAAAATACAAGTTTTGAGGTTATTTAACTGTCAAAAGTTGTTTTAAAAAGTTCTGTCCGATGTCGCTAGCATAACCTACATTGTTATTTTATGAAATAACTATTGTGACGTCGTCAGAAACAACTTCCGCATGCTGCGCACGCAACTTCCGCAACAGAGAAAATTTTACCCGTAATACGCCAAAAGAAGTATAACTTCTAAAACAAACTGCTCAACAAGCTGCACATAACTTTGTTACAAATCGAAGCGTTTAGGACCGAAAAAAACAATTGAAAAACACAAAGGAACTATTATACTACCTAGCGTGAGCAATGGCCGACTTGGAACCAGAGCACGACTTGATGCGCTCCTGCAACGTCGTCAGCAGACCGGACAGTACGTCGTGGTTAGGAATTTTCTTGGAGAACAGCAGACGTTTGACTGAATCGTCGTACGTTAAGAGAGCCACCATATTCTGAAGTAGAAAGCCCTGGCAGTACTCCAATAATTGTTGAGCATTATAAACCTGAAACAAAGTGAGGTTATAAAATTTATTTGTTGGGAAAAAGGACTTCTTTAAGTGAACACTTATTTGTTATATACTGCGACGTTTCGTCCCTTTATTGGGACTTTTTCAAGCTTATAACATTAAATGTTTTGTTCAAGTAGATATCAAAGTTAACATGTAGATATAAATTTTAGTTAAACAATTGTTCATAAAAACTTTTATAATAAAACCGTTTTTTTACGGTTGATGTCCAAATTAATTTGAACCGTAAAATTTAAAAAAAAAAACGGTTTTATTATAAAATTGCAATAAAATTGCAATCCCTAGCAGGAACTTATTGGAATGTATCTCCCGCGTTAAACGGAGTCTTACTGTAACTCGAAACCGTTTAAAATGAATTTATCTGGTTTTGTCTGAATATTCCACAAATGTCGTAATAATGAATGCATATAATTATTAAAAACTGACCTTAGCATGAATATACATAGAAACTACATTGTCGAGGTCGAGCATAGCAGCACAGCGCGCCTCGCAGTACCTCAGCAGCCCGTCGAGCTGGAAGAAGTTGGCGGCGGCCATCAATTCCAGAACATCCTCGGGTGCCGGTTCCAGAGCTTGGCAACCGCCCTGATACAGGAACTGCATCACTATCTGTAATCAGAACACAAAGCCGTCTTAAAACAAACTAATTGTAGTTAACGGCGCTACGAATATCATAACGCCGAGCTACACTTGAAAAAGAACGTGTCAAAACAGCACGTTTTCTAGGAATTTTCATGACAAATTTGAATTTAAACTATAAAGTTTATCTGAAACTCGTGTGTATTTTTACCACCCATACGAATTGAAAAAACTTAAAAATTTGCTTAGTGCTGCTAACGTAAGTCAACGTTTAGTTCTGACAAATATGGGTAAACAGAGTATACTTAGGAACACTCTATAAACTTCTATCTTTGTCGTCAATTTCATGTAATTTAGGAGACAAACTAACTTCCCCTTTATTTGCCAGTTCTACTTCCCCTCGATTTCTTACTTTTTCCAAACAGATACGTCGCTAAAGAAGTCATACTTCAAAAAGAAGGCCTCTAAATATAAAATATATATATAATATATATATATATATATATATATATATATATATATATATATATATATATATATATATATATATATATATATATATATATATATATATATATATATAATATATATATATATAATATATATATATATATAATATATATATATATATATATAAAAGTTTGGTTGAGGAACAGTTGAAAAAAAGAAGCTTTACCGATATTTCGCTTGTGGCCTACGTTTCGGAAAATATATTTCCATCTTCAGGGCCTCAGGCTAGTCAAAGGGTGGTAAATTGTACTAATCTTAGATACATGATCATAATCTATCGGTTATAATAATTTGTATATAAAAACACAATACTTTTCATTAAAATAGTTTTGCAAACTTACAATAAAAATGGTCTATTTGTTAAAAAGTCACAGGCACAAATATATTTTCCGAAACGTAGGCCACAAGCGAAACATCGGTAAAGCTTCTTTTTTTCAACTGTTCCTCAACCAAACTTTCCCTCCACGTTAAAAATATATATTGAAATAAAAAATATCAGACTATAAAATAGATAAACAATGTTCCGACCTGGAATATATGGTATCTGATATCGTTTATTTGGACGACGGGCGGATTGCCCTCGCACAATTTTGAGCTGAGCATTGCCCTGAGACGGGGCGACGCCGTCACCAGAACGATCTTGTGTCCGTAGAATATTCGTCCCTCGACACGGAACGTCACGTCGCTCAGTTCGGGATTGTTGACGAACTTGGGATCGATGCGAGAACCGCTCGCAGGGCAGGGCTCCGGATCGCGAATCGGCTTTATCATCTCCCAACCGTAGCAGGTGCAGAATATATCGGCAAGAAGGAGAATTGTACCCTCTTTCTGTAAAACAAATGACCAAATGTGGATACTGTTACACCAGCTTTAGATTTTGAGTTGTCATTCTTAAAGCTTATGCAAATGTTTTCCTTGACAAGTTTTGTAATATTTAAAGGGTTACACTACCTAGGCACGTCGAAAAAATAAGTTTTTTTTTTGAGAATTTTTTTCTTGAGTTCTAGGTGGATCAAAAAAAAATTTAGGGCTTTATTACACATATATCAAACTTTTCAAAAATATTTTTTATTTATATATATAACAAAATGACGTCATCGCAGTATAAAAAACAGAAATTTTTTTTTCGGAGAAAATCGGCGGACATCGTATCTCGTTCAATTTTTGTCCGATTGACTTGAAATTTTAACTGCAACTTCTTAGATAGTTTTTCCATAGAAGTACACACGATTTTAAATTTTGTTTGAAAACTCACAAATTTGTATGAGTTTAAACTTTTTTCTTCATTTTTTAGCAAAAACTCCAGCTTAAATTGCTAACTGCAAGCGTAATAATTTTTCAATCATAAAAATCGTGTGTACTTCTATGGAAAAACTATCTAAGAAGTTGCTGTTAAAATTTCAAGTCAATCGAACAAAAAATGAACGAGATACGCCGATTTGCTCCGAAAAAATTTTGTTTTCTGGTTTAATACTGCCATGACGCCATTTTGTTACATATATATAAATCAAAAATATTGTTGAAAAGTTTGATATATGTGTAATAATGGCCTAAATTTTTTTTTTGATCCACCACCTAGAACTCGAGAAAAAAATTCACAAAAAAAAGCTTGTTTTTTCGACGCGCCTAGGTAGTGTAATCCCTTAAAACAATTTATTTTAGAACTGTAAATGAATAGTCTTTAAACTATTATCATCAAAAGAAACCTGACATATTTTATTTTGATCTAATACAAAAATAAAAGAAACCAGTTAACCTTGTGAATCAACCCTAAAACTTCCCGCTGTGTTAAATACGCTACAATAAATTGATCTTAAGTTCTTGTGGTGTAATATACTACAGTAGAACCTGATAAGTTAAAATCCAAGGGAAACGTTAAAAAATTTAAGTTATCGAGTTTTTTACTTATCGAGAGTTGAAGTTAGAGAGGTTGTCAGAGTAAAATTTTTAAGTTACCGAGGTTTGTGGATTTTATAGAGGATGTATTTAGTTCAATAGAGGTTACATACATCTTTTATATATTCATTTAGAATCAACTATTTATTTATTTAAACAATCAACTATTTAAACAAAGAAATCAGTAACGCGATTTAGTGGAAGACCAAAGTGAAACTCAATTAAGTTCTTGGCAAAACCTTTTGTTTGGATGCTTACTCATGATGACTCACTGATAATACTTTAACTTATGGAGGTCACCAAAATAATATTTTAAGTTATCGAGGGCGATCTTCAGAATATTTGTTTAAGTTCCCGAGGTTTCGTGATTTAAGTAATGAAGGTTTTATGCTTTCAGAGGAAGGGAATTCAAAAAATGTTTATTTACAGAGGTTTTCAACTTATTGAGGTTCTACTGTATATCTATCTATCTACTGTTTATTTACCTTGCTATATCTGAATATGTTGAACAGTAACGGCAAGCACTCCTGGATGAACTGCGTACCATAATCGTCCGGGCACACCTGGAGAAAATCTTGCAGCAGCTGATCGATGACGCAGTCGAGTCGCTGCTGCAAAGCAACGGCAAGCGCATGCATCCAGCAGTGCAAAGTCCACGGCACGCCGAGGGCCCTCAGTTCGAGCGCCACGTCCAAATGATCGGCTTCCGCTCCGTGGCACATCGCTTCCTGGAGCGCCCGCAGCTGCGACTTGTTCGGCTCGGCCGCAGGCGGCGGCTGCGGTTCGGACGACTGGCGTCCTTCGGCGAGCATCTCCTCGAGCGACAGGACGTCGCCGCACGACGACGGAGCCGGCGGTTGAGCCACGAGCCGACGAACCGTCGCCCTCCTGCCGTGGGCCGCAGCGACCGATATAGCCGTGTAGCAGCCGCGTTGCGCCGAGCCCGAATAACACATCGTGTCGCGTTGAAGCGTCGACAAGAACGCGTGAGCGCCGTGAGAAAGAAGCAACGAAATCATTTCGAGGCATCCGTTGCCGCTAGCGACTTGGAGAGGCGTCAGCGTGCAACGTTCCTCGCTCGGTCGAGCACCGCCCTCGACTTTGGCGCCTCGTTCGAGTAACAAGCGAGCTGCCCTGCAGTTGCCACAAGCGGCCGCATATGTCAACGCGGTCCAGTGCTGGTTCTCGGACGGTGCCGGGGTTTCGATGTCGGGATTGGCGCCTGAATCCAAAAGGATCGATACCGAGCTTGCGTCGTCCTGCACACAAAAATGTCACGCGATACACATAAATCTTTAGGTTATATGCAGAATTTTTGAAAATAGTTTAAATTATTTTCATATTAAAAGTTCTCACAAACACGAAATCATTCTTACTGAATTGAAAAATAAATATTCTCTTCAGGCAAGATATATTGATTATTCAAACGCGCCTGATGTCATAGTCTATGTCAAACATCTTGTTTAAACAAATCTGTGTTGATTTTAGTGAAAGATTACCCGGCATATTTTACATTTTATATTTACAGTCAAGACCGTTTGCGACGACATCATTTAGAATAACATACTGATTATATTGACCAAAATCATAATAATAATAATAATAATAATAAACCATCTTTATTTCATGTAGAACACATAAATGTGTATGAAACATGTCAAAAGGTTACATTTAAAATACAATTTCTTAAAAATTACATTAAAAAAAAGCTTGAACATTTAAAAGTCTTTAATAAAATCATTCACTCTATACGGAGCCTTATCAATAAGATTTTTTTTTAATTCTTTTTTAAATTTTGGTGTCGGTAGTTCTCTTATATTTTTTGGTATATTATTATAGATTTTTGTTACCATGCTGTAGATACTTTTATTTATGAAGGTTTTTTTTGAGAATGGTTGCTGAGTATTTCGATATTGTCTTGTATTATAGCTGTGCGTATTTTCAATAAAAATGAATAGTTCTGGATGGGTTTTAACTAGTAAGGCGGATTCCAATATGTAGATAGCGGCTAGCGTTAAGATACCATGACTTCTGAAATATTCTACACACGAGTCTCTTTTTTTCAAATTAAGGTCCCGGCTGAATGCTATGTGACAACCTTATGAAAAACACTGGTTTTTACGACATTGCTTATTACGACATACCGCATTAAGTGACTACATTTAATGTAATATCTTCATATCTTCGGAGAATTATATCTGTTAGAACGACCAGCTGTATTGTAAACAAAATTCGTACGAACAAAAGTGTTCCAAACACACTCAAATTACAGATTTTATGAATACAGAAAAGTGATAATGTGAATATTGTTCCTATTAATTTCTATGGATTTATATGTACCTAAGCATTCAATAATACTACATACTTAATAAAAAATTACTTTGTACCTCGAAAACATCACCGGTTGTTACGAATGTCGTTTTTTTTACGACCAAATATGAGTAGACCCTTCTATGTCGTTAACAGATTTTGACTGTACTTTAAATCAATTATTTTCATATTAAAAGTTATCACACACACGAAATCATTCATGAAATCATTCTTATTGAATTGAAAAATAAACATTCTCTTCGGGCAAGATATTTTGGTTATTCAAACGTGCCTGACGTCATAGTCTATGCCAAACATCTAGTTTAAACAAATTTGTATTGATTTTGGTCAACGAATACCCAGCATATTTTACATTTTATATTTATTTATTTATCGAAAACATCACCGGTTGTTACAATCAAATATGAGTAGACCCGTCGATGTCGTTATAACAGATTTCGACTGTAAATAAATAAATTCAATTCAAAAAGTTTAAAACGGATCCTACCTGCAAGGCGGCCAACATCAAGGCAGTGAGTCCCTGGGGTCCGACAGTATCGAGTCTGGTCGTGGCCGGCAACAACGGCAACGCCTGTTGAACGTTCCCGTTCAATAAGAATCTGAACGCCAGTTCGACAGTCGATCCATTCTCGTCCGGATAAAGCAGCGGTCTCGGGGGACAGTCGACGCCCGGCAACAGAAGTCGTGCCGCTTGCATGATATCGTCGCTGTCCAACAAACCGGCCTGTCTATACTCGCCGAACGCCGCCGCAACCCTCAACCACTCCACCAGAGGCGGCAAAACCACGTACGCGCGCTCGTAGCACAATTCCTGGACCGTTCCGGACGCGATCTGTTCGACGTGTTCGAGCTGCGAACACCGCATGAAGTAGAACAGCGTCTGGATCGCCGACCGACTCAGCGGCAGTCGAGGTCGGAGTCTCGCGACGAGCTCCTGCAGCTCGCCGAGACTGCCGACGCACGTCGTCAGCAGCGTCGGTTCCGACGGTCCGGAGCCGCGACCGGAGTCGCGGCCCGATCCGGATCCGAGGCTCGATGCCGACGCCCATCGAGGCATGGCGAGCACGCCGGTCGCTATGCGCCCGGCATTGAGGTGAGCGTACGGCTGAAGCAAGCCCCAGAGGTCGCCGTTGTTGGCGATGCAGTGTTCCAGGATGGAAGCGGTCAGTGTTGTCTCGTTATCGCCCGGCATGCACTGCATCAGGATCTCCTCGAGGAGGTTCTCCATTCCGGCACATAAGTATACTGCGGCATACCTAGACGATGAATTAATATTTTATTTAAATAGCTCAACCTTAGGGGCCATCCATAAATTACGTTACACGTTAACCCGTCAATTCCCATGTCCAAGTTAATAAAGATTTTTGGTTTCTTTTTAAATAAAATACTTTATATACATTTGGTTATGACAAGAAAAAATATAAATAAAAAATAAACTACCCCAATTTTCTTTTATGGGGGTGTCACCTGCAGGTCACACTGGGCGTTGTGAAATTAAGACTATGAAGCAGACACAGATTGTTTCTTATTGTTACGGTAAGAATAAAACGTTAGAATTTATAATATTTATTTATATTTAGATATATCAGTTTCTTTATAATAAAAATAGTTTATCTGAAAGAAACAAAACACTTATCTATTCTAATATCATAAAGCTGAAGAGTTTGTTTGTTTGTTTGAGCGCGGTAATCCCAGGAAATACTGGTTTGAATTGAAAAATTATTTTTTTGTTGGATAGTCCATTTATCGAGGAAGGCTATAGGCTACATAATATCAAGCTACGACCAGTAGGAACGGAGCATCAATGAAAAATGTTGCAAAAACGGGAAAAATTATTCCTTTTGAGAGCTTCCGTTGCGTCGTAAACGGTTATTATAATGTCCAGTGTCACCCGTAGGTGACACGGCATATTTCCAACGTCGTAAAAAACGTATTCAAAGTTATTTTTGCCAATAAAAAAATTTGTGCAATAGCTTATTTATTTATTTATTACACGCAATAAGAAAAAATAACAATAGTTACGGTTTAGGCATTTTTATTTCACTTTTTATCGCAACATATTACACAAACACAGACTGCTCGAATTTCGCGTAAAACATCTGATTGTATTTGACAGATTACATTTAGCTATTGTTGTCGGGAAAAAAATATTAATAGTTTTAATTGTTGACTTTGCAACAATGGTAGTGGAATTTAATAATAAAATCTCCGTGCGGTAGAAAAAAAATATTAAACTTCTGTCACCTACAAGTGACACTGGGAATTGACGGGTTAAGAGGGCTTCACCCATAGTTTACAGAAAAATCAAACGAAAATCCTAAATCTTAAAAAAAAATCTTTATTTATTACTTATCTCTTCTCGCAAAGATTTTTTAATATATATATATTACAAGATAAAAAAAAAACTTACTCGTGAATGAATTTCCCCAATCTGACGTCCGTCATCCAGCGTTGAAACCTTCCGACAGGCAGCTGAAGACCGGCTCTGAGCGACTTGCTCTGTCGCAGGACGCAGTCACCCGACACGGCGAACATCGTGGCGGCTCGCAGACACGCCTTGATGCAGGAGTCGGCCAGCGGAGGGCAGAGCACTATGCGAAACGCGGCCGCCACTTCGTGCTTGGAACAGAGGCCGACCGGCGCCGACAGACGTTGCGTCTCGCGGCCGACGCGCACGAGCGCGCGCTGCAGGAGGTAGCTCAGCCGCGGAATCACTTCGGCGCTGATGCGGGTTAGGTGTTCGCGGCATCGCCCTGATCGAAGTACGCGCTGGACGCATTGCTGAGTCCACGGCAAGTGTTGAAGTTCTACCAATCTGCATACAATTTGTTGCGTTAGTAAGGGAAATTTAAAAATACAATGTAAATAACATGTAACATCACTCGATTTAACGTCAAACTCCATGTAACGTCACTCGATTTAACGTAAAACTCCATGTAACGCCACTCGCTGTAACGTCACTCGATTTAACGTCAAAATCTCTAAAACGTCACTCGATTTAACGTCAAACTCCATGTAAAGTCACTCGATTTAACGCCAAAATCCCTAAAACGTCGAAATTATTCGACTTTGGTTGGTTTGCCTTGTTGTCCATACAATGATACACTCTATGTAGCTTCACACCCACTCTAAATAACGACCATATGTCATTATAAAGTTCTAAAAGGTTCTGAAGTTAGATGCAAATGGAGGCTTGCGCAGGTACAGTCGGTTGAAAAACTATAAACTAGCACTATATTATTATTTTTAATTCTTCTTTAATCTAAAGATCTAATTCCTTGCATAAAGTCATCCAAAAAATTATTTTTCGTGCTTGTCTATGCAAAACTGTATTAGGCATCTTGATCAATTAACAATCAAAGAAACAACTTAACAATAGCGTACTGGACTGTACTTTATAGCAGGAAAGCGACAAGTGACAAGACAACCAGCGATAACCAATCACCGATGAGCGCGCACGTTCTGTGCCGGTAACTGGGAGGTGGTGGGAGTCTTCCTTTCCCACAAAACAACCACGACGGCTTTAAAATATGCATTTGCGACGCTGTTTGTGACTAAATTCAGAACCTTTTAGAACTGTGGCGAGTATTATAATTTCGGCAACTTATAAAGCACCTACTGTTTGTAGGTACTTTCTAAGTTGCTGAAATTGATAAGAACTGCAGCTTTATTATTTATTTTACGCAATAAGCGTTGTCATTTGTGTTAATAGTAATGTTTGTTTGTAAAATGTATGCCTTATTATTAAATAATACTACAGTAGAACCTTGATAAGTTAAAATCGAAGGGAAACGTTAAAAAAATTAAGTTATCGAGTTTTTTACTTATCGAGAGTTGAAGTTAGAGAGGTTGTCAGAGTAAAATTTTAAACTTACCGAGGTTTGTGGATTTTATAGAGGATGTATTTAGTTCAATAGAGGTTACATACATTTTTTATCTATTTATTTATTTATTTAGAATCAATTATTTAAACAAAGAAATCAGTAAAACGATTTTGTGGAAGACTAAAGTGAAAATCAATTAAGTTCTTGGCAAAACCTTTTGTTTGGATACTTACTCATGATGACTCACTGATAATACTTTAACTTATGGAGGTCACCAAAATATTATTCTAAGTTATCGAGGTTGATGTTCAGAATATTTATTTAAGTTACCGAGGTTTTGTAATTTAAGTCATGAAGGTTTTATGCTTTTAAGGGAAGGGAATTCAATTTTAACTTATCGAGGTTCTATTGTATAATAATAAAACAATATTGATTTTTCTTTCTCTCCATATAACGACAACTCTCTATAACGCCAGAAAATGCGCAGTCCCTTCAGCGTCGTTATATAGAGTTTACACTATTTCTATACTAAACTTTATCATCAAATTTTACCTGTTGTGGGAGTCGACCCAAACAAATTCATCGGCACTCGTAACATTCGTGTTGACAGTTTCGAGCGACGAGTGCCGCATCAGACGTCGAGCGGCCGGTTCCGAGCCTTCGGATCCAGCGCTCGAATGCGTACTGCTGCTCGTGTGACTGCGCAAACTCAGCTGTTGGATTGCCCTTCGAATGTCGTCTAGACCTCCGCCGCCCGGCCAGGGAGCGTGCAGTTTAGCCGGCGTCGCCCTGTGTCTGGCGCGCTGGCCGTGCGCGTTCGCCCCCGAACGCCCCATGCGCGCCGATCGCTGCACAGCCCCGCGCGGAGAGCTCTGCCCCGTGTCGGACATGCTGGCATGACCCGACGACCGATTCTCGTCAGAGGAACTGTTGCATTCGCGGACACGTTGCTGAAATGTTTCACACGAATTATTGGCTGTAGCGAGGAATTAAAAAAATAATAGGAGCTCATGTTTTTAAACGTACCGATCGAAATCCACCCCTGCTGTGTATGCGAAAAACAAAACACAATAGCTTTGTAAAAAATGATTGTATAATCTTATACAGATTGTATCAAATGAAAGCTCTGTGTGTAAGACAGAGAACAATATACAAACGATAAGTAAGAGTGAGATAAATGATCGCTAATAGTTACCGTGGTTACTGTAAATAAATAATACTTGTAAATCTTTTTACCAGTTTACAAACTAAACCGTAATATTAATTCGTATTATTATTATATCTGGTACAACAGTTTGAACAATAATTTTAATAATTAATTTATTAAGTGTTCGAAAAGACCTCCACGTTCTGTCAAACAATAACCTAATCGATTATAAATACTTTTCCTCACATTGGCTAACATCTCATGGTCAACGGACTGACATGCATTAGAAATTTGTATTTTTAGTTCGTTTAAATTATTAGAAGGAGTCGGTCTGTTTTCAAAGGAAGCTACAAATAAATTTATTACGTCGGCGGTTGAATTACCACCATAAAACCATTTAATTATTTGGATTTTTTCGTGAACAGTATATATAGCCATTTTATCAATAATTTCGGTAGTGACTACAGACTGTCATTAATTGATAAAATGGCTATTTTTACTTAGAAAACAAAGACGTTTATTTAAATTTATTTTACAGTAACCACAGTAACTACTACCTATTAGCGATCATTTATCTCACTCTTGCTTATCGTTTGTGTATGGTGCTCTGTCTTACACACAGAGTGCCCTATGGACAGCTTTCATTTGATACAATCTGTATATTTAAACGAGCAATTATAGAGATGTCGGAACGCTTTGAATTTAAGCCAAAAATAGAGCTTCGGCTATCAACTGATTGTAGACTTATTTGTCAACATTCTGCAAAAATTCTTTCTCTATAAGGAAGATAAAGGACAAATCTAGGTTTCTAATGAACTACTTTTGTAATTTATGTACGATTTACTCGAAAAAAATTGGCATTAATTGTGCTAAAAAAACACACGTTTTCAATGTCACACTATGACCTTATTCGTACTTATTTCACAAAACTGTTCCATCACAAACCTAAAGTGACTCTTCCTTTTTCGGAAAAGTTTTTTAAATCTTCAAAACATTTCCAAAAATTAGAGTAATCAATTGACAGCGGCACCCTTGCAAAAAAATTTTTTAGCCTCGTAGTTGGCACCAGCCAAAAATTGAAACGTGCGGATGATTTGAGCGAGACAGAGCTAATGAAGGTCACACCCACAATATGTCTTTTGCCTACCTCGCCCCTTACCTCTGGATCCCTGCACAAACTAAATTCAGAGCGTTCCGACAGCCTTAAGTGGTAGTTTCTATGTGAGAAATATAAAAAACACAATTTTTTCCCTTATTTTTAAGGAATTTAATTAATATTCAATAAGTAAAACGTAATTAAATCACTTTCAAGTCACGTGACAACGAACATCAATCAGAGTCACTGGCTCAACATCATTAGACGCTGTCATAGAGAAGGACGCTTTTCACTCTGTCAAAAAGCTTCATTGTTTAGTTAATATTTAGAGGGAGTAATTTATTCGAAAATTTCTATGACAACAATTACGAAAAAACCTTATCACCTCATCAGTTTAGCAGCGTTTATGAGCCTACAGACCTGTGAAAAATACTTTTTAAACGCATTTAAATACAAATACAAATACTTTGGAGTAGTAGAGTAGTGGTGACAGCACTAGACTCGCATTTGGGAGGTTTGGGTTCGAATTCTGGCGGGGGCAGATGTGGCTGGGACTTTTTCTTTCTGCCTCTCGCCGAGAAACGGTAATTCCTGTACCGGCCGTCTTGATTGAGGTTTTCCATGGTTTCCCTCAATTAATTCCAGATAAATATCCAGATGGTTCCTTATTTGAGGCCATGGCCGATTACCTATCAAACTCCTAGTTCAAAAATTACCTACCTTATCCTAATTTTCTATAATTCCTTCATTCGCCCATTGCTATTAGTTAGGTTGAAGTTTTAGAAATGTAGAAAATAACGGGAAGTGGTAAAATGGAAAAAAGTAATGGTGCGATGGCGTCTGTTATGACATAAAGTCGAGAAACGGACGTTAAACGCATTATTATTATTATTATTACAAATACTTTGGAGTATTTGAAATACAAATACTTTTGGGTCATGCTTACGAAAATATTTGTGAGCAATAATTATTTATTATATAGGCGAATGCGAAAGCTCAACTAATTAAAAACGTATTGGCAAGTAATATACTTGTAAAAAATACTTTCTTTTAAGTATTTAAATACAAATACTCGCTTGGCTAATTGAAAAATTACTAGCGGTACCCGTGCGAATATTCGCACTAAAATTCGTTTCTAATTTCTCACACTCTTTATAACTTTCCTCTTTTTGTTGTATTACATTAAGAAGCTCAGTGACAATTCAAGAAAATATTTTTCTAAAAATGTTATATAGAGGCGCAAGTATCGAAAACGTTGAGCTGAAGCGCCGCCATACGAAAAGTATTTATACGTGAATTTTGATTAAAAATTCAACAAAAAAAATTTACCGACCGTCAATCATGTTGACGTTGTTTCAAAGTTTGAACCGTCAGATGGCAGCATTGCTGCATATAGTGAATAAATGTATAATTGTTATAATTAACTATTTTGCAAAAACAAAAGCAATAATAGATTTTTTAGTTGTTGATGTCGGTAGAGCAAGCAATTATCTATAAAATGATATAAATTTTATGGGGAGCAATTGTGTGATTTTTTCGAAAAAGGGAGGCAAACATCTTAACTTTAGCGTATTAATATATATGATTCTTAAGCAAGTATATACTTGTAAAAAATACTTGATTTTAAATACAAATACTTAACTGATAACACAAGTCTGAAAAAAAAATAATTGAGAGCTATTTTGGTTTTTTTGCGTAATTCTTAAGATTTTGGGTGTGCTGAATCCGAAAATGACTTTCATTTTGTCGTAGAACGTCACGTTTTCTGACAATATGTATTTATATATACTGTTGACTTGAATTATTCATTAATTAATCATTCATAGCTACAAAAAAATTATGTTAAGTATTTGAAAAAGTATTTGCAAAATCAAATAACATACCAAAAAATTTGTATTTGAAATACAAATATAGGTAAATACTTTTATTGAAAAATATTTAAAATACAAATACTTTAAAAGTATTTGTATTTGCGTATTTTGAAATACTTTTACTCAAATACTTCACAAGTCACGTGAAAGTTTTGATGTTTTGCAGCGAAATTTGAAACGGAATTTAAAACGATTTTTAAAGCGTGAGTCGCATTTAAAAAAATTTAATAAATATTTGTGGTTATATTAGGTATATTCTGAAGAAAATGGCGTCGAAATTTTTCAAATCGGTTTACAAACGACCGAGCTATCGCGGAACATACAAAAAAAAATTATAAAAAAACGCGTCGAATTGCAAAACCCCTTTTTATGAAGTCGTTTAAAAATACGCGAGTAAAATCAGTTGAAAATAGCTGGAGTTGAAAACACATGAGTCCAACTATACTTGTTTTTACA
Organism: Venustoraphidia nigricollis; assembly: GCA_034508555.1. NCBI lineage: Eukaryota > Metazoa > Arthropoda > Insecta > Raphidioptera > Raphidiidae > Venustoraphidia > Venustoraphidia nigricollis. The sequence goes on from JAVRKA010000016.1 coordinate 5,659,988, forward strand.
AACCTGCAATCTAAGTTCCTGGACGCTCAGATGGTGATGTGGTCTGGGCCCGGCAATCCTATCCGTCATAACGGACGTCGGGATCCGATTGATCATCGTACCGGTTTCATTAGTTCTTACCGCCATCATTTTGCTCGGCGCCAAATCTCTTTCCGGCTCCATATTGCCGCCGCCATTATTATTGTTGTGCGAACCATCTTGGGGCGTGCCGCAATCTTGCGACGCCACCAACGGACTCGCGTTTCGTTTGTCGGCAGCCGAAATCGCGACGCTCTGTCGATCGTGCGCGTGCTGCTGTTGTCTGGGCGTCAGGTCGATTGAATCGCCGCACAGCTGGAAGTGGGACTGCGTTAGATTCGCCGGCGTGTGGACGCGGCCGGCGATATGCGCCGACGGACAAGAAAGTTGCTTGCCGTAATTCGCCGTCAACGGACTGTTGTCCGAGACTCCGTTGTTGTGGAGGGGGAGGTCGCTGCGGGGCGTGCCCGAAGGCCTGAAACAAAAAAAACATTTTTTTTATTTTCTAATTTACCCCCCAAAAATGCTCCCATGTTCAAAATGTATTTATTTACAATAGAAAACAGTATCACCGGTAATTGGAATAATGAAAATAAATCAATTTAAACACTCATTGATTGCAACGTTTCGTCTTTTCTTTAATTAAGACTTTTTCAAGCTCTAAAAAAATTTTTTACAAAAATTTGTAAAAAATTTTTTTAGAGCTTGAAAAAGTCTTAATTAAAGAAATGACGAAACGTTGCAATCAATGAGTGTTTAAATTGATTTAATTACCCGTGACACTGTTTTCTATTATAACATATATCTGGAATTGAATTTTAAAGATGTATTTTTTTACGTTACACGTCCGTCTTTGAGTCACAGACTTACATAAATGTACCAAATTTCAATTCAATCGGTCCAGTAGGAGATACGGGGGCCTTGGAAAATTTTCATCTATTTTCTTAAATAACTTTAAAACTATTTATTTTAAAATTATAAAAAATACATATTTGAGACGCTTACTACAAGCCCTTTCATTTGATATGTCACACGGTACAGTTTGCAAAACTTGTTTTTTTATTTCCTGATTTGCCCCCCATGGTCAAAATTCATTTATTTACGTTACGCGTCCGTCTTTGGGTCACCTACTTACACATGTGAACCAAATTTCAACTCAATCGGTTCAGAAGTTTCGGAGCAAATTGGCTGCACTGAGGGATTCTATAAGGGTTCTGTTTTTTTCCTTTTAAGGTACGAAACCCTAAAAAGAAATGGTTTAAAAGGAAATCGGATCGGTTCAGATCTACTTGTACTGTAGTAAGGGTAGGATTTACCCTAAGTGCCACCCTGGTGCGCCGTGAAAAATGCCGCCCCATTACTTAAAGCGGTATACAATTTTCAAATATATAATATTCATTTATAGTCGAAAATCTTTTTATTATACACTATCTTACGGAAGAAAGATTGCAGATTATAGACGCTCAACAACTGAAGTCATCAGCGTCTATAACTATCTCACATGCATGTAAAATGCATTGACTCACGTTTTGGAAATCTCTAATCGGTATGAAAAATCTTATTCAATCTTTGATGCTTGATGCTTATAAAATAAATTGGAAATATTATGTACCGTTCTTCCTATATGACTTTGAGCCAAGTTTTTTCTAAACGATTTAAAATCAGAAAAAACGAGACAATTAACATATTATAATACAAATTTTTGTACAGACAAATGAAATTTGAAAAAAAAATATTTTGTAATAATTATAAGTATTTTATAGGAATAAGGATCAATAAATTTTAAGATAAATTATTTTTCACAACGTTTCGTATATAGTTAATACTTCATCAGGTGATCTAAATTAAATATCTTAACAATTAGATTGAATTTAGTTATCTTGTTATATTATTTTGAAGGTATCATAACAAATCAAATTATTTAGTAATTAAATATACCACAAATTATGCAATTTTTACTTTGCATAACCGAGCTGGGTAGCGTAGTGATGACAGCACTAGACTCGCATTCGGGAGGTACCGGGTTCGAATCCTGGCGGGGGCAGATGTGGCTGGGACTTTTTCCTACTGCCTCTCGCCGAGAAACGGTAATTCCTGTACCGGCCATCTTGACTGAGGTTTCCCTCAATTAATTCCAGATAAATATCGAAATGGTTCCTTATTTGAGGTCATGGCCGATTACCTATCAAACTCCTAGTTCAAAAATTACCTACCCTATCCTAACTTCCTATAATTCCTTCATTCGCCCATTGCTATTACATAAGTTGAAGTTGTAAAAAATGTAGAAAATAACGGGAAGTGGTAGATGAAAAAATAGTAATGGTGCGAATGACGTCTGTTATGACATAAAGTCGAAAAACGGACGTTAAACGCACTATTATTGTTATATTAGTATATTTTTACTTTGCATAATTTATAGTATATTTAATTACTAAATAATTTGATTTGTTATGAATTATGATAACTTCAAAATAATATAACAAGATAACTAAATTCAGTCTAATTGTTAAGATATTTAATTTAGATCACCTGATGAAGTATTAATTAAATACGAAACGTTGTGAAAAATAATTTATCTTAAAATTCATTGATCCTTATTTCTCTAAAATACTTATAATTATTATTATCAAAAGGATCTGATATATACATTTATTCAAAATATTGACTAAGTCCAATTTTTCAGTATTGAATATACGTTTGTAAAAAAAAAGCTGCAAAATGTTGATTTGGTTTTTTTGGTAATTCGAAATTTCGTGACGTGCTATAAAAAAATATTGACGAATATCACGTTTTTTGATTCAATATTTAGGACAAAAATATAAGTTTATTGATATTTTTTAGCAATAAACCACATTTTATGAAGCTTAATGCGTAATCACAGCTAATAAAAATAATAATAAAAAAACTCAGGTCGCAGTGCTAAAACCCTGCCGACAATATAGTGTATTTGCTTATACAGGTAGTGTGGCTTTATTATGCGAACTAAAGTTGGTTTTTGGGCAAAATAAAAAATTTTACTCCTTAATACACCCCTTAAAATAACATTTTTTTTCTTAATTGCAATATTATTATCAATCGAACCTCTATACCAAATTATATACAACTTTTAGTAAATAATTCACTATCTGCAAACTAGTGTTTTCATAAAATTTGTAAGTCCGGTCCTGTCGGGCCGATTTTATTAAAATTTTAGGGACACTTTTTAATTACTACCAGAGGGTTAAGTTTCAATTTTGAATTGTTTCGGAGAATTTTTTCGGTATTTTGGGGTCCAAAAACTTTTTTCAACTCCTAAAAACTACCCTTAAAATGGTCCGATTGGGCCCATTTTAAATAGGGTTCTTGCGGTGGTGGATTCCAACATGTGGGCAAAATTTCATTAAAATAAATTAAAGTGTTTAGGAGGTTATGACCCCTAGGTCCCGCCATCCGACCGATGCCAATAGTGTATGTTGCCATATGGCAAATACACTAATGAATTTTGCGATCAAAGTTCGAGATTTCCCGAGAGCATATTTTACGATCTGAGAGATCAGTAAGTGGAAACTTCCTAATTGCAAAATTACGTCAACAATACCAATTAAGACATTATTAGTTATGAATGAATTATCATAAATTGGGAAACGGCGGCTAATTATAACAATTTCACCTTTCCAATATTACAAAAATCTAATAAATTAGCGGAATAATAAATAATTAATTGGATGATATAAAAACCGACAATAAGAAATGATAATATAAAAGAAGGTCGAAAACAAAAAGGAAGTCTCGATCGTTAAGCAAAGGAAATGTTCAACAAACAAAAGTAAAAAAAGTAGAAAGTGCTTTAAACAAAATTTAAAATTCATTTTAATGAATAAACACAGTGAGCTGTGGAATTTTCACACGAACGAACACTTTTTATTACATCACACGCAATCTCAATTTCTGGACTAAAAAACCCGCTCGTTTCTACTGAATCAGTTTTCAATTTCATTCATAAATACGCGTAATTATTCTGTCATTACAGTTTCCTGATTCCAACCACGAAGATATATCTTGGTGATTCTAGCGTTACTGGGTTACAGAAAACATTATCAAACAAGTGCGAGTCAAATTCGCGAGAAGAGGGTTCCGTACTATTCCATTTTCCGTGAGTACTTTAAGATTTTCGTTTGGGTTTTCCTGTAAACTATGGGTGACACCCGACGTGTCCTATTTTTTTCAAAATCTTAGGCCCAGTAGTTTCGGAGATAGGGGGGGGGGGGGTCAATTGTTCATCTATTTTCTTAAATAACTTTAAAACTATTTAATAATATTGACTCTACCAACAGTAATATACTATTAAATAAAACGAAACTACTTGCGTTTACTGTTCAAAATATTTTTTTATTTATAAAACGTTTCTACCAAATGTTTGGTCCTTTTCAATTTATCAAAATATTTTGATAAATTGAAAAGGACCAAAAATTTGGTAGAAACGTTTTATAAATAAAAAAATATTTTGAACAGTAAACGCAAGTAGTTTCGTTTTATTTAATATTTAAAACTATTTATTTTAAAATTATAAAAAAAATATATTTGAGACCCTTGCTACAAGCCCTTTCATTTGATATGCCACCCGGCACAGTTTGCAAAACTTTTTTTTTAATTTCCTAATTTGCCCCTCAAAAAAGAACCCTATGTTCAAAATTCATTTATTTACGTTACACATCCGTCTTTGGATCACCGACTTACATATGTGTACCAAATTTCAACTCAATCGGTCCAGTAGTTCGGAACAAATTGGTTGTTACAGTAGGACGGACAGACACACGAGTGACCCTATAAGGATTTCGTTAAAAATTAGAGTTTAAAAAAACTAAAACAACACGCTTTTTTGAACTAAAAAATGCAAAATAATTTGACAACAAAATCAGCCTTACTGTAAAAAGTGTCGAGTGCTATCTACTTAAATTTCCATAATAGCTCTACGTTTACAATTAGCTAGTACCTAAATGAAAAATTTATTACCGATATTAAGCACTCCATGCTTTTCACAGTAAAGCTAATTTTTTGTCAAATTATTTTGCACTTTTTAATTCGTAAAAGCGTGTCGTTTTATAGGACTAAAAAACAATATTGTGTTTGATTATGAGGTAGGCAACTCAACGTACGTCACTATACAGCGTGTTAGTTTTGATTGCTGTAATTTTTTAAGTTTTTTTTATCCTGAAGGTCCTGGTTAGGATAATGGGGCAAACTTATTAAATTATTGTATTGTCATCGGTCCTTGATAAGTGTGCAAAGTTTCAGTTTAATCTGACGTTTTGAAATGGATGAATTTCGCGTTCAAAGATTTTATTACAAACAAACAGTTGAAGCTAATAAAAGCGTGTTAAAAATCTGCTTTGACAATGACCTTAGATTGTCATCACACATATTTTCCCATAATAGTAGAGAGCTAGTGACGATTTACCTCATAGTATTTCCTCAAAACTATCCTAAATATAAAAACCGCAATCTGGCAGCTAAAACCAGGGACAATGGGTGGGTGGACGCGGTCAAAGATGTCAAACTGGAGGTGTCTATATATTTCTTCATGTTTTAAATTTTCTGAGTGGCAAATTCAGGTGACCTTGAGCGCAAAAACTATTCCCTTCTCGTTCTGCCGCCATCAGAGCCGCCTTTAACATATTGGAGGCCCTAGTCAATTTAAAATAACGGAGTCCCTATGTTTATTACGGAAGACTATTTTTTTTTTTAAAGATTAATTACTAAGCAAATCAATAATTAACAAATACATTATTTAAAAAAATACCGATATATGATATTTGTCGGCAGTATCAGTTATAGAATGTTGACTAGAGGGCCCCATCGATCGCGGGGCCCTAGGCATGTGCCCAGTGGAAAAGATGGCCCTGTCCGCCATTCCCTAGCTTGCCGTGCATTCTTTCCAAAAATCGGGACTTCTTTAAAACGCCGCGAGATAAATTGTTAAAAATCGGGACTGTCCCGCCAAAAGCGGGACATCTGGTCACCTTAACACAGTCCATACATGCATATAAAATGGCTATTTTATAGGGGGTGATGCAAAAGTAACATTACCGTTGTCTCCATTCCTGCACAAAGCTCCAATCGGATTCGTAGTTCACTGCGGGTGCCAAATCCTCGGTGGTGACATTATCAATATCGTTGAACTGAATACTAGCCAATTCCTCGATGATTCTACATGCGTTTTTAAAGCTATCACTGTAAACGACCTTGAGAACGTTATCGCCTTCGTTTGTTTTCGATGATACCAAAACCGTCGCCGAATCGACAACCTCCGACGGTTCGGAATTATCTATTTTGTTTTCGTCCAATTCTACGCTCGAAATTGCAGGATTAGTGTTGAGTTCGATGGTATAAAAATCCTCCCTCTGGTTTTCAACCGAATCGAACAGCCCGACGTTCAGAAGATTCGAGCCTCCGCTAGCCGGCGATGTTCCATTGTTTATTTTCGAGTCGAGATTATTCCCGTTTGCGTATTTCGGATTAGTAACCACGATCGTTCCGTCGGATTTAATCGGTTTCGTATTTTCGTCCGTCGAATCTCCGACATAAATAACGGACTTGTGAATATTATTATTACGAATCAAGCAATCGTTTTTTATATCCATCGTTGCGTCGTTGTTTTTCAACAACCGTTTACTCTTCATCTCATTAAAACACGCTGCAAGATTAACCTGACTTCCTGTTACGGGAACACGCTTCAATTTGTCGCCTGAGGATTTATCAATCTTGTAAGTACTCAAATTTTCATGACTCGAATACAGTTTCTTAACCGATTTGATCGATTCGTAAATATTCGATTCGTACGAATCGTCATACCTGATGTTTCTCAGATTTTCTTTTGACGGCACCGAATACAATTCGGGAGCATTTCGGGTGCTGATCGAAATTTTTTTTCTGTCGGACGAAGATCGTTGAAGCAACGGCGCCTCGTTACAATTTTCGAAAGATGGCGTCCGTTGTCGGAAAGCGGCTGTGCGTTTTAGAATAAAATTCGTCGCTATCGATTTCTTATTCGACGGCTTGAAACCGCGCAATTCTTTACATAAAATACAGGTACAATCCTTTTTGCAATGCATTTTTTACGCTCTGTTCACATCCTTGGATTTTTCAAAAGAACGACAAACGAATTCAATCCAACCGAACAATTGACTGCGAATAATGCACTGCAACTTTCCATTTTTTTCGAGTATAAAATAAATCTTTTGTTACGCGAATTAAATTTTCCAGTTATTAAACATTACAAAGATTTATTGTTAATAACTGCATGCATAACATACCGAAAATAAAATTCAATTATTTGTGCTTCAGCGATTTAATCACAAAACAACAATTTCACCGCACTGCCTCAAAGAAAACAAACGTATTGTTATTGTTTTCTTACAAACGCATGTAACCGCACAACAAAAATCAACTGTTAAATAACTACGAATCAACCGTCAAACAACTGCGAATCAACTGTCAAACAATTACAAATCAACCGTCAAACAACTATGAATCACCAAACAATTGCGAATTAACCGTCAAACAACTGCGAACCAACCGTCAAACAATTGCAAATCAACTTCAAATAATTACGAATCAATCGTCAAACAACTACGAATCAACCGTCACACAAATACGAGTTAACTGTGAAACGATTACGTATCAACTGTCAGACGATTACGAATCAACCGTCAACCAAATACAAATCAACTTAAAAAAATTAAATATAAACGAACTTCATACAATTCAGAATCAATCCTAAAACAAGTACGTTCAACTGTCAAACAATTACGAATCGACTGTCCAACAAACTATCAAACCAATCAAAAATCAACCGCCAAACATGTAACAATTAGAATTCAATTTTCAGCACACAATTGAACGGCGATTTTATGTAGTTTCATTTGTTTTTCAATAAATCATTGCAACGTGTAAGTTGTTTAAAAAAAAACTTATGCGCGTAAAAAACCAATCTATAAGAGTTCAATAAAAATTTTGACGATTCGGGCGGAGCGCCTCGTTTGATCTAATCAGACGGTAAACTGTCCAGAATGGATGCAGGCGAAACACCTACTGCTGTCACGGCTCACCTGAGATCGCATGAGGGAACCACGGCGTGGGGAATCTGCATGCATGCGTATATGCCACATGTGAATGGACGCAGGGCCGGCTCTGACCAGCGTTGCCAGACGTCCCGATTTTGGCGGGACGTCCCGATTTTTAAATCAAAATTAAATGTCCCGCGCGGGACAGGCTCAGTCCCGCTTTTCAGGGATAACTCAACGGTGTGTAAATAATTATTCTCTTATTGTAAGTTGCAATTTGTAACACTCACTCCTCAGATTATTGTTTGAAACGCCATATTTTTCTAATGAATAAAACTTTTTTGATTTTGATTTCTGTTTTTTTTTATTTTTTTTTTATTCTGACGACGAATAAGACTCAACTATTTAACGATAGGGTAAATCTGATTTAAAATATCATATTTTTATTAAAATACATTTTCTATGGCTATTTTTGTTATCTATTGTCACGTAAACGTAATTTGAACTCAAATAAAAAGATAAATATTTAAAAACTTCTGATTATATACGTTTTTTTACTATGTCCCGCTTTCGACGAAATAGTCCCGCTTTTTTCACTCAAAAAGTTCCAAAATCCCGACTTGGCAAAAAAAAAGTCTGGTAACACTGGCTCTGACAGTTCTCACAATCTATACATATAAATTAAATCGACAATAGGGTATATGCACAATTTTTGTAAAGAGTTTAAATCAATTATTTTCATATTAAAAGTTATCACAGACACGAAATCATTAATGCAATCATTCTTATTGAATTGAAAAATAAATACAGTCCAATCTCGGTAACATGAACACAAAAAATCCTGAGGATTTCATAATAGCGGTGTGTTTATATTATCGAGGTTCGCAAGAAACTTGTACATTAGGATGGTCCTTAACAGGGATATTGTCGAATTTCTAATACGTATATAAATAGAATCGACAATAGGGTATATGCATAATTTTTAAAAATAGTTTAAATCAATTATTTTCATATTAAAAGTTATCACAGACACGAAATCATTCATAAAGTCATTCTTATTGAATTGAAAAATAAATACAGTACAATCTCGGTAACATGAACACAAAAAATCCTGAGGATTTCATAATAGCGGTGTGTTTATATTATCGAGGTTCGCAAGAAACTTGTACATTAGGATGGTCCTTAACAGGAGGATTGTCGAATTTCTATGCTCCCAGAGGGTCAAACGTTTCCGAATTGATAAAAAGAAATTCTCTAAAAATTTAGCTCTTAATATTAACTCTAAGATAGTCCTCATTCCAACCAAAGTTTCTTGTGGAAAATAACTCCTTTTGTTCTTTCAGATTTTAAAACTTGGGGACAAATGAATCTACAAAAATGAGACATACATATTTTTGTAGAGAATTTAACGCTTTACAAAAAAGCTATCTTGTGATTTTTCGCTAAGTTTACTGTTTCAAAAGTTTTCCGAGGATAAAATTTAAACTTTTTTTTGTAGAGTGTCAAATTCTCTACAAAAATTATGTTCATATTACTGAGTCGTTTGTAATGTTCGTGGGTATATTTACTGGGGACTGAAGATCCGTGAGAGCCGACTCACTTTTTTTTGAGCCGACGGATCAACGGATCCGCATAACTCAATGAAACACTTAACACACAGAAGCACATTTTACACTTACGTATCAGTTCTCGCTTTGATGCATCTGTCAGCTCAAATGACTCATGCATCACATGTTTGGCTATGCATTCTTGATTCTATACAGGTCGTGATATGATTGACTGAACTAGGTAACTCAGTGGCAGACTGCAGTAACATATTCAGAACTCGGCTCTTTTTGAACCGGTTCAATGAGCCGGCTCATATACGGGATCCAGATCACTAAAAAGACCCGTTTTTCCCATCTGTAATCGGGACAGATGAAACTAAATAAAAGTTTGTAAAATCAAGCCGGCTCTGCAGTACGTTCGTATATTAAGAGACAGTGGAAATTATGATAATAGGCATTATCCGATAGCGTATTATATGAGATTCGCGCACGGTGCCTATTGCCCGTCTAGCAGCGCATAATTACGATATTAATAATGCATCATGCCTGCTGCCGTGCTCAACCATGCGTTGTGCCACTTCCCATCATTGTTGTTGTTGCGCTGGTGCTGCTGGTTGCTGCTGCTGTTTTCATGTTTTCTTCATCGGACAGGCCTCTGGAAGCCAGTTTCGCAACCCAAACACCCCCGCATGCAGTGGCGGATTTAAACATGTTTGTGACGAGGAAGGTTCCTCATTTGACATGCTTTGTTTTTTGTGAAGAAGTCATTTAATGTCGTTTGCCTTTTTCTGTTTCGTTCAGCAAGCTGTGTCGATAGCAAGATATTGCATCAATGACACTTCGTCTTGCCTTTGAACTTTTATCAACATTTGAATCATTTTGTATACATTGATCCATAATTTACGTTATAGAGGCTAAACATTTTTTTTAGAAACCGCGTAATACTGAAAAAGCCAGTTTCGCAACCTAAACACTTCCGCATGCAATGTCCGATTTAAACATTTAAACATGTTTGTGATGAGGAAGGTTCCTCCTCATTTGACATATTTTGGTTTTTGTGAAGAAGTCGTCGAATGTCGTTTGGCTTTTTCTGTTTCGTTCAGCAAGCTGTTGTCGATAGCAAGATATTGCATCAATGACACTTCGTCTTGCCTTTGACCTTCTATCAACATTTGAATCATTTTGTATAAACTGATACATAATTTACGTTATAGAGGCTAAGCTTTTTTTTTTAGAAACCGCGTAATACTGAAACTGCATTAAACGGAGCAGCGCTAAGCGAGGCCTTACTGTATATGCCAACATCCATTTATATTATATACTTTCGAAGGAGTTGATTGATTTTAACGAAATTTAGCCCATGACCGCACGAAGCCTATTTAAAATGGACCGTTTTAAGGGGTGTATTAAGGGACTGAAAATTGTTTTGGGGTCCAAAAACACCGAAAAAATTCTCGGAATGTTTCAAAATTGAAATTTAACCCTTCAGTACCAATTAAAAAGTGCGTCTAAAATTAAAAAAAAATCGGTTCAACAAGATTTTTTTATTTTGTTCAAAAACAAACTTAAGTTCACATAATAAAGCCACACTGGTGGTATTAGCAAATACAATTGTCGGCAGGGTTTTGGCACTCCGACCCGACTTTTTTTAAATCAACCATCGAAGACCAAATACCAAAAATCGAGCAAATTAAACCGCTAAAATTTCGAATTCGATTTTTCTCGCCATTACAAGACTTTCTTAGCTCATATATGGTCGCTCGAAAGTGACAAACAAAACGAAAAAGCAAAAACAAAAACCAGTTACATTTTCGCGAAAACAAAACACGACTCGGGGAATAGATATAATGATAACAATTTGAAGAAAGTCATGAATGCAACAATTATAACTGTGATAACAAAAAGAAACAAGTTCACACAGTCGCTGTGAACATTGTTTAGAGAAATGACATATCTGCGTCCGCAAAACAAAACAGCATACGTAAAACGAGGTATTTTTAACATGCTTTTATTAGCTTCACCTCTATGTTTGTAAAGGAATCTTTGAACGTGAAATTCACCCACTTCAAAACGTCAGATTATACTGAAACTTATCAAAGACCGATGACAATGAAATTGGTGTTCCTCAATGATCAGTTCTAGGACCAACTCTTTTTAACACGCTTTTATTAGCTTCACCAGTACGTTTGTTTGTTTGTTAAGGGATTTTTGAACGTGAAATTCACCCACTTCAAAACGTCAGATTAAACTGAAACTTTGCACACTTATCAAGGAGCGATGACAATGAAATTGGTGTTCCTCAATGATCAGTTCGAGGACCAACTCTTTTTAACACGCTTTTATTAGTTTCACCAGTACATTTGTTTGCTGAGGGATTTTTGAACGTGAAATTCACTCGCTTCAAAACGTCAGATTAAACTGAAACTTTGCACACTTATTAAGCGCCGATGACAATACAATAATTTAATAAGTTTGTCCCTATTATCTCGACCAGGACCTTCATAGTGAAATACAATGTTGTTTTTAGTCTTATAATTAAAATTAGAGTTTAAAAAACGAAAACAACACGCTTTTATGAACTAAAAAATGCAAAATAATTTGACAGCAAAAATTAGCTATACTGTAAAAAGAGCGGGGTGCTATCTACTTAAATTTTCATAGTAGCTTTACGTTTACAATTAGCTAGTAAATGAAAAATGTATTACCGATATTAAGCACTCCACGCTTTTTACAGTAAAGCTAAGTTTTGTTGTCAAATTATTTTGCATTTTTTTGTTCATAGACGCGTGTTATTTTAGTTTTGCAAACTCTAATTTCATCTTTGACGAAAATGTCAATATCAAGTATCGCGATCACGCCGAAGAAGTATAACTTCTGCCGCGCGTACATAAGGTACACGCACCATTTTTTCTTTAATTTTTGATCGAAATATTGTTTTGGACATTTTCGACGTTTCGATTTAATGTTTTGACTCTCGATCTACTATTTCTGTGCCGATAGCGAATTTTTTGTCAGTACTACAATGCTAGCTATATTTTTTTTGAAAATTTCGCAAAACACAAGAAACATTTCCATTAAGGCTGTGCGCATTTTTAAATCGAATAAAATTCTTGCAATTTTGGCATAGTCAAGCGCAGAGCTGAGCAAAGCACCAAACCTAACTGCTTGAAGCATCGAGCACTTACTACTACAGCCATTTTGTCTTGCGACCACAGATTGGTGTAATATCGCTCTGATGAGCACATTATAATTAATTACAAAGTATAATTAACCCTTGATTGGACTGTACCGTTGTGAACAAGGTCGAGCCATTTCAACAATAACATTATCTTCCTATTTAATTATAATAATGTTGCCATTATATTTTGTTATTAAATTAAAATGAAGAAAAAGATCAAAGAAAGCATTCGTATATTTTATTATTCTCACACTTTCTACATGGGAGACAAGTGAAGATGGGCATTATCATATTTTAAAACAATTGAACAAATGACTTTCTCCATTGCAACTAATTGCCGATACATATACGCGATCGGTGCTGAGTTTGTCGGAACAGTTTCATCGATAGGCGCTCGTCGTCGAGGACCGAGGTAAGAAATTAGTTTTTTAAGTTATTCTTGTTTTGGCACGTTGAGGGTAAAATTTTAGCAGGCAACGAAGTGCGCGCGCACAGTTAACGAACATTCGACAGTATGAATTTGACCACGAACAGCTAACGAAAATTCGACGGTATGAATTTAGCCGCGAACAGTCAATGAAAATTCAACAGTATGAAGTTGGCCGCGAACAGCTAACGAAAATTCGACAACATGAAGTTGGCCGTGAACAGCTAACGAAAATTCGACGGTATGAATTTAGCCGCGAACAGTCAATGAAAATTCAACAGTATGAAGTTGGCCGCGAACAGCTAACGAAAATTCGACAACATGAATTTAGCCGCGAATAGTCAATGAAAATTCAACAGTATGAAGTTGGTCGCGAACAGCTAACGAAAATTCGACAACATGAATTTAGCCGCGAACAGTCAATGAAAATTCAACAGTATGAAGTTGGCCGCGAACAACTAACGAAAATTCGACAATATGAATTTAGCCGCGAATAGTCAATGAAAATTCAACAGTATGAAGTTGGCCGCGAACAGCTAACGAAAATTCGACAACATGAATTTAGCCGCGAACAGTCAATGAAAATTCAACAGTATGAAGTTGACCGCGAACAACTAACGAAATTTCGACAACATGAATTTAGCCGCGAACAGTCAATGAAAATTCAACAGTATGAAGTTGGCCGCGAACAGCTAACGAAAATTTGACGGTATGAATTTAGCCGCGAACAGTCAATGAAAATTCAACAGTATGAAGTTGGTCGCGAACAACTAACGAAATTTCGACAACATGAATTTAGCCGCGAACAGTCAATGAAAATTCAACAGTATGAAGTTGGCCGCGAACAGCTAACGAAAATTCGACAACATGAATTTAGCCGCGAACAGTCAATGAAAATTCAACAGTATGAAGTTAGTCGCCAACAGCTAACGAAAATTTGACGGTATGAATTTAGCCGCGAACAGTCAATGAAAATTCAACAGTATGAAGTTGGTCGCGAACAACTAACGAAATTTCGACAACATGAATTTAGCCGCGAACAGTCAATGAAAATTCAACAGTATGAAGTTGGCCGCGAACAGCTAACGAAAATTCGACAACATGAATTTAGCCGCGAACAGTCAATGAAAATTCAACAGTATGAAGTTAGTCGCGAACAGCTAACGAAAATTTGACGGTATGAATTTAGCCGCGAACAGTCAATGAAAATTCAACAGTATGAAGTTGGTCGCGAACAACTAACGAAATTTCGACAACATGAATTTAGCCGCGAACAGTCAATGAAAATTCAACAGTATGAAGTTGGCCGCGAACAGCTAACGAAAATTCGACAACATGAATTTAGCCGCGAACAGTCAATGAAAATTCAACAGTATGAAGTTAGTCGCGAACAGCTAACGAAAATTTGACGGTATGAATTTAGCCGCGAACAGTCAATGAAAATTCAACAGTATGAAGTTGGTCGCGAACAACTAACGAAATTTCGACAACATGAATTTAGCCGCGAACAGTCAATGAAAATTCAACAGTATGAAGTTGACCGCGAACAGCTAACGAAATTTCAACAACATGAATTTAGCCGCGAACAGTCAATGAAAATTCAACAGTATGAAGTTGGCCGCGAACAGCTAACGAAAATTTGACGGTATGAATTTAGCCGCGAACAGTCAATGAAAATCCAACAGTATGAAGTTGGTCGCGAACAACTAACGAAATTTCGACAACATGAATTTAGCCGCGAACAGCCAATGAAAATTCAACAGTATGAAATTGGCCGCGAACAGCTAACAAAAATTCGACGGTATAAATTTAGCCGCGAACAGTCAATGAAAATTCAACAGTATGAAGTTGGCCGCGAACAGCTAACGAAAATTCGACGGTATGAATTTAGCCGCGAACAGTCAATGAAAATTCAACAGTATGAAGTTGGCCGCGAACAGCTAACGAAAATTCGACGGTATGAATTTAGCCGCGAACAGTCATTGAAAATTCGACAGTATAAAGTTGGTCGCGAACAGCTAACGAAAATTCGACGGTATGAATTCAGCCGCGAACAGTCAATGAAAATTCAACAGTATGAAGTTGGCCGCGAACAGCTAACGAAATTTCGACAACATGAATTTAGCCGCGAACAGTCAATGAAAATTCAACAGTATGAAGTTGACCGCGAACAGCTAACGAAAATTCGACAAGATGAATTTAGCCGCGAACAGTCAATGAAAATTCAACAGTATGAAGTTGGCCGCGAACAGCTAACGAAAATTTGACGGTATGAATTTAGCCGCGAACAGTCAATGAAAATCCAACAGTATGAAGTTGGTCGCGAACAACTAACGAAATTTCGACAACATGAATTTAGCCGCGAACAGCCAATGAAAATTCAACAGTATGAAATTGGCCGCGAACAGCTAACAAAAATTCGAC
Organism: Venustoraphidia nigricollis; assembly: GCA_034508555.1. Lineage (NCBI taxonomy): Eukaryota > Metazoa > Arthropoda > Insecta > Raphidioptera > Raphidiidae > Venustoraphidia > Venustoraphidia nigricollis. Next base: position 5,675,624 of record JAVRKA010000016.1, read on the forward strand.
GGTATAAATTTAGCCGCGAACAGTCAATGAAAATTCAACAGTATGAAGTTGGCCGCAAACAGCTAACGAAAATTCGACGGTATGAATTTAGCCGCGAACAGTCAATGAAAATTCAACAGTATGAAGTTGGCCGCGAACAGCTAACGAAAATTCGACGGTATGAATTTAGCCGCGAACAGTCATTGAAAATTCGACAGTATAAAGTTGGTCGCGAACAGCTAACGAAAATTCGACGGTATGAATTTAGCCGCGCACAGTTAATGAAAATTCAACAGTTAGCGAAAATTCGACGTTTTAAACGAGTTGAGAGAACTTGACCTTTCGAGTCCCGGTTCGATAGTGAATTCACATAGTAATTTAAATTAGAAATTAAATTAATCTTGTTTAACATAAACTGCATTTCAATGTTCATACAATTTCACACTTTTTTACTCACTGAATAAGTATTCTGGATAAATATCTCATTTGTCATTACGGATTTCTTTTTATGACCACTAGCTACCAGCTTTATTTGGGCCTGTTACCAACTCATATTGTCGATTTATAATTGAAAACCAAACCTGGGTCGAATACTAAATAAATACTGGCGGGGTGTACAGCAGAACCTCGATAAGTTAAAATCCAAGGGAAACGTTAAAAAATTTAAGTTATAGAGTTTTTTACTTATCGAGAGTTGAAGTTAAAGTAAAATTTTTAACTTACCGACGTTTATGGATTTTATAGAAGATGTATTTAGTTCAATAGAGGTTACATACATTTTTTATTTATTTATTTAGAATCAATTATTTAAACAAAGAAATCAGTAAAGCGATTTAATGGAAGACTAAAGTGAAAATCAATTAAGTTCTTGGCAAAACCTTTTGTTGGGGTACTTACTCATGATGACTCACTGATAATACTTTAACTTATTGAGGTCACCAAAATATTATTTTAAGTTATCGAGGGCGATGTTCAGAATATTTGTTTAAGTTACCGAGGTTTTGCGATTTAAGTAATGGAGCTTTTATGCTTTCAGGGGAAAGGAATTCAGAAAATGTTTAACTTACAGAGGTTTTTAACTTATCGAGGTTCTACTGTAATAATACTTATTGTCATCAAAGAATAGATGACATGTCACACAAATAGATAAAATAATTCATATAAAAGTTAAGTAAGAATTTAAACATCAATAAAAAAGCGTATGAATCACAATTTAGACATATCACATAAAAGTCGTAAAATTATAATTTAAAAACTCTTCCAGGGTATAAAAAGCTTCCTTAGCAAGTATATTTTTTACATATTTAACATAAACTTTGGAATTTAACAGTTTTGTTTTCCCAGGCAACTTGTTATAAAGTTTTATACCCCAATAATCCACAAATTGTTGGGTGCTTGATTTAAGGTGCGCTTACACGGGCAACTAAAATTGCTCAATTCCGGGCAATAGTGGTCAACTACGTACATCAGCAATTCACTGCGATGGCAACATGTAGCAATTGTTGCCAAAGGTACCGCCACACCATATCACGCGATATGGAGCAACTTTGAAAAACTAGGCAATACAAGGCAATCATTCATACACTATAGCAATTCAGTTGAACTGTCGCTGGCTATGGACGAGGTTTTACTGGCAGCGGCGTGTAGCGTTTTTATTATAATGAGTTTAAAACGAAACAAAAAGAAAAGGAATAGACAGATTTGGGTGCGAACGTATCTAGCAAGACGAAAGCCATCTTTATTGTGTGATGATATGGACAATTATTTATTCAAAAACTTTACCAGAATGTCTCGGAGTGATTTTGAATTACGCACAGCTGTACTGCACTGTACAATAGAAGCAAAGAAAATGAAATGACAGAGGCGCATGTCATCCCTGTCACCACACGAAAGTGAAACCATGGATACGTATACGTATAGAAGGAAAATTGACTAAAATTACCAAACCGTGTGGATATTCGGCAATTCATGTTGGCCACTTTGGGCAATAAGGAATATATGGAGCAATTAGAAGCAATATTGCCGAAACAATTGCCGCATTTTATTGAAATTGCTCCAGATTGATCCATTAATTGCTCCATTTTGTTGCCGGGCATTTATTGCTCAAAAAATTGCTCATGGGATTCTCAACGCCAATAATAATAATTAAAAGCGTCACTTACCTTCGTGGTTTTGGTCTGACGATTTCATGTCCAGCATCCGTGATACAAAGAGGACTGAGGGGTGCCACACCGACCCATGGTCCTCCGACTGGAGCTGCTGGTGGCGGAGTCCCCGAGCACGACTGGCTCATACCGAGAGAGGCTTGAAATACTTTGCCACATATATGCTGAAGCAAAAAAAAAAACAATATATAAATACAATCCAACTGTTTTTAAAAATTTGAAAAGATTAAACCCGAATTTCATTTTTTGTTCATTTCTGTCTTTTATTCAGAATCTTTCATTCGAAGTGAAATGTCTGAACACAAAAAGAAACAATAATAATAATAATAATAATAATAATGCGTTTGACGTCCGTTTCTCGACTTTATGTCATAACAGATGCCATTCGCACCATTACTATTTTCCATCTACCACACTTCCCGTTATTTTTCTACATTTTTAAAACTTCAACTTATGTAATAGCAATGGGCGAATGAAGGAATTATAGGAAGTTAGGATAAGGTAGGTAATTTTTGAACTAGGAGTTTGATAGGTATTCGGCCATGGCCTCAAATAAGGAACCATCTCGATATTTATCTGGAATTAATTGAGGGAAACCATGGAAAACCTCAATCAAGATGGTCGGTACAGGAATTACCGTTTCTCGGCGAGAGGCAGCAGGAAAAAGTCCCAGTCACATCGGGCCCCCGCCGGGATTCGAACCCGGTACCCCCCGAATGCGAGTCTGGTGCTGTCACCACTACTCTACCCAGCATAAAAAGAAACAATAACGTAAAATGAATTCATTAATGAACCGATCAAATAACGCTAGATATCAGCATTCAACATAATTCATTCGCACTCTGAATGAACGAAAAATGAAACGTCTGAACACAAGAAAGAACATTCATTCGGGTTCGATCATTTTGTGCCGCGTCTTAGCGGACGGGCTTGGGGTTACGACACCGCATAGTGAAGATATTCTGTCTGTGTATGAGACAAAATGGTATTCAAGGGGAACGACCAAAACATGCTGCTGTTTTTGGAAAATTTCAAAAATTATCAATGTCTTTGGAACCACAAACTTGACGAATACAAAGACAGAACAATACGGACAAATTCTTTAAAATCTCTAATTAATGATTTAAACTGCTTCTTTTTTTTACAATTCTTCGATCAAATGATCACAAATCAAACGAATTCCAAGACACAACTTCATTCGACGTCATCTTCGAGAAAAAGACTGGATGAACGTTCATTTCTATGTCATTCTGTCTGTGCCGTGTGAACGCAGAATGAAACAAAAATGAACATTCAGTCAAATGAACATTCATTCGGAATGAACCTTCTAATATCACCTTCAAGGAACACTACTCATCTTGAACGCAATGTTAGTAGATTACAGAGGTTGCCTCGTTCCATCTAACCAATCCGCGTATATCAACCTATACTGACAATATAAAAAATGTCATTTATATTTTATTGTGATTATGTAAATTTCTTGCGTTAAGAATTCAATTTATTGCAAATAATATCAAAATTGTCTTTTCACTTCTTTGACATTTATTAAAACTACAGCCGTTGCCACGCAACGGTATGAGGTATCCTTTGTAATTTATTAACCCTGTGTTAAACGAAAGATTATAGACGCTAAACAGGTGAGGTCATCAGCGACTTTGTACGATAAAGTATCACATTGACATTAATGTACACTCAAAATTATGTTTTATTATATAACGCCCTTTAGTTTGGCTGCGTTACGTGGTGTACATTTTGAAATGCATCATTTTATAATATTTATTCACATTAGATAACATTAAAGCAACAATTTATTTGTATAAAAGATTAATGTATTAAACTACTAAACCGCACATAAATTTAAAATAAAACAAATACGTTTAAAAATAAGTTATTATAAAAAACATCAACCTGAAATTTATAATCCAGCTTTGACACATATTTCCAATAAAATATGGTAAATTTTTGACACCCCTGGTATTTACTAAACAATTCTTAAAGTCCGGTCAATGACACTTTAAATTTTCTTTTAAAAAATCACTTTTCCACGACTTTTCATCATCTAACAATCAAGTTATAACACAAAAAAAATCAAATACCTTTAATTCGAATGGAATGTTAGGTCACAGGCCCAAAGTATTAATAAAAAGAACACACATTCCTGAAGGCGGCATTAATTTGTATGGAGGTATTTTTGCCTCAGGCATGTTTTCTTGCTTTTCAAGATTGTGGACATTAATTATGTTGTCGCTGAACTAATATTTTTACGTAAACATTTTTTCATTCATAATGAAAACTGAACGTTCAAACACACTACGAACTAAAAATATTATTTTAAAAGCGATATTTACTTCACAAAACTTATTTGAAAAATTTATAAAAACAATACGTCAACTATTGGTGGTAAATTCAAAACAAATATTTAATCCCCTAAACAAGTTCAGCTCGTTTACATTTCAACATTACGCAAATATGTTAACGACATGTTCGTTTAAACTTTAAAAATAAAAATATATATTCCAATTTTTGAGTCATAACTCATTTGGTGTAATAATTACAGCAGAAATATAGACCAAACATTACTTGCGTAATTATTTTAAAGTAGTTTCGTCAAAAGTACCATGTAAATTGCATCATAGTGTCAAAAATGGACGATTGTCACCCTGGTGAATAAACATTTAGTTTACACGTCAGACTGTCAAAAACAGCTCTTTTAAGTATTAAATAATTAGCAATAACTTTAACCATGGGTAAGCGAACAAGAAAACCGCATTAATTTTATTTAAAACGTTGTACAAGAAACGCGCCGCTCGGCGACTGCACCGCTACGTGCGTCGGTATATTTATAGGTTATGTGTTGTTCCAGGTGGACTCTTCAGTTATTTCAGAGGTCTATTGGGAGCGCGTGAAATGCGAATATTAATTCTGGGACTAGACGGCGCCGGCAAAACAACAATCCTTTACCGACTGCAAGTTGGTGAAGTAGTTACGACAATACCGACTATTGGTTTCAATGTAGAACAAGTAACATACAAAAATCTTAAATTTCAAGTATGGGACCTGGGAGGACAAACTAGCATAAGGTTCTATAATTTTACACAATATTCTTTACACGTCCGTTCATTCGCATCGACAGAATTCCTTTCGATAGTGATAATGCAAAGTGAAATATGCTCAAGAATACTAGAAACATGGTCATGTCTGTGATTAGTTGAATCGATTACTTCAGTCACCGATGCGCATGACTTGGTTATTCAAGTATGTTTATCTCAACTATTTGGGAAACGACTCCACAAGCCTACATCCCCCGCCCTCTCGCGTCTCGCCTAAATACACCTTCAACAATGCTAACGCCTAACCTTAGTTTCTAGTAATCTTGAGATATGCTTACTTTCTTGTCACGGTTTGCACCAAAGACGTTTACTCCTGGACATGTCTTCACCACATATCGTTGTAGTCGTTTTTCAGAGAGGAGGATAGAGTATGCATATGGCCATCTCTATCCTTTTCTCTACACGCACGATTGAGGTTAAGGTACTATTTTACGCATGGATCCGGTAATTATAAGGATGGAGTATACATCTGCGTGGGGGATGGTTACAAAGTAAGAATGGTGTCGGTTTTTGATTGGTCGCCGCATTTGTGCTGCATACAAAAGAAATGTTCTTTTTACACCATAGTACCAACATAAATTTCATGCCACTAGACATGCGCAGTGCGTCCGCCAATGATAAGCAGACACCACTCATCGTGCCGCGTCCCTTAATCGACTTTACTTCCCTCGTCTAAAATCGTAGTACATGCTCTGTCTCTATATTCCTGTCTGCGATTTTGAGAGAGAGATTGGTCTATCTTTTTCCTTCAAGGACACTTTTTATACCGCTAGTAAACGTTCAGGAGTATAGATGTTTTGCACTATTGACAATAAACCGAAATGCTCTTGTCGAATGAATCAGTAATTTAGTCTGTCGAAATTGTTGTTGGAATTGAATCAAGTGAAATTTTGATTTTCAGGCCTTACTGGAGATGTTATTATAGCAACACAGACGCTATTATTTACGTAGTAGATTCGGCCGATAGGGAAAGAATAGGAATTTCAAAAGACGAACTTCTATATATGTTAAGGGTAATGTAATTTTATTGCTTAAATTCTTCTGTCTGTGTTGTGTATACTATTATTTTTTATACCTGGTCGAAAGTGCGTTTTTAATTATTCGTTAATTATTTTCTTTGATTAGTTTTTAATTAATATCCACTATTTAACTTCTATTCACCGTTATATAAAAAGACTAATAACTTTCAAGTGAGCAATTTTGAGGTTATACGCAATAACAGCTGTTAGCTACTACTGGCTGGCGGCAGTCTCACGTATCAGTGTACATGAGAAAACTCTTTCGTCCCGCTGTTATAGATGGCGTGCGAGTATAATATTCGCCACGGTTCTAAAAGGTTCTGAAGTTAGTCACAAACAGCGTCACAAATGCATATTTAGAGCCGTCCTGGTTGTTTTGTGGGAAAGGAAGACTCGCACCACCTCCCAGTTAACGGCACAGAACGTGCGCTCGTCGGTGATTGGTTATCGCTGGATGTCTTGTCAATTGTTGCTTTCCTGCTATAAAGTACAGTCCAGTACGCTATTGTTATGTTGTTTCTTTGATTGTTAATTGATCAAGATGGCTAATACAGTTTTGCAAGCACGAAAAATAGTTTTTTGGATAACTTCATGCAAGGAATTAGACCTTTAGATTAAAGAAAAATTAAAAATAATAATATAGCGCGAGTTTATAGTTTTTCAACCAACGGTACCTGCGCAAGCCTCCATTTGCATCTAACTTCAGAACCTTTTAGAACCGTGGCGCGTATTATAATTCCAGCAGAGCATAAACGTTAGGCTTTCTGCCTTAAAATCGAAGCCGAAAGTACATACTTCCGACCGGGTATAAAGAAAAGCGTTTTACTAACAAAACCAATTGATAATAAAAATATTAAGAGCACTGTGGTTGGAACAATAAAAAAATAAAAGAATAGTTACTTCTTACCACAACAGATTTATTCAGTGGATGTACATTTCGAGAGCAAAGCTCCCATCTTCAGCAAAATACTAAACTAATACTAAATACTATTACTAAAAGTTTAGTATTTTGCTGAAGATGGGAGCTTTGCTCTCGAAATGTACATCCACTAAATAAATCTGTTGTGGTAAGAAGTAACTATTCTTTTATTTTTTTAAAACCAATTGAATTATACAGGAAGAAGAATTATCCAACGCAATTCTCGTGGTGTTGGCCAACAAACAAGACATGGAAGGGTGTATGACCGTCGCGGAAGTACATCAATCGCTTGGCCTTGACGCATTAAAAAACAGAACGTTCCAAATATTCAAAACGTCAGCAACCAAAGGCGAAGGCTTAGATCAAGCTATGGATTGGTTATCCAATGCACTTCAAGCTAGAAAATAGCACCGATAGTCTTCTTGTTTATTAATATATACAGTTTCACCGAATATCGCTATATCAGTTTATGTTTTTTTTTATCATTTGTTTTTTATTCTCCTTTTTTTGTTAAATGTAAAAGTACGTCGCTTCCGCGAGGAAATGACGTACCGTTACCAGCTTTTGTTAATTAGTTAACCGAGAATATTTTTTAAAAAAATATAAACATTTATTTAAAACTGTTTTTTTTTTTGTAATCGTTTCTCATTAAAAAGTAAGCATTTTTATATATTTATGAGAGGAAACTTGCCAATTTTAGATTTGTATCGATTGACTAGTTCAAAATGGCGGTTTTAAATATTTATAGGATGTGTAAAAGTGTTGACCGCGTTTATCGGAACTTAACTGTGAAGCGATTGTTTAACAGTCGAAAGTACAGCTGCCATAGTTGTTTAGTTTAAATTATGTCGGTTACAATAATTGAGGTTAACAAAAACGGTTCCGATGAGCGCGGTCATTGATTTATTTGAACAAACAAAATATAACCTAAAATTAAAATATTAAAATGGTACCGAAGACAGAATTGTACTTTTTCTTTATAGTGCAGAAAAGTATAAAATCGATAAAAAGAACCCAAAACGAAAATTGTTTTATTTTTAATTAAAATACGATGTGTGACTTCAGGTAGTTGTCGTGGTTAAGGAACACCGTCAGAAAATTCTTAATTTTTGTAAACTTATTAAGGACATGAAAATACAATTACCCTGAAAATTTGAGGTCGATCGACCGTATATAATCCGAGAAAAATTCAGTTAAAAATTGGAAAATTAACATTGATTGTATACGATCTCTGTAGTTATGAACCAGTTTCTTATTTATAAAAAAAGAACTAATTGTCAGAAACTTTCCAAAAACTGACAGCCTTTCAATGCATTTGTTATGAGTTTAAAAAAAAATAAGAAAAAAATTTTGACCGTCTAATTATTTATAAATAACGGTTTATGGAAAAGTATACATGCATATGAATACTGTATGGGTTACGTTTCCACGGGTACAGTCTTGCGTACAAATTATGGATCACTTAGCTACAAGCTAGTATACATTTGTGGCGCGTATAATCTATAACTTTTTGGCAATATTGTACCACAACTACCTTAAAACTCGAGTGATCGCTCGTTTTAACATAACCTCACTTACTTGTATAATAATTTACATACAAGATTCGTACATAAACGGACAGATAGACTCACGAGTGATCCTTTAAGAGTTCCGTTTTTCATTTTGAGGTACGGAACCCTAAAAATGGACGAAATACATAATCAATATTTTGATGGAATAAATTATTATAATCAGCTATTCTCAGCGAATACCTAGGTCTTAGTTCAATAACAAAATAAAGAGATTCCGCGTACCATTTTAAAACAGATTCCTTCTTTTTTTATTTGTTTAAATGCTGCTAGTCCATACTGTAAAATATTTAATGTAAGCGATCACACAAAAATATTTTCTTTTTAATTAAGTTGTCATTCCACAATCTACTTCGACCTTGCATTTTTATTATACAGTAAAATGTATTAAAAAATAAATCATTCTAAAGTTTTAAAATAAAATGACTTTTATTCTAACCTGGTGTTCAGATCCAAGTCCATTCCATGTTTTGACTAGCGTCGGACCAAAGACTTGGTTTCAACCAAAACTTCGGGCGCGCCGAAACCTAGGGTTCGTGAATTGTCGTTCGGGTGAGTTCGTGGCTCGTGTCAAGTTAAAGTCTTTAACATGTTAATTACTTTTGTTCATGTTAAATTGCTAATATAAGTTATGTAACATAAATATATACAATAAGACCTCGCTTAACGCTGTTTCAGTATTACGCGGGTTTCTAAGTTTAGCCACTATAACGTAAATTATGGATCAGTTTATACAAAATGATACAAATGTTGATAGAAGTTCAAAGGCAAGACGAAGTTGTCATTGATACAATATCTTGCTATGGACAATAGCTTGCTGAACGAAACAGAAAAAGGCAAACGACTTCGTTACAAAAAACAAAATATGTCAAACGAGGAACCTTCCTCATCACAAACATAACTTCTTACTCGAACTGTCATTTGAATTTCATAAATGTTTTCTGAACAAAAATCGGTATAAGCAATAAATAAATCTATAATTAAGGTAGTTGTTGTGGTTAAGGCACACCGTCAGAAAATTCTTAATTTTTGTATACTTATTAAGGACATGATAATACAATTACCCTGAAAATTTGAAGTCGATCGACCGTATATAATCCGAGATAAATTCAATTAAAAATTGGATAATTAACATTGATTGTATACGATCTCTGTAGTTCTGAACCAGTTTCTTATTTATAAAAAAAAAACTAACTGTCAGAAACTTTCCAAAAACTGACAGTCTTTCAATGCATTTGTTATGAGTTTAAAAAAAATAAGAAAAAATTTTTGACCGTCTAATTATTTATAAATAACGGTTTAAAGTCCAACAATTTATAGAAAAGTATACATGCATATGAATACTGTATGGGTTACGTTTCCACGGGTACAGTCTTGCGTACAAATTATGGATCACTCAGCTACAAACTAGTATAGTACCACAACAACTACCTTAATGTGATAAAAAGGTATTTAACAATATATGTTACAAAATTAAACAAAATAAAAACTAAAAAATTTTCTTATTCTCGGTTCTGTTTCACTTATGTCTATTATCTACGTATTAAGATGACCTCGTTTAGCACTGTTTCATATAGCGCAGGAACTTATTGGAACGTATCTCCCGCGTTAAACGGGGTCATACTGTAATTACTTCAATTGTTTTTTTATTTTGTTTAACACGAATTAACTGTCTACATGTGTGTAAAAATTAAAAAAATACACTAGACTTCAGTATACAATAGCAACATTTTAACACATCTAAATATGTTTCGATTTGAGACCAAGGTCGATGATTCAATTTCGGTTAAAAATTCTGATTCAAATGGACACTAGTTTTAACCCTTGCTCAATAAGGAGTCACCAGACACATTGGTGTGAGAAAAAAAAAAGATTCCGATGAATTGAGAACCTCCTCCTTTTTTTTGAAGTCGGTTAAAAACTGAGATTAAGGAATCAAGTGATTTCGGAAGGGGGTCAATAAAAAATAATATAAATTAGAGGGATGCGTGATATTTAGAAGGGATGATCCACAAAATTGTGGCAAGGAGTCAAAAATAATGGATTTAAATTACTTGCTGATTAAATAAGAATGTTGACTGTGTTCAAATAAAAACATAATTTTAACGAAAAGTGGTAGTTTTTATGATAGAAATACTAAAACACACAATATTTTTCTTTATTTTTAAGGAATCTAATTAATATTTAATAATTAAAACGTAATAAAATCACTCTCAAGTCACGTGACAACGGACACCAAACAGAGCGCATGACGTCACAGAGTCAGCCGCTGTCAAAATACTTCATCGTTTCGTTAATATTTAGTGTGTAATTTATTCGAAAATTTCTTTAAAAAAAGACTGCAAGGAGTTTTAACGTCATGGAAAGTGTATTTATTAAGGCTAATAGTTCGAAAACTTAGAATTCATCTTTTATAACAAGAATTACGAAAAATGTTTTCATAACCTCATTAGTTTACTAGCGTTTATGAGCACAGCCTCCTACTTTGTGACCGCATCTATAGAATGGTAGCTCCTGTGTAAACTTTTGAACCTCCTTTGGTATGAACAGGTGACGTCACGCGACTAGTATTGGCGTTTTGGACCGAAATTTGAAACGGAATTTAAAATATATGATTTTTAAGGCTTGAGTCGTATTTAAATAAAAATAATAAATATTTGTGGCTATATTAGGTACTTATGCACGATTTAAAATACTTTCCCAAAAATAGTCCCTATTGTTGCGTCATAGTGGCGTTTCTGTAGTACCAAGTCGCTTTTCGACATCAAAATAGGCAAGAAAACGATTCACAAATCTAGTGAAGAGTTAAAAACAAATTTAATGAACTCATCTTCGATATAAAAAAACAACTTTCAACAAATCGAACAAAACATATTCACCATGTGGGATCACCGAACCTCTGAACGCGTTTCGAGGCGGATTCGAGCTCAATAAGTACTTTCTTTCTCATATAGAAAATGGGACAGTCTCTGTTCGAGCACAACACTTCTTCGTGTAACGAGCCCTGACACCGCTGGCACTCCGTCCACAATTTTGAAAAGCGTTCTTCGAGTTGCCGCTGCTGGCAGAGCTCCTGCTGATAGAGGACTGGTTCGCGAGACTCGCAGTGCTGACACAGGGCTCCGCTTTCGTAGCCGGCAGGCAATACCGTTTTGCAGCCCATGCAAGTTTCTTTTTTGCACGTGAATGCCATCAAGGCACTGACTTTCGACGTCGCCACGGCTTTTGTGAGAGTGTGTTCACCACCTATGAAACAAATCATAAATAAAGATTTCTGTATTTAAATAAAAACATAATTGTAACGTTAAGGCTGTCAGAACGCTCTGAATTTAAGTCAAAAATAGAGCTTCGGCTGTCAACTGACTGTAGACTTATTCGTCAACATTCTGCAAAAATTCTTTCTCTATAAGGAAGATAAAGGACAAATCTAAGTCTCTAGTGGACTACTTTTGTAATTTATGTACGATTTAATAGAAAAAAGTTGGCATTAATTGTGCCAAAATGTCACACCTTATTCGTACTTATTTCACAAAACTGTTCCATTACAAACCTAAAGTGACTCTTCTTTTTTCGGAAAAGTTTTTTAAATCTTCAAAATATTTCCAAAAATTAGAGTAATCAATTGACAGCGGCACCCTTGCAATAGCATCTTTTAGCCTCATAATGAGCACCAGCCAAAAATTGAAACGTGCATATGATTTGAGCAAGACAGAGCTAATGAAGATCACACCCACAATATATTTTTTGCCTACCTCGCCCCTTACCGCTGGGTCCCAACACAAACTGTGTGAAAGTGATCCAACACTGTTAAGGCTGTCGGAACGCTCTGAAATTTGTTTGTGCTGAGACCCAGCGGTAAGGGGCAAGGTAGGCAAAAGACAAATTGTGGGTGTGACCTTCTTTAGCTCTGTCTCGTTCAAATCATCCGCACGTTTCAATTTTTGGCTGGTGCCAACTACGAGGCTAAAAATTTTTATTGCAAGGGTGCCGCTGTCAATTGATTACTCTAATGTTTGAAAATATTTTGAAGATTTAAAAAACTTTTCCGAAAAAGGAAGAGTCACTTTAGGTTTGTGATGGAACAGTTTTGTGAAATAAGTACGAATAAGGTCGCAGTGTGACATTGAAAATGTGTGTTTTTTTTGGCACAATTAATGCCAACTTTTTTCTAGTAAATCCTACATAAATTACAAATGTAGTCCTAGATTTGTTCTTTGTCTTCCTTATAGAGAAAGAATTTTTGCAGAATGTTGACGAATAAGTCTACAATCAGTCGACAGCCGAAGCTCTATTTTTTACTTAAATTCAGAGCGTTCCGACAGCTTTAAGTGGTAGTTTCTATAATAGAAATACTAAAAAAGAAAATATTTTTCTTTATTTTTAAGGACTTTAATATTTAATAAGTAAAACATAATTAAATCACTCTCAAAGTTCGTGACAACGAACACCAATCAGAGTACATGACGTCACTAACTCATAAACATTGTCCACAAACCAGACAGACAAATATAACTTTTGTTTTTGAGATCACTTACGCAAAAGTATCGATTCAGCCTTATCGCCAAGAATGGGTTGGAAAATACGAATTAACGGCTTCGATAACTGATTCTCCAGGTAATATTTTGTATCGATGGGTATGCTGTTTTCCAGCACATAGATCGGATCCTGAAAAACAGTTCTCGTTAAAACAATTTGTTTCGGAGATAGGTCAGGAATGGTCAATTTTCATCTATTTTCTTAAATAACTTTAAAACTAATTATTTTAAAATTATATTTATTATTATTATTATTATATATATTTGAGACCCTTACTGCAAGCCCTTTCGTTTGATATGTCACATGGTACACTTTGCAAAACTTTTTTTTTAAGGTAGTTGTCGTGGTACAATATTGTCAAAAAGTTATAGATTATACGCGCCACAAAAGTATATTAGCTTGTAGCTAAGTGATTCATAATTTGTACGCAAGACTGTACCCATGGAAACGTAACCCATACAGTATTCATATGCATGCATACTTTTCTATAAATTGTTGAACTTTAAACCGTTATTTATAAATAATTAGACGGTCAAAAAATTTTTCTCATTTTTTTTTAAACTCATAACAAATGCATTGAAAGACTGTCAGCTTTTGGAAAGTTTCTGACAGTTAGTTCTTTTTTTATAAATAAGAAACTGGTTCAGAACTACAGAGATCGTATACAATCAATGTTAATTGTCCAATTTTTAATTGAATTTATCTCGGATTATATACGGTCGATCGACTTCAAATTTTCAGGGTAATTGTATTATCATGTCCCTAATAAGTATACAAAAATTAAGAATTTTCTGACGGTGTGCCCTAATGACGACAACTACCTTAATTTCCTAATTTGCCTCCCTAAAATTCAATCCCCATGTTCAAAATTCATTTATTTACGTTATGCATTCGTGTTTGGGTCACAGAAATTCATGTGTCTACCAAATTTCAACGCAATCGATCCAGTATTTTCGGAGCAAATTGGCTGTGACAGACAGACGGACAGACCGCGAGTGATTCCGTTTTCTTCTTTTGAGGTACGGAACCCTAAAAAATCAAGAAAAAAAAAGTTTTAAAGACAAACCTCAGCTTTAGCGTAGGCAGGCGTATTTTTGGCAGCCGCACAAATAACGTAGGGCACTCGATCGCCCAATTTCGGAGCAGTTCCGGAATCGCGTTTCTGTAATTTCTTCGCCAATTCGACGTGCGCTTGTTTCGCCGCGTAATCTTCTTTGGTCAGTTCTTTGGTTACGACGAGCTGCGAAATGTCTATCCGATTGCAGAGCAAGTCGGATATCACTTGTTTTGTAAATTCAACAGCGCCGTCTGGATCTCTGAAATTAAAACAACGCACAGTCGTGTTACGATTGCTGAAAAACTGAAAATTGTGTAAGAAAAGTACGTAACGAGCTCTCTCTGTAAATTCATTTTAGTTTGTACTGAAAAACTAATATGAATAAGGCCAACGGTTAAAGCAATCAATATATTACACTCCATTGTTCGACATATCGATAAAATCTAAATTATCGACTAAATGGATACAAAAAAATAAAAATCGTTGTATCGATATATTAAAACGTATCGATATTTTTATCGATACAACGAAAAAGTGCTCTAGTCTACAACTGCCTTTAAGAACGCGCTTATTGAATCTGTTTCGACACTCTCTGATGATTAATTATTATTGGCTAAATTGATTTATAAAAAAACAAGGATCGATTCATTATCGATACATCGAAAAAGTCCTCTAGTCTACAACTGCCTTTGGCTAAATCGATTTATCAAAAAAACAATGATCGATATATTAAAGCATATCGATGTTTTTGATCAATACACCGAAAAAGTGCTCTAGTCTACAACTGCCTTATGCTAAATTAATTTATCAAAAAAACAATGATCGACATATTAAAGCATATTGATGTTTCTATCGATACATTGAATAGTGCTCTAGTCTACAACTGCCTTTAAGAGCGCGCTTATTGACACTTTGTGACGATTAATATTATTATTGGCTAAATTGATTTATCAAAAAAAAAAAAGGATCGATTCATTATCGATACATCTAAAAAGTGCTTTAGTCTACAACTGCCTTATGCTAAATTGATTTATCAAAAAAACAATGATCGACATATTAAAGCATATCGATGTTTCTATCGATACATCGAATAGTGCTCTTTAAGAGCACGCTTATTATAACTGTGGGATGTTTCGTCACTTTCTGTCGGTCAATATTTAAGCGTTTATTACCTGTGAATCAATAGTTTCTGAAGACAATAATTGATCGTGTTCGCCACCAATGGCGAATTATCCCGCCTCACAGTTTCTAGGCCTTTGCAGTCCATTTTATCGTATTTATCGGGTTTAGTGAAATACAGTCCGGCGTAGCGTTTCTTGTTGATCAGCAAATACGGGAAGTACACCTTTTCGAATTCCAATTTGATCGGTTTGATGAATTTCGAACTGACGTATTCAGCGGCCTCGCGGCCCAACTCCATACTGCGTTCGAGATCTTTAACGCCGAACTTAACCATGACAGAATCAGTGTCGCCGTAAATGACTTGTGCATCGTGTTCGTAACCGTTCGCCATTGTGTAGCGTTGTTCCACTTCCTGTCGCGTTTGTTCGATCATCGTTCGACCGTAACCGGTTACACTCTGAACAAAAAATGGTTACATATAGCCTTTACGCGCGGTTTTTATAAAACTTTAATAGTATGCAACCCAGTTATATAAGTATGTCTCGTAACGAGGGACGGATCTAGGTTTTTTGAGGATTAGTGCTTAGTGAAGTCTTATGGGGCCCCATTTTTATTAAATTAAGAATCTTTAATTTGGGGTTTGAGATTTATTTTTAAAAACATCAAAATCAGATTTAAAACTTAGTGACATGATTAAAATAATACTATAAGCTCACATAAGTTTAACTTCTTTAGTTTTTATGTACGTCAAATTACAGAAATTATTTTGTACTCCCATTGTTCCTAATTTTAAACGTCAGATTCCCAAGTACTGACTTTATATGTTTATCCTTGTCTTACTATTTTGCGAATCAAAATGCAACACACTATAAACTTCTGCCTTTGTCTGTTTCACGTAATTTAGGGGACAAACTAACTGCCCCTTAATTTGCCAGTTCTACTTCCCCTCGATTTCTTACTTTCAAAAACATTTTAAAACTTACCCCGGATATTTCAAGGCACGGAAGTTTTCCGACTTGAGCACCCGTGAAACCGTAAACGGAATTGGCTGACACTTTCAAAGCCAACTGTCTACCGTTGAGTACTTTTTTTCGGACCGGATCGGTCTCCTCGGCCAATTCTTTTCTGGCGCGTTTCCGAGCGGCCAAAAGGTTTTCCAAAATCTGTGGCAACAGGCCTCGGCGGACCGATGACTTCACAAAATAATTATTCATTGGAGTTTTCGTTATTTGATCGTCAGTTAAACTAAAAATAAATAAATAAATAAAGTAGTGTATCGTGTAAATAGTTATTGTTGCGTTATTATTTATAACAATCCGTTTATTTTTCATTGTTAGTTTGTCTTCGCCATTGTTATTAGAGAAGTACTTTAGAGTTTATTTGTTTTGTATTTATTTCGTTTGTTGAAAATAAATCAATTTTAAACCACCACCTAAAACAGTTTTGTTTTACTAATAAAAGCGTGTTAATAACTCACCCTAGTTTGTCCTTTTGCGAAGGGTTGACAAGTGTTGTATAGCACAAATTATGAGCCATCATTATACTGGGATATAGCGAACTGAAATCGAGAGTCGCTATCGGATCCGTATAGTAGCCCCGGATGGGTTCGATGACGGTGGCGCCTTCGTACTGCTCGTCGGATTGCGCCCCGCGGTGCACTGGCATCAAGTATCCGGCTTGTTTCGCCTGTAATTACAATATCCGAACAAATGAATTCTCATGGCACTAAAATTCAAGGTTAGTAAATTATAGAGGTTGCCTCATTCAAAGAGTCTCTGAAATAGGTTATGACAGCTGACTTCCAGGGAGTCTTTGCAGCAAGAATCATGTTGGCATTGTATCGAAAAATTCGTTTTACCTTACTTTACAGACAAACCGGGTAGATTTCCAAGAAGAACTGATGAAAATGACTAAAGATTTAGATACGGGTTATAATTTCAAAGAATAAATGCTTCAGTTCACTGTAAATGTATTAATTGTACTTTATAAAGTTAGCTTGTTATAATTTTGAATAAAATAAATAAAATACAAAAAAAATAATTATTAAAAAATACAAAAACATTGTCTACTGTTGAAATCAATTCCTGTCCATTATAAAAGCATGCTTATAATGTGTCCATTTTTAAACCAGCACTCAAAACATTCGTCCATTTTGAAACCAGCACTTATAGTTCACTTTTAATCCGCACAATAATATCACTACCGAATACACAAACAAGATGTCACCAACGAATTTCTGTTGCACCCTGTAAACAAAGAGTAGACTGTAAAACTTCTTTCATTCCGGGCTTGTAGGCCGTGGTTCATTGATATTTCTACCTGAAGTTTCGTCTACAACTGCGGCAGACATCAAAAGCGATGTGGTAATGGGCGAAGTATCCTTCTAGGCTGCTCAGGTAAGTGTTTCGACGAATGCTGCTTCTTATTCTTTAATGCACCGTGGGCTAGCGCTCTCTACTCGGTCGTAGTTCTCTCTTCTGTGATTGATCGGTGCATAAAAGAAGAAGGAGCAGAAGTCGTCGAAACATTTACCTGTGAGCAGCCGAGAAGGACACTTCGTCCGCTACCACATCGTTTTTGAGAATGTCTACCGCAGTTGTAGACGAAACGCCAGGTAGAAATACCAGTGGACCACAACCTTGGAAGCCAAGAAGCCAGCCTTGAAAGTCTACACACTTGGAACTATTTTCATGTTCAAAAATACGCAAATTATCCAAATTACACAAATTTCTGCTGGTCATGTCCATTTTATTCAATCATTGTATATTGTTTCATGGGTCATATTATCCATGAAATCGTTATTAGGCCAGGCTTGCAATGTGTGAGGCCCAGGCTTAAGCAGTTCAAATTCAATAACAGGCATTTTAGAAATAAAAATACTGATAGTTCTTACTCCATATCGCGTAGAATCACGAACCACTGAACCTATTTTGTTATATGCTACAATTTACTTTATGACCGCTCTGTATACATAATATATCCGAAACTATAATACGCGCCAAGGTTCTAAAAAGTTCTGAAGTTAGTCACAAACAGCGTCTCAAATGCATATTTTAGAGTCATCCTGGTTGTTTTGTTGGAAAGGAAGACTCCCACCACCTCCCAGTTACCGGCACAGAACGTGCGCTCGTTGGCGATTGGTTATCGCTGGTTGTCGTGTCACTTGTCGCTTTCCTGCTATAAAGTACAGTCCAGTACGCTATTGTTAAGTTGTTTCTTTGATTGTTAATTGATCAAGATTCCTAATACAGTTTTGCATAGACAAGCAGGAAAAATAATTTTTTGGATGACTTCATGCAAGGAATTAGACCTTTAGATTAAAGAAAAATTAAAAATAATAATATAGCGCGAGTTTGTAGTTTTTCAACTGACTGTACCTGCGCAAGCCTCCATTTGCATCTAACTTCAGAGCCTTTTAGATCCATGGCACGTACTCTATTCTAACAAGGTCAATGTCGATAATCTTTCAGAAGACACAATACCTGTTTTAAGAGCTGCGTGACAACTTTGATTTGTTCACCCCTCGTCAGCAACGTTGTAATGGTCACCCCCGATACTCTTGCCAGTTCCATGTCGTTGGTGAAACTACTCAAATGGTTGAGCAGGCGCAGAGGCAGCATCGCGTCTTTAATACAATATATAGCCAATCTGCAATCAAATTCCATTCAAGGTCAATTAGAATTAGGAAGTTTCCATTTGACGAAAGAGTTATTTTTATTCTAAAAATTCTTTCACTAATAAAAAGCTATACTATCGCTGAGTAATGTAGGCTGTATTTTATTTTGATAAAAAATAAAAAGCCCAAATAAACTGGCTAAATTTGAGCACATGATGGAAGTACAGCAATGTTATGGTTCAAGTAACAGTAAGTATAATCCATATTTATTACTGTAGAGCTTCGATAAATTAAAATCCAAGGGAAACGTTAAAAAATTTAAGTTATCGAGTTTTTTACTTATCGAGAGTTGAACTTAGAGAGGTTGTCAGAGTAAAATTTTTAACTTACCGAGGTTTGTGGATTTTATAGAGGATGTATTTAGTTCAATAGAGGTGACATACATTTTTTATCTATTCATTTAGAATCAATTATTTATTTATTTAAACAATCAATTATTTAAACAAAGAAATCAGTATTTTTTTTTTGTTTCATGCAATTTTGATTTTCTACATCAATCATGTTTTCTATATTATGTAAAGAAGAAAAAATTTCGTCGTTAACATCATTAAAAAAAAAGTTACCGAAGTTTTGTGATTTAAGTAATGGAGGTTTTATGCTTTCACGGGAAGGGTATTCAAAAAATTTTTAACTTACAGAGGTTCTACTGAATATACAGAGGTAAAATTTGTGTGTTTGTAGGGAGTAATCTTTAGAGCTACTGAACCGATTCTAAAAATTCTTTCACTAATAAAAAGTTCAACTATCTCTGAGTAAAATAATAATAATAATAATAATAATGCGTTTAACGTCCGTTTCTCGACTTTATGTCATAACAGACGCCATTCGCACCATCACTATTTTTCATTTTACCACTTCCAGTTTTTTTCTACATTTCTTAAACTTCAACTTATATAATAGCAATGGGCGAATGAAGGAATTACAGGAAATTAGGATAAGGTAGGTAATTTTTGAACTAGGAGTTTGATAGGTAATCGGCCATGGCCTCAAATAAGGAACCACCTCGATATTTATCTGGAATTAATTGAGGGAAACCATGGAAAACCTCAATCAAGATGGCCGGTACAGGAATTACCGTTTCTCGGCGAAAGGCAGTAGGAAAAAGTCCCAGCCACATCTGCCCCCGCCGGGAATCGAACCCGGACCTCCCGAATGCGAGTCTAGTGCTGTACCACTACTCTACCCAGCTCGGTTTCTCTGAGTAAAATAGATTATATTTTATTTTGATAAAAAATAAAAACACCAAATAAACTGGCTAATTTTGAAAACATGGTGGAAGTACAGTAATTTTATGGTGCATGTAATATAATCTATAGTTATTATATAAAGAGGTAACATTTGTATGTTTAAAAATATTTCTTGGGAAAAATAGACAATGATTGAAGTGTATACTTTCTTAATACTTTTTATTTGCCAACGTTTCGACTAATTTTTAGTCTTTATCAAGGCCTAAATGTTAATTTACACACTAGAGTCAATTTATTACAATTTATTAAATTTGTATGTCAAATATATGCTGTGTTGTAATAAATTGACTCTAGTGTGTAAATTAACATTTAGGCCTTGATAAAGACTAAAAATTAGTCGAAACGTTGGCAAATAAAATGTATTAAGAAAGTATACACTTCAATCATTGTCTATTTTTCCCAAGAAATATTTTTACATATCAAAAGTAACAGACAGATTATCCAATACATTTGTATGTTTGTAGTGAGTAATCTTTGAAGCTACTGAACCGATTCTAAAAATTCTTTTACTCTTAAAATGGTACATTATCCCTGAGCAATATAGACTATTTTATATTTTGATAAAAAATAAAAAGCTCAAATAAACTGACTAATTTTGCAAACATGGTGGAAGTACAGTAATTTTATGGTGGAAGTACAGGTATACAAAAAAATCTTTGTGCGTCCCGCTCCACTACCATTGTCTCTGCCAATCTCTCAATCGCGGGCGGAGCCGCGGGTATCAACTAGTTTTAAATACATAAATAACCAACCTGTGCCTAGTTTGTTCGTCTCCATTTTGAAGTCCGGTGATCTGTGAGTAGTGGACGTCCTCCTTTTGTTCTTTCAGTACTTCTTGTGACACGTTGTTAAGGGTATACGAGCGCAGCTTGAGAATCCGTCTCGCAACGATGAGCATATCGTACGCCGTCCGTCCCTCGATGTTGACGTGCTTGTTCACTCGTTTTCCGAGAAGCTTCGACTGCGACACTTTGTCCCTTACCACTGAGCTGTGAAGTTGAACAAGAGCACTCCGGTAAAAAAAAGTCGACTGAAGAGTCAGTCGATTTAATTTATTGTAGACTATAGACGCTCGACAACTTAGGTCATCATTAGCGTCTTAACTCTTCAATTCCCAGTGTCACTTGTAGGTGACAGAAGTTTAATATATTTTATTATTAAATTCCACTACCATTGTTGCAAAGCCAATAAGTAAAACTATTAATTATTTTTTTCTGACAACACTAGCCAAATGTCATCTGTCAAATATAATCAGATGTTTCGCGCGAAATTCGAGCAGTCTATGTTTGTGTAATCTCTTGCGATAAAAAGTGAAATAAAAATACCTAGATCGTAACTATTGTTATTTTTTCTTATTGCATGTAATAAATGAATAAATAAGCTATTGCACAAATGTTTTTATTGACAAAAATAACTTTGAACATGTTTTTTGCGAAGTAGGAAATATGCCGTGTCACCTGCGGGTGACACTGGGCATTATAATAACCGTTTACGCCGCAACGGAAGCTCTCAAAAGGAATAATTTTTCCCGTTTTTGCAACATTTTTCAATGATGCTCCGTTCCTATTGGTCGTAGCGAGATATTATATAGCCTATAGCCTTCCTCGATAAATGGACTATCCAACACAAAAATAATTTTTCAATTCGAACCAGTAGTTCCTCAGATTACCGCGATCAAACAAACAAACAAACTCTTCAGCTTTATAATATTAGTATAGATAAGTGTTTTGTTTCTTTCAGATAAACTATTTTTATTATAAAGGAACTGATATATCTAAATATAAATAAAATTATTATAAGCTCTGACGTTTTATTCCTACCGTAACAATAAGAAACAATTTGTGTCTGCTTCAGAGTTCTAATTTCACAACATTTCAGAACATGTCTAAAGCGCAAAAAAGTATAAACTAATAGCTTTTAAGAAATTCTGTCCTATGTCTCACTAGTATAACCTACTTTGTTATTTAATGAAATAACTATTTTGACGTTATCAGACACAACTTTTGCAACATATCCGCCAAAAGAAGTATAACTTCAAAAGTCACGCAGGTCTGCTAACATAAAACAAAATACATACGGCACATCTATCAGTCGTCCCAAATATTTGAACTGGTCCAATTTCAATTTATTCGCCCGGTTCACCAAATACGGTAGATCGAAATTGTTTATGTTGTAACCGGTGAGTATGTCCGGATCCAATTGCCGCACAAAATCGGCCCAGGCGTTCAGCAGATCTGCTTCTTTCTGGAAACTACGAACCTGAAAACATTACAAATAGAAATCAGAAACACTGTGGGACTTGGTAACAGAATTTTGACATTTAATGTCACGATATTTGGTGGCAGATAGCAAAAGCTTATAGATTAAACCTTGTTGGTTTCCGGGCTTTTACGCCGTGGTCCATTGGTATTTCTAGCTGACGTTTGGTCTACAACTGCGGTAGACAATTTGGCATTACAAAAACAATTATTAAAAATAATAATAATAATTGTTTTTGTAATGGCAAATTGTGTATTACATCATAGTTTAACTATTGTTTAAGCATATTGAGAGCTTGAAAAAGTCTTAATAAAAAAAAAACGAAACGTTGCAATCAATGAGTGTTTAAATTGATTTATTTTCATTATTCCAATTACCCGTGATACTGTTTTCTTGTTAAAATTATGTTTTTATTTGAATACAGTCAACATCCCTATTGTAGATGGTTTGTCAATTTTTAATTGCGATGAATAAAATTTCTGTGCTATTCTATTCGTACAGTTTTACAGCTAAAACAAATTTTGCTTACATAACCTAAAACTAGTGTTATATCGAACTTAAAACAAACCTCAGCATATGCAATGGGGGCACAAGTGTTTAACGTGAAAACGTTGCAATGGATCGGTTCGCTTTCACCGTATCGTTGGACGATGTTCGCTATTTGAATTACCGGATCGATATCCGGTTCCGGAAAAATACCTGCAATTATTAGAGTTCGACTGAAGACCAGTTTTTTGACCAAAGCCAAACTTATGCTACTTCTTCGTTTTTATTTGAATTTAAATCGCTTATTTAGATCAAATAAACTGTAAAAACTTGGATAAATGTCATATGGGAAGAATGAAATATATTTCTAGTTTATTTTGAAGCATTAACATCAAAGATTGAATTCGATTTTTCACAGAAAGCAGAGATTTCCAAAACGTAAGTGCATTTTACATCCTCAACTACTCGTCAGATGTTATGCTGGTGAAAAAGGAGACATATTACACAGCTGGTAAAATTTTACAATACTATTTCGTTTTGAGGTCTCGAGTCCAAAAAACATATTTTTGTAAATAAATAATTTAACGCCATGGTTTTAAAAGGTTCTGAAGTTAGATGCAAATGGAGGCTTACGCAGGTATAGTCGGTTGAAAAACTACAAACTCGCGCTATATTATTATTTTTAATTTTTCTTTAATCTAAAGGTCTAATTCCTTGCATAAAGTCATCCAAAAAATTATTTTTCGTTCTTGTCAATGCAAAACTGTATTAAGTATCTTGATCAATTAACAATCAAAGAAACAACTTAACAATAGCGTACTGGACTGTACTTTATAGCAGGAAAGCGACAAGTGACAAGACAACCAGCGATAACCAATCACCGACGAGCGCACGTTCTGTGCCGGTAACTGGGAGGTGGTGGGAGTCTTCCTTTCCCACAAAACAACCAGAATGGCTCTAAATATGAATTTGCGACGCTGTCTGTGACTAACTTCAGAACCTTTTATAACAGTGGGGAGTATTATACATTATTATAATTGACACAACCCACCTTTTCGTCCAGCGCACTCAATATCAAAACTCAGAAAGTAATACGGAGCTACTTTGGCCCATTGGCCTTCCGGACTGTGCGCAACGAAAGCGTCCCATGCGACGTCAAGTTCGTGACTGCATCGTGACGTTTTAACCAAGCCTGGCGATTCGACGGACGGACGCAAACGGTAGTTCCCAGCTGGCAGTTCGATCCAACAACAGCCTTGAATTCCTGTATCGACCATGAATCTTAAAAAAAAAAAAAACAATAAGTAACTGCATTCACCAATTAGCGGTCCTAAATACAACTCTCTTAATTTTGAATTTGAAAAATGGGATCAATATAAAATTATCTACAGTAATATTATAAAAACGAAAGATTTGTATTTTTGTGTGTATGTTTGTAATGAATAAACTCAAAAACTACTAAGCCAATTTAAAAAATTCTGTCACCATTAGAAAGCTACATTCACCCTGAGTAACACAGGCTATATTTATTGCTAGAAAAAATTAGAGATTCTTACTAAAACTTTAGTAACGTAACCCAAGGTGTAAAAAAATGCCATAAAACATCTTTCGTCGCATGCGCTGCGGAAACTATTGATGATAGAACAAAAGTATGTTCTACAATATTAAAGAACATATCAATAACTACAAAAAACTTTGCGATACTATATGTCCAACTATTATCGTTATGTCACAATAACCACTTTTTTACATTTTAATAATCTATATAGATAAAAGACGACGTATATGTAATCTATGGACTCCAAACGGGTAGACCATTTTTGATGAAATTTTCAGACAATCTTTAGATTAGCCCAGCGGGTGATCTTCTGAAGTTTGGTAGCGATCGGATCAACAGAATTTTTTAAATTTCTTTTTGGGAAATAAGATTTTTCTTCGAATTTTGAACATTCACAAATAACAGCGATTGAATTCGCGCAAATTCAATACACGTTGAGAATTTAATGATAATGATTCTCATCTTTTATATCCTATAATACAATAAGGTCAAAGGCCCCATTATTTTTGGTGCTGCCTAACTGGGCGCTGCCCCGCGAGGCAAAATTGTAATATGATGGAAGCAAAGACTCCATATATGTACCATTCTTCCCATATGACTTCTAGGTAAGTTTTTACAGTTTATTTGATCTAAATATACGATTTAAAATCAGAAAAAAACTAGATTATCAGCATAAGTTTCATACAAATTTTTGTACAGAAAAAATTAAATTAAAAAAGATTATTGAGTAAGCCAAATTCGTCAGTATTTTCAACATAAGTTTGTAAAGCAAAAATTTCAAAATGTTAATTTGCCTTCCCGTAATTCGAAATCTCGTGACGGGCTGCACTGAAATAATGACAAAAATCATGTTTATTTTATTCAATTTTTAGGGCACAAATATACGTTTTTTGAAATTTTTAAGCAACACGCCAAATTTTGTGAAACTTAATGCTTAATCACAACTAATAAAAAAACCCGGGTCGCAGTGCCAAAACCCTGCCGACAATATAGTGTATTTGCTAATGCAGGCAGCTTGTTTTATTACATGAACTTAAGTTTTTTGGTCAAAATAAAAATATTAACCCCTTAATACACCCCTTAAATTAACAGTTTTTTCTTAATTGCAACATTACTATCATCGAACATCTACACCAAATTAAATACACCTTTCAGTAAATAACTCACTATCTGCAAGCTAGTGTTTTCATAAAATTTGTAAATCCGATCCTGGCGAGTCGATTTTTTTTAAATATCAGGAGCACATTTTAATTGCTACTAAAAGAGTAAATTTCAATTTTGAAACGATTCTGCGAATTTTTTCGGTATTTTTGGGCCCAAACACTTTTTTCAATCCCTAAAAACCACCCTTAAAATGATCCGATTGGGCCCATTTTAAATAGGCTTCGTGCGGTGATGGATTCCAACATGCGTACCAAATTTCATTAAAATGAATTAGCTCTTTCGAAAGTTATTGCCCGTACACACATATATATATATATATATATATATATACATATAAACACATATATGTATATATAATTTTTCCAAAAATGGTGCCAAAGTTATGAAACGTCGAGAAATATTGGTCCTACCCCTAGGTCCCGCCATCCGACCGACGCCAATACACTAAAAACAGTGATAGAATGAATTTTGCGACCATAATTTCCCGAGAGCATATTCAATAAAACATTCAATAAAACCGAAACTCAAACGTAATTTTGATGCTTGGAACTTAATAACAATAATATTCCTATTAACGGTAAGAATATTAGACGCTGATGATCTCAGCTGTTGAGCGTCTATAATCTACACTCTCTTTAACAGTAAGAATACATTGATTGGGAACAGCTATAATTACCTGATATCAAAGTCAACATTGCTTTCGAAAGCTTTGTAAGTGTAGTTAAAGATGTTGAAGAACGAATGCGTACTGGTCTCCATTAGTCTTGCGCCCAAGGCAACCAAACGGGGCAGAACTACGCGGATCAAGGCAAACTTCTGTAACGAATCACCGGTGTACCACTGCAACGACTGGCGTTCGACGATGCTTACTTCCAAGACGCATTCTTCGACTTTCTCCGAGTTTCCGCGCATTTCAGTTAGCATAATCTTATTCAACGCGTCCTGTTAAAAAACAAACGAAAGATACGTTAAAGGTTTGCAAGGTTACTAGAACATAATACGCGCCATGGTTCTAAAAGGTTCTGACGTTAGATGCAAATGGAGGCTTGCGCAGGTACAGTCGTCTGAAAAACTACAAACTCGCGCTATATTATTATTTTTTCTTTAATCTAAAGGTCTAATTCCTTGCATAAAGTCATCCAAAAAATTATTTTTCGTGCTTGTCTATACAAAACTGTATTAGGCGTCTTGATCAATTAACAATCAAAGAAACAACTTAACAATAGCGTACTGGACTGTGCTTTATAACAGGAAAGCGACAATTGACAAGACAACCAGCGATAACCAATCACCGACGAGCGCACGTTCTGTGCTGGTAACTGGGAGGTGGTGGGAGTCTTCCTTTCCTACAAAACAACCAGGACGGCTCTAAAATATGCATTTGCGACGCTGTTTGTGACTAACTTCAGAACCTTTTAGAACTAAATTCGACCCAATTTTCTAATTTAGAAAAAAAATATAATATGCTAAGTTAATTAAAACGAATAATAATTTTAA
This sequence comes from Venustoraphidia nigricollis, assembly GCA_034508555.1. Taxonomy (NCBI): domain Eukaryota; kingdom Metazoa; phylum Arthropoda; class Insecta; order Raphidioptera; family Raphidiidae; genus Venustoraphidia; species Venustoraphidia nigricollis. The sequence continues at coordinate 5,702,986 of JAVRKA010000016.1, forward strand.
TAATAATTTGCTTCCTTTAGATTGAATTATTAGATATCTACTGTTTGGAGCCCTTACAAATATTAATCCGACCCTGATGGGCCGAGAGCTGGGGGCTTATAATAGATGAGCCATGGAAACAACATGTACACGCTCGGTTATTCTCAAGCTCTCAGTAGCTTTGCCCCAAAGCCAGCCCCGGATCTAGGAGGGGGCAAACCGGGGCACATGCCCCGGGCGGAAATTTCAGGGGGCCCCTAAATCATGTCTGAAAACTGATAACAAATTATTAAAATAAAAACTTATTAAGGGTTCTTATTCTCCCCTTCTGGTCACAAAAAGACCACCCATTATATATTTTTGAGCTTTTTAAGGTAGTTGTCGTGGTTAAGGCACACCGTCAGAAAATTCTTAATTTTTGTATACTTATTAAGGACATGATAATACAATTACCCTGAAAATTTGAAGTCGATCGACCGTATATAATCCGAGATAAATTCAATTACAAATTGGATAATTAACATTGATTGTATACGATCTCTGTAGTTCTGAACCAATATCTTATTTATAAAAAAAGAACTAATTGTCAGAAACTTTCCAAAAACTGACAGTCTTTCAATGCATTTGTTGAGTTTAAAAAAAATAAAAAAAAATGTTTGACCGTCTAATTATTTATAAATACCGGTTTAAAGTTCAACAATTTATAGAAAAGTATACATGCATATGAATACTGTATGGGTTACGTTTCCACGGGTACAGTCTTGCGTACAAATTATGAATCACTTAGCTACAAGCTAGTAAACTTTTGTGGCGCGTATAATCTATAAGTTTTTGACAATATTGTACCACGACAACTACCTTAAAACACTCAAACGCTGGAGGGAGAGGGCGTCACTAAGTTTCTGCCCCGGTTCGAAAAAATCGTAGATCCGGGCCTGCCCAAAGCCGACGTTAATACCAAGAGGACAACCTGATAATACCTTCAGTTGAAAAATTTCTTAGGAAGAACCTAGGTGGCACAGGATCGAAAAAAGCAAATGCTGAGATATGTTAATTGCATTTATTCTAACGTTTCGGCAATCTTTTTGCCATCTTCAGAGATTGCCGAAACGTTAGAATAAATGCAATTCACATATCTCAGCATTTGCTTTTTTCGATCTTGTGCCACCTAGGTTCTTCCTAAGAAATCTCTCAATTACCTTCAAGGATCATCATCACTAAAAAAAAAACTTTTAAGAGTTATCTTTTAGCATAATACCTTCAGTGTTGCGCAATGGCTGTTTTCAAATCCCTCAGGCAACGTAACAAAGAAATACGGACTGAATCCATGGACATGGCAGAGAACGCTGTGGCCTTCCATCGTTGTTCCATACATCCTAAAAACGGGAACGGGTCCAGTCTGGGCACCGGGCATTCCCCTTAAAACCGTCCCAGTGTAGTGATCGACTTCGATTTGTTGAAACGTAAAACTGTCTTTCTGCGGGTCCACTTTTGGGATGGAAGGACGTTTGTATAATTCACCAGGGTCCAATCTGTAACACAAGTAATATAGCAAACAGCCTTTAAAAAACACACAAATTACGAAGTTTATAATTACCTGGCCCTTTTGGGACTTGGCGCCATGTTATCTGAACTTGCTGAACGTTTATCCATTTTTATTAATCATTTAAAACAAATTTGCAAAATTGCGTCCTCACTTTCCCGCTTTTCCCGCAATTCTAGCGCTTTTGGACAGTTCGGATTTGTCAAAAGCAGAATTGGATAATGCCAACCTTAAAACAAAAATTTATAGAAATACAAAGACTTCAAAATGATTTTTATCTTCTGTAACGCTCATTTTAATTTACAATTAATGTTTAAAAATATGCTCTAATCAAACAGTAAACGATAAAACATGAAAATAAATTATAAATATTTATTATTATAAATAAATAAATATTTTTGAAGTTACGATGATTTCGATTTTCTAGAATATATTATACTCCTCTTACGAAGTTCACGTCAATCTTTTAACCAAACATTTTTCCAAAATGAATCTGTCAATGTCAAATGTCATAGATGTGAACTAAACTGTTTTCAATCGCAAATACTTTCTAACTTTTAAACATGTATCAGACCGCTTGTGGAGCCGCGGCGGCTGCCGCAGGCGGTGGATGTGTTGAACCTGAACGGGATACTCAGGGACTTGTCTCCCGCGAACCCGTCGCTCCCGTTACGGAGCACGACTACAGCGGCTTCGACATCGTAAAAGCCACTCAGGTAGATTAAGGTGATATCAGACGGTTCATTTTTGTCTTTCATTCAACATCTTTCACTCGAAGTGAAACGTCCGAACACAAAGTGAAACAACAGTGACGAATGCATTCATGAACCAATCCAACGAAGTTGGATTTCGGCTCCGAATGAACGCAAAATGAAACGTTTGAACTTGGAGAGAATATTCTCGGGGTTGGACATTTTGTCTCGCGTCTTGTAGCGAACGGACTTGGGACTACGACACCGCATAGCGAATATAATTCTGTCTGTATGAAACAAAATTGTATTCAAGCGACCAAAACACTGCTGTTTTTGGAGAATTTCAAAACTTATCAATGTCTTTGGAACCACAAACTCGACGAATACAAAGACGGAACAATACGGACAAATTCTATAAAATCTCTAATCAATGATTTAAACTTAGATTCTTCGATCAAATGATCGCAAATTAAATGAATTTCAAGGCGCACCAACTTTATTTGACGACATATTCGAGAAAAAGATTGGATGAATGTTCATTTCTATGTTAATAATGCAAAAGGAGATAATTAGATTGCTATCATTTGCAAACCACAGAGACTCTTGCCGGCCTGTGTTTAAAACACATAAAATATTAACTGTTATTTCATTATACATCTACAATTGTTTAATTTATATTAGAAAAAATATTAACATGTTCACCAAAGTTGGTGACAATAGTAATAATTTCCTTCGGAATCCTGATATGTTGACCGTTTGCAATCACAAATCTACTCTGTATGCTAAAAGTCCAAATGTAATGCCAGTTAAATTATACAATCATTTGCCGGCCAATTTAAAAGCATGCAGTACTTTGCCTCGTTTTAAACGAGCCGTCAAGAGTCTTTTATTGGAGTATTCTTTTTACTCTATTCATGAATACTTGTGTTCTGACCTTTAATCATAAATGCTATCGTATTGTTTTTTTTCTACTGTTGTAATTTTTAATTTTGGCTTATTCCACACAGTTTTGTCTACGGAACAAATAAATTATTAGTATTATTATTATTATGTCATTCTGTCTGTGCCGTGTGAACGCGGGTTGAAACAAAAATGAACATTCATTCACGTGAACATTCATCCGAATGAACCGTCTGATATCACCTTTATACAATCATCAATTTACATTAAACAAATAAAACTGCAATCCCTGTACAATTATAAACTATTCAATCATGAACTTGCTCTATGCTGAGGTCAAACCATTCGAACTTCCAAATTGATTATCGGTTCAAAGCAAAACTCAATGTAGCGTCTAAAACCATTTAACAAACTTCCTAGAAAGGATTCTAAAATGCAATTCCAAAGCAAGATTTACGAATAGTTTGACCCCGGCTTTATTAATAAATGAATGGCAGTTAAAATTCTGCTTTACTTAACCGTAAGCCAATGAGCTGTAGATATGGAGTGCTAGTCTAGACAGGAAGAGATAGCGATAATCATTCCGCCTTTGTTCAACAACATACAACAAAACGAACCAGAAAGAGACATACATATACTGTGTTTATCGTCATCTCTTTCCGATCGTTTTATAAGCGCTGTGATTATATTCCATCTCTACAGATCAATCCCTATAGCAAGCCAATGCCTTTCCTGTGAGAGATACCTTGTAAATTATAGACGATCAACAACTGAGATCGTCAGCGTCTATGCCTTTTCTGTGCCTTCATAGTAAGCGATCAGGTCATTATATTCGTTTACATCGTTTGATCTTAAATTATTTAAATACTAGCGGTACCTGTGCGAATAATTCGCACTAAAATTCGTTTCTAATTTCTCACAGTCTTTATAACTTTCTTCTTTTTGTTGTATTACATTACGAAGCTCAGTGACGGTTCAAGAAAATATTTTTCTAAAACTGTCATATAGAGGCGCAAGTATCGAAAACGTTGAGCTGAAGCGCCGCCATACGAAAAATATTTATACGTGAATTTTGATTAAAAATTAAACAAAAAAGATTTACCGACCGTCAATCATGTTGACGTGGTTTCAAAGTTAGAACCGTCAGATGGCAGCATTGCTGCATATACTGAATAAATGTATAATTGTTATAATTAATTATTTTGCAAAAACAAAAGCAATAATAGATTTTTTAATTGTTGATACACATACAGTAAGTAATTATCTATAAAATGATACAATTTATGTGGAGTAATTGTGAGTTTTTTTCGAAAAAGGGAGGCAAACATCTTAACCTTAGCGTATTAATATATATTATGATGATGATTTTTATATTTCAGTATGGTGCTTTTTCTCGAGTCAAAGAACTAGTCGAGGCTGGTTATGACGTCAACCAACCAGATTCAGAAACCGTGACGCTTTTGCATTGGGCAGCTATAAACAATCGACATGACATCATAGTTTTTTTAATTGAGAAAGGCGCGATAGTCGATGCAGTCGGCGGAGAACTGGACGCTACACCGCTTCATTGGGCAACACGGCAAGGTCATTTGGCGGCCGTCGTTCTGTTGTTGAACGCAGGCGCAGACCCGACGTTGAGGGACGCCGAAGGATGCTCCTGTATACATTTGGCAGCTCAGTTCGGACACACGCCGCTAGTGGCGTACCTGATAGCTCGAGGCGTCAGTCCTGATTTAGGTAAACACTGACGTTTTTTAAAACACTTTGTTGTCCAAGTAAAAAATATGTAAGCAATATTTGGACCGTTTCTTGGTAAACTAGAGCTTTAACCTTTAACTACTGACGTAGGGGCCTCTCAGGCCTTGAGAAAGTAAAATTTTTTAATTACTCCCTTCACTCGCGCACGACACGCGCGTACCTTCTAGTACCTTCGAGTTTAGTTGCGCCAAGGCTGTCAACGGCTAGGATCGTGTTTGCGCGCGCAATTTCGGTAAGTAAATCCATTTTGAAATTTCTCATGGGCCTAATTTGCAATAATTGATTTTTGTTCGCATTATACTATTATAATATTACTGATGTGTCATTTGCTAGAAAGACTATTTAAACTTAAGATTGTAAGATTTATAAGTTAATTTGTTGATTTTTTTAAAATAATTTCAAATACTTAGTGATTTATGATCTTCTGTGATTTTTGCAAAAAATGCTAAGTGTTTTCTAAACTTTGAAATAATAGTTAATTATAAACAAATAAATTATACAAAACTAATTTTATTTAATTTAAATATACAGTGTAAACTCTTTATAACGAAACTGAAGGGACCGAGCATTTTTATCGTTATAGAGAGTTACCGTTATATGGAGTGAAGAAAGAAAAACAACCAAATTAACAATAATCTTTAATATGTATGTTTTTGATAAAATTAATACATATAGTCAGTTAACTTTGCCTGACGTTTCGGGGCCTCAAAGGTTTAGTCGGCGTCTTTTGTAACCTGATAAGATAACATAAACAATAACACCGACAATGATGATTTTCTGTGTCTAAATATGAACACATTTCTTCGTAATAGAGAATGGCTGCTGCGCTATAAAGAGTGTATCAATGTATGGGTTTTAAGGTAAACCAACCAAATTGTGATCTTTTCTATGTTATAGAGAGTTTATCGTTATAAAGAATAATGTTATAAAGAGTTTACACTGTATCTACTAAAACTAATTATTAAACACTAAATCCTAAAAAACCTAAAGATTTTTAAATATAAGCACATATATATAGGGGCCTCTGAGGCCTGTCAGTGTTTACGTGAAATTAAATCCACCTGAATAGTTAAGGGTTAACCATTTGAACATAGAATAGTTACTTCTTACCACAACAGATTTATTCAGTGGATGTACATTTCGAGAGCTAAGCTCCCATCTTCAGCGAAACACTAAACTGAAGCTGAAGATGGGAGCTTAGCTCTCGAAATGTACATCCACTGAATAAATCTGTTGTGGTAAGAAGTAACTATTCTTTTATTTTTATTGTTCCAACCACAGTGCTCTTAATATTTATATTTGAACATAGGCTTATAGGACGTCATTATAAATTCAAAATGGCGAACTACCCAAAACTTTTGTTTTTAGAAACCGCGTTATACTGAAACAGCGTTATTTAAAACTAGTCGCTACCCACGGCACCACACGCGATTGAGATAAAACACGGCAGGGATAACAGTAGTGGAGCATATACACTATACAGTCTTGTTGAACGGGATGCAAAAAGATTTTTTATATGCCCGTACTGTCACCATAAAAAATTACTGTATTTCCACCATAAAATTACTGTGTTTCCACCATAAAAAATACCGTACTTCCACCATAAAATTACTGTACTTCCTCCATGTACTTAAAAATTTTGTCCGTTTATTTGTAGTTTTTACTTGATGTACAGTGAATTCGTTTGTCCATAGGTGATCGGGGCGGAATGACGCCATTGATGTGGTCATGCTGGAAAGTAACGGCGCTCGATCCGACGCGGCTGCTACTGACTCTCGGCGCCGGGACCCGTATAGCCGACAACACGCATGGCAACACGGCGCTCCATTGGGCGATCCTCGCCCGAAACACGACGGCCATATCGACACTGATATTTCACGGAAAAGCGGCACTAGACATACCGAATCACAGGGGCGACACGCCCCTCGTAATGCTACAACCGTACCTTGGACAGATATGGATCGCGCCCAAGGTCGCCGAGAAGGTCATCGAATGCCAACAGGCCAAGCAGAGGAGGAATCTGATCAAATGGGTTTTGACCAATAAGGTAGGTCTGCTCAAACACATATTTAGAGTATAATACTCGCCACGGTTATAAATGTTCTAAAGTTAGTCACAAACAGCGTCGCAAATGCATATTTTAGAGCCGTCCTGGTTGTTTTGTGGGAAAGGAAGACTCCCACCACCTCCCAGTTATCGACACAGAACGTGCGCTCGTCGGTGATTGGTTATCGCTGGTTGTCGTGTCACTTGTCGCTTTCCTGCTATAAAGTACAGTCCAGTACGCTATTGTTAAGTTGTTTCTTTGATTGTTAATTGATCAAGATGCCTAATACAGTTTTGCATAGACAAGCATGAAAAATAATTTTTTGGATGACATTATTCAAGGAATTAGACCTTTAGATTAAAGAAAAATTAAAAATAATAATATAGCGCGAGTTTGTAGTTTTTCAACCTGCGCCATTTCAGAACCTTTTAGAATCGCGGCGCGTATTATAGTATCGTTTAAGACAGGGTGGTTTTTGAGTTGATTCTTCTTTTTTAACAGCGTGTAGAAATCAAATACACAAACAAATATACAACTCAAAAATAAGAGAGAAACAGTGAATCAAAGTTTACATTTTATTTAATTTTGAGGTCGGGCTTGGCGTTTATGTTATGTTACTATGGAAATATCTCTTATGTCATTATCAAGTATCTTGCTGCCTATTTGAAACAAAACGGACAACTTCGAACAATTTCTGTAAATATTTTTTTTTTTTTTTTATATTCACTCTGTGTACACCGTAGTGAAGAGTAGGTCAAGAGTTAAAAGAGTTAAAATACAATATTAAAATATTCATCCATGGTATAAATGCTGTGATCTAACAGGAGTTGTTTAACTTTTTTTTTAAAAAGGATAGAATTGTTTATTTTTTTTATATCTGTTGGTAAATGGTTGAAGCTTTTTATGGACATAATTAAAGGCCCTCTTGATGAAATTGCCAGTTTATGCTTTGATAATGACATGACTATGGATTGCAATCCAGCTGGATTTATGCTGGTTTAAAGCAAATCCAGTTGGATTCAGCACTAATCGATTTTTCAAATAAATGTTACAATTGTTTAGCTCTAGAAACTTTAATAAGTATTTATCTACATTTACATCAAATACTCGTTTTTTTGGCTTTATTAAAGTACTCTAATAGTAAGAGTATCCGGAGTATAATTATGAATTATCACAATGCAGTCTTAAATCACCTAAATTGATATTCTAGATATCTGAAATAGTTATTCGTTTACCTATTTTACAAACTATGTAGTCTCAGTTTCTCAGTCTCAATAATTTTAGTGCGTTTCCCGCTTAAAAAATGTTTAGTGAACTCTTATTAGAAACAAAACTTTAATATAAAATTATATTATATAATGTAAGACTTGACTTGTCTTTTAAAAAATAAAGCCAATCAATTATGTAGGTAACAGTTTTTTTTTTAACTTTTTTAAAGTAAGATCTCAAAAAAGAAATGTTATTGATGGTGTTATCTCCCAGTCTACTTCTTAAAGAACTGCAAATATACCCGAATGCGGAAAGGGCTCTCTCTACCTCTACGCTGGTTGGTTTGAGAGTCATCAAATAATCATAGATTAAAGTTAGGTTTTCACCTCTTAATCCCTCACTTTCATTAAATGCCACTTCTTCAATATCTTATCATAATCCTTCTCAGACCCAGTTAATTACTTGTTTTTATAGCTGATTGCAGATCCGCAACGCTGAATCTAGCGCCAGATGCTGGATCCAGCAAGACCAAAAATGTGCTGGATCCAGCATTGCAATCCCTAGACAACATATTTCCATAGTGACATAACATAACTCCAGGACCTACCTCAAAATTTAATTAAACGTTGAATTACTGTTCCTCTCTTAATTTTGAATTTTGATAAAAAAGTGGCTTGAAATATTTGTTCGTCATTTGATTTCTACACGCTGTTAAAAAAGAAATATCAACTTAATCATCCTATATACTATTCTACTAACCTTGGGGCGATCTCATAGTGTTGAAATAAATGTCTCATAAATGTTGAAATTTCTTTCCCAGCTTGGCAAATTCAGATTTCTCCAAGTGTTTAAAAATTGTTGACATGAATTATTTTCAGCGAATCAAATGGTGGTGCATGGTTGGTACGCCGTTTGTAACATTCTACATAGCTGGCCTGATCATATGTTCAGACATGATGGTCTTAATCAAACTATTCATGCTGACTCTACTCTACATCGTCCTATATTTCGCTGGTCAATTGTTTTTCGACGACCGTCTCATGTCACTGTTACCTGTCAACGTTTATTTGGCAACCAAATTCTGGATGTACGTGACGTGGATATTTTACGTCATGCCGTGGGTCTCATTCACGACAAGCCTCATGTTCCTGACAAGTTCCGGCGCTCTGTGGTACTGTTTCGTCAAATCGTGGCTCGGCGATCCGGGAGTTATCCAGGTTACGCAAGACGAACGGTTCAGAACGATTGCCGAACTGGCCGAACGCGGTATAACGAGCGCGTTCGAGCCGTCCATTTTCTGTTCGGCGTGTTTGGTGCGGCGTCCGTTGCGCTCTAAGCATTGTTCAGTTTGTAACAGGTGCGTCGCTAAATTCGACCATCACTGCCCGTGGGTCGCCAATTGTATAGGTGAGTGAATGTTTCATTTATTTCATTTTTAACACGCTTGTTTGTTTGTAAAGGGATCTTGGAACGTGGAATTCACCCACTTCAAAACGTTAGATTAAACTGAAACTTTGCACACTTATCAAGGACCGATGACAATACAATAATTTAATAAGTTTTGAAGTAGGTGAATTTCACATTCAAAAATTCCACTACAAACAAACAAACATACTGGTGAAGCTAATAAAAGCGTGTTAAATAGAGTTGGTCCTAGAACTGATCCTTGAGGAACACCATTTTCATCGGTCCTTGATAAGTGTGTGAAATTTCAGTGTAATCTCACGTTTTGAAGTAGGTGAATTTCACGTTCAAAGATTCCATTACAAACAAACAAACATACAGGTGAAGCTAATAAAAGCGTGTTAAATAGAGTTGGTCCTAGAACTGATCCTTGAGGAACACCATTTTCATCGGTCCTTGATAAGTGTGTGAAATTTCAGTGTAATCTCACGTTTTGAAGTAGGTGAATTTCACGTTCAAAGATTCCATTACAAACAAACAAACATACAGGTGAAGCTAATAAAAGCGTGCTAATAATAGCGTTTCTTTTCTCGTTGTTCTGAATATTTATTTCTTGTACCAGGTTCGAACAACCATCGACACTTCATAGGTTTCCTGGCGTGCATTACGTTGCTCTCCGTTCAATTCTTGAACGGTGCTGCCGCCGTGTGGCACAACCAGTGCGGCGTGCCGACCGTAGCCGATGGCGGCCTCTGGACGGTGCTGATGAAAGCCGAACAGTGCGATCCGTGGTTGATGTTTGTGTCGGCCAATGCGCTACTTCACGTCACCTGGGTCACAATGCTGTTTATGTGCCAGACATACCAGGTAATACGTTTTTTTTTAAGTTTGACTTCTTTAGTGACGTATTTGTTTGAAAAATGCAAGAAATCGAGGGGAAGTAGAATAAACAAATAAAGGGGAAGTTAGTTTGTCCCCTAAATTACATGAAACTGACAAGGACAGAAGTTTATAGTGGGTTGCATTTTGATTCGCAAAATAATAAGGCAAGGATGAACGGCTTGAATCTGACGTTAAAAATATCAAAATAATTTCTGTAATTTAACGTACAAACGGTAGAAACTCATATTTCATGAAAATTCAGAAAGGACAATATTAAATATCATAGTCTCTATTTTTAGATATCAGAACAATTTTCGGATTAAACATTTTTTAAATACAAGTCTATGCTGAAACATCCATTAATGTGAGGTTATGATGTTGATATACTACAGACAATTCATATTTAAAAATGTTTTTCTATAGATTATAGTATGTAAATAAAACTATGGTATGAATGTGACGATCTGTCCGTGTGAGAATTTTCACATGACACAAACATCAAAGTGCCCTCTTAAAATGTGTAATAATTTCGCCGTAATTATAATATTAAAAACTAAAGAAGTTAAACTTCTTATGTGAGCTTATGAGGCTCATTATAATTAAATCTCAAAGTCGATACGTTGGAACGTTATTACACCTTGAGCATGCGCTCAACGCTTCACAAACTGGTTTAACGGTGTGTTGGAACAAAGCTATCGTTTCCATTAAAAAAAAATGACATCGAAATAGGCTCGAGCGATTCCAGCGGCTCTAAAACGTTTTTGTTCCATAGATCGCGTGCCTGGGTATGACGACGAACGAGCGCATGAACCGGGGCAGGTACCAGCACTTCGCCAGCTTAGGAGGGCGCAGTCCGTTCTCGCGCGGCGTTCTAAATAACACGGCCGACTTCCTTGGCGTCAATTTGTGCGGCTTCGCAAAACCGCAAACAATCGACTGGACCACTAGATTCGAATTAGACAAAAATGTCGAACATCAGCCTTTGTTAAGACAGAAAGACAACTTCCAATACGTTTAAATTCATTAACGGCATATCATTTACATTGTGTTACTTAAAAAACAATACGTTATATAATCACGTTCATTATACGCTTTTAAAAATATGAACAATTAGACATGATCTCTTATTAAACAACGCTACCAATCGGAACGGCCGCGGCAAAAATATAGGCGGCAGCACTGCACACAAAACAATTTAACACTTTTGTTAACAATCTATAGTTCCTATCTTTTTTTTTTGACATGGAATTCATTGGCATGTAATCAGTGCCGGATTAAGCCAGCGTGGGGCCTGTAGCAAATTCTGTCAAGGGACCCTTGGTTTGCTTTAGGTTCTCAAGTTTAGGGTATTAAATAAAACAAAACTGTTACAAATAAACTTTTCTGGATTTAATATGGGCAAATTTAGAGATAACACTTTCAATATCGACTTCTTTAAGCAAATCATGCTCTATATTCAACAAAGTGAGATGATTAAGACGATATGATAATCGATTCAAAAAAAGGTCAGTTATATTCACTCATAAAATGAATCTATATTTTATAATAAATCAACCAATCACAGTAGATTGGATCGTGACTGAGTTAATAAAATTTAAATAGTTCGCCTGTTTTCTCGAAATACTTATAATCGATATTATAATAAAATCGATTAAAAAAGTACAATCTCGGCTACGTAAACTCGCAAAATAAATGTATACCTATATAAAAAATAAAAATCTGGCCGCTTGAAGGGTAGAAATGTGGTATAGATGCTAGTCTAAATATATCGATTATAATTAAACATTAGAACATTAACATTAAAAAGTTCGTAAAATACCTACTTATTTTTACGATTTAACGTGACGAAATCGAGTTTTAGATTTTCAAGTGGAAGTGAGGCATAGCCTAAGCGCTTCGCGTTTAAGACATGCAAGATATTTTACGCTCCTATCTAAATTAATATTTTTTTTACGGTCAGACAGGCGTTGGAGCGCGGGGCCCGTAGCATTTGCTACTCTTGCTACGTGGCTAATCCGGCACTGGTGTCACCCATAGTTTACAGGAAAACCTAAACGAAAATCTTAAGTCTTAAAGTTCTCACGGAAAACAGAATAGTACGGAACCCTCGTCTCGCAAGTTCGACTCTTACTTGACCGGTTTTATAATAATATACCAGCTTTAAAGTCAAAAACGGATTATGCTGTAGAGCGACGACCAGAATTCGTCCCAACGTGTACAAAAGTAACGCAGTTCAGTCTCCTTATTATTTCTAGTCTTCTTGGTAAATACACTCAACTACGTAAACATAACCACAATTAAAGAAAATCTCTCTGAGACATCACCATTGTAGTTCATATATTTGCCGCCGCCGTTCCCATGATTTGACACGAAACAAGTATTTCCAAAAACAAAAAACACTAATATTCTGTTCAGTCAAACTAGATATAACAAAGTAAAATGCATTTTTAGGGAATTGTTTTGATTTTAATTTTTAAGGATTATATTTTTAATAAACTAAAGAGCGCGTTTTGTTCCTTGATATAATATTGATTTTATTTTAAAATAAATTTTAAAACATTTTACACGACTGTTTAGCTAATAGAAAATTTAAATCGCGAACATTTTGAGAATAACTTTCTTGCGAGCGTAATGTTGGGACATCAGTGTCACGAAACAAGATTACTAGAATACTAGAAGGCTGGGCGTAAGAGGCTATAAACATGGTCACGTCTGTGATTGGTTGAGTCGATTGCTTACGTCACGTGGCTTTTTCACGTGAGACTTTTCCCAAAGCCTACTTTCCCCGCCCTTTCTCGCGCCTCGCCGGGACACACCCTCAACAATGCCAACACCCAACCTTAGTTTGTAGTAATCTTGTCAAACACTTTCGAATATATATGACTAAACGTGAAAGCCAGATTATAGCTTAGCAAATATAATATATACCGGGTGTCTCAGAAATCGCGCACCCAATTGTTGGGATCGAAAGAGAAAAATATTCTGAGCCCAAAAATCCATGTTTGGAATTTTTTGATAACGTAGTTAATTAGTAATTAATTAATGAAAGTGACCAATCAGGAGCGCGCTACAGAAGAATAAAAAGTGAGTGGGGAGGCAGTAGGAGACGCGAGAGTGAGACGCCAGAGGGCCTTGACAAGACAGATGCGAAAAGTGGAAATCACTGGCGAGCGTTAATTAAGTTATTTTATTCATTAAAAATCATTAGTGTAGTTTAAAAAAAAATTCGAAACTGGCCTCAGACAAAAATTCTGGAAGGCTTTGATACAATAAATTTATTTATTTAGAAATATTAAAGCATTTTCATATTATAAATCCAACGATCGACGCAAGCGTTGATCAAATTTATTTATTTATTCATAATTATTTGAGCAATCAAAAGAAAAAAGTCTAAATTCAATCTCTTCTGTAGCGCGCTCCTGATTGGTCACTTTCATTAATTAATTACTAATTAACTACGTTATCAAAAAATTCCAAACATGGATTTTTGGGCTCAGAATATTTTTCTCTTTCGATCCCAACAAGTGGGTGCGCGATTTCTGAGACACCCGGTATAATAAAATCAGTCCTCTGTCGGTACTTCAATCGCGCAGACGAGCTGCGCAGGTTGACTTAGCTTGCAGAGCGATCAAACACGCCCATACTGTTTTCTTATTGGTATTGCCTACATTATGTGGCTGTAGGACGACGAACAACATAGTTTAACGAATTCATAATATAGTAAAATCAGTCCTCTATCGGTAATTTCAATTTTTTATTATTAAGTAGGAAGATTCGGGTTTGAATCCCGACGGTGACAGTGGTTTAAAAAATATTTTTGTCTAATATAATAATAATAATAGTTTTTATTTGTGGTGCAATAGTGGATACAAATTGTCAATTCTGAGTCCATCAAGGACATTAGTAGGTTCATCAAGAACACAGTCGTTCATGACCCAACAGAAATTCGTCTAAATTATAAAAAGCGCTTGCTATCAAAAATTCTTTCAAGTATTTTTCAAATTTTGATAATTCGCCACAATTTTTAATATTTTGAGGCAACTTGTTAAAAATAGTATAACCCAGACAATTTGGGGATTTTTTTGAGATATTCAAATGCTTGAAAGGCACTCTAAGCTCACACTTAGATCGAGTATTTAGATCATGAACGTCCGAGTTCTTGATGAACCTACTAGAATTCTTGAATACATAGATGGACATTTCAAAGATTATTATAGAAAATAAAGTGAGTACTTTATATTTTTTAAATAAATCTCTGCAACTTGTTCGCTGCGACACACCATCAATACATCTGATAATCTTTTCATTGTGACAATGAATGTTTCTAACAATTATCGCAAATAAATTATAGTCTAGGTTATAATCTGGCGCTTGCGCAGTGCACCAAAATTACGCTCGCTATTATATCAAGAATGAAACCGTTCGAATTCCATAGCGAAGCTGATGTTAAAAACAAGCTTTCTACATAATATTAATATAATAAAATATATGTAATGACTATATCTTTAATGCAAGAAATTTATATTTGTATTTTTTAAATGTTTTCACATGACTGTTCATGAAATTGATATAAAAAATGATATATAATCGATTTTTAAAAAAGAAGTAATTTTTAAAATGTGCTAGATAACGTAATTTTATAAAAGAATGTATTATATAATATCTGTGCACAACGTTTTAATATATTCATGCCATATAGCGTGTCCTCTGTGTCTGCAATCGTAAATAATAATAATATTTAAAACCGTAGTTCAAATTAAAAGACAGTTCGTCGTATTTACAAACACGTAACGTAACTTCCTCAAAATTTGTTTGCAATCGAACACAAATAAAAAAAAATTAGAGTTTAAAAAAACTAAAACAACATGCTTTTATGAACTAAAAAATGCAAAATAATTTGACAACAAAATTAGCTTTACTGTCAAAAAGCGGGGGGTGCTATCTACCTAAATTTTCATAATACGTTTACAATTAGCTAGTAAATGAAAAATTTATTACCGATATTAAGCACTCCACGCTTTTTACAGTAAAGCTAATTTTGTTGTCAAATTATTTTGCATTTTTTAGTTCATAAAAGCGTGTTGTTTTAGTTTAAACAATATTTCACTTGATTACGAGGTAGGCAACACAACGTACGTCACTGTACATCGGGTTAGTTTGATTACTGTATTTTTTAAGTTAATTAATTTATATAGCGGGGTAGAGTAGTGGTGAGAGCACTAGAGTCACATTTGGGAGGTACTGGGTTCTAATCCCGGCGGGAGCAGATGTGGCTGCGCCTTTTTCCTACTGCATCTCGCCGAGAAACGGTAATTCCTGTGCCGGCCATCTTGATTGAGGTTTTCCATGGTTTCCCTCAATTAATTCCAGATAAATATCGAGATGGTTCCTTATTCGAGGTCATGGCCGATTACCTATCAAACTCCTAGTTCAAAAATGATCTACCTTATTCTAATTTCCTAAAATTCCTTCATTCGCCCATTGCTATTACTTAAGTTGAAGTTTCAAAATGTAGAAAATAACGGGAAGTGATAGATGGAAAATAGTAATGGTGTGAATGGTGTCTGTTATGACAAAGTCGAGAAATGGACGTTAAACGCATTATTATTATTATATCAATTGTGGGAATTCGACTTACACGATTATCGCTCGCTCCCACCTATCGCGAGGTATTACTGTATAAAAAAGTAGCAAATAAAGTACATAATATTCCATTTTAAATCCTATATTCCGATATAATCGAATAAAAAACTCAAAAGATTTAACATTCATTACAGCTCTGGTTTTAACTTAAATTAATCTATCATCTAAATTGCATTTAATTGATTGATTGTAAATTACAAACGCTAGACAGCTATCATTAGGGATGCGCGTGTCGCCTATCAGTTGTTGTGTCGAAACAAGCATCTAACAAAATAAGAATCGAATCTTTTGCAAACAATTTTGAACGAAGTACAAACCGCACTTAACTATTTAATTCTAGATTTAGAGCCGATGGAAACATCGATAATTACTGTACAAATTCACCGTTACATTAAAATATATTCGTTATTTATAATATTATTATAACACACACACAAACAAACAAACCGCCTTTTCTTTACTTTTTTATGTATAAAGATTTAACTTATGTAACAAGTATTTATAGTTTATTCATGATTTCTTTCTGCAATGAATGGTGATCCATGAAGTTAAGTTTAATGGTTAAGGAAAAAGTGAAATTATTGTTAAGTTGCTATAAAAAAAAAGACTAAGCGCTCCAATATGATTGAAACGGATCGTGTTCCAATAATAATGCGCCTTTTTTGTTTGGAGAATTTCAATAGCAAAGGTCTGTTTGAATTCAAATACAGTAAGACTTCGCTTAACGCTGTTTCAGTATTACGCGGTTTCGAAAAAAAAAGTTTAGCCACTATAACGTAAATTATGGATCAATTTATACAAAAACGATTCAATTGTTGATAGAAGTTCAAAGGCAAGACGAAGTGTCATTAATGCAATATCTTGCTATCGACAACAGCTTGTTAAACGAAACAGAAAAAGGCAAACGACATTACATGACTTCTTCACAAAAAACAAAATATGTCTAATGAGGAACCCTTCTCATCACAAACAACTTCTTATTCGAGCTTTTATTTGATTTTCATAAATGTTTTATGAACGAAAATCAATATTAACAATTAACAAATCCATAATTAATGTGATAAAAAGTATTTAACAATAAATGTTGCAAAATTAAACAACAAAAAAACTAACAACTTTTCTTATTCTCGGTTCTGTTTCACTCATGCCTATTAATTATCTACGTATTAAAATGACCTCGATTAGCGCTGTTTCGTACAGCGCAAGAACTTATTGGAACGTATCTCCCGCGTTAAGCGGGGTCTTACTGTATAAGAAATCGCCCACTGCGCAAACGCAAGACAACAAAACACAAAGAATTGTTTCAACCAACTAAAAGCCAATTCAGACTAGCCGTTCTCAGTTACGATTCACCGGTCCGGTTGGGAGCTCGACCAATCAGAGCGTAGTCGTTCCCGATTGCGGTTCGGTTCGAGCGTTTAGGTTCAGCTCTAATTTCAACCGGACCGTTCGCAACCGTAGCCAATGAGAAGGCTTGCTGGAGTCACGTGACTAGCCACTTGTTTTTGTTGACGTTTAACTACACATCAAACGTCAAATCATATTTCGAAATTGCGCATGCGCACCGAGAATAATCGTAGAACCGAATCGGGATAGTGTGAGCAGCCTAGATTAATCAAAAACCGAACCGGACCGGTGAATCGTAACCGAGAACGGCTAGTCTGAATTGGCTTTAACGGCACGCAAACGAAATCGACAATACTAAAAGATGGCGTCTGTTTTTCAAGATTGGTATCAGTACTTCACCAAAAAATTAGTCAGCCATTTTTAACTCACACGATCAACAATTCATTTTATTGGACTCGCAAAATAATTTAATTTCAACGAATTTTAACAAAGTAGGGTGTTTTTGTATATTTTTAATTTTGTAATTAATTTATTTAATGTTTTTGTAATTATTTAGTATTTACAAAAAAGAAAACAACTTCATGAATTGTTATTAAAACCGTAATAAACTTTTCAATTTTGTTTATGTGGAAACTTGATTACTACCGTTTCCAGCTAGCAAAACAAATGACATCGCCTTGTTATGCTTTTGTTTTCAGTACCCAGCGTTGTCTTTTGTCCTTAGACGTAAGTTGAGCGCAAGATTACTAGAATACTAGAAGGTTGGACGCAGTGGCAGATTTACCAGTAGGCTGAAGCCTATAGGGCGGCCCAAAAATGTTTGTCTTACAGAAATAAAAAAAAAAACGTTACATATATAGAGAAAACGAGTTTCGAAAATTTAACAAAAATTTCAATAGGTATTTTAAAAAAAATAGGCTTTCCGAAAATATGTACGTTAAGTCATGTCGTGTCATTGTTGCTGTCAATATAACACATTTCTCTTTAAAAATGGCATTTTGGTAACATTTTAACACAGTCGGCAAAGCAAATTGATATTATATCAAAAACATTTAATGACATAAGATGTTCGTCTTTATAATTACTTAAAAGTCAATTCAGATCAGTTTGGCTTGGAATAATGGGACAAACGACTACATGGACAATTCATCTACGGCAAAACTCGCTTTTTTTCTTTGCCAACTATGTTAAAATATTATCAAAATGCCATTTTTAAAGAGAAATATGTTATATTGACAGCAAGGATGACAAGACATGAGATTGCGAATTTCAGAGGTCAGAAGGGACAGTAAAAATTTAATAGCCTACTGGCGGCAAATTTGTAAATCCACCACTGGTTGGACGTAAGACGTTATAAAGATGGTCACGTCTGTGATTGGTTGAGTCCATTGCTTACGTCACCAACGCCCATGGCTTGGTTATTTAAGTATGTTTATCCCAACTGTTTGGAAAAAGACTCCACAAGTCTACTTCCCCCGTCCTCTCTCGCGTCTCGCCAAGTCACACCTTCAACAATGCTAACGCCCAACCTTAGTTTCTCGTAACCTTGAATTGAGCGGCTTACCAGCTTTAAGGGGTATTTTATTTATTTTTTTTTGAGAAATAAACTGTGGCCTTGTTAAAGCTTTTCGCGTTTGAGTCAGACGTATAAAAATATTTTGACACGCTAGAAACTTATTTGAATACAATTTCTGTTTAAACAAAACATATAATGTCTTGTATATTGCGCTCTTTAACTTTAATAAATTAACACCAATAAATATGTAACATAAGAAATATTTTATGTATTTCAAATGATTTTATCTTTGTACATAAAACACGTTTTGTTTTAATTTTTTTTTAATGAATACTTCTTACGCGTTATCGGATGCGTTTAAGGTAGTTGTCATGGTTAAGGCACACCGTCAGAAAATTCTTAATTTTTATATACTTATTAAGGACATGATAATACAATTACCCTGAAAATTTGAAGTCGATCGACCGTATATAATCTGAGATAAATTCAATTAAAAATTGGATAATTAACATTGATTGTATACGATCTCTGTAGTTCTGAACCAGTTTCTTATTTATAAAAAAAGAGCTAACTGTCAGAAACTTTCTAAAAACTGAGTCTTTCAATGCATTTGTTATGAGTTAAAAAAAAATAAGAAAAAAATTTGACCGTCCAATTATTTATAAATAACGGTGTAAAGTTCAACAGTTTATAGAAAAGTATGCATGCATATGAATACCGTATGGGTTACGTTTCCACGGGTACAGTCTTGCGTACAAATTATGGATCACTTAGCTACAAGCTAGTATACTTTTGTGGCGTGTATAATCTATAACTTTTTGACAATATTGTACCACGACAACTACCTTAACACTTTGCACAAAGCATTAAACGATTGCGCGCTTGCGCGTTACTACTGTCCATGAGCAAGGTCCGCCGTACTAATATCGAGTGACAGATGGCGCTATGTATTTATTGGTGTAAGAAGTATTCACTTTAGATATGTGTAACGACACAGACTTTATTTTTTATTTAAATGTTACTGCACCTGAATTGTAAAATGCCAAAAATATTCAACCGAGTTCAAGCGAATATTAGTTAAATATACCGAGTGTTGGGCATGTAATTAGGAGGAAGGTCGAGGCATGGTTAGAATGACATAGAAATACAGTAAGACCTCACTTAACGCTGTTTCAGATTACGCGGTTCCTCAAAAAAATTTAGCCACTGTAACGTAAATTATGGATCAGTTTATACAAAATGATTCAAATGTTGATAGAACTTCAAAGACAAGACGTGTTATTGATGCAATATCTTGCTATCGACAACAGCTTGCTGAACGAAACAGAAAATGGCAAACGACATTAGATGACTTCTTCACAGAAAACAAAATATGTCAATAGCCCACAAAAATTGAATTATTGTTAAATTTTTTATACAGTGAGCTCTTATACCGGGTGTTTTTTCAAAACTTTGAATGGATTTTTTTGTTGATACACCGGTTGAATCAAAAAAAGTTTTAGGCAAAAGTTGTTGGGTTTTGAGGGGGAAATAATTTTCACGTAATACCAACCCCCTCACCCTACCCCTCGGCAGAGGGAGGGGGTAACTTTTGTTTTTTAAATAAAAACCCCCGATTTTTATGATTAATTTTTTTTTGTGTAAAAATGATCAACTTTAAAATTTAATTTAATCATAAAAATCCAGGGTATCCATTTAAAAAACAAAAGTTACCCCCTCCCCCTGCCGAGGGGTGGGGGAGTGGGTTGGTATTACGTGTAAATTACCCAACAACTTTTGCCTCAAACGTTTTTTGATTCAACCGGTGTATCAACAAAAAAATCCATTCAAAGTTTTGAAAAAAACACCCGGTATATTAAAAATAGTTAATATTGACAAATTTTTGGGTGAAATTTAACACTTTTTTAATGAAGTTTGACATTTTTTCCGTGCATTTTTCGTAGAATACGATTAATCGTACAATTGCAAAAATCGCTGGAATCACTATTTCAAAATTCTAATTGATTAACGCCACGAACTCATGTGAATGACCTTCCGCCCTAAAATGAAATGTAAGTCCACACCTGGTCTCATTTTAATACTGAAAATATTCCAAGTGTGGACAGACCTTTATTGACGATGCTGAGAGACTGGTATAAAATTATCGAAGGAAAAAACAATTCCAAAAAACTTTCTTCTGCTTCCTGCTTTTACAATGTCTATGATTTTTTCCAAATCTATATTTAATTAGTATAAAACGTGACGATTTTTAAATGTAAACTATATATGCCATTCTATAAGATTTATATGAAAAAAAAGAGCACTACTCGATTGTAACGCGCTCTAGCGGTATTTGTTGGCACTAATGCTGCAAATGTCAACCTTTGTATCCGCAGTTTGCAAGGATCGAATTAATTAATTGTAAGCTGTAGACGGTCGACAACAAACGTCTTGAGAAACTTTCCCGATTTATATGATACAAACGTGTCCGTTGGTTTTGAAATTAAAATATGTAATTAAAAAAGCGTTATACATCCTATTGTTATCAACAAATTCCGCTAGAGCACTCTGTAAACCGCAACGTACTAGAGTAACTATAGAAAAAGTGTTGCCATTGCATCCAATCGCCGCCATATTGAGCCGCGATTGGTGGACACTGCGTATGTAGCGCCTGCGTGGTCGCTCTATACAGAAGCAGCCAACAGCTGTACACTGCGTATAAAATGACTCAATACGCCGCAACCAATTCGTGTTACGGGTAGGTCACGTGACCTGTTGTCCGTTTTCTTTCTATAGTCACTCTGCAAAATACATTGCTAGGCTAGTCTCAAGGTTAGTAGAGCAAAGGTTTCCTTGTTCCGTTGGATAGTAGTAGAGGGATAACGTCATCCAGCGGACTTGTCAAATGATTGCAAGGCAACGACTGTTGTTTATAAGCTTTAATGCCAATATTTATTTATTTCCTTTTGATTCCTTTGACATATTTTGTTAAATATTGCAATCATTTGACAGATCCGTCAAATGACGTCATCCTCCTACTATTATTTAGTGGAACGAGACAACTTCTCTACTAACTTTGGTATAGTCTAAACAGCTGATTGTGTCACAAAGTTCAGTAAGTCGCCATTTGTAATTGGGGAAAAAATCACATACAAAAACAATGAAACGAATTAATATTTGTACCACAGACATATATTTTTAATAATTTGATATTTTTAATATAATTCAACATCACGAAACAAATACATGTACATAAATTACCTAATCGGCAAAATGGCGACTTGCTTCATTTCACGCAAAATGTTTGTCTAAAGATTGGTGTAAAGATGTGACGAAAAAAAGATGGTCGCTTAGCTGTAACCTTGAAGAAGTTCGTTAGTTTTCCTGCATAGCGTGATTGGTCGGCGCAAATTGCGCAGTACGCATTGCGCTACGCAATGCGGTCCTGCGCATCTTTTCAGACAGTAGTAGTACCGCATTGCGACGGTAACTAAAACGCTCGCAACGCCTCTCGCGTCCAAATGTATGGAACCAGCGCGAGATTGTATGCTTGTTTCCTCTAACCTTCAAGGTTACAACTAAGCAACAGTGTTTTTTTTACAGCTCTAGTAAAAAACGGAGCACAGATTATTCTGTAAATTATGCCGCTGCATTTCTAAAGCTATAAGCTCTGTATTTTTGTATATACAGTGTGTATTCTCAATTGTGACTAATTTTTAAGAATAAAAAGTTTCAAATGTAATAATTTATCCAGTGCTGTTTCATGTTATTTATAAATGTCAAATAAAATAGTGCTGTGAATTTTTTTATGCATTTTGTTTTCGTTTTCAATCCGAACACGATTTGATAATAGTATATTGTGCCACTAGTGCGGAAAGTTGTCCATTGCCCACGAAAGCGAAGTTGAGCGCACGAACGAATAAAGAATTTTTGACTTTTGACCTTTTGGCTCCTATAGTCTGGTTCACGAGTTGAAAAACGTGTTAGTTTTTGATGCAGCGAGTTAAAAATACTTGTCTTAGCTCACTGGAGTCGTAATCACCTCTAGAAAAATGTGCAAGTTTCAAACCCGCACATAAATAAGTAATTGCAAAAGTTATTAACAAATAAAGATTCCCAAAAAACTGGTCAAGTGCGAGTCGGACTCGCGCACGAAGAGTTCCACACTATTATCTATAAAAACGGTAAAAAAAATCATGTCTGTTGTATGGGAGCCCCACTTAAATATTTATTTTATTCTGTTTTAGGATTTGTTGTTATAGCGGCAACAAAAATACATCATCTGTGAAAATTTCAACTGTGTAACTATCACGGTTCATGAGATACAGCCTGGTGACAGACGGACGGACAGCGGAGTCTTAGTAATAGAGTCCCGTTTTACCCTTTGGGTACAAAACCCTAAAAAGAGGATCTATTTTTTGCAAATATCTCGAAAACTATTAATGCTAATGAAATTAAAAAAAAAAGATTCCTAAAGAGGAGAACATTTTCCGAAGTCCCGGTATTTCATCTTTACCTACACTAATATTATAAAGAGGAAAGATTTGTATTTTTGTGTGTATGTAATGAATAAACTCAAAAACTACTGGGCCGATTTAAAAAATTATTTCACCATTAGAAAGCTACATTCACCCTGAGTAACATAGGCTATACCGTAAGACAAAAATGTCACGAAAAACTGGTATACGGTGATACCGGGTGTTTTTAGATTATATAAAACGCGTTACGAAAAACGTCTTATACGAAAGGGACTTCGTTCCAAACGCGTGTCCCGCGACACGTTCCAAGTTTTTTTTTTAATTTCTTTTTGGGAAATAAGATTTTTCTTCGATTTTTGAACATTCACAAATAAAAGCGATTGAATTCGCGCAAATTCAATACACGTTGAGAATTTAATGATAATGATTCTCATCTTTTATATCCTATATATTACATTTACACCCCGGCGAAGCCGGACTGGGCCGCTAGTTATTAATATTTTTCACTTAGTGTTGAAAATAGGGCTCCGCCTGGTCGACGCTGTGTAACGTAGCTACGCCACTGGTTAGAAGGAAACATTTTGCTTCATAAAAGTTCGAAGTGAATTTATCGCTATGGTAACAAAACATTTAATTTTTTTCATTACGTTTGACATTTTATTATTATTTGTCTTTTTTATATTCATTTTAATTTTCTTTTAAAAAATGGCACTTATATATTTATGTTTTTACTGTTGAAGCTTCGTGAGTGTATAGTTAAAATATGGTTTTGAAAACTCCGCGTCTCGACAGAACCGACAACTCGGAACAAGAAATGGACAATACGTTTGGAAGCGACGTCCCAAACGAGGAACGGCGTCGTTCTCCAAGAATCGGTAAACGACATCCGCTTTACCCTGTCAAAGCTGTTAGATTACACACGTGTACACTAGACTGTGTAGAGCAGTGGCTCCCAACATGTGGGTACTTACAGTAAAACCTCGTTTATCAGGCCCTCGATCAACCGAGCCTTCGCGTTATCCGAGACAACGGACTGATCCAAGCACTCCGCATTAATTGGAGGTATATTAATACGGAAAAACTCGGATAAAATGGACGAAGCCGTTAAATATAGCAATGCTTTGTACGCCAAAGATTAATCTTTGTTCGTTATATTTTCAATTTTATATACTTTGTCATTTCAAATACAGAAAAATCAATTAAAATTTTTGAATTTTTTATTTCTTCCGAGGTACCTCCTCCCCACATTACCTCACATAAACGAAGTTTTACTGTATTGGGTACTTGACGTTATATCATATATATATTAATACGCTAAGGTTAAGATGTTTGCCTCCCTTTTTCGAAAAAACCACACAATTGCTCCACATAAATTTTATATCATTTTATAGATAATTGCTTGCTCTACCGACATCAACAACTAAAAAATCTAATATTGCTTTTGTTTTTGCAAAATAATTAATTATAACAATTATACATTTATTCAGTATATGCAGTAATGCTGCCATCTGACGGTTCTAACTTTGAAACCACGTCAACATGATTGACGGTCGGTAAATTTTTTTTGTTTAATTTTTAATCAAAATTCACGTATAAATACTTTTCGGATGGCGGCGCTTCAGCTGAACGTTTTCGATACTTGCGCCTCTATATGACAGTTTTAGAAAAATATTTTCTTGAACCGTCACTGAGCTTTGTAATGTAATACAACAAAAAGAAGAAAGTTATAAAGAGTGTGAGAAATTAGAAACGAATTTTAGTGCGAATTATTCGGACAGGTACCGCTAGTATATTTTATATATGTACTACATTCGATTGTTTATGTTCGATACAGAATTTCACAACAGGAAAAAAACCGCATCTCACAACATGCAGGAAGTGATCGAAGAAAACGAAGCCCTTTCGGTGAAAAAAATAAACAACAGCAGCGAAGCAGATAATGAAGATTCACTGTATTCGACGACGTCCGTCGTTAGTTCGGTAGTTAAGGTATGTCAATCAACATTGGCATTGTCGAATTTACCCTAGTGGAGGTTTATGGGCAAAAATCTTGTGGGGCCCTAATATAATGTGTGCAGAATTTTTTAAAAAATAATTTTTTGAAAAAAATTTCGAAATTTCGAAAAAAAATTGATTTTTTAAAAATATGAAATTTTTGAAAAAGTTCGAATTTTTTTTTTTAAATTAAACTTGACAAAAAAATTTGTATTTTTTATTTTTTCATCGAGATTTCGATTTTTTTTTAATTTCAAACTTTTTCAAAAATTTCATATTTTTCAAAAATTCAATTTTTTTTCAAAATTTCGAATTTTTTCCAATGTTCCAAAATTTTTAAAAAAATTTTTTTTTAGAAAATTCTGCACACATATTAGGAGCCCACAAAATTTTGAAAATTGAATATTTTATTCTTTGGTCGGATTAATAGACTGTCAAAAACATAACCTTTCCTTTCGACTTCGCCGTAGTCGGATAAAAAAAGGAATGAGCAGTGAGCGAAAATAGCGATTTGTATCCAGTCTCAAAATCGAACTGAACAGCTAAAAAGTTTTTTTCAGATAAGTCGCGTAACGAAAGCCGAAATGTCCAAAGGTTTCAAATCGAAGGATCCGTCTCCGAAGAGAAAACATTTAAAAACAAACGAGTCGATGGTCGTTAGAAATGAATCCGACGCTTGCGAGCGCATGGTATGCGGCGAAACCGGTGACCTGCCGACGCTAACGCCTCAACCCTTCGCCTGTATGCATAACAACAGAACAGCCGCCACAGCAGCCACCTACCATCACTGTCATCCATGCACCCTTCGATTGCCATCCGAATGCGGATGTGCCAATTCTGTGTGAGTGAAACGCACACCGAAAGGATAGGGATTAATATCTCATGTCGGTCAAAATAGCTTCGCAAGTCTCACCATAATTATTTTGTTGCGAGTAATTTTTAAGTCTGATATTGTCTAAGACAGTGATTCCCAAAGTGTACGCCGCGGCTCCCCGGGGCGCCGCGGTTTCGTCTCTCTGGATAAAGGTTCAAGTATTCTGCAAGTTGTCTGGTTGACTTTTCTCTATTATTTCAAAGCTTGCTAAAACTAATTCTTCTTCACAGTGTTGAATGTTGCCTTTTTTCTTTGAAAATGAACCGTATACCTTTAAATTTCAATTTAAGTTCCTAAAAGTTATTGAGTAAGGTTGTCGCCTTTCTGGATAAAGGTTTAAGTATTCTGCTTGAGCCCACATGGTATTTTTGTTACGCTGAATGTATGCGCAAAAATAGCATGTTTCTCCAAATTTGAAAATACTTAAGCCATCTTAGAGAGTAAATCAAACAAAAGGAATTAGCAAAAGTGTAGCGATCGCTCGACGGATTGTTAACCTGTCGGAATGTATTTGTTTCAACAAATTTTGTTTTACACGGCACACTCTGATCGGTATGGATAACGTCAAACTACCCCAAATTGACATTCGGATAGACAAACGAAAGGACATGACAGAACTTCTGATGTTAAATTCAGCGTGAATGTTTCTACCAATACCTTGGAACAATTTTTTAAATCTTTTTTGTTTTGAATATTTTCAGTTGCAGCACAGTACCAATTAACCTAAAATCGGGCCGCACGACTTGGAGTGTACAAGATGAAGGTACATACGTTTTTGGTATATTTTTTAAAGTAGTTGTCGTGGTACAATATTGTCAAAAAGTTATAGATTATACGCGCCACAAAAGTATACTATAGCTTGTAGCTAAGTGATGCATAATTTGTACGCAAGACTGTACCCGTGGAAACGTAATCCATACAGTATTCATATGCATGTATACTTTTCTATAAATTGTTGAACTTTAAACCGTTATTTATAAATAATTAGACGGTCAAAAATGTTTTCTTATTTTTTTTTAAACTCATAACAAATGCATTGAAAGACTGTCAGTTTTTGGAAAGTTTCTGACAATTAGTTATTTTTTTATAAATAAGAAACTGGTTCAGAACTACAGAGATCGTATACAATGTTAATTATCCAATTTTTAATTGAATTTATCTCGGATTATATACGGTCGTTCGACTTCAAATTTTCAGAGTAATTGTATTATCATGTCCTTAGTAAGTATACAAAAATTAAGAATTTTCTGACGGTAAGCCTTAACCACGACAACTACCTTAAAGACAACACTTTATTTTTAATTTTAACATTATAATTGCGTGCCAAACGTTTCTTCGCAATTAATACTTATCAACTAGTAATTTCGACAAATAACTCAACACACAGTACGCACGCGCATTAAGCCATTCGAATAGAATATGAAAAACAAAACCAATGATACAAAAACAATGTCAGTTAATTCAGATTGTTTATGACTCATTATAAAATTTCGTGGAGCTTTTAACACGTTCTACTATCGTTTATAGAGGTACAGGCAAAATTATGTAGGCTGCATCATACAATATGAATTTAAGGGTTAATTATTCCAGTATCGCCGCGGTGCTCGACGACACCGCGGGCGAGCGAACACATCGAAAGAAGATCCCGGCTTGCCAACTGGTTTCAGTCGCGGCGGTACAGCCAACATGAAATGTACCGGCAACAGCAATTGATCGCCACACAACACGAGCAACTATACAAAATGGACATCGCATCGCCGAGAGATGAGCACAGTCCCCCAAGGGTATTATTACATTAAATGTAGTCGCTTAATGCGGTATGTCGTAATAAGCAATGTCGTAAAAACCGGTGTTTTTCATAAGGCTGTCACATAGTATTCAGCCAGGACCTATGATTTTGGTCAATATAACCGGTATGTTGTTCTAAATGATGTCGTCGCAAACGGTTTTGACAAAATATAAAATGTAAAATATGCTCGGTAATCTTTCACCAAAATCAATACAGATTTGTTTAAACTAGATGTTTGGCATAGACTATGACGTCAGGCACGTTTGAATAACCAAAATATCTTGCCCGAAGAGAATATTTATTTTTCAATTCAATAAGAATGATTTCATGAATGATTTCGTGTGTGTGATAGCTTTTAAGTAATTGATTTAAACTACAGTTAAAATCTGTTATAACGACTCGTAAAAAAACCGACAGTCGTAACAACCGGTGATGTTTTCAAAGTACAAAGTAATTTTTTATTAAGTATGTAGTATTATTGAATGCTTAGGTACATATAAATTCATAGATATTAATAGGAACAATATTCACATTATCATTTTTCTGTATTGATAAAATCTGTAATTTTACTCTATTTGGAACACTTCTGTGCGTACGAATTTTGTTCACAATACAGCTGGTCGTTCTAACAGATATAATTCTCCGAAGATATGAAGATATTACATTAAATGTAGTCGCTTAATGCGGTATGTCGTAATAAGCAATGTCGTAAAAACCAGTATTTTTCATAAGGCTGTCACATAGCATTCAGCCGCGATCTATGATTTTGGTCAATATAACCGGTATGTTGTTCTAAACGATGTCGTCGTAAACGATTTTGACTGTATTTATCTATCTAACTATTTTTATAATACTAAATCAGAAACAACCATTTCCACACTGTTTAAATTTCAACAGCGATTCATATTCGACTTAGTAGAAGAATCCGCATGCAATCGCAACGTCAACAATAAACGTGTCCGAAACGTTCCGGAACACGACGTGCGCAGTTTCTATTCGAGTAAAAACAAAAGACTGGATTTGAATGCGCCGCCGCCCGCTCCAATTAGACCAGCCCCGATGCATGAGACGTCGAAAGACAAGAGCCTGCTGACAGCCGATCAGAAAAGTTTCGGCAAGCAGGGCATTCACGGGCACTACATTAACGGCGCGTTCAATTTTCTAACCGGGGGCAAAAACCTCAAATACAAGACCCTCACCGATAGTTTACAGTACGATAGCGAACCGCTGATCGCTGATTTCGGAATACCGAACGAGCAGGTTCAGAGGAGCGCTCCGAAACCGCGGAGACATTCAAAAAGTCCTAAGAAAGAGCCGGAAAGGATGGATGTTTACTATTTCGATCACGGAAACTCGGCGTAAGTATTTTACTTTATGTTTTATTAAGGCTGTCGGAACGCTCTGAATTTTGTTTGTGCTGAGACCCAGCGGTAAGGGGCGAGGTAGGCAAAAGACATATTGTGGATGTGACCT
Organism: Venustoraphidia nigricollis; assembly: GCA_034508555.1. Classification (NCBI taxonomy): domain Eukaryota; kingdom Metazoa; phylum Arthropoda; class Insecta; order Raphidioptera; family Raphidiidae; genus Venustoraphidia; species Venustoraphidia nigricollis. The sequence continues at coordinate 5,732,494 of JAVRKA010000016.1, forward strand.
TCTTTAGCTCTGTCTCGCTCAAATCATCCGCACGTTTCAATTTTTGGCTGGTGCCAACTACGAGGCTAAAAAAATGTTTTGCAAGGGTGCCGCTGTCAATTGATTAGTCTAATTTTTGGAAATATTTTGAAGATTTAAAAAAAATTTCCGAAAAAAGAAGAGTCACTTTAGGTTTGTGATGGAACAGTTTTGTGAAATAAGTACGAATAAGGTCGTAGTGTGACATTGAAAACGTGTGTTTTTGTGACACAATTAATGCCAACTTTTTTCTAGTAATTCGTACATAAATTACAAAGGTAATCCATTAGAGACCTAGATTTGTCCTTTATCTTCCTTATGGAGAAAGAATTTTTGCAGAATGTTGACGAATAAGTCTACAATCAGTTGACAGCCGAAGCTCTATTTTTGGCTTAAACGACGTATCCATAATTATGATACGTTTCAGGTTATCCATGGACATAACACAAGGAATAATTCTAATATTATTTTACCAAAATCGACACTAACGTTGTTTAACAAGAGCGCCGAATATCACGCTCTGAAAATGTTTAATAAATTGCCACACAGTTTCAAAAATCTACTCATTTCTAAATTTAAAAGAGAATTAAAGGCTGCTCTTAATCTTAAACAATGTCTGTTAGATGATTTTGTTATAAATGAATAATTGTAAAAATATCTTTCTTTTTTGACGAATCATATACATATTTGTATGTCTTTGGATCAATAAATTCTATTTTATTCTATGTACCGAGCGATGTAGAGTAGTGGTGAGAGCACTAGACTCGTATTCGAAAGGTACTGGGTTCGAATCCCGGCGGGGCAGATGCGGATAGGACTTTTTCCTACTATAACTCGCCAAAAAACGGTAATGGGGATGTTGACTGCATTCAAATAAAAACATGATTTTAACGTGAAGTAGTAGTTTCTATGATAGAAATACTAAAAAACACAATATTTTTCCTTATTTTTAAGGAATTAATATTTAATAAACAAAACGTAATTAAATCACTCTCAAGTCACGTGACAACGAACACCAATCAGAGTGCATGACGTCACTCAGTCATAAACATTATCAGACGCTGTCATAGAGAAGAACTCTGTTCACGCTGACAAACGGCTTCATTGTTTGGTTAATATTTAGAGTGTGTTATTTATTTATAGGCAACGTAAAATTACATATAACTATAGCAACAATACGAAAAAACCTTTCATCACCTCATCAGTTTACAAGCGTTATGAGTGTATGACGTCACGACAGTCACGTGACAAGTATTGGCGTTTTGGAGTGAAATTTGAAACGGAATTTAAAAAACATGATTTTTAAAGCTTGAGTCGTATTTAAATAGAAATAATAAATATGTATGTCTATATGCACGATTTAAAACGCTTTCCTAAAAATAACCAACATCCCTATTCCTGTACCGGCCATTTTGTTGAGGTTTTCCATGGTTTCCTTCAATTAATTCCAGATAAATATCGAGATGGTTCCTTATTTCAGGCCATGGCCGATTACCTATGTTCTCATAGTTGCCTAGATTAATCTAATTTTCTATAATTCCTTCATTCGCCCATTGCTATTAAGTTGAAGTTTAAAAATATAAAAAAATAACGGAAAGTGTGATAGAATGAAAATAGTAATGGTGCGAATGGCGTCTGTTATGACATAATGTCAGGAAACGGACGGACAGACACCGGGGTGAGGATATAAGTTTTTCCAATTTTGATACGGAACACTAAAAATAAGATAAATATAAAATTATTATTTATAATTGAGTTTTTGATACTTCTAAAACAAAATCGAATAAATTTCGCAAACCTAAACCGGAACTGAAAAATTTTTTTTAGGTACTACCGAACTACCGATTCGCCTCCGTATATAATGACCGAAATCTTAGCTGAAAAAACGGATCATTACGCAACTAAATTTTGGGCGCAAATATTCGGCTCGATCCATATAGGCTTTGCATTTATCACGTCGTTTATTCTACAATTTATAAGGTAAAAATATTCGTATTATTTACTAATGGTAATAAATAAATACCCGGGTCGCAGTGCCAAAACCCTGCCGACAATATAGTGTATTTGCTTGTATAGGGCCGTGTGGTTTTAGACTTTTATTATGTGAAATTAAGTTTGTTTTTGGGCAAAATAAAAAATTTAACCCCTTAATACACCCCTTAAGATAACATTTTTCTCTTAATTGTAATATTATTATCAATCTAACGTCTACACCGAATTAAAGACACCCTTCAATAAATAAGTCACTATCTGCAAATTAGTGTTTTCAAAAAATGTGTAAGTCCGGTCCTGTTGGGCCGATTTTACTAAAATTTTAGAGGCACTTTTTAATTGCTATTAAAGGGTTAAATTTCAATTTTAAAACGATTCTGAGATTTTTTTCGGTATTTTGGGGCCCAAAAACTTTTTTCAACCCCTAAAATTCACCCTTTAAATGATCCGATTGGGCCCATTTTAAATAGGCTTCGTGCGGTAATGGATTCCAACACGTGTGCCAAATTTCGTCAAAATTAATTAACTTCTTCGAAAGTTATAGCCCGCACACATATATATACCTATATATACCTATATATAATATATATATATATATATATATATATATATATATATATATATATATATATATATATATATATATATATATATATACATACATATATATATAAACATTTTTAAAAATGGTGCCAAAGTGTTTAGGAGGTTATGAAACGTCGAGAAATTTTGGTCCGACCCCTAGGTCCCGCCATCCGACCAACGCCCATAGTGTATGTTGCCATATGGCAAATACACTAATAATCGATGATTTGCAAACGATTAGTTCATCAGGAAAATAATCGGCGATTCAAGAAAAATCGTTAGGATGGTAACAATCGATACATCGTCAATTATTCTCAAATCGGTAGTAATCGATAGTTTGCAAACGATTAATTCATCAGTAAAATAATCGTCGAATCAATAATAATCATTAGATTGGTATCAATCAATACATCGTCAATTAATAACAAATTGGTAATAATCGATAATTTGCAAGTGACTAATTCATAAGTAAAATAACCGTCGAATCAATAATAATCATTACGGTGGTAACAATCGATACATCGGCATTTATTAACAAATCGGTAATAATCGATGATTTGCAAACGATTAATTCATCAATAAAATAATCGTAGATTCGCCAATAATCTACAGAATGACAACAATCGATACCTCATCAATTAACAAATCGGTAAGAATCGATAATTTGTGAATAATTAGTTCATCAGTAAAATAACCGTCGTATCAGTAACAATCATTAGGGTGGTAACAATCGATACATCGGCAATTATTATCAAAGCGCTACAAATCGATAATTTGCAAACGATTAATTTATCAGTAAAATTGAATAACAAAAAAACTACCGATATAAAATGATCAATTATTGTTGTTGGTTAGTGAAATACATCAATCGGTTCCTAATCATATATATTAATACGCTAAGGTTAAGATGTTTGCCTCCCTTTTTCGAAAAAACCACACAATTGCTCCACATAAATTTTATATCATTTTATAGATAATTGCTTGCTCTACCGACATCAACAACTAAAAAACCCGGGTCGCAGTGCCAAAACCCTGCCGACAATATAGTGTATTTGCTTGTATAGGGCCGTGTGGTTTTATACTTTTATTATGTGAAATTAAGTTTGTTTTTGGGCAAAATAAAAAATTTAACCCCTTAATACACCCCTTAAAATAACATTTTTTTCTTAATTGTAATATTATTATCAATCTAACGTCTACACCGAATTAAATACACCCTTCAATAAATAAGTCACTATCTGCAAACTAGTGTTTTCATAAAATTTGTAAATCCGGTCCTGTCGGGCCGATTTTATTAAAATTGTGGGGACACTTTTTAATCACTACCAAAGGGTTAAATTTCAATTTTGAAACGATTCGGAGAATTTTTTCGGTATTTTGGGGCCCAAAAACAGTTTTCAACCCCTAAAAACTGCCCTTAAAATAGCCCGATTAGGCCCATTTTAAATAGGCTTCTTGCGGTGATGGATTTCAACACGTGGCCCAAATTTCGTTGAAATCAATTAACTCTTTCGAAAGTTATCGCGCGTACACATATATATATATATATATATATATATATAAATATATATATATATATATATATACATATATATATAAACATTTTTAAAAATGGTGCCAAAGTGTTTAGGAGGTTATGAAACGTCGAGAAATTTTGGTCCGACCCCTAGGTCCCGCCATCCGACCGACGCCAATAGTGTATGTTGCCATATGGCAAATACACTAAAAATCTATTATTGCTTTTGTTTTTGCAAAATAATTAATTATAACAATTATACATTTATTCAGTATATGCAGCAATGCTGCCATCTGACGGTTCTAACTTTGAAACAGCGTCAACATGATTGACAGTCGGTAAATTTTTTTTGTTTAATTTTTAATCAAAATTCACGTATATAAAGACTTTTCGTATGGCGGCGCTTCAGCTCAACGTTTTCGATACTTGCGCCTCTATATTACAGTTCTAGAAAAATATTTTCTTGAACCGTCACTGAGCTTCGTAATGTAATACGACAAAAAGGAGAAAGTTATAAAGAGTGTGAGAAATTAGAAACGAATTTTAGTGCGAATTATTCGCACAGGTACCGCTAGTAAAGAAATAATATTTTACTTACAGGTTCATCTTATACAGTATAGTCAGACCGCTGACCATAGGCATTATTCAACTGGTGGCCGATTACTTTTTCAAACCGCTTCTGGCGGCAACGTTCAACGGCATGATTCAGCCGCCGCTCATCCTACTCTACAACATATTCACGTCATTCAGAGACATCTGTGAACCGATAGCTAAAGGTATGGGATTCTTTGTTCGCGAAATAGCTCTTCTGTGCAGTTCTATTCGATTGGTCGAAATAAACAAAAACAACAGAGGTACAGCGTCGGTCGCGACGCAGAGTAACATCTGAAACAAAAGAGCGTGCGACAGAAATGAGTAAATGAAACGAATTAAGAGAATTTGAATATGATCGCTCAGTTATAAAATAGAAAATTAGTGTGGATTGGTTTTGAGAAAAAACATAATGGCTAGCTTCAATAAGTGTAGCCAGACTACTCTTTTACCACATGATGGCACCACTAGCAAGCATCTGTCGTTCGATCATTTAACAGCTAAGTTGCAGTTTTAAACACAAACCGTTAATCTGTAAACGTTTGACACATACCTTACTTGTCATTAGCGCCATCTGACGAAAAAAAGTACACGTTTGACACATACCTTACTCGCCACTAGCGCTATCTAACGAAAAAAAATACGGTAGCCCTCACAGGCACCCATAAATAAATGCGATCGAAGGGAATACTATTTTCTATTTCGTAACCGACTGTTTTTAAATAATTTTTATTCACTGATTTTCACAATGTAGCATTTTTTTTAACAGGAATAATAACAACAGTAGTTCTTTGTCATATTTAATGTACATATTTTAACTATATACTAAATATTTAACATTTTTTGCTGTCGTTTTTTTTTAATTTCTTTTTCAAATCACTAACTTAAAAAGTTAATTCGCTATGATTTAAAATGTGAATATCTGTTTCATAATTTTTAATGATGCTGTTAATTTTTGAGTAATAAAATATTAGGAACTCGCAAATAAAAAAGGAATCAAATTTTTGTTTTGATTTGCAGTTACTTTGAGGTTATGATTAATTATGTAACGGTCAATCCGACACGAAATCAGAGTAGTTCTCACTTTGTACAGTTTTTGAGGTTATTAAATAACAAATGAACAGAAGATTTCATTCAAGGAGATTAGAGAGGAGGAGAACGACCAGCCATATGTTTAATATTCGCCTGAGAGAAAATACGGCGATACACAAGGCGAAACTGCGAGCGTCCTCGAAGCTGCGCATAGTATGAAATGCCGTACTCTGCGCAGAAACAGATGTTCGCGACATGCGCAGATTGTCATGAATGGTGTTACGCGCATGTCTGAGTACACCCGCGGCGTCGCAGTATTCTCTCTTCGTCTTGGACTTTGAAAGGAAATATTTACTGCATCTTCCACAAATGGAGAAAGTATCACACGTTTAGGCGCATGCGTCGACTAAAAACGTAATTCAGTCATCTTTGCACAGTACAATCTAGTCACGTAATTTGCGCAAACGCACAAGAAATATACGTACAGTTCTTTCTCCACTTGTTCGTGGCGCTAAATAGGTTCTTAATTCGGGACACTAGAGATAGTCAGTTTTTGGTTTTTCGGAGTGATGTCGAAACAAACTAAAATTGAGACTGTTATTCTTATTTATTACAGTCAGCTGTTATTATAAAATAACAGATTACCAATAACTGTTATAAAATAACAGTTGCAACCTACTACCGGAATACTATTGTTTAAAAAAATTTGATTACTTCTTTACCCGCTGCCCGGGTTTTATATCTATTAAATTTAGCGTCGGCTTCGTAGTCTATTTTTAACTATTAAATTTTTCACATTACAAATTTAAAAGCTTCAAACATAACCTATGTTTTCTAATAAATAATTGTTTACTTTTTATTAATTATCAAGCATTCCAATTGTTTTTTGAATTATTTTTTATGGATGGATCGTTTCACATTACGACGGAAAACGATTCAATTATTGTCGTAATGCAAACAAATATTTATATTGTATTTACTATATTATTATTTTGAGGAACAGACAACTTGCATGATTTTTTTTTCATTGAAATAATTACTTAAAGTACGTACTTTCGGCTTCGACTTTAAGGCAGAAAGTCTAACATTTATGCACTGCTGGAATTAATAATAATAATAATGCGTTTAACGTTCGTTTCTCGACTTTATGTCAAAACAGACGCCATTCGCACCATTACTATTTTTCATCTACCACTTCCCGTTATTTTCTACATTTTTTTTAAACTTCAACTCAATTGACTGCTGGAATTACTCGTATGCCGTCTGTAACAGCGGGCCGAAACAGTTTTCTCGTGCACACTGGCATGAAAATACATACTTTTGACAGGGTATAAAGAAAAATAGTATACACTGCACGGGCAGAAAGCTGAGATTCCTGCACTGCGCAACACACGATGTCCAAGGCGAAGGCGAGAGCATTGTGTGGCGCGCAGTGCAGGAATTTCAACTTTTTGCCCTTGCAGTGTAATATACTATTTTTTTAATCCTTTAATCCAGCACTGAGGAAGATACTTAAAAGAAATATCTAGATTCAAGATACCAAACAACTATCTAAAAGATTCTTTATAGGAAAATATCTCAAAAAAAGATACGTATCTAAGATACTTCAAACCAGATTCAATGCCGGATTTAGGCACATAATGGGCACGTGCCCACAGGTCTCCACAAAATCCGACCAAAAAATAAAAAGGTCGAAATTTCGAAAAAAAAACAATTTAATAGATGAAAAATTGTTTGAGGACTTACGATCAATTTTTTTAAGTCAATACTAAATTTTTATTTTTATCACGACGTTTCAGAATTTATTTATTCTCAGACAATTTTTCATCTATTTAATTATTCAGGATCGGAACAATCTTTGAAAAAAAAAAACAATTTTTCGAAAAAATTTAAATGTTAAAAAAAAAAACTTGAAATTTTGAATTTTTCATAGATTTTTCAATTTTTTTTTTGAAATTTCGAAATTTTTTCAAGTTTTTTTTTCGAAAATTCAATTTTTTTATTTTGATTTTTTTTCAATACTTTAAAATTTTTCAAGAATTTAATTTAATTTTAAAAAAATTTCTACACATACCCTCAAAAAATGTTTGCCCATAGGGTAAATCCAGCTCTGTAGTGGTCAATAATAGAATTACATAAATAAATATCACCACCTACTCTGTTGTATTATAAACGCGCGCTATTTTATTAAAATTCACGTAAAACACAATATGATAATTAATTGTCTCGAATTGTACCGTTTTTACTTGTTTTGAAGAACAATTATTTATAAATTACGTCGAACCAGATAACTGATCTGTCAAAACACTACAACGACCTCTAACGGCAAAAATATAACTGTGACAGACATCTGAAATGACCTCAAAAAATACGTAATTTTGATAAATACAATGGAATCCGTTTATTATGACTTCGAATACAATGGCTAGCTGCTTATTATGTCACGCTTACATAAGTTACATAAACCTTATGCCAGTGGCGGCGCAAGACCTAAATTTGGTGTGGGCAAGATTGCAAGGCCCTCTGGTGGCGCAAGACGGATTTTATAAAATACAAAAACAGTTGAAACTATAAAATTTTTATTCATAAAAATGCAAGCTATGTTCTTAGGGGCGTCCATTAATTACGTAAAGTGTTCAGGGGGGCAGGGAGGGCATATGAAACATTACTTTTGATATAGTATTAATTAAGGGAGAAAAAAAAAACACCTTTGAGAAACAATACATACCGATAATATTCATGCAAGTTGCCTATTTTTGTAATAAATAATGCGATTTTAATCGTACATGGGTTAACAAAATCAGTTCATAATAGGTGAATGAATGAAATTGGCACGTTTCCAAAACGCATTGAAATTCCAAATCTCGGCTTCCGAGAAAATTACTGGATATAGGTACTTAAGAGTCTATGATGGTTCGGAGAAAAAAAAAGAAAAAAAAAACTGTTTAGTTTTAATATTCATAAATAAAATTCTATTATAGCCAATGCAATCACAATATTAGGTATAGATATAATTAATAATATTTTTACTACATCGTCTACATAAAGAAATGTGTTTTAAAAATTGTACATATGCACTGCTGTACCAACTGTACAAAACAATAATCACTACACGTTATCTTAACCTTACTTTATAATCATAAAAACGAAATTGCTAAAATTTCGTTAAATTGCACATAAAAATGTCAAACTTTCGTTTTTACATTTTGGAATATTCTAAATTCTACATTGCACGCGCAGTCTAACAAATAGATTGTGCGCGCATGCGCGTCCATCATTTTGTAGGAAACCTTAAAGAAAAAAACAAATGAACGCAACCGATGGTACAATTGCGAATAACAAACGAAGACAGACGGCAGCAAAAAAAAACAACTGAATACCGTGCATATGTACAACAAAAGACAGTCGAGAGCTATATTAAAAATCATAGTTTATCGTAATTAATATTTTTATTGGAGCACTGTTAGCATTTTATTGTTTTATTTTTATTTATCACACCAGTTATTTTATATTGAAGCTCTGTCGTATTACAACTTTCAAATCGAATTTTTGAAATCGGCGTACAAAAATAAAAACTCAACCGACAAACAATCGACATTCAGTGAAAATTCGTTAGGTCAACTTTTTTCTAGAATCATATAAATCGTGTCTACTGAAAGATTTCAAAAAAAAGCCGCAGTCATTTCGTTTGTCTGGGCCACCTGTTGAGAAGATTACGAAATAAAAAGGTCCAATTCTTGTAACCAAGAAGACTAACGGTAAGGAGAACGAACTTGACTACCATTGAGTGGTTGTAGTGGGACTAAATGCATCACACATCATGGTGTCGACCTTAGATGCGCTATGCGATACTGCGCAAGCATTCGTCATCCTTGTCTCTACTCATCTTGCTCACTCATAGCCGTTAGCAACAAGCAGAAGCACAAAAATCCTTTTAGGATGTGGTGCATACTACTGATTCCCCAAAATTATGACAAGTTTAATCGAGAACCAATTTTACATAAGGACTCCGCGGGTTCCTTTACCAAATGAAACAATCGACTTTTTAAGAATTTTGGTTTTTTTAAGTAAAACTTCTTTAGGCACGATATGAGGGGTAACTCGATATCTTTGTCAAACAGAAGCAACGTTCAGTTAAAGCTAAAAAGAGTATCGACATATTAGTAAGTTAGAAATTTTATAACTGTTGAAGCTTTTAGTCAATAGATGGCAGCACAGTCGTAAAATTTCTAGCTTACCGACATACATCGCGCCAAAAGTCATTTGGTCACGTGCAAAACGTTACATTATTAGTTAATTGTGTTACGCCAAAGAAGTTTCACTTCAATCGCGTGTAAAGGTTACACGGACTGCTTTTTTTTTCAGTAGACACTCCATAACCAATACCAGACAACATTGATTTCCATTCCTAAGTTGTGTTTTTAGAATTATTTTTTAAAAGATTTGCAGATACAATTTTACAACGTTTTAAAATCTAACTCTTTAATTAATATCTTTTCTACGAAAGCAAACTAATAAACTACAAATTAAATTCGCCTTTATGATCGTGTGTACAATGTTTTTTTGAATACAGATTGTATCAACTCAAAGCTGTCCATAGGGCACTCTGTGTGTAAGACAGAGCACCATACACAAACGATAAGCAAGAGTGAGATAAATGATCGCTAATAGGTAGTAATTACTGTGGTTACTGTAAAATAAATTTAAATAAACGTCTTTGTTTTCTAAGTAAAAATAGCCATTTTATCAATTATTGACAGTCTTTAGTCACTACCGAAATTATTGATAAAATGGCTATTTATACTGTTCACGAAAAAATCCAAATAATTAAATGGTTTTATGGTGGTAATTCAACCGACGACGTAATAAATTAATTGATAAAATGGCTATTTTTACGTAGAAAACAAAGACGTTTATTTAAATTTATTTTACAGTAACCACAGTAATTACTACCTATTAGCGATCATTTATCTCACTCTTGCTTATCGTTTGTGTATGGTGCTCTGTCTTACACACAGAGTGCCCTATGGACAGCTTTGAGTTGATACAATCTGTATAAATATGAATGTTTGACTGCACGAAAACAATTGAAACTCCACTGTTTCGACACCGTCAAATGTTTTGGCAACATTCGAACGCAAAAACATTCGTCTTAGATTACTGAACGTTTTAACAATTCAAAAATATCAGAACTCGATTACTGAGCTGTTAAATATTTTGACAAATCAATAATATTTGACCTCTATTACTGACAAGGTCGTAGCTAAGGTCATGAACCCCCGAGGCTAGATTTGAATTTTGTAGGAAAAGAAGCAATTGATACCGGTTGCGGGACTGGGAGTCGTCATTGAACTATCAAATACAGTCTAGAATCTAGGGGGTGGGGGGGGTCAAACTGGGGTGTTTTGAGATTATACCGGATGTTTTTAGATTATACCGGGTGTTTTTAGATTATACCGGATGTTTTTAGATTATATAAAACGCGTTACGAAAAACGTCTTATACGAAAAGGACTTCGTTCCAAACGCGTGTCCCGCGACACGTTCCAAGTTTTTTTTAAATTTCTTTTTGGGAAATAAGATTTTTCTTCGATTTTTGAACATTCACAAATAAAAGCGATTGAATTCGCGCAAATTCAATACACGTTGAGAATTTAATGATAATGATTATCATCTTTTATATCCTATATATTACATTTACACCCGGGCGAAGCCGGACTGGGTCGCTAGTAGGTAATAAAGAGTGCAAATTTATTAAAAGGTTCTTATTCTCGCCTCCCGGTCACAAAAAATGCCACCCATTATATATTTTTGAGTTTTTTTACACAATTTATCTCAAACGCTGAAAAAAGGGGGCGCCACTATCAAGTTCTTGCCCCGGTTCGAAAAAATCGTAGATGCGGGGCTGATCAAATATTATTGAAATTCCAAGTATTTTACAATCAAAAACATCTGAACTTTGTTACTTTTCAATTGTTTCTGTTGCATTTTGTTTTCAGTTAGCGATGCGGTTAAAAACTTTCGTGCAGTCAATTAATGTAAATTATTCGGCCCTGTTCTAAAACGTAAAAACTTGTATTTTGTGTTTAAATATGACTAAAAATACTTTACAACCAATTAAAATATTAATCCTCCATTTAAGCATTTCTTTTTTACCACAATTTCTGGCGTCATAATTGTGTACAATTATTTGACTTATATATGATCGTTGCATTTTTGTTTTTAAAAATAGACCAAGGACTTGGAATTTTAGTGACGTCATTAGATTATTAACACCAAACCCTATTGGTCCATTGTTTACACGACAGTTCTAGGATCAAATTGATCTTCGAGTAGGTTCAGAAAGTTCTCCGAGGAAGTAAGAGTTACGCTAACCCTTTTAAAAACAAAACTAGGAGCTTGACTTAGGGTACTCTTTGACATCATCCCACTGTATTCAAAAAGTCGTATATCGAATCTTTCTCGGTAATATAACTATTTTACCCCGTTTAGTGAGGTTAGGAGAAATTAATAGACATGCGCAGAAGAAATACAACTCTTACTTCCTTGTGAACCTTTCTGAGCACATTGTTAGCACTACCATAGTAGTGTTCAGTGTAGAAATTGCATTTTAAATACATCATTAATACCAAGCCACAAATTCAGCCTTTGTTTATTGGTCTTTTCTTCTTGAAGATTTCCATCAAAATGATGGGAGGTAGGGCTGAGAATCAGAAATCGATGTTTTGTACAACCAATGTTTTTGCGACATCGATATTTTACAACTGATATTTTTGACATCGATGGCAATTTGCGATAAATTACTCGATGTTAACATCGAAATTTTTAAAATTACACTTTGAGCCTGCGCTTCCCATCATTTAGACGGAAATCTTCAAAAATGAGAGACCACTGAACAGACTATCAACAATATAAATACGTTATCAAATAATTTCTAACCTCTAAATATTTCCAATCGTCAAACGTCATTTGTTTCGACAACAATAAAAACAATCAACATTAAGATGGTTGCGATCAGTCAAATGGAGGTTTGCAACTACTATATCTAATAAAAATCATATCTTTATGGGCGAAGAAGAAAAAAAACAAAAACAAAACAATGTCTATACTGTAAGTAGCAGTGTTTGTTCTATAATAGAATGTGACCAAATCATTTACCATTAGTTGCGACCATTCTCTGTCAAAAACCAGGTTTCTTATTCAAATGTTTTTATTGCACAACTTGTCTACTCTCAGACATAACTACGAATCTCAGGCCTCCTCGTGTATTTTTGAGCAACTTGTCGACGAAAAGTTAATCTACGACAATGGCACTCAAGTTGAGATAAACATACTTGAAAAACCAAAGCCATGGGCTTCGGTGACGTAAGCAATCAACTCAACCAATCACAGACGTGACCATGTTTATAATAGCCTCTTACGCCCAACCTTCTAGTATTCTAGTAATCTTGGATGGCACTAGCCGCTAGCTGAAGCGCCTTCTCGAAAGTGGAGGACGCTGGAATGTTGCCTACCTAGCAACCATTCGGTTACACTCCTCTTTCAGTTATACCCAAGTCTAGTAGATTACAGAGGTTGCCTTGTCCCGCTGGATAGTGGTGGGAGGATGACGACATCCGGCGGACCTGTCAATTGATTGCGTGGCAACGACTGTTAAGCTTTAATGGCAGTATTTAACAAACGTTAAAGAAATCAAAAGACACAATATTGATATTGTTAGCAATAAATTGAATTTTCAAGTTGAGAGTAAGTTCTATTTAAATATAAATGTCATTTTTGTTATTGTCATTATAGATTGATAAAAAATGTGAACGGTCCGCCAGCTGACGCCATTCACACGCTTACGTAGATGGAACGAGTCAACCTCTGTAACCTACTAATCTTGACTTACACCAGCTTAATATAACTTTTGATCCGTAATTGGAAATTCATTTGTTTTTAAAACAAAACACTAGTTCGCTTTTCAATTCGTAAACCAAACATTTGAATTGTAGATTGTAGACGTTCAACAACTTAGGTCATTAGCGTAAAAGTCCAAACATCTAATACTTACGGTATAGCCATATACATAAAATAATTCTGCTTTGGTATGGATTTAACGAAGAAAATAAAATTATATATACATATTTCAAACACATTTCTAAAAATGTAAAGTGATGTATTTTTACTTAAATGAAGATAGTTAACAAAACTTATTCGGAAAATCATTTTTTATAACAAATCTGTGGCCAACAAGCAAAATGGCTTACGTCAAATTTTTGATAATCATTTTACGACTTAAAAAAAACCCTTATATTTTGGCATGAACAACTCTTGTTCAACGCAGCATAGAACAACATAACAAATACCAAATCTTTCAGCTATCCCAAGGAGTGGTTTTAGTAAGTCTGATCTGTCTTGTTTCAAATTTTATTATCCGACCAACCAAAGCAAGTCTACCAAAAGACTCAAGAATGTGCATAGGATCTCTTATTTACGATAAGCGGCACGAAAACAAACGATTTCTAGTAACCCAAACATATCTAGCGCAATATCCAGCTGTGTCAATGTAGGGTGTTCATTCATTGTGGCGTTAAAGCGTATAAGTAATTGACCGAACTTGTAGTTGACGAGATATGTAATCAAGATTTGTGTGATTTTATGTAAAAAATAAATCATAAATGTTGATAATATCTTGTTGTAAACAATATTTTATTAATAGAGATACCTTACATTGACACAGCTGAATATTATGGATTCGCACAATTCTAGCAGTTTCACTCTCCTTCCGCACAGACGTTCTTTGGTTGGGTATACAGTAGTGAAGATAACAGTATTTTTTCGCTGCAATTAAAAATGGTGGCATTGCCTGTCACGTGTTTTGGGTCGTATATTTGGATGTGTGGCAGAGCCATGCGGAGAAAATCCAAACTCTGAGAATTTTTTTCAGAAAAAAGACGAAAATGGGTTACGGAAAATTCGAGAACATTTCCCTCGCGGATCTGGTCTGTTGCATTACAGCTCTTCAAATGATAGACCGATTTCGATTAATATGAAGAATATTTTTTATCGAAAATCTCACATAAGCGATTTTGGCTTGTGACCACAGAAATATTTCACTAACAAAGATTTTATACCTACAAAAACCTGTACTAATTTTTACACATAATAATATTACTAAAAACTCTTAAATTAAAAAAATATCACATAACTGACAGAAAGTACAAAACTTGGACCAACGACCTATGAGATTAAAATTGCGCTTTAAAAACACCGAGTGAAGGATTCCAAACATCTACACGGGATTACGGTAGAAACAAATGCAGCGAGCGCTACGGTTACGGTTACTGTCGCAAACGAAACTGAAACACCGTAACGATTTTTGAAAAGTTCTCGAAATTGTAATTTTTTTTGTATTTAAGAATTTTAAAATGTCGGACTTCGACACTGAGCACGTGCCCCTAAGGCCCCCACAAAATCCAACCAAAAAATAAAAAATTCGAAATTTCGAAAAAATCGATTTTTTGAAAAAAAATCGAAATTTTTAATTTTTCATCGATTGCAATTTCTTTTGAAATTTCGAACTTTTCTCAAAAATTTGAATTTTTTCGAAAATTAAATTTACTCCAAAATGGTTTTTTTTGCGAAATTTTGAATTTTTTTAAGTTTTTATTTTTTTACAATATTCCGAAATTCTAAAAAAAATTAAATTTCATTTAAAAAATTTTCTACACATATTATACAGGTCTCCACAAAATGTTTGCCCATAGGCACTGGTTAAATATTTTAACAATAATACGTGCAACATTACCACATGAAATTTTACCGGACACGATTTTCAATTTAAGACTAATTTAAAAAACGACAATAAAAAAGATAAAAACGCGAAACGCTCTCGTTTCAAATTATTTTTTCCGAATTTGACACACGTCTGCTGAATTCTAAATTTTGAACCAGTTTCGACTGCGATCATAACATTCTCGAAACGCGCCCGCTGCAAAATAATTTAAAAAAACACCAATCGTTTCTTCTTTTGGCCCAAAGCATACTTTTTTATAAAACTAAACTGAAAATCTATTTTATTAGTTTGACTGAAACAGGCTATTTGTTCTATTTCTATCTATTTGAAAATTTACTGGCTAAGTTTTTTCTCCTTTTTATTACACATGACAGTTTGTCTGCCTTTAGATAGAGTCAAGGTTAACGGAATTCGTAGGTTATGTTCATCTTGCAAAGTGATTCTTGCGTAAAAACACATCAACAGGGGTTTTTACATCAACAATTAAAACGTAACAAACCATAATTATAGATAATTTGATTTTGTTTTTAAATATGAATAGTGTTTTAAAAATGTTTTCACAATACATACCTATTCTTTCAGCATCGTTTTAAATTCCACTTTCACATAACCTTAACTTGCAATCAACTGTCAAACATTTTACACTGTGCTGCCGCCTAGATTTAGTTTTGGGTAGGGATGGCGATTCTTTCCGAAACAGATCGATTTTTAAATCGATTCGAATCGAAATCTGATGAATCGATTTCTCAGAAATCGATCTTTTTTCGATTTGCTTTTAGAGTTTATATTTAGCGTATAAATATAAATTCGTATTTTTTAACTAATTGAAGTTATTTTTACAACCATATCAAAGTATTGGGTATAAAATAAAATTATTTCACAAATTTATTGACTACCTACATTAAAAAGTTTGGAAATTATATAGTTCCCAGTGTTTAAGGAGAGACGAAAGAAATTGAGCACAAAGCCATCTCGCGAGTTTTTCAGTAATTAAGTGAAAAATTGTCATTTCTTTGCGTGTGTTTTGGGTAATGATTTTATGGTTCTTGTCAAACCAGAACAAATCGAAACTCGATTTTCAAGGGTGTAATATCGATTCCCTGAATCGAATTAGTACTACATATCGATTAAAAAAACCATTTTTTTTGGCCCAAGAAATCGATTCTTCGATAAATCGATCTCAAACCGCCATCTCTAGTCTTGGGTTATTTGATGAGGTTATGTTATTTATGAAATAACAGAATAAGTTAATTTTTTCAAACAATGCATAAAATTCATACCAATTTCGACCGACCTTAAAATTTAATTAAACTTTAAAAGCCTGTCTCTCTTTTATTTTTGAATTTTGATAAAAAAGTTACTTGAAATATTTGTTCGTCTATTTGATTTTTTCACGCTGTTAAAAAAAAAGAATCTACTTAAAAATCATCTCTGTATTTAAATCACATAAGAGGAACGAAAACATCATCTAATATGAATTTAATATGGTTTGCTTTTTGATAAAAAAAAAAACGATTTTTAAAAATTTCTGATCATGGGAATTCCGTCAACCTTGACTACAAACGATAAAACTATTTCACAACATGACAACGCCATGATTTTTGACATTTGTTTAATTCGTTTCGATTACCGAGTACTGTTCTAATTCCTAACCTAAATTTAGTCATACTGTGAAATAACTAATTCATTGATGTATTTATGTTGTTCATTTGTTTCATACAATGGTTCGTAACAAAACACTGTCAAGCAACAAAAAATACTTTATTGTTTGTTTCTTACTTTGTCGACTAATTTCTAACGGTTTTAAAATATGCATTTTTCACTTATCTAATGGAAGGAATCCGGACGCATCACGCTCGTTTGTTTAATGTATCGAATGTCTTCAAAAAAACAAAACGACATCGATAGAACCACTTTATGAACTAAATGTATTAATCGTTAACATCGATAGCTTAACTGAAAATAATTTATGTAACAACTACAGCCACTAGAACCTCACTAACCCTTTTAAAAAAAATAAATTTCAATAAATTAAAATTATCCGTAAAAAAATACCATTAAGATGCATGCAACAACTATATCCGAATATGTTTTCAAAGAAAAAATCCCAAAATAAAACTCTCCCGAAGCGTACTGATCTCAAAATGATCGGCTCGTTTAAAATAGGGCAAAACTGTTACATTTCCACGCTATCGTTTACATCATCGTATTATCGGTTACATAAAATGACTCTCTTAGAAAAACAGACGCGTTATAAAAAACTGACCAAATACTTCGACTGCAACAACACATTTATAATAATAGCTTTGGTAAAATTCGAGTCATTTTATCCAACCGGTGTTTTTCAAAAACAAAAAAATCACTTATTTACGCTGTCACAAATAAGTCATGTGTTTTAAAGTGTTTCAATTAGGGATGTAACGATTCCGATATATCGGCCGATTTAATCGGTTGGCGGATATATCGGTATCGCCGATTATATACGACCGATATCAAACAGTTTGAAAAGCGCGCATAACGATGACGCACGAGCGTGACATTCCTGCAGCGTCACAGGTGGAAGAACTGCGCATGCTTAGCGACATGGCAGATTAATTATCTGTAAACAATTTGAAAAAACTTTACTTTCTTAATAATGTAACGTCACTCGATTTAACGTCAAACTCCCTAAAACGCCGAAATTACTCGACTGGTTGGTTTGCCTAGTTGTCCATATAATGATACACTCTATGTAGCGTCACACTCACTCTAAATAACGACCATGTGTCATTATAAAACAAGTAATTTCGGCAACTTATAAAGCACCTACTGTTTGTAAGTACTTTTTTAAGTGGCCGAAATTAATAAAAACTGCAGCTTTATTTTCTAGCATCAGACGAAAATAACAGATTTTACGCAATAAGCGTTGTTATTTGTGTTAATAGTATAATACGCGCCACGGTTCTAAAACGTTCTGAAATTTGATGCAAATGGAGGCTTGCGCAGGTATAGTCGGTTGAAAAACTACAAAATCGCGCTATATTATTATTTTTAATTTTTCTTTAATCTAAAGGTCTAATTCCTTGCACTGAAGTCATCCAAAAAGTTATTTTTCGTGCTTGTCTATGCAAAACTGTATTAGGCATCTTGATCAATTAACAATCAAAGAAACAACTTAACAATAGCGCACTGGACTGTATTTTATAGTAGCTGAAAGCGACAAGTGACACGACAACCAGCGATAACCAATCACCGACGAGCGCACGTTCTGTGCCGGTAACTGGGAGTTGGTGGGAGTCTTCCTTTCCCACAAAACAACCAGGACGGCTCTAAAATATGCATTTGCGATGCTGTTTGTGACTAACTTCAGAACATTTTATAACTTCAGAACCTTTTAGAACCGTGGCGAGTATTATAATGTTTGTAAATTTTATTATTAAATGATACCATAATAGTAAAACAATATTGATTTTTCTTTCTCTCCATATAACGACAACTCTCTATATCACCAGAAAATGCGCAGTCCCTCCAGCGTATTTGATTTATTATCTACTAAAGTATCGATATCGGTGTCGTATCGGCAAAATTATGTATCGTTCCATCCCTAGTTTTAATACAATAAATAAATAAATTCAACGTAAAATAATTTCTGTGAATAGTTTTGCACTCTTTTGTGTGAAATAAGTGAAACGAAAAAAAAAAACAAAACAATATCAATATATCATGTCGATGAGAGGCACATATTATAATTTATATAACAACTTTTAGGCATTCGTTTACTTCTCTATTATAAACTGTACATTAACTACCGTATTAAAATGCGCTAACCGTTTTACCACCGGCGTCGTCAACACCGCTGACCGAACATCAACCAGGAGCACGGCGCCCACAGCGCCGAGACGCAGTACGCCTCGTTTCACTAGGCGCGTGTCATTTCGGGCTCCGTCAACCGGGGCGGGGCGTTGCTGTTCGACGACGCTTCGGGCGGCTGCGTGATCGGCGCCGTCGACGACGAAGCGTCGCCGCCGCTCGAGTCGGCCGACTCGCTCGGCACGGCTTCGGCAGCCGTTTCGACGGCGGCCGAGTCTTCGCTGAGCCGCAACGCCAGCTCGAGATCGCGCAGCACTTCCGTCTCCTTGGGTTCGATCAGCGAGAAGCGATGCTGCAGGGCCGTCATATGTGCAAACGTCAGATTGAGGTGAGCGTGGAGGCCGAGCAACGCGACCTCCCGGAAGTGAGCCGCGTACAGATGCGCCACCACGTGGAACAACAACCGAACCGTTTTGCGTACGATCGATTCAAACGATACCGGAAACTCGTTGGCTGAAACAATTTTATATATAATCAAAATCTCAACATTTTTGTTACAGTATGTAGTATTATTGAATGGGTAGGTCATGTAAATCCATAGATATTAATAGGTATTATATTCATATTATCATTATCATTTTTCTGTATTCATAAAATCTGTAATTTTAGTCTGTTTGGAACGGTTCTGTGCGTGCGAATTTTGTTTACAATTCAGCTGATCGTTTTCACAGATATAATTCTCCAAAGATATGAAGATATTACATTAAATGTAGTCGCTTAATGCGGTATGTCGTAATAAGCAAATGTAAAAAGCAGTGTTTGTTATAAGGCGGTCATATAGCATTCAGCCGAGACCTATGGTTTTGGTCAATATAACCGGTATGTTGTTCTAAACGATGTCGTCATAAATGGTTTTGAGTGAATTATGTAAAACAGTAGTTGAAACAAAAACCACGTAACACTCACCGTATTTTGTAGGAAATATGCTCTCATCTGTAACAGTTTTTTGTATAAATGTCATTACATAGTCTATATACTGCGGCGCTGCAACTCTAGTCTTTTTTCCTTTCTCATCGAACCATAAATATGTCCTGAAAACAATCAACGCATCTCGTGAAAATTACAACTACTACGTCGAGACAATTTACTTTTTTTTTTATTGTTGAAAACCGCAATTACCGTGTATTTAATACTGTAAGACCCCGCTTAACGCGGGAGATACGTTTCAATACGTTCCTGCGCTATACAAAACGGCGCTAAACGAGATCCTCTTAATACGTAGATAACAGGCATAAGTGAAACAAAACCGAGAATAAGAAAATTTGTTCTTTTTTTTGTTTAATTTTAACATTTATTGTTAAATACTTTTTTATCACATTAATTATAGATGGCTAATATCGATTTTTGTTCATAAAACATTTTTAAAAATCAAATAAAACTTCGAGTACGAAGTTATGTTTGTGATGAGGAAGCTTCCTCGTTTGATATATTTAGTTTTTGTGAAGAAGTCATCTAATGTCGTTTGCCATTTTCTGTTGCGTTCGACAAGCTATTGTCGATAGCAAGATATTGCATCAATGACACTTTGTCTTGCCTTTGAACTTCTATCAACATTTCAATCATTTTGAATCAACTGATCCATAATTTACATTATAAGTGGCCAAGATTTTTTCTAGAAACCGCGTAATACTGAAACAACATTAAGCGGAGCGGCGTTAAGCGAGGTCTTAATGTATATAAAAAAAAAATCACTAAAAAGATGAAAATAATGAAATTTTGAGGTCGGAGCTAATTTCATTACAAAAACTTTTAATTACATATCTACTTTTATTAAATAGGCGCCGACCTCAAAATTTCTTTGTTTTCATTTTTTAATTATTTATTTTTTGTAATGAAATTAGCTCCGACCTCAAAATTTCACTATTTTCATCTTTTTAGTGATTTTTTTAAAGGAGGTTGATATTTTTATTTTAAAAAACTTTATTTTATTTTTTACTTTTTAGTGGATTTTATTTCGCACATTTTTAAAAACTACTGAACCGATTTAAGTAAAATTTATGTGGGATCACCCTGAAGATGTGCCCTATTAAATAAGAAAAGAACCATCATAATCGCTTTACAAATGTTTTTTGACGTCATTTAAAAACGGAAGAACCGATTTTAATAAAAACTATATGGGACCACCTGGGATGTATACCCTTTCAAACAAAAAAAGAATTTTCCAAATCGGTTCAGGCGTCTTCGTGTACTCGGGGAACATACATAAAAAATAAAAGATTCCGACGAACTGAGAACCTCCTCCTTTTTTTTGAAGTCGGTTAAAAACCACTGATTATTAAATTAAATTAGTGATTTACCTTTGGCCGGGCCCCGTCATATCAGGACATCCGGACATTGTACAAAATTCACTAACAGTTCCGTACACCAAGTTAACATGATCGAAAAGTGCCATAGCTGAAAATAAATCAAATTAATTTTCTTAACTTTTTTGTAGTGATGCAACGATTACAATTAATTCCCGATTATTGCAATTGTAGGATTAATAGTAATCTACGATTATTTTACTATTATCGTCAACAATGCCCCAGACAGGTCTTTGTGCGACTGCAGCTGATATGTCTATGTTTGTGAATATAATACGCGCCACTGTTCTAAAAGGTTCTGAAGTTAGATGCAAATGGAGGCTTGCGCAGGTACAGTCGGCTGAATAGCTACAAACTCGCGCTATGTTATTACTTTTAATTTTTCTTTACTCTAAAGATCTAATTCCTTGCATAAAGTCATCCAAAAAATTATGTTGCGTGCTTGTCTATGCAAAACTGTATTAGGCATCTTGATCAATTGACAATCAAAGAAACAACTTAACAATAGCGTACTGGACTGTACTTTATAGCAGGAAAGCGTCAATTGACAAGACAACTAGCGAATACCAAACACCGACAAGCGCACGTTCTGTGCCGGTAACTGGGAGGTGGTGGGAGTCTTCCTTTCCTACAAAACAACCAGGACGACTCTAAAATTTACATATGCGCCGCTGTTTGTGACTAACTTCAGAACCTTTTACAAGCGTGGCGCGTATTATATCAGAGAGCAACGAGTACAAATATTATTCATGTCTTACTGTGTGACGCAAGCCATTCGTTATAGTCTAATCCCGCTGGAAGGTCGACAAGAAGTCTGAGATCGGCGTCGGGTAGTTTGCGTTCAAGCACGGTCGCTTCTAGGTACAGTTTAGGATCGGCGCCACTTCCCGCCGAACCGGCTTCCCCGCCCTCGCGTTCTTTGCGACGGGCTTTTCTGCAATCAAAAATAACACAGTCAATGAAAATTAAACGAACGACGCGCCAATAAGCTCGAAGCTTCAACATCTCTACGTCTTTGACAGACATACTTATTGTAAAAAAATAGAGTTTAAAATAAACTAAAACAACACGCTTTTATGAACTAAAAAATGCAAAATAATTTGATTAACCTGTTATTTTTAAAACGCTTTTATTAGCTTCACCTGTCTGTAAAGGAATCTTTGAACGTGAAATTGACCCACTTCAAAACGTCAGATTGAACTGAAACTTTGCACACTTATCAAGGACCGAGGACAATGAAATTGGCGTTCCTCAAGGATCAGTTCTAGGACCAACTCTTTTTAACACGTTTTTATTAGCTTCACCAGTATGTTTGTTTGTTTGTTAAGGAATATTTGATCGTGAAATTCAGATACTTCAAAACGTCAGATTAAACTGAAACTTTGCACACTTATCAAGGCCCGATGACAATACAGTAATTTAATAAGTTTGTTCCATTATCCTGACCAGGACATTTAGGATAAAGAAAAACTTGAAAAATTCCAGCAAACACGCTAACAACGCTATACAGTGACGTACGGTGCGTTGCCTACCCCATAGTCAAATAAAATATGAAGTTTAAAAAAACTAAAACAACACGATTTTATGCACTAAAAAATGCAAAGTAATTTGACAACAAAATTAGCTTTACTATAAAAAACGTGGAGTGCTTAATATCGGTAATAAAGTTTTCATTTAGTAGCTAATTGTAAACGTAGAGCTATTATGAAAATTTAAGTAGATAGCACTCCACGCTTTTTACAGTAAAGCTAATTTTGTTGTCAAATTATTTTGCATTTTTTAGTTCATAAAAGCGTGTTGCTTTAGTTTTTTTAAATTATAAGACTAAAAGATAATATTGCATTTGACTATGGGATAGGCAATGCAACGTAAGTCACTCTGCAGCCTGTTAGCTTGCTTGCTGTAATTTTTCAATTTTTTTATCCTGAAGGATCTGGTCAGAATAATTGGACAAACTTACTAAATTATTGTATTGTCATCGGTCCTTGATAAGTGTGCAAAGTTTCAGTTTAATCTGACGTTTTGAAGTAGGTAAATTTTTTTATCCTGAAGGTCCTGGTCAGGATTATTGGACAAAATTATTAAATTATTGTATTGTCATCGGTCCTTGATAAGTGTGCAAAGTTTCAGTTTAATCTGATGTTTTGAAGTAGATAAGTTTTTTTATCCTGAAGGCCCTGGTCAGGATTATTGGACAAACTTATTAAATTATTATATTGTCATCGGTCCTTGATAAGTGTGCAAAGTTTCAGTTTAATCTGACGTTTTGAAGCAAGTGAATTTCGTGTTCAAATATTCGTTACAAACAAACAAGCTAATAAAAGCGTGTTAAAAATTATCGTATTCACACGATTTAATGATTTTTTTTAATACTGGCATACTCTATCACGATGCGTGAATTGTAACAGAGTCGCGGGACACCCCGTACGTCTCATTAATTTTAAAACAAAAGAATCTCTAAACTAAAGGCCAAATCCATTCATACGTGACACTTGTGGACCACAAACAAAAATGCACGACTTGTTTTGTTTATTGCTCAAACAGTTATTTTCAACTGTTCGTCTTATTTATAAATTATAATTGAAGCAAATCGAAACATATGAATGAAAATTTCCGTTGAAAAATTCGTAGGTCATAAAAATATACACAAAAACGGATAAACGATGTGAAAAAAATGACATCTTTAATTTCTAAACAAATAAACATCAAAACAAATGCCTAAACTCAGTTATTTTCAACTGATTATTTGTGCTATTTATTATAACTGAAAAATGGCGATTAGGTGAGCCTAAATTATTACGAATTTACAATTTCCAAAGAAAAAACTCGACTTGAAAATTTGTACAATACCTCTTTAGTAATATCCGAATACAAAAACACAGACCTGGCTGAAGGGCAGCGGGACTTAACCGACCCACCAAATTTTTAAATTAGCAAAATTTTTCTCGTAATAAAAAGCCCTTGAGGTATTTTGACATTTTAATACTTTGAAATTTAGTATTTAAAGAGTCGAAAAACAAAGTCAGATTTTTTAATCGGGTCTAAAACTTAGCCAGATGTTTGCAAAATTATATTCCTTAAGACTTAAATAAAAACCCGGGTCGCAGTGCCAAAACCCTGCCGACAATATAGTGTATTTGCTTATACAGGCAGTGTGGCTTTATTATGCGAACTTAAGTTGGTTTTTGGGCAAAATAAAAAATTTTACTCCTTAATACACCCCTTAAAATGACATTTTTTTTCTTAATTGCAATATTATTATCAATCGAACCTCTATACCAAATTATATACATCTTTCAATAAATAATTCATTATCTGCAAACTAGTTTTTTCATAAAATTTGTAAATCCGGTCCTGTCGGGCCGATTTTATCAAAATTTTAAGGACACTTTTCAATTACTACCAGAGGGTTAAATTTCAATTTTGAAACGATTTGAAGAATTTTTTCGGTATTTTGGGGCCCAAAAACATTTTTCAACCCCTAAAAACTACCCTTAAAGTGGCCCGATTAGGCCCATTTTAAATAGGCTTCTTGCGGTGATGGATTTCCACGCGTGTGCCAAATTTAGTTGAAATCAATTAACTCTTTCGAAAGTTATTGCCCGCACACATATATATATATATATATATACGTATATATATATATATATATATATAAATATATATATATATACATATATATATAAACATTTTTAAAAATGGTGCCAAAGTGTTTAGGAGGTTATGAAACGTCGAGAAATTTTGGTCCGACCCCTAGGTCCCGCCATCCGACCGACGCCAATAGTGTATGTTGCCTTATGGCAAATACACTAAAAATATATTTGAGGCACGTTGGAATTTAAACAGAATAATATTGGTAACTAAAAATAGATTTATTCAAAAAGACACGTCGTTTCGGTGGGACATCTTACCTGCCAGGCAATCAATATGTTTGATAAATCGGTTAAGTCGGTTAAGCCCCGCTACCCCCCAGCCAGGTCTGTGTTTTTGTATTCGAATATTACTAGAGTTATTGTTCAAATCTTCACAGTGCCTCAAATACCTACCCAAAAACGCTTAATAGCTCTTGGCTACCACTGCTGTTCCTTAGCAAAAAAAGTTACAGAAATAGATTAACGTATTATTTCGTTAATTTCTAAACAAACAAACATCAAAACAAATGTCTACATCCACTCATACGTAACTCAACAGAAAAAAAAATCAAGGTATTAATTGTTTTGGTCAATCACAAACAAATAGGTACACAGTGTCATTTCGTTTGTTTTTTACCTGCAAAAACAGCTGACAGTATCTTCTACGTCCAATGGCAAGGCCAAGCCTCTAACCAATGATATATTACTATCAATGACCGTATATTTAGCGGCGAATTTCGCCGTATTTCGATTACCGATCAAATACGCGAACATTTTAAAATTCGATTTTGAATTAAGGTCTCTTTAAATTTTACTTTTCGGCGCTGCTCTAGTCGCGTTACTGCGCCTTCAGCATAATATTATGAAAATGACTCATAATTTTTTGCAAAACAAATTCCAATCAAGATTTGCATTCGCTAATGAAATTAGCAAAACTGAAGCCAAATACACACAGCGAGGTCGATATGTTTAGTTTACTTATTACTTTGACAAAAATGTATGGAATAAGTCAACAACAAATTATTACAATTGAAAATACATAAAAGCGACAATGGAAAAAATCCTGAATGGAATAAAAAGAATGCTCAAGTAAGATACTCTCTTGACGGTCAGCTTTTAATGCATTTTTCAATAGCCAATTAATTGTACAATTTTATAGGCATATAATTAGGGCCTTAAGCAAACAAATTTAAATGATGCTTCGAAATTGTTACCTACTAACAACTTCAATAGATGTGTCTGGTATCGTGCTCCAGTTTTAATAAAAGTGTTGACACTTTTGGCACTATTGCGTTTGTTATGCAAAAGTGTAATAAATATAAATTTACGCGATAAATTAAATTATTATTCATGAATGAATAATTTTTTTCATAAGAATCTAAAAATCTGGAGTTATTTTTCATAAGCTGAACTTTGGAGAAACATTATTTTTTCTGGAGTCTCCAGACTAAAGCTGGAGGCTTGGTAATCTTAAATCCACAAAAAGCTGGGAAATATGGCACACGTTTTTTTTTTAATTTCGCAAAAACGACTAAAAAAGTACCTTCATTACAAAGTAGTGGTTTAATGTATCCCATGCCATTTGGACCTTAAAATAAATTAAATAAAACTCCTAAAAATTATCAAAAACTTAGAAGAAATATGATTGATAGCAGTGTTGATGTATGTAGTATATTAAGGACCCTAGCGTACATTTTTTTAAGGGACAACTAAATGAAAAGTCGCCTCGCGCGTCAGTTCGTGTTATTCCGCCATTGCATGTATTTTGGCTTAAAAAGATTGATATAGAATGGCTTGGTCTCTTGGCCCAAATGCATCACACCCTAAAAGGACTTGTGTGGTTCCCCTTTTGCTGGATCCAGTCAGATATTAATTTGGATTTTCTAAGCCCCAAAAGATTGACTATTAGATTGCCCTGTGGAACTATTCCTTCCTCATCAATTAAGTTAAAGCCCCACATTCGAACACGGTATGGGTGGCTGTTTCATCCTCATCGTATTTTGGCTTAATTTGGAATAAGGATGTTGACTGTATTCAAATAAAATTATATTTTTAACGTTAAGTGGTAGTTTCTATGATAGGAATACTAAAAAACACTATATTTAATAATTAATATTTAATAAATAAAACCTAATAAAATTACTTTCAAGTCACGTGACAACAGACACCAATCAGAGCGCATGACGTCATATGTTCAGCCGCTGTCAAAAAACTTCATTGTTTGGTTAATATTTAGTGTGTAATTTATTCGAAAATTTCTTTAAAAAAACACTGCAAGGAGTTTTAACGTCATGGAAAGTGTATTTATTAAGGCTAATAGTTCGAAAACTTAGAATTCATCTTTTATAGCAAGAATTACGAAAACACTTTTCATAACCTCATTAATTTACTAGCGCTTATGAGCACAGCCTCCTACTTTGTGACCGCATCTATAGAATGGTAGCTCCTGTGTAAACTTTTGAGCCTCCTTTGGTATGAACAGGTGACGTCACGCGACTAGTATTAGCGTTTTGGACCGAAATTTGAAACGGGATTTAAAATACATGATTTTTAAGGCTTGAGTTGTATTTAAATAAAAATAATAAATATTTGTGGCTATATTAGGTACTTATGCACGATTTAAAACACTTTCCCAAAAATAGTCAACATACCTATTATTTTTATATCATAAAAACATTTTTAAGTTTGATACTATTTTGACAATCCTTAGAAATAATTCAATATTATATTTAATTACGATACAGTTTTATATTTTCCAAATTGTATAAAAATAACAACGGATGAAGTGGACTTTCATTTGTTTATTATCTATTGATTATCGCGCGCCAGGCGCGGCGACAGGGGGGGATTAAGGTGATAAAACAATGCCGGTAAACAAGCAAAACAACACAAGCCAACGGCATCCACTAAGAAAGTGTTTTAATGAGTTTTTCACACATTCAATCATTCTATCCATACTATTCGCCTTTGAAACGTGATATTTGGAAGATACATTCGAATTAGAACATAAACTTATCGCTCAGAACATTTTAAATATGAGGGAATATATTAAGTGACACCTCTTTGACCGCGTCCACCCACGAATTATTCCCGGTCTTAGCTGCCAGACTACGGTTTTTGTGTTCAGGATAGTGCCCTTAAGGCTGTCGGAACGCTCTGAATTTAAGCCAAAAATAGAGCTTCGGCCGTCAACTAATTGTAGACTTATTCGTCAACATTCTGCAAAAATTATTTCTCTATAAGGAAGATAAAGGACAAATCTAGGTCTCTAATGGACTACTTTTGTAATTTATGTACGATTTACAAGAAAAATGTTGAGATTAATTGTGCCCAAAAAACACACGTTTTCAATGTCACACTACGACCTTATTCGTACTAATTTCACAAATTGTTCCATCACAAACCTTAAGTGACTCTTCCTTTTTCGGAAACGTTTTTTAAATCTTCAAAATATTTCCAAAAATTAGAGTAATCAACTGACAGCGACACCCTTGCAACAGCATTTTTTAACCTCGTAGTATGGCACCAGCCAAAAATTGAAACGTGCAGATGATTTGAGCGAGACAGAGCTAAAGAAGGTCACACCCACAATATGTCTTTTGCCTACCTCGCCTCTTACCGCTGGGCCTCAGCACAAACTGTTAACGAATTCACAAAAATTCCGGTCTGAGGAAATAATATAAGTAAAATGGTCATTAGCTCCCCTAACTATTAACAATTTAACAGAAAACTGTCTCGTGCTTAATTTTGACCAAGAGAGTGTATGCATTTTGTTTTAGCGTTATGTTTAGATTGTAGCGATATGCTTCTGTTTTCATTTTCAACAAAAGAATGTATAAAAAACAAACTAATCAAAAACAAGATAACGTTACAAAAATACTGTTTTCATAAAATATTTAGAACGTGTGTAAAGCAGACTTGCTATTCGGAGAAGCCTTACAAGAAAATAAACAGCAAAAATTGCTTCAAACTACAGTAAGACCTCGCTTAACGCCGTTTAAGTATTACGCGGCTTTTAAAAAAAAGTTTAGCCACTATAACGTAAATTATGGATCAGGTTATACCAAATGATTCAAATGTTGATAGTTCAAAGCCAAGACGAAGTGTCATTGATGCAATATCTTGCTATCGACAACAGCTTGCCGAACGAAACAGAAAAAGGCAAAAGGCATTAGATGACTTCTTCACAAAAAACAAAATAAGTCAAATGAGGAACCTTCCTCATCTCAAACGTAACTTCTTACTCGAACTTTTATTTGATTTTCGTAAATGTTTTATGAACAAAAATCGACATTACCATTAATAAATCTACAATGAATGTGATAAAGAAGTATTTAACAATAAATGTTACAAAAAACAAAAAAAAAAAAATAACAAATTTCTTTATTCTGGGTTCTGTTTCACGTGTGCCTATTAATTATCTACGTATTAAGATGACCTCGTTTAGCGCTGTTTCGTATAGCACAGGAACTTATTGTAACGTATCTCCCGCGTTAAACGGGATCTTACTGTACACAAAATCAGAACGTTAAAAAGTGTCGACTTTTTTTCTTTTTGGTCCTTGGTAATTAATATAAAATTGATTTGTCGGGAAAAAGGACTTTTTAGGTAAATACTTATTTGTTATTATAGCGACGTTTCGTTCCTTGCTTGGAACTTTTTCATAGCTTTGTAACTATTAAATGTTTAGATCAAGTAGATATAAAAGCTATAATAACAAATAAGTGTTTACTTAAAAAGTCCTTTTTCCCGACAAATCAATTTTATGTTAAAAAGTGTATTTGGAAACAAAAAATAGCATTCACAATATAAAGGCTAATAAATGGTATGTCTCTAGCGTTGGTGGTAGCGGGTGTGTTGTGAACTATAATGATTTCTCTGATTTTCCTAATTAAAATTTTATTTTTTACTCCGGATTTATACTATGACATTGATACTTTTTATGGATTGTTCTAATTATAAATATTATAAACCCTCGAAACATGCCAAATTGTTACAATTTATTAAATTAAACATATTTTTCTAGTGGTATTAACTTCTTTAATATATTATTGAAAAAAAATTATGTAAAAAAAATGTTTTGCATTTTATTTCATTTTTTTTTTTTTTTTTTGAACACTATCATGCTGTTATCAGCGATTTATATACACTGGGGTTTTACAAAAAATAGGAGAGACTTTTTTTTGTTATAAGACGGAGTGGTCTAGTTAAAAGGAAACTTAATTTTTGCTAACACAATCCATGTACCGAAGGAAATTGTCCTTGCTTCGATATGATATCACAAACTGATAAGCAAAAGTCGTTTTCAACCAGGAAATCAGTATCACTAAACTGATATGAAATTATTTAAAATTGGTATACATATTTTGTGAATGCCATTTTATAAATGTCAAAATAATTTACAAAGATTGTTTGAACCTGCAATTCCCAAAAAAAATAGCCTGTCATTAATTTCGTCTCTTTTCTGCTTTAAACATATAGCACTACTGTCAAAACGTTAAAAGCTTTAAATATTACAAAATATGAAGCAATCCAAATAAAAATGAGTTACGAAATGACAAACAAAAAAATTGATTGACATTTTTTTACGATTGAATGATTAATTTTCTTACCCCATAAACCAGTCGACGGTGTCGCGTAAATATTCCGGTAGACGCTCCAGTTTGACAAATTTATGAAGGGGCTATGCCCCTTTCAAAATACTAAAAATAAACACCGGGACTAAAAGTCCTCTTTTACTGCGTTGAAAATAAAGACAACAAATAACATGTCTCCGTAAAGTTATTTTAAATTATGTATATATTCCTTCATTATATTATACTACTTTATAATTTTTAGAACTGTAATTCACAAGAAATTTGTAAGACATCTAAAACGAAAAATTAGTTTTCAATTGAAAGCAGCTGAGAACTGTACTGCCATTTTTTAATCAGTGTTCTCTGAATTTATCAGCATCATGGAGCAAGGAGGATAGAATGTTTTCGTTCACAGCTGATGTCCGCGCTTTCAATAAATTTGCAAAACTAAAAAAAACAGAATATTGCGTATATTTTAAAAAAAATTGTTTAAAATACAAAAGCACAGTATCAAAACTAACAAGATTACTTTTGAATAACAGCAAATTATTTCCACTATGGCCGACTAACAACAAATAAAACCGAACATTTTTTATAATCAAAATAGTTTCGCAACAACTGAAACAATGATTGATTATTACTGACGTGTTCAGTTGACAAACTTCATTTGGTATCCAACTCACGGATTTGAGCTAAATTTTACGTCTTTCAAATGCAATATAAATTAGCCTTTGCAAAACAAAATTTATTGTTTGCGACATTAAAACTTGTTAGTAAAATTATTTCTTTTGTAATAAGACTAATAAACATTGCATTCCAATAATATTCTATTTTATAGAAATTAGTTTCACGGGTAATTGGAATAAAAAATCAATTTAAACACTTATTGATTGCAGCGTTTCGTCTTTATTAATTCAAGACTTTTTCAAGCTCTCAGCATGTTTAAATTATAATAAAACTATGATATAAGAGGCAATTTTGCATTACAAAGATCAATAAAATTGAAAATTGTAGAAAAAGTCTTGATTTAATAAAGACGAAACGTTGCAATCAATAAGTGTTTAAATTGATTTTTTATTCCAATTACCCGTGAAACTAATTTCTATTATTACATATTTTGGAATTGAACTTTAAAGATGAATTCTATTTTATTTTAAATAATAGTTTGATAAACTCCTAATACGAGTTTGACGTAAATAATAATCGATATTTAGCAATGTTTCCAATCTGAAGAATCAAAACTAATAAATTAAATTTTCACAAAACCTTGCCAATTATTTCAATATTATGACAACTATTTCTAGAAAACGTTCTTTAATATTGACATACAATTTAAATATGCAAATCGGTAAACTAATTTAGCAAACATATTTACTTATCCTAACGTCATTTCCTTTCTGTATTGATTTGTTTGATTTACTTATTTTCTTTTGCCAACACCTAAACAAATTAGAAAATTAGTTTCGACAAAACTGAAAAGTTTTTTACTTTAATCTCTTTACCGTAACCTTAATAGCATAAGCACAGGCGTTTCCCCAAAATTTTGATATCTGTAAAAACATTGTAGATTACAGACAGTCGACAATTGAGGGACATAGCCAAACCTGAAATACTTACGATTCTATTAAAATTTAGCAAAATGGACAAGCGGGTCGCGCAATCAGTTACTTAATTTAAACGCATACAAAAATGTTAAGATTTTATCCCAATTACTTTTTTGTTATAGTGCAGACGTTGTAGCCCCCTAGACCTCTTACTTTTTTATCAAAACTCAAAAATAAGAGAGAAACAGCCATTCAATGTTTATTTTAAATTTTATTTACTTTTAAGCCCGCTCCTGACGTTATGTTATGTCAGTATGGAAATATCTTATCATTATCAAGTATCTTGCTGCTTATTTGAAACAAAACGGGGACAACTTCGAACAATTTGTGTTAATACTTGATAACGCCGTAACACCAGGACCGACCTCAAAATTTAATAAAACTTTGAATGACTGTTTCTTTCTTATTTTTGAGTTTTGATAAAAAAATTACTTGAAATATTTGTTCTATTTGATTTCTACACGCTGTTAAAAAAAAGTATCAACTTAAAAATCATTCTGTGTTTACATTACCATTTCCTTTTTTCAAAGCCAATCACTTTTCATCTGTCAAATTTAAGTGTCCGAAGAAAATGGCGGTAATTGAGGCATGCGCACAACAAATTTTCGACTATGAAAGTCTATTAGTGTTTACGAATGAATTTTTTGAGCTTGTATCTTTAGACAGGAAAATTAGTTTTCACAGGACAGGAGCCATGTGGGGGCCAGACGAGAACGATCGGAAAACATCGGATTTGGGCAAAAAATAAAAACAATTGAATAGTAATAAATTACACAAAGGCGTTTTAATTAGTTTTTTTTTTTTTAATTCTGACATTACAATAATAATTGATATTTCCATTTACCTCCATAAAAACGAACTCAAGAGACAAAAATTAAAAACGAACAGCCAGAAATTCATCCGCAGCAGAAGTCGATGTCGCGAATGCGTCATCGCGCTCATAACCTCACAAAAAACGTCGTCGACGATAAATGGATGGAGACAGAATAAACGATTCGACTATCAATATAAATGTACAATTTAATAGTGACATAAAACATCGTTAATTAAATAGCACAATCATGTATAGTTAATAAAAAAATACCATTAAAGTCGGAAAAATATAAAATAATGGCTTTTTTTATTTTCGCATTTTCTTTTTAAGCTGGTGTTATAAATATAGGTATATAAAGTTAAAAATAAAAATACAGTATATAGCATATTATACACCCACAGAAGTTATCAGGAAAACAAATACTTTTTTAATACGTAAACTGAGAAACTATTCGCTAGACGTGGCAAAAAAAAAATAATTAAAAAAATAAAGAAAAAAAAAATCAAAAAAGCCGTCCTCGGCCGTCCGATGCAGCGTCGCGACAAACAGCCGAGAAACGATCGCGTTTTTAGTTTTTTTCTTTTGTTGCCGCACAATTTATATATGTTCATTACAATAATAATAATAAAATCTAAGTACTTTTCTATCTCTACGGAGTTTAGAAATTCACTCGCTCAAACCAGCCGCGGAGAATATAGTGTCCTCAACAAACAATCACTAGCATTTTATCGTATTGCACTTTTGAGAGTGCATCTCTATACTGAAAAACAATTGCATGACAGAGTCGGTGACATCATTTTTTTCTTCAAAGATCGCGCAGTCGGCTGCGGCGACATTCAATTATTTTTTTCATTCATTACATTACTCTTTTTATGACACACAGA
The DNA here is from genome assembly GCA_034508555.1 of Venustoraphidia nigricollis. Taxonomy (NCBI): domain Eukaryota; kingdom Metazoa; phylum Arthropoda; class Insecta; order Raphidioptera; family Raphidiidae; genus Venustoraphidia; species Venustoraphidia nigricollis. Next base: position 5,766,667 of record JAVRKA010000016.1, read on the forward strand.
AACGTTAAAACACAAGATAGAAGAATTTACATCCAATGCATATTTAAAAGACAGTTCCTTCGTTATAATAATTATACTTATGTAAATATCCGTATATATACAATACATATATTGGATCACTCTAAACGAGGGCCACCATTTCTTTTTATCCGTCAGATAGCGCTAGCAGCAAGTAAAGTATGTGTCAAACGTTTACACTTTATTTTATTCATCAGGCAGCGCTAGCGGCAAGTAAGGTGTGTGTCAAACGTTTACACTTTGTTTTATTCATCAGGCGGCGCTAGTGGCAAGTAAGGTATGTGTCAAACGTTTACATTTTTTTTTCATCAGGAGGCGCTAGTGAACCCGAATCAACTTCCTATCCGATATTAACGGATTTTGATGTATTTGGGCTCATTCGATGGAGCTAACGATCAAGATGATAGCTCCAAATTATCGTCAGCTCCTCAATAATTTTTAAATAAACCATAAAAAGCTAACGCGTCCATCGAATGAGCCCAAATACATCAAAATCCGTTAAGATCGGATTCTATGTTGCTTTGGGTCAGATACCTCGCTTGTTGGTGGCGTCATCGGATGACAGAAAAAAGTCCGAAGGTCCCCGTTGTGATCGAATATATTATAATATATATACATATAATATTTTAATAATTAATGTGGTGAAACGGCCGATGGCAGCGACGGCGGCGCTTCGCCCCCTCATCATGCAAGCCGAGAAGACGAGTTCAAACAGAGAGAACGATTTTCTATAATATCGAATCAATATCTAATAATTGTGTATAATGAAATTCTCTCAATCTGATAAACGATTCACGTGCACTCAATAACATTACTAAAAATGAAATACTTCAATATGTATTTTTGTAGTACTAACTAATATGTATGCATCTCTGTTTTATATATAATATGTATATATATTTATATATATATCATCGATCATCAAAAAGAAAACATTGAACTAGTTGTAATTATTAATCGACCTACGCACTACTTGAGTTATCGATTGCATATTATTTAACGATTAGATGAATCAAAATTAAACAACGATGAGATGTTTTCAGTTCATTCTTTTTTAAGTTATATATAAGCGTCGAATTTTTCACACCGATACCGAAATTGAATATTTAAAGGTTTTGGCGATGCGGTCTGAAAGATTACAAGACTTCCTCTCAATATAACATTAACGTAAAATTTATTTATTTATATATGTGGTATATATGTATATATATAGAAACGGTCGTCTCACTCGTCGGCCTCGTCGTCCTCAGACTCGGCCTCCTGGAGCCAAGTGAGCCACGTGTTCACTTGGAAGAGGGCGTCGCCTTTGCCGAGATACGCTTCGTTCACGTCCTCCTTCCAGTGGAGGAACGCCTCCTCCTCGATGATTTCAAGGTCGTATAGCGCGACGAACCAGCGCAGCAGCATGCCCCTTGGAAAATGCAGCGAGTGGCAATAAACCTGCAGCGAGTAGAGCGCCGTCACTTGCAGTTTGACGTTCTCGTTCAGGAATGCGTTCAGCACCGGCTTGTAGCGTTCGAGCAAGCCGCGTTCCTTCTCCTGCAGATTCTTCTCCGGGAGAACGCTCGGTTCCATTCCTTCGGGCAGCGTCGACTCTTCCGTGATGTACTTGAGCAGCACGGTCATGAGGGCGTTGACGAAGCCCGGTTCGGTCAGATAGGCGGCGTCGATGTTCTCTCTGATCCATTTGTAGAACTGCTGCGGGTTCGGATCGGCCTGCAGCTGTTTCGAAAGTTCCGCTTGGATCCTTAGCAACGGGAACAAGAACAGCAGTCCCCTGTCTTCGAGTATTTCGGCGAGACGCTCCTTGGTGCGGTCGGCTTCGGGGAGCTGCGACATCGGATTTATTTTGCTGTCGTTGAACAGCTTGGTCAGTTCCGTTTTGCCGACGGTCTTGTTAAGCTGTTGCAGGACCAGCAGGAATAATGGATAGTGGGTGCCGTTCTCCGTCCAGCTCGACACGTCGGTCAACGTGAACAAGCCGCTGTTCACGCCGAGGGCCGCGAACGACGCGACCAGAGTGCCGATGCGAGGGATTTCCGTTTCGCGTTCTGATATCGTGCCGCACAGCGCTTTGAAACCTTCGTGGCTGGCAGACGAAGACAGCAGCGAGTCCTTGCGCAGAGACGTGAGCAGTTTTATTATTTTGGCTTTCTCTGTGTCTGAAAATGAAACCGATATCAACAAATGCAGTCTGATTTGTTCTTTTCAAGTCGGCTATAAATTTTCTGTTGCCACATTATTTATCTCTTTAGCTATTGTTTTCATAAGCTGATGATTTTAAATGTTGAGAGTTGAGAGGACAATTTTTATATGCATTCCACCAAATAAACTAGAAATATGTACCATTCTTCCCAAGTTTTTACAGTTTATTTGATCAAAATAAACGATTTAAGGTAGTTGTCGTGGTTAAGGCACACCGTCAGAAAATTCTCAATTTTTGCATACTTATTAAGGACATGATAATACAATTACCCTGAAAATTTGAAGTCGATCGACCGTATATAATCCGAGATAAATTCAATTAAAAATTCGATAATTAACATTGATTGTATACGATCTCTGTAGTTCTGAACCAGTTTCTTATTTATAAAAAAAGAACTAACTGTCAGAAACTTTCCAAAAACTGACAGTCTTTCAATGCATTTGTTATGAGTTTAAAAAAAAAATCAGAAAACTTTTTTGACCGTCTAATAAGTTCAACAATTTATAGAAAAGTATACACGCATATGAATACTGTATGGGTTACGTTTCCACATGTACAGTCTTGCGTACAAATTATGGATCACTTATCTACAAGCTAGTATACTTTTGTGGCGCGTATAATCTATAACTTTTTGACAATATTGTACCACGACAACCTTAAACTCTAATTTTAATAAAATGTATAATCAGATCCTTTTGATGTTAATAAATTATAAATAATTTAGAGGAATTAGGATCAAAGAAATAATGATAATAATAATAATTTGTCTTTTATTTCTTTGATCCTAATTCCTCTAAATTATTTATAATCTAATTTTAATTATACGACTAAAAAACAATACCTATTGCATTTGGCAATGGGGTAGGCAACGCAAAATACGTCACATACAGCATGTTAGCTTGATTGCTGCAATTTTTCAAATTTTTTTTATCCTGAGAGTCCTGGTCAGGATAATGGGACAAACTTATTAAATTATTGTATTGTCATCGGTCCTTGATCAGTGTGCAAAGTTTCAGTTTAATCTGACGTTTTGAAGTTGGTGAATTTCACGTTCAAAGATTCCATTACAAACAAACAAACAAGTGAAGCTAATAAAAGCGTGTTAAAATCAGTTGGTCCTAGAACTGATCCTTGAGGAACACCAATTTCATTGTTATCGGTCCTTGATAAGTGTGCAAAGTTTCAGTTTATTATCTGACGTTTTGAAGTTGGTGAATTTCACGTTCAAAGATTCCATTACAAACAAACAAACAAGTGAAGCTAATAAAAGCGTGTTAAAAGGAGTTGGTCCTAGAACTGATCCTTGAGGAAAGTTTCAGTTTATTATCTGACGTTTTGAAGTGGGTGAATTTCACGTTCAAAGATTCCATTACAAACAAACAAACAAGAGAAGCTAATAAAAGCGTGTTAAAAGGAGTTGGTCCTAGAACTGATCCTTGAGGAAAGTTTCAGTTTATTATCTGACGTTTTAAGTTGGGTGAATTTCACGTTCAAAGATTCCATTACAAACATAGTAGCTAATAAAAGCGTGCTAAAATGAATAATTTATCGACCAGTCGTCGATTCTACTTACCAGCCCGTTCCAGCGTCGTGTTGAACATCGTAAGCACAACATCTTTGGAGAACTTGTCCGGCACTTTATGTTCACGATAAGCGCTGACGGCCTCCGTCAAGGCCGATGAACTTTCGCTTTTCAAATATTCGTCCAGCAGTGTGCTCAATTTCTTTAGTACTTCCTCCTTATTTGGTCCCTAAAAATCGTCCATTTTAGATTTCAAACATAATATCATAATATGTAATAAGTTTTTTTTTTTTTTAATTTTTAAAAAGATTTAACGAAACGTCGCAATTTTTTGATTTAGTTTAACTATATTTGAATTGTCCAATTTCCCGTTAAAAATAAAAAAACTTATTAATTACAATGGACGTGAACAATATTGAGAATAATATGTAATGATTCTTATTTATTATGGCTATAAATAATTAGTGCTATACTAAACGACTATAACCTTTGATTACAACCAATACTCGTTTTAATTTTGAAAATGTTTTCATTGAGGTTAATTTTTTGTAAGTACAGTACAATCTTGGTAAAATGAACACAAAAAATCCTGAGGAGTTCATATTAGCGGTATGTTTATATTATTGAGGTTCGCAAGAAACATTTATGTTAGGATGGTTCTTAACAGGGGTATTGTCGAATGCTGCCACAGGGTCAAACGTTTCCAAATCGATAAAAAAAATTCTCTAAAAATTTGAGCTCTTAATATTAACTCTAAGATAGTCCGCGTTCCAACCAAAGTTTCTTGTGGAAAACTCCTTTTGTTCTTCCAAATTCTGAGAATTTTTTCAGTATTTTAAAGCCCAAAAACATTTTTCAACCTCTAAAAACAACCTTTAAAACGGTCTGATTGAGCCCATTTTAAATAGGCTTCATGCGGTGATGGTTTTTAACATGTGAGCCAAATTTCGTTAAAATCAACTAACTCTTTCGAAAGTTCTTGCGCGCGCATCAGAGAAAACTCTCTGTTCAAAAGAAAAAAACAATGGCAGCGAGCGTCGATCTTACTTTGTCTTTTTTCGTTTGTTTCGGTTTATCTTGCGACGCCTGTTTGATGAGCAACGGCTCCTTGTGTAGGGGCGCAGGCTTGACAACAGGCTGCTGGGGAGTGGTCGGCAACGGAGCCGGCTCGGCGGTGCGATTGTTGCCGAGCATGACCGACGGCTTGATGTTCGCTTGTTTAAACAGCATGGAGTTGGCGGCCGGTCGCAACTCCACGTCGCCCAAACCTTGTTGGCCGAGTTGAATGTTTAGATTTTTAAAGCGCGGTGCCATTTCTTTATTTACAACTGAAAACAAAACAAAACAAATCAATTACTATTATGAAAAGATTTTTTTAGGCACTGCAATACTCTATTAGCAGGATGCCCACTTTTTCTGTTTTTTTAGGGGAATTTTTAGTTTTTTCTTTAACTTTTCATACATAACAAGGTCTCTCCTATACAGTAAGATCTCGCTTAACGCTGTTTCAGTATTACGCGGTTTCTAAAAGAAAAAGTTTAGCAACTATAACGTAAATTATGGATCAATTTATACAAAATGATTCAAATGTTGATAGAAATTCAAAGGCAAGACGAAGTTTCGTTAATGCAATATCTTGCTATCAACAACAGCTTGCTGAACGAAACAGAAAAAGGCAAACAACTACTAGTCGCGTGACGTTTCCTGGTCATACCAAAGGAGGCTCAAAAGTTTACACAGGAGCTACCATTCTATAGATGCGGTCACAAAGTAGGAGGCTGTGCTCATAAGCGCTAGTAAATTAATGAGGTTATGAAAAGTGTTTTCGTAATTCTTGCTATAAAAGATGAATTCTAAGTTTTCGAACTATTAGCCCTAATAAATACACTTTCCATGACGTTAAAGCTCCTTGCAGTGTTTTTTTAAAGAAATTTTCGAATAAATTACACACTAAATATTAACCAAACAATGAAGTTTTTTGACAGCGGTTGAACATATGACGTCATGCGCTCTGATTGGTGTCTGTTGTCACGTGACTTGAGAGTGATTTTATTAGGTTTTATTTATTAAATATTAATTAAAATCCTTAAAAATAAGGAAAAATATAGTGTTTTTTGGTATTTCTATCATAGAAACTACCACTTTTCGTTAAAATTATGTTTTTATTTGAACACAGTCAACATCTCTATTATGATATGAATTAAAATCTCACCGTTATTGTTGTACTGTGAATTGTGTGCGTTATTGTTACCGCGTTGATTGTTGTGTTTATTTGTGTAGCCGCGCTGGTTGTTGTAGTTGTTGTAATTGTTACTTCGCTGGTTGTGACCGCGGTAGCCGCCATCTCTGCCGCCGCCGCCGCCTCCAAAGCCGTTTGGATTGAAGTTGCTGTCGAAGATACAAAAAAAAAACGTGTCATTCGGAGTCTATTTTCTTTTTACCGCGAAGAATTATAAAAAAAAATTATAATGAGCCTCACCCTCATAAGCTCACAGAAGAAGTTTATCTTCTTTAGTTTTTAATATTATAATTACGGCGAAATAATTACACATTTTAAGAGGGCGCTTTGCTGTTTAAGTCATGTGAAAATTCTCACATGGACAGATCGTCACATTCATACCATAGTTTTATTTACATACTATAAATCTAACAGAAAAACATTTTTAATATGAATTGTGTGTAGTATATCAACATCATAACCTCACATTTATGGACGTTTCAGCATAGACTTGTATTTAAAAAATGTTTAATCCGATAATTGTTCTGATAACTGAAAATAGAGACTATGATATTTAATATTGTCCTTTCTGAATTTACATGAAATATATGAGTTCCTACCGTTTGTACGTCAAATTACAGAAATTATTTTGTAATTTTAAACGTCAGATTCAAGCCGTTCACCCTTGTCTTATTATTTTGCGAATCAAAATGCAACACACTATAAACTTCTGTCCTTGTCAGTTTCATGTAATTTAGACGACAAACTATCTTCCCCTTTATTTGTTTATTCTACTTCCCCTCCATTTCTTACTTTTTTCAACCAGATACGTCGCTAAAGAAGGTAAGGTAGTTGTCGTGGTTAAGGCACACTGTCAGAAAATTCTTAATTTTTGTATACTTATTAAGGACATGATAATACAATTACCCTGAAAATTTGAAGTCGATCGACCGTATATAATCCGAGATAAATTCAATTAAAAATTGGATAATTAACATTGATTGTATACGATCTCTGTAGTTCTGAACCAGTTTCTTATTTATAAAAAAAGAACTAACTGCCAGAAACTTTCCAAAAACTGACATTCTTTCAATGCATTTGTTATGAGTTTAAAAAAAAATAAGAAACATTTTTTTGACCGTCTAATTATTTATAAATAACGGTTTAAAGTTCAACCATTTATAGAAAAGTATACATGCATATGAATTACTGTAGGGGTTACGTTTCCACGGGTACAGTCTTGCGTACAAATTATGGATCACTTAGCAACAAGCTAGTATACTTTTGTAGCGCGTATAATCTATAACTTTTTGACAATATTGTACCACGACAACTACCTTAAACTTAAAAAAAACAGTATCGAGTGCAAACTTACGAGTATTTGTCGTGCGTCGGGATGAGCGGCGCGGTCGGAGATTGCATGCCGAGACCCGGCAGAAGATCGTCGACGAGTCCGGTGCGCATCTTCATCGGATGCCTGAAGAAGCTTTCGGGAATGTTGGCGCCCTGTCTGTCCAGGTCCCTGTCCTGGTTGCGGTCGCGCCTGTCTCTCGCGTAGCCGCCACCTCCGCCGCCCCCACCCGAGCGGCCGTCGTCGTCGGCCGGCCTTATCTGGTGTATCGGTACGGGTCCTTCGATGCAAGTCGCTTTGCGCGGTACCCAGTTGTCGCGTCGCAGTTCGATCACGTCGCGAAGCATGAACCGAATGCGCGGTGGTAATTCCTGATTGTCGGCAAGCACCGACATGCGTTCGAAGTACTGCAGCATCAGCTTTTGGCCCTTGTCGGTGTCGAGAACGCGGCCGCACGTCCGCATGATCTGGCAGAGGCATTCGAGGTCCTCGCACTGGTCTTGCAGCGCCTGCTGGCAGTCGCTATACTTGCGCCGTTTGTCGACCAACAACTGATGGATACATTTGTGCAATATGCCCTCGGCCAAAATCTCCAGTTTGCCGAGCTCGCCGATAAATTTGATATTGCCGAGCATTTTGCGTTTGGCGAGCTGCCGCCTCTCTTCCTCCTCCGCCGATATCGGGCCATGGCTGTTGTCGAACGCTTCGCTGGCTTGCGATCTGTTCTCGAACTCAACTTTGCATTTGTTCAAAAGCAACAGACGGAATGTGCACGGACCGGACTTGGCAAAATTTGGCGCTTCTTCCGACAGTCGCTTGCAGAGCTGAGCGTACATAGACGAGTACTTCGGCTCGTCGAGTGCTTTCTCGAAGATAAGCAAAATTACGCCTTTGAGAATGACGCTCGAATTTAGCTCGACGCGCAACAAGTCATCGCTCAACTTTTGAAACTTTTCCGGCGTAAGTTTATTGAGTATTCCGCGCACCTGCAAACAAACAAAAACAATTATAATGAGCCTCACATTAGAAGTTTAATTTCTTTAGTTTTTAATATTATAATTATATACAACTTTCAGTAAATAATTCACTATCTGCAAATTACTGTTTTCATAAAATTTGAAAATCTGGTCCTGTCGGGCCGATTTTATTAAAATTTTAGGGACACTTTTTAATTACTACTAAAGGGTTAAATGTCAATTTTGAAACGATTCTGAGAATTTTTTCGGTATTTTGGGACCCAAAAACATTTTTCAATCCCTAAAAACTACCCTTAAAATGTCCCGATTACGCCCATTTTAAATAGGCTTCTTGCAGTGACGGATTTCAACACGTGGGCCAAATTTCGTTAAAATCAATTAACTCTTTCGAAAGTTATTGCACATATGCGCATATATATATATATATATATATATATAAACATTTTTAAAAATGGTGCCAAAGTGTTTAGGAGGTTATGAAACGTCGAGAAATTTTGGTCTGACGAAAAATAAGTTAACATGTCGCCATCTGATGGCAATCTGTTTATTTTAACAGTTGTCGGTAATGTTAAGTGACATAGTGGCGCTAAAGTCTTTGAACAAAATAGAATAAAATTTATTTCCACCTATTATATTACGTAACTGAACACTCTAACGGTGCGAAATATTCACACGAGTCCGCTAGTTGTATAATAATCATTGCACCACTGTATTAAATACATTAACTAAGCCGAGAGCCGTGCTCGAAATTGGGGGTTTGTCGATAAGGCAACTTACTTTTCTGAATATGAGATCGTTCCTAGTTTCTGGGGTGAGCGCATCTTGGTGTCTCAATGAACTCGGTGGCACCCAGCATCGCTTTGCTGCGGGGGGGGCTGCGGTCTCCCTCCCCGAGACACGAGCTAGTGGCCCCGCTTGTCTGCCGGGGCACTCCGTCTTGCTGGCGGGTCGCACGCGGCCGTTAATCCCGTCGCCTACTTGTTGCTTGCTTGCTTCCTTCCTTGACACAGCGGCGCTTCTCTTGATTCAGTCGGGAGAGAGGCGGGATAGCAAAGCGGCCCTAGTTTTCTGCAAAACGAAAGGTCACCAGTTTTTATTTCAATCAGTTCGTTCAGTCAAAGCAACTGTATTAACCCTTCCCCGGTTTAGGAGCCAGGAGACGTATCCTAGTTTCCCGTAAAACGAAACGTTACAAGCTTTTATTTCAATCAATGCGTTTAGTCAAAGCAACTGTATTAACCCCTCTCCCGGTTTAGGAGCCATGAGACGTATCGGTAAGAGCACGGAGATGAAAGACCCAATTGAATTGTGTTTTATCAAAGTTTCAACCCTTTCCCGGTTTAGGAGTCACGAGACGTATCGGTGTGAGCATGGAACCGATCGGATCGTGTTTTATCAAAGTTCCAACCCTTTCCCGGTTTAGGAGCCACGAAACGTATTGGTGTGAGCATGGAGATGAAGGAACCAATTGAATTGTGTTTTACCAAAGTTTCAACCTTTTCCCGGTTAGGAGCCACGAGATGTATTAGTGTGAGGATGAAAGTGGAGGAGCCAACTGAATCGCGTTTTATCAAAGTTTCAAGCCTTTCCCGTTTTAGGAGCCACGAGACGTATCGGTGTGAGCATGGATATGAAGGAACCAATTGAATTGTTTTATCAAAGTTTCAACTCTTTCCTGGCTAGGAGCCACGAGAAATAACGGTGTGAGCACGGAGGTGGAAGTACCAACTGAATCGCGTTTTATCAAAGCTTCAAACCTTTCCCGGTTTAAGAGCCACAAGACGTATCAGTGAGCATGGAGATGAAGGAACCAATTGAATTGTGTTTTATCAAAGTTTCAACCTTTTCCCGGTTAGGAGCCAGGAGACGTATTAGTGTGAGGATGAAAGTGGAGGAACCAATTGGTTCGCGTTTCATCAAAGTTTCAACCCTTTCCCGGTTAGGAGCCAGGAGCTTTAGAAAAAGTCTTGACAGCCAGACAGATAGAAAACAAAGTGATCTTGAGGTACATAACCCTAAAACCACGTTCAAGGCAAAACTGAAGAAACCGGCTCTTTTTTTGCTATTTCTAATTCATTTGTAGTTTCATCACGTTTTTAAGGAAACTTTTTTTAAATTCACTTTTTGAGTAAGCATAAAAAAAGACGGTAACTGCAATAATTTCGACTAAACTAAGCATTTCCTCTACATCACAAAAACAAAACAATTCTTAATTCATGACTGCAAGTAAACAAGATTTTATTTACGTTAATTTGATCACTACTGCCACTTGTTTTTTATCTTCCGTTGTTTTTTTCTACACCAGAAAAAGTGAATGCAACTTTTTATTTACATTTTTTGATACGTTAAAAACGTCATACACCGGAATATACGCCATAAATATTTTCAAAAGTTTACGAACTTTGGTTTCATTTCTATTTTGCGTATTTTTTCGAATCGTCATCTTAAAATAAGTCACACAATTTTTTAACACGCTTTAATTAGCTTCACTTGTATGTTTGTTTGTAAAGGAATCATTGAACGTGAAATTCACCCACTTCAAAACGTCAGATTGAACTGAAACTTTGCAGACTTATCAAGAACCGATGACAATGAAATTGGTGTTCCTCAAGGATCAGTTCTAGGACCAGCTCTTTTTAATACGCTTTTATTAGCTCCACCTGTATGTTTATTTGTTTGTAAAGAAATCTTTGAACGTGAAATTCACCCACTTCAATACATCAGATGAAACTGAAACTTTGCACAATTATCAAGGACCGATGACAATACAATAATTTAATAAGTTTGCCTCATTCTCCTGACCAGGGCCTTCAGGATAAAAAAACTACAAAAATTACAGCAAGCAAGCTAACACGCTGTACAGTGACATGTTGTGTTGTCTATCCCATAGTCAAATGCAAAATTGTTTTTTAGTCTTATAATTAAAATTAGAGTTAAAAAAAACTAAAACAACACGCTTTTATGAACTAAAAAATGCAAAATAAGTTGACAACAAAATTAGCTTTACTGTGAAAAGCGTGGAGTGCTTACTATCGGTAATAAATTTTTCATTTACTCGCTGTAAACGTAGAGCTATTATGAAAATTTAGGTAGATAAGCACCTCACACTTTTTACAGTAAAGATAATTTTGTTGTCAAATTATTTTGCATTTTTAATTCATAAAAGCGTGTTGTTTTAGTTTTTTTAAAACGCTAATTTTGCGCTATAGAAAGAAGTTCACGGTTGAACAGAAGCTTATTTATGGTACTGTTAAACAATTAGCCAATCAAAACTCACAATTAATAATTAACTTAAACAATAATACACCCACATTGATAAATCATTTTTGGACGAGTATCCAAAGTATAAACTAAATAAAAAATTATTTTTCATTTTTTAGTTTTTTTAAAGTCTAATTTTAATTAAAATATGTCACACTGAAATATCCCGTAAATATTTTCAAAAATTTACGAACTTTCGAGTCAATATTTTTTTCCAAATTGCCATCTAATCAAATCTTTAACGACTGTGAATTAACAATTTTTTAAACGTGAAGAAACAAATTCAAGTCAATATTGACTTCTCAAATGAACGTTTGATCCCGTTTAATTGCAATCCGACATTGAAATAACAAACAAAACCGCGAACACATGAGACACCACACACACGCACGGGTGGGGGGGACATCTAGAGCGAGCGAGTACGAAAAAGAGGGCGCCACCTGTCAGGTGCTTGCACCGCCGAAAGCTCAACGACCTTGGAACAGATCGAGCGTCGGTGCCCGCAACGCAGACTTGACTGACGCCGTGGCGTGTGCTGTAGTCACCGAAGACCAAAACGCAAAAGCATCTATGGCGACTCTAATAGACCAAAGAGCCCGCTAGTGCCAGACCGTTATTTTCTAAAAACTGTAAGTTTCTCAGCGCATTCTTCCAACACAGGTAGGAACGATTGGCGATTATGTACTTTGGCAGGTAAGTTGTATAAAATATCGACTTAATTTCGTCAAATTATGAAGCGTAAATTTTTTATATAATAATAATAATGCGTTTAACGTCCGTTTCTCGACTTTATGTCATAACAGACGCCATTCGCACCATTACTATTTTTTCATCTACCACTTCCCGTTATTTTCTACATTTTTTGCGACTTCAACTTATGTAATAGCAATGGGCGAATGAAGGAATTATAGGAAATTAGGATAAGGTAGGTAATTTTTGAACTAGGAGTTTGATAGGTAATCGGCCATGGCCTCAAATAAGGAACCATCTCGATATTTATCTGGAATTAATTGAGGGAAACCATGGAAAACCTCAATCCAGATGGTCGGTACAGGAAATATCGTTTCTCGGCGAGAGGCAATAGGAAATAGTCCCAGCCACATCTGCCCCCGCCGGGATTCGAACCCGGTACCTCCCGAATGCGAGTCTAGTGCTGTCACCACTACTCTACCCAGCTCGGTTAAATTTTTTATATTTGTCTTCGTAATAATCTTAGAAATCACGTCGGCCATTGCCAGACACTTAATATCGTGGCAACTCATTGCCAGACACCCTTAAACTTCAATAAATTGTAACTATACCTACTTACGTTGTAGTATAAAAGCTGAATTTTTTCCATGTTACTTGGGGAACTATTAGAAGATGTTTCCCCAGCAGCCAGGCAGTTTCGACAGTTCTAACCCCTAGCCAGATAAACATATAGGGTAGCTGTAGGTGCGAGCGCATTAGTATCTCACTCGCATCTACTCGCGCTCGCACCTACAGCTACCCTATATGTTTGTCTGACTAGGATTTTTATACAGGTTACTTGGGGAACTATTAGAAGATGTTTCCCCAATAGCCAGACAGTTTCGACAGTTCTAACCCCTAGCCAGACAAATATATAGGGTAGCTGTAGGTGCGAGCGCATCAGTATCTCACTCGCATCTACTCGCGCTCGCACCTGAAGTTACCCTATATGTTTGTCTGGCTAGGGATTAGAACTGTCGAAACTGTCTGGCTACTAGGGAAACATCTTCTAATAGTTCCCCAAGTAACCTGTATAAAAACTCTAGTCAGACAAACGTATAGGGTAGCTGTAGGTACGAGCGCGATTAGATGCGAGTGATATACTGATGCACTCGCATCTACAGCTACCCTATATGTTTGTCTGGCTAGGGGCTAGAACTGTCGAAACTGTCTGGCTACTAGGGAAACATCTCCTAATAGTTCCCCAAGTAACCTGTACAAAATTCAGCTTTTATACTACAACGTAAGTATAGTTACAATTTATTGAAATTTAAGGGTGCCTGGCAAGGGGTTGTCACGATATTAAGTAGACGGCAATGGAGGACGTGATTTCTAATATCATTCTGAACAAAAATATAAGAAAATTACGCTTTATAATTTGACGAATTTAAGTCGGTATTTTATACACCTTTGCAACATGTTACATGCCAAAGCTACTATGACCCAAAGTACATAATCGCCCATCGTTCCTACCTGCGTTGGAAGCATGCGTTGAGACACTTCCAGCTTTTACAAAATAACGAAGGTCTGGTACTCAATGGCTCTTGTGGACTATCAGGTTTGAGGAAATACTATGATCTTTAATATTTTTTGTTCCAATATATATTTTTAACGTGGAGGGAAAGTTTGGTTGAGGAACAGTTGAAAAAAAGAAGTTTTACCGATGTTTCGCTTGTGGCCTACGTTTCGAAAAATATATTTCCATCTTCAGGGCCTCAGGCTAGTCAAAGGGTGGTAAATTGTACTAATCTTAGATACATGATCATAATCTATGGATTATAATAATTTGTATATAAAATCACAATACTTTTCATTAAAATAGTTTTGCAAACTTACAATAAAAATGGTCTATTTGTTAAAAAGTCACAGGCACATGAAGGAAGATGGAAATATATTTTTCGAAACGTAGGCCACAAGCGAAACATCGGTAAAGCTTCTTTTTTTCAACTGTTCCTCAACCAAACTATCCCTCCACGTTAGAAATACTATGGGTAAAATCGTCACTAGCTCACTATTATCACAAGAATAGACAATAACCAGAAGTATAACTCCGAATTGTCCCGCAAAACGCTGCCTAACCTAAAAATAAGGCTAGAACATTTCAATACAGTGGCGTTTACAACTCAGGTAGTTGAATCTCTGGTTCAGTTTTGTTTTACCGCTCGCCAAATGCAGTAGCGGTTCGTACCACTACCGGGTTTCGATATTTTGCTTGTGAAATTGTACCTACGAATGAAATTATTTTATGCCCTAAAAAATATAAATCGAAATTTTAAGATCGGAAATAAAAACAAATTAATTATTAATTTGGAAAAATAAATAAATATATTTTTGACTACATTTATTGTTTTTCTATTATTTCCTTTAAGCAATCTAAAAAAATGTTTTTGCACTTCTTTTTAATACAAACATCCCTTATTACATTACCCAAACACAAGTTATAATCTAAAATACAAGACTTATTCGATGTAATTTAAATTGTCTTAGATTTTACAATTAAAAATTACAATACAACCCTGTCTAGATTCAATGAAAACGTACTAAATACGGCTCTATATTCTATCCTTATTTTAATGGCGTCGCAATTTGTGAAACGTCACGGATTTTAAGGAGAATCAGAGTTCTGGTTATTGTTTTTATTCTGTGCTATTATTACATCAATTTAGTGAACATAAGCAGTTTTGTTTTTTGACCGCACATATGTGGGCCATCACAAAAACGCGTCTGCAGTAAGTTGTATCGTCGGCCAACCCTGCCGACTGTCAGAGAGATCGAAGGAGCACCCTCCGTCATTACGGCGCGGGTCAAACGCCCTTAACTCCTATACCGGCCATCTTAATTGCGGTTTTCCATGGTTTCCCTCAATTAATTCCAGATAAATATCGAAATGGTTCCTTATTCAAGGCCATTACCTATCAAACTTCCACTTCAAAAATTACCTATCCTATCCTAATCTCCTATAATTCTTTCATTCGCCCATTGCTAGTAGTTAAGTTGAAGTTTTAGCAATACAGAAAATAACGGGAAGTGGTAAAATGGAAAACAGTAATGGTGCGAATGGCGTCTGTTATGAGATAAAAGTCGACAAACGGACCTTAAAGCTGTCGGAACGCTCTAAATTTTGTTTGTGCTGAGACCCAGCGGTAGGCAAAAGACATATTGTGGGTGTGACCTTTTTTAGCTCTGTCTCGCTCAAATCATCCGCACGTTTCAACTACGAGGCTAAAAAATGTTATTGCAAAGGTCCCGCTGTCAATTGATTACTCTAATTTTGGGAAATATTTTGAAGATTTAAAAAACTTTTCCGAAAAAGGAAGAGTCATTTTAGGTTTGTGATGGGACAGTTTTGTGAAATAAGTACGAATAAGGTCGTAGTGTGACATTGAAAACGTGTGTTTTTTTGGCGCAATTAAAGCCAACTTTTTTCTAGTTAATCGTACATAAATTACAAAAGTAGTCCATTAGAGACCTAGATTTGTCCTTTATCTTCCTAATAGAGAAAGAATTTTTGCAGAATGTTGACGAAATCAGTTGACAGCCGAAACTCTATTTTGGGCTTAAATTCAGAGCGTTCCGACAGCCTTAAACGCATTATTATTATTATTATTATTATTACATCAAACTGTGGCGTTGATAGTTGAGAAATACGCATTCGGTCTCGTGTGTCAGGTTTAAGGGGGAAACCCTCCGCATGTCTTTTGTTTTTATTTACATGCGAGCGATGCACAGATAACAATATATTATCGTCGTCGTGGTGGTGGTAGTGAAGCAGCGCTAACTAGAGTTGGGTAACTCCGATCTGAACCGGTTCAAAGAGCCGACTCCGACAGAAGATCCGTGAGAGCCGACTCACTTTTTTTTGAGCCGACGGATCAACGGATCCGCATAACTCAGTGAAACACTTAACACACAGAAGTACATTTTACACTTACGTATCAGTTCTCGCTTTGATGCATCTGTCAACTCAAATGACTCATGCATCACATGTTTGGCTATGCATTCTTGATTCTATACAGGTCGTGATATGATTGACTGAACTAGGTAACTCAGTAGCAGACTGCAGTAATATATTCAGAACTTGGCTCTTTTTGAACCGGTTCAGTGAGCCGGCTCACATACGGGATCCAGATGCAAAGATGCAGATCACTAAAAAGAGCCGTTTTTCCCATCTCTAGCGCCAACCCTTTCGTATACAGTTGCATACGCGACGAGTGCAATGACCTATGTACACAGTCGTCTCCGCTGAACGTTGCACATTTAAATATTACTACATTCCTGTTGCAACAGCAATGCACAAAAACGACCCCCTTTCGTTCGATCGAGGGTTGTCGGTTGTCGGCCCTGATTAACTGTCTGACGACTGAAGTCTATATTCACGAAGTGTAAATATGATTTTCTCTGTTCACAAAAACGCGTGCATACCACGGTATAAGAAAAAATCCTATAATGTTGTTTTTTGTATAATGATTGTATACTTTTTATAACGGTTTAATATTCTATACATTTTTCCAAGAAAGTTTCATAGAAAATTTTTTTTCTTAAGTTTCATAATTTCGGAAATATTTTGAAAATAAAAAAATCACATGTTCTTTTGTTCCGAAGATCTGTCAAAAAGAAATAAGGATGTTGACTGTGTTCAAATAAAAACATAATTTTAACGAAAAGTGGTAGTTTCTATGATAGAAATACTACAAAACTCTATATTTTTCCTTATTTTTAAGGAATTTAATTAATATTTAATAAATAAAACCGAATAAAATCACTCTCAAGTCACGTGACAACAGACATCAATCAGAGCGCATGACGTCATAGAGTCAGTCGCTGTCAAAAAACTTCATTGTTTGGTTAATATTTAGTGTGTAATTTATTCGAAAATTTCTTTAAAAAAAGACTGCAAGGAGTTTTAACGTCATGGAAAGTGTATTTATTAAGGCTAATAGTTCGAAAACTTAGAATTCATCTTTTATAACAAGAATTACGAAAACATTTTTTCATAACCTCATTAGTTTACTAGCGTTTATGAGCACAGCCTCCTACTTTGTCACCGCATCTATAGAATGGTAGCTCCTGTGTAAACTTTTGAGCCTCCTTTGGTATGACCAGGTGACGTCACGCGACTAGTATTGGCGTTTTGGACCGAAATTTGAAACGGGATTTA
Organism: Venustoraphidia nigricollis; assembly: GCA_034508555.1. Classification (NCBI taxonomy): domain Eukaryota; kingdom Metazoa; phylum Arthropoda; class Insecta; order Raphidioptera; family Raphidiidae; genus Venustoraphidia; species Venustoraphidia nigricollis. Next base: position 5,784,107 of record JAVRKA010000016.1, read on the forward strand.
AAATACATGATTTTTAAGGCTTGAGTTGTATTTAAATAAAAAAAATAATAAATATTTTTGGCTATATTAGGTACTTATGCACGATTTAAAACACTTTCCCAAAAATTAGCAACATCCCTATTAAGTAGCTGACAAGCATGTTTTGATTAATTTTTACGTTAAACCATATTATGTAACCATGGAAGTAAATACCAAATATCATATTTATTACTAGCCGTTACCCGCGTCACTGTGCGAGTTAACAGAAATGTTTATTATTTATTATAATATTTCAAATGTCAATACTTATATGAAGTTGGAATGGCCGTCACCCAATTGGCTGGAATTTTTTAAAGTAACTTTATTTCTTTTTTGTCCTTGGTAATTAATATAAAAATGATTTTTCGGGAAAAAGGATAATATAAAAATGATTTTTCGGGAAACAAGGAACGAAACGTCGCTGAAAATAAAATATTAAGTGTTTTACTTATAAATAAAGTCCTTTTTCCCGAAAAATCATTTTTATATTTTTAAAGTAACTTTTAACAAACACCGTAGGGGTAAGCCACATCTCAATAGATCGGAAATAGCGGGAAGTTCCAGGGATGGCCTGCAGGGTTAACTGTTTTTCAGAATTTTTTGTTATGAATTCGTTTTCATAACATTTCCAAGTCCGGTCCTGTCGAGCCAATTTTATTAAAATTTTAGGAGCACTATTTAATACTAAAGAGTTAAATTTATGTCAATTTTGAATCGAATCAGATTTATTTCTTAACTCATCCACGGAAAAAAAGCAAATCATCTCAAAGAAATCGCGTTTTAACACGAATTAATGAATCAACAAAATATTCCACGTGTTTACAGCAGACCACGTGGCTGCGACAGAGCTGAGAGCAGTCACCGTCGGCCATGTTGGTCCGCCGACGAGACATGGCCGCGAGTGGAAAATTACACGCTTCGTAGTCATTGCAGCAAACCGTCCGGAGATTCATTCAAAACTGAGGCGACGTGAATAAATCATCATAATTATTGTTTACAAAGTGATAACGTCCACGAAAAAACGCGTCACGATTATTTCGAATTGCGTTGTTTTATCAACGTGCCGTGAATACAGTAAGGCCTCACTTAACGCTGTTTCAATATTACGCGGTTTCTAAAAAAAAGTTTAGCCACTATATGACGTAAATTATGGATCAGGTTATAGAAAATGATTCAAATGCTGATAGAAGTTCAAACGCAAGACGAAGTGTCATTGATGCAATATTTTGCTATCGACAACAGCTTGCTGAACGAAACAGAAAAAGGCTAACGACATTAGATGAGTTCTTCACAAAAAACAAAATATGCTTTCTCATCATAAACATAACTTCTTACTCGAACTTTTATTTGATTTTCATAAACGTTTCATGAACAAAAATCGATATTAGCAATAAATAAATCTATAATTAATGTGATAAAAAAGTATTTAACAATAAATGTTACAAAATTAAAAAAAAAAACTAAGAAATTTTCTTATTCTCGGTTCAGTTTCACTTATGCGCCTATTGTCTACATTTTAAGATGACCTCGTTTAGCGCTGTTTTGTCTTCAGTACTTGCATAATGTATCTAAAAAAGTATTATTTTAGGATGCCAAAAAATTGTTTAATTTGGTTCAATATCCTTCAAATTGTCAGCAAGGGAGAATTTTTAAAGAGTATGTACTTATGTAGATGTTTTAATATTCCCGTGCAATAATCTCAATTATCGAGCGTCTATAATCTACAACCTGTGATATTTTCATGACATATTTTAATGTTTTATTATTTTTCCCCAAATACTGACAATCGGCTAATTAAAATATTTATATGCATAAGGTGCTAAAGCGGTTTAAATTTCTACCACAAAACAAAAAATGGCGCTCGAAATATTGCAATATTCCCGTGCAATAATCTCAGTTGTCGAGCGTCTATAATCTACAACCTGAAATATTCCCATGGCGTATTTTGATGTCAAACACTAATGCGGTGCCAAAACGGCTCTGATTTCTGTCACAAAACAAAAATGGCGTTCGAAATATGTAGGTACTTAAATGTTGCAATATTCCCGCCCAATCATCTAAGTTGTCGAGCGTCTATATTCTGCAACCTGAAATATTCCCTTGGCATATTTTGAAGTCAAATACTAACAAACGACTAATAAAAACATTTAGAGGAATTCGGTGCCAAAACGGTTTAGATTTCTATCACAAAACAAAAATGGCGCTCGAATGTGTAGGTACTTTAATATTGCAATATTCCTGTGCAATAATCTAAGTCGTCGAGCGTCTATAATCTACAACATGTAATATTCCCACGACATATTTTAATGTCGCGACAAATAAAAACATTTACACGAAACGCGGCGCCAAGACGGCTCAGATTCCTATCACAAAAACAAAAATGGCGCACGAACATGTAAATAAATAAAAAGAAATCCGTTATTATCGCATTCATTCATACATTTGCAATTTACATGCCGATCACTATAATAATAATAACGCAGGTATGTATAAACAACTAATTTGAAATGAAAACAAGAACACGCAATTTTCGCACGCATGACGCATGCGCGAGCCGGTGGTCCAACATCGCAGTTCGAGGAGGCTTTGACCAAGGTGTATGACCCCGACCGGCATCTTCTCAAGGCTTCGAAGTCATTGAACACCGTGGACTACTCGCTATAGATATTATATACGCAGCGACGAGTCTCTTAATTAGACCTCGTTTAGCGACCCATGAAATATTTTAAAGATGTTGATGACATGTATACCCGGTGATCGCGATACCGCGGTATCGTAGGTCGCGGGTTCGCATACCGATATCAACTAGACAATACGCTATTTGGTTCTTACTTTTTTTATTGTTTTAGAATGTTCATATCGTAGTAGCAGGCTAACATCCGAGTTTTTTTTAGATTTCTCGCGCCCTAGGCCTCAGTCAGTGTTACAACGAGGACCGAAAGACCTTTGAAGGATTCGAACCCAAAGTGTCAGTGGACGAGGAGATTGTGTCCCTGAGAAAATCCATGGGTTTAAAATACAAATTTGCGGAAAATAACGATTTCAAAGGCGGGACAAGGGTTTAAAAAGCGGGATCCAACTAATTTTATTTAGAATACAAAAAAACGCGAAATTTTCTTTACAAATCAGGATGAGAAGTAAAATAAAACACCTTGTTAGATTGATAATAGTCAATATTTACTAAAAAAAAAAAAAACAGTTGTAGTGTAATTTAGACTTTATTATGAAAACTATAAATTACTTTTTAAATGAGTATTTTTTTTTGACATTTGGCACTTTTAAGGACTTTTTTATTTTTAAGTACAAAATTGTAAAAATCTTTGCATGGATAAGAAAAATTTACATTAACTTGTAGCTCTGACTTTACAGAATCCACATGAAGACGATTTCACGCGTCGGTTCAGGCATTATTACAAAGTGAGAAGACTCTCTCTGCTGCTGCATTAGAACACGGAATAGATGCAATGTATTTAGCGTCCTCCGAAAAGCGGGATATTTAGCGTCCCGTACACACCCTGAGAGGGACGTCTCGTTAAGGGTATCAGAAACGGGACGTCCCGCGTATAGCGGGACGGTTGGCAACCCTAGTTGGAGGTGGATGAAAGAGACGTGAACGAACTCCTCGAGGAGCACCCTCAGGAACTGACGACCGAGGAGTTACAGTTGCAGAAGTATACGGATGTTCTGCAAGAAATTGGGTTCGAAGAGGAGCCAGAGTTGGAGGAGGTTATCTCTACAAGTGAGATAAAGGAGATCTTGGGAATATGGGAGAGAGTTTAACAGTTCGTGGAAAAGAAACACCCCGAAAAAGTTGCAACTGGTTTAATTCTTTACAATCTCTTTTATTGTTTTTATACATTTGCCATTTATAAATAAATTTTTCTTATTCAAAAACACGTAACAAAAACAACTGGGATGGCATTTTGGGGGCTGGATAAGATTAATGGCATTTCAATTAATTTAAATGGGGAAATTTGCTTTGCGATACGGGCAAATTGACATCCGACCAAGGTCACGGAACGAAGGCTATCAATATTTCAATTAGGAGATTTCCGAGATTAGAACGTCTTGTGTTAAGGTTTGTTTACTAGCTGTTCAATATGTTCTCTTTTTCATCAGCATAGCAGTTACATAATGGATTTCAGTACAAACACAATTTTCATAGAAAGAAGACCAGTAATTCAGAAAATATTGGGAGTAAAATACTGAATCCTAGACTGAGGCTTTGTTTCTAACCAATAACCTGGGTTATTGATTTCATGATGCCATTTATTCTGGGATAAATATATCGAACGTGGATTGTAACAGTTGTTTTATTTTTTCTACAAATAGCGCCACGCCCTGAGGATATCTAAAAATATTGAAACCTAGACTGAAGCTTTGCTTCTAACCAATAACCTGGGTTATTGATTTCACGATGCCATTTATTCTGGGATAAATATATCGAATGTAGATTGTCAGCTACAGTTGTTTTATTTTTTCTACAAATAACGCCACGCCCTGACGATATCTAACTTAGCTATAGCCTTTGTTTTTGTTGGTGCGCCTACCAAACGAACTGAAATGATATAAATAAACGCACCGCGCTATAAAAAGTTGGCTTTGTGAGAAAAAAAGACAGATTAAAAAAAAACACATTTATTATTTGTGTGTCTGGCCGACCTGTTGCTTTGTCACACACCGGAACGATCTTGAACGAGCTGCCAGGCGGAAACACGTATTGGAGGCCAACCGGCGGCTGCCACATCGATGGCCTCCACCCCGTTTTTTTTTAACTTTTATTTGAACCAAAGTGACCCGGGAGCTTCTTTTCATTTAGTTCTGCCCCACTCAAATCGCCTGTGGGTTGCTTCGTGATTTTATCCTTTCACAAGTAGATGGAAATGGTACTAACTCAGAGCTGAGCAATGCTTGTAATAATGCTTACAGCACTTTGTAAAAATAAAATATTAGATAAAAAACTTTTGCAAAGACAAGCTTTTATTGCAGTGCACTAGAAAGGAGTATAATTTAAGTTCGCAATTATAAAAGCGTGGGCCGTGAACTTACAACCCACGCTTTTATAATTGTGAACTTAAATTATAAAAAAAATATTTTTATCTTTTCTAGTACACTGCAATAAAAGCTTGTCTTCATAATTTTTTAGTTACGCCTTTTGACCGCCATATTGCATTTTAAATAACGTCACGCAGTTTACTGTATTCTACTTGTCATACCCTCTCATTTGATACCCATATCGAGGGGGTTGTAAAGAAATAGATGATCCGCCATTTTGGATTCGGATTTACGTTAGGCTACATGAAGGGAAGGAGGAGTTCCAGAGAGGCTGAAATAGGGCCACGTGGTTTATGGAAACTGCAAGTCTTCCTTCTGGCTTTCCATTAGTTACGTAAAAATAAAAGAAGAAAGTGTTTGCGCGACACGCTATAAAACGCGACGCAATTTTCGTGCGCAGTCGGTATATATGCGCGGCGAACGGACGGCCAGCAACACACACACACACGCAGTATAGTCTAAGACAGCACGCGCAACGTTCGTTCCCAAGGTCCCTTGTAACGTCATTGACTCGCTTGACCACATTCCTAAAATACACGTAACTTCGCTCTGTGCTATGACGAATGATCTCACCGAACAAGAGCATCGCTAACTTCTCTCTCTCTCTCTCTATCTCTTCGTTATGTGCATATAATTAAAAAGAGTGCACCGACACCATCGACACGTCCTTCGGCAGGACTCGATTCATCGAAACGTCTTGCTATATTTAAGGAATCCGGGCTATCAAGGTCCGATATTGTCGAGATTAGAACGTCTTTGTCCCAAGATGTATCTAAATTTTAAGGCTTCAGTCCGACAAATCCAAATTTTAATCCCGCAATTTACGCAGTTAGATATAACAGAATCTGGGAATTTAATTTTTTTGGTACAAGTAAACGCATTCCTTCTAATTCACGGTTGCAAACAGAAGAAAAAACGGAACTCTTCGCCCTTAGGGTTAAATTAAGGCTTCATTCCGGGGTATCAATATTTTAGATTCGATATTTTTAAGATTAAAACATCTTTGTCTTAAAGTGTATCTAATTTTTAAAGCTTCAGGTCGACGTATCAAAATTTTAATCCCAAAATTTACGCGGTTAGAGATAACACGATCCAGGAATTTAATTTTTTGGTACAAGTAAACGCATTCCTTCTAATTCACGGTTTTAAACAGAAGAAAAAACAGAACCCTTACAGAAAATATCTTCGCCCTTAAGGCTATATTAAGGCTTCAATCCGGGGTATCATTATTTCAGATTCGATATTTTTGAGATTACATCTTTGTCCTAAGGTGTATCTAAATTTTAAAGCTTCAGGTCGACGTATCAAAATTTTAATCCTAAAATTTACGCGACTAAAGATAACAAGATCCGATTTTTTTGGTAAAAGTAAACGTATTCTTTCTAATTCACAGTTGCAAACAGAAGAAAAAACGTAACCCTTGTAAGATCACTCTCGTGTTTGTATGTCACAGCTTATTTTCTCCAAATCTACTGGACGAGACAAGCTTAAATTTGGTACATTTAAAGAGTTAGATGACCTAATCACGGAGTATAACGTAGATAAACGAATTCCTTGTTTGTGTAACAGCCTCGCATTTACAAAGTATGTGAACATCGGTTTCTCGTGCTTCTTTGCACTTGCTACAGAGTGCATCGTTGGAAATGCCCAACTTTTGCATATAGGTGTTTGTTAAGCTTGCAGTATTGTTCGGCATTTACCAAGTTTGAATAAATTCTGTTGGAGTTAAGGGCTTTTAACGCCGCTTGACTGTCAGAGAATATGTTGATAGTTTTCCCAGAATATTTCCTGGCGATATTTTCGTGTGCACATAGAAGGATGGCACAGATTTCAGGCATGAAGACTGTGAGCCGTAAGCTCTTGGGGATTTGCTGATGTTAGGACGTTTTTTGAAAGATGTATACCGACTTAATGCTGTCTGATCTCCATATACCCCTGATCCTGTATACCTGAGTTTGTTTTCGATACATCTATGTACCAGATCAACCCATCAGGAGTTCATTCTTAGTCTCCTCTTTCACAAGCCGCTCTGCTCGGAAAGGTAACTGAAAAGTTTTTTTTGAAAGATGTATTCCGGCTTAATGCTATCTAATCTCTATATACCCCTAGTCCTGTACCTGAGTTTGTTTTCGATCCATCTGTGTACCAGATCAACCCATCAGGAGTTCATTCTTAGTCTCCTCTTTCACAAGCCGCTCTGCTCGGAAAGGTAACTGAAAAGTTTTTTTTGAAAGATGCATTCTGGCTTAATGCTGTCTGATCTCATATCTAGGATCTGATCCTGACAACATATTTGTTCGATTATCCTATGTCCTTTTCCTCATTTGACATATTTTGTTTATTGTGAAGAAGTCATCTAATCTCGTTTGCCTTTTTCTGTTTCGTTCAGCAAGCTGCTATCAATAGCAAGATATTGCATCAATGACACTTCGTCTTGCCTTTGAACTATCAACATTTAAATCATTTTGTAGAAACTGATCCACAATTTACGTTATAGTGGCTTTGTTTTTGGAAACCGCGTAATACTGAAACAGCGTTAAGCGAGGTCTTACTGTCCTGACTCTATTCAAGGTGAAATTTCCCGGTCAGCTTGGGTTATCGTTTATTTGTTATCGGACGCGAGCTAACATGATATTATTCAGCAGTAAACGTTGTTTGTGTTAATACTGCATAATGCGGCATATAATACAAACAATGCAGTCTACATTTAAATATCCCAAGCAGCGTTTACGACGAGTTATAGACGCTTATTCCACGACAAAGCCTTTTATTTACATTCCGAACAGATGCACTTCGTAGAATCAATATTTAAAAAAAGTCAGCTGTCAACGATAAACAGTAATTAATATTATTTAATTGCTTTCAAGGTCATTTCCTCGAAACAATTGCAGCACGTATATATAGTAGAGAGCTATTAAGCATTTTTGGGTAGGTATTTGAGGCACTGTGAAAATTTGTACAATACTTCTTTAGACATATCCAAATACAAAAACACAGACCTGGCAGAAGGGTAGTAGCGGGGCTTAACCGACTTAACCGATTTTTAAATATTTGTGCAATAAAAAATCCTTGAGGTATTTTGAAATTTTAAACACCTTGAAATTTAGTATTTAATATACTAAAAAAGTCAGATTTTTTAATCGGGTTTAATCGGGATCTAAAATATATTTTTTAAGACATAAAAAGATATAATTGAGACACCTTGAAATGTAAACAGAATAATATTGGTAACTGAAAATAGATATATCAAAAAGACAGGTCGTTCCGGTGGGACATTTTACTTGCCAGGCGCTCAATATGTTTGATAAATTGGTTAAACCTTGCTACCCTTCAGTCAGGTTTGTGTTTTTTAATCGGATATTACTACAGTTATTGTACAAATTTTCAGTGCCTCAAATATCTACTCAAAAATGCTTAATGGCTCTTGGACTAATACTGTGTAATGTACTAGTTTTCATCCGCGGTTCCGCTTGCAACGATTCGACAGTATAATACTCGCCACGGTTCTAAAAGGTTCTGAAGTTAGTCACAAACAGCGTCGCAAATGCATATTTTAGAACCGCCTTGTTGTTTTGTGGGAAAAAAAGACTCCCACCACCTCCCAGTTACCGGCACAGAACGTGCGCTCGTCGGTGATTGGTTATCGCTGATTGTCGTGCCACTTGTCGCTTTCCTGCTATAAAGTACAGTCCAGTACGCAATTGTTAAGTTGTTTCTTTGATTATTAATTGATCAAGATGTCTAATAGTTTTGCATAGACAAGCACGCAACATAATTTTTTGGATGACTTTATGCAAGGAATTAGACCTTTAGATTAAAGAAAAATTAAAAATAATAGTATAGCGCGAGTTTGTAGTTTTTCAACCGACTGTACCTGCGCAAGCCTCCATTTGCATCTAACTTCCGAACCTTTTAGAACCCTTGCGCTTATTATAAGGCTAATTTTGTTGTCAAATTATTTTGCATTTTTAGTTCATAAAAGCGTGTTATTTTAGTTTTTTAAACACTGGAGAACGATACTAGCAAACACACCTTATGAATATAAAAAAGTTGCTAAATTTATCGTACATGTTGCAATTATAAATTAATAATTATTCTCCGAGTAAATTTAATTTACACATAAGTAATTAGATTTCAAAAGAATCCGAAGGTAACATTAGAATCGTATTTGGTAACACGTATATAAAATTTCAATATTATTTGCAAATGAAAGCAAATAAAACTGTATTGAGCGCATAATGCTGAATTTTTTTAAATATATTTTGCAAATTACCGAAACCTTGCAACTGATGTAATATCATCAGCTGCTCGACCCGGCTTCGCCCGAGTTTAAATCAATATTTTCGCTACCTGCACGACAAAGTGGCTCGAAACCAAATATTGAAGATGTTTCACGTGTGAAGTCCTATTATTTTTGGGAAAAAATCGGCGTATAAGCAGGAGAAATATGTATTTACAGTTTCGAAATTATTTTGAAAATAATTAACACATATTTTATTACTAGCGGCCCAGTCCGGCTTCGCCCGGGTGTAAACGTAACATATAGGATATAAAAGATGAGAATACATTATCATAAAATACTCAACATGTATTGCATTTGCGCGAATTAAATCGAGGTTTTAATTGTGAATGTTCAAAAATCGAAGAACAATCAAAATTGCAAAAAAAATAAAAAATGCATTGATCTGATCGCTACTAAACTTCACAGGATAACCCGTTGGGCTAATCTAAAACTTGTCTGAAAATTTCATCAAAATCGGTCCAGCCGTTTTGGTGTTAAGTTGGAACGGTCCTGTCATTCAATTGGTTGGCATTTTTTTCTCAGTGTACGCATGGGTTCCCGACAATTTGAGAAGCTCTGGACTATGTCTTGTTCAATTAATCAAACCCAAAATTGTCGATCGTCTATAATCTACAATATGATCGAAATCAAAGTTCAGCGAAAAACAGCGTTTTATTAAAGAATGCGACGGAGAACAACAAGCTGTGGACTTCTGGTTTAGATAATTGGACCTCTGCTGTCTGGTTCAACAACTAAATAAAGAGGAACCGCGCCAAAACAAAAGGACGTTGACCCAAATGCCAATAATAACACTGTTTCGAGCAGTTCTATTGTCTAGTCATAATGACAACAAAATATGCCTGGCTATCTAATTCGATATTGATCCGAGTCAAAATACGCATTAAATACAACTAATTATCTAATTATCTAATCCATAATTTAATGAAAGACCACTTTATTTAAAGTCGGAAAAATGTTGATTAGATTATCGTTTCTGACAAAATTCAAAATGCTTATTCATAACGTCGATGTTATAATTTCGCAATCGGTATATATTATTTCTCAAGGGTATTTTTTTGTCGATATGAAATATCTCCCTGTCTGATTATAGCTGATTATAGACTTATTCGTGAACATTTTGCAAAAAATCTTTCTCTATAAGAAAGACAAAAGATAAATCTAGGTCTCTAATGGACTACTTTTGTAATTTATGTACGATTTACTAGAAAAAAGTTGGCATTAATTGTGCAAAAAATCACACGTTTTCAATGTCACACTACGACCTTATTCGTACTTATTTCACAACATTGTTCCAAACCTAAAGTGACTCTTCCTTTTTCGGAAAAGTTTTTTAAATCTTCAAAATGTTTCCAAAATTTAGAGTAACCAACTGACAGCGCCACCCTTGCAACACCATTTTTTAAAAGGTTTAAATTCAGAGCGTTCCGACAGCTTTACACTGTATCAAAATTAATGTTTGATACGCCATTTTGGAGATTATTTTTCTCTCTAATGTTTTCATTAAAAAAATACAGTTTTAACAAATGTCTGTTTAACAGTTGTCGGTAATATTAAGTGACGTAGTGGCGCAGAAGTCGTTGAATAAAATATAATAAAATTTATTTCCACCCTATTATATTACGTAACTGACCACTAACGCTGCAAAGTTTTCGCACGGGTTCGCTAGTGATTTTAGAATTTGTCATGAGAAGTGGCTTTTGAAACGCACATTTAAAATAATGAACAGCTGTTTCCTTTAATATATCGAATGTTCTAGAAACAGCGCCATATAGCACGGGTGACCTTTGAAAGCTGCAATACGTCCACAATAATGAAAAACAAGAGAACTACGCACGGGTTGATCAATAAGTACCCGTGTTTGACGACAGGTAGCGTTGACGAGTGAAATTGACTTTACCATCGTGTACTGCAGACTTTGAAACGACCTCATTCATATAGGTTATATTATTTCTGACAGCCAGTTGTATCATTTGTTTTGTATTAAAATGAAAAAAGAACAATATAGATCCGTAATTTGATCAACTGATATCTTCTCCAGTTATCGGACCTGAAACTGAGACCTCGAGGGGGTTTGTAAATTATGGAAACTGTTTCGTCCACCCTGCATAAAATGCACGAGGTCAACAAAGGATTTGTCGATTCGTAAAAAGAACATTCTGTCACAAACAAATGAATTCCGTGAAGAGAGACAAAAACAAAACAACGCGCAAAGTCAGATAACGGTTATTTGTCCCAAAAAAGAGGAATTCCTAGAATGTGTCTAACAAGATTTATATAGAAACGTATTATTATATCGTCAGCCTTATTATATTTATTATTATGCATAATTTTACCACTTCTCGCAAAAAGTAGCTCATTCAAATTTCTGCGAATATCGCACGACGAAAAATACGTTGTGTCATATGTCTAATTTGGTGCCTGATATATGTTTTTTGAAATTTTTAAGCAGCAAGCCACAGCAAATAAAAACAGCAATAACACGAATTTTGCGACCACGCAGTTAGAAATTTCCCGAGATAATATTTTACGATCTACACTGCACTGCACTAAACATACGTAATGTGTTCAAAGCTGTATAAGTTGTCATTATAACGCTAATCTATTAATTCGTTCTTACACTAATCCAGTTTATTTGCTGACAAGATCCAGTAAAAAGGGAGGAAGCACAAAAATCATTTCAGGATGCGATGCATTTAGGCCAAGATACCACCCCACTCTGTTTTATAGGACAACCATCTTTGGTTACATTGATAAGGATGGAATAGTACCACAGTACAATCTAGTAGCAAATCTTCTGGAGCGCATAAGATCCAGATTATTTGCTGACAAGATCCAGTAAAAAGGGAGGAAGCACAAAAATCATTTCAGGATGCGATGCATTTAGGCCAAGATACCACCCCACTCTGTTTTATAGGACAACCATCTTTGGTTACATTGATAAGGATGGAATAGTACCACAGTACAATCTAGTAGCAAATCTTCTGGAGCGCATAAGATCCAGATTATTTGCTGACAAGATCCAGTAAAAAGGGAGGAAGCACAAAAATCATTTCAGGATGCGATGCATTTAGGCCAAGATACCACCCCACTCTGTTTTATAGGACGACAACCATCTTTGGTTACATTGATAAGGATGGAATAGTTCCACAGTACAATCTAGTAGCAAATCTTCTGGAGCGCATAAGATCCAGATTATTTGCTGACTAGATCCAGTAAAAAGGGAGGAAGCACAAAAATCCTTTCAAGATGTGGTGCATTTAGGCCAAGAGACCACTCCATTATGTTTTATAAGACGACAACCATCTTTGGTTACATTGATGAGAATGGAATAGTTCCACAGTACAATCTAGTAGCAAATCTTCTGGAGCTCATTAGATCCAGATTATTTGCTGACTAGATTCAGTAAAAGTGGGGAAGCACAAAAATCCTTTCAGGATGGGGTACATTTGAGCCAAGAGACCACCCCATTCTGTTTTAATCTTTTACGTCGATGTCATTTATTTGGTCTGTTTCTGCACTGAACTTCCCACGAAACATTTACATGAAGAATTCCAAACTATTGCGACTGAAGTAAATTATCCAATAAAAGCTATATTCTAATTTATTATACAATTTAATTTGCACTGATTTTTCACACGGCACTTGGTAGAACATGATTAATAATAACAAATAAATAAAAAACACTTGAAAATTCTACAAAAATTATCATTAAATTATTTCTCGACGATCGTTTCGGACAATAAATCCATCCTCAGGAATAATATTCCTGAGGATTGATTCCTGAGGATTGATTGATTCCTGAGGATGGATGTATTGTCCGAAACGATCGTCGAGAAATAATTTAATATTAATTTTCGTAGAATTGTCAAGTGTTTTTATTTATTTGTTATTATTACACAATATATAAATAAATATAACAATATATGTAGTACGTACGGAGGCTCCGCTCGTAATGATCGACTCGAAGCACTTTCCCGAAAAAAAGTTATTTATAATTATTTTTGGCAGCAATTAAACCACAACGCGTGTGGATCAAAGTGGCTTGATTGCGACTGCATTTGTTTTATTATTTAATTAAGGTGAACGTGAAATGACACTCGATTGTCAACTGTCTGCGATTGTGTGGGGAGCCGACATGCATGTGTTTCGAAGGTGTACGTCACACAGAGAGTAACAAAAGCAACGCGCTGCCGTATTAAAAAAAATGTGCGAGGCGAGCGGGCGATTGGCCAATGAACTTGGCCTTCAAACACAAAGAGAACCCGGGTTGTGACGCGCGATATCTAAAAGAAAGACTCTTTTCAAACGCAAATCGAGAGAAAATTCCACTAACGATTATTTTATATTGCGCTCGGCGAAATGTCTCAGAAGAAATGCGAGCATAAAAATAGCCCGTCCGCTGATTTTCTAACGCTTTCTTTCCCGATCTAAATAGTTCTTTTGGCATTTCATGTTATGTTCGGCGTTGCCAGATTTATTGTTTTCCACTATACATAAATAGGAAGTTTCCACTTAATAAAAATACTAATAATAATAGTCACATTATGATATTTTCGGGGTGTGACTGCGTTATCTAATATATAAAATTCTCGTGTCACTGTGTTTGTTCCCAAACTGCTCCGAAACGGCTGAACCGATTTTGATAAAATTTTGTGTGCTTATCGGGTAGGTCTGAGAATCGGCCAACATCTATTTTTCATACCCCTAAATGTTAAGGGTGGTCCACCCCAGAATTTTTTTTTTATTTTTTTGACAAAATTATTTGTTTTTATTCTTTCATGATTCAGCATTGAAAAATACATTTAATTCTAAATTTTCACCCTTATACGAGTGATTGAGTGAGTAATGAAACAAATAATTATAAATTCGAGCGAACGAACAGTGAGTGAACGAGTATTGAAACAAATAATTATAAACTCGGGCGAACGAACGGAGTGAGTGAGTAATGAAAGAATCGTAACTATTAAAATCCTAATAAAAAATTGAACTTAATAAGACGGAACAAAGTTCGCCGGGTCAGCTAGTTAGTACAATAAAGATCAAGATAATACTTAAAAATTATTGCCGAGTATATGAAAATGATGTACCTGATGAAGTTTGATCTGATTCGATTTTTTCTGTGTATCAACTGATCTCTTGTAATCAATTTTTTAAAATTTATTAATTATGTATTTTTAAATAACCCTTTTATTTAGATATCAAACGAAACTAACATAGTCAACCCGTACTTTGACTGGTACTATTTTTTGCAAGCTTTTATTTAACTTGCCATGTTTGCTAGTTTGGGTCAAATCTTGTACTCAAAATTTGAACTAGATCTAATTAAGCTAGAGCTTTGAAATTTTGGACGCATGTAGAATCCAATATGGCGGACGCCTAAAAATGGCGGATAACCTTTTAGAACTATGGTAAAGAGTAAAAATGAAAAATGGGAAACTTCCTAATTGTGTATGAAAGCAAATTAGGCTTCGTTCGGTTTTGCTGGGTTTCAGCTTTAAATCTAGAATTAAGATGTCATCTGTTTAAAAAAAAAATTGACAATACTTTCTCCACTAACTTTTCTTTGTACTATGAATGGCAGAAGAGAAGCATCTTGGCAACCCTGTTGTCGCGTAATACACTGTCACTCTGTTTACAGTGTTGTAATTTTAAATAAATAACACTTCCTTTGTTTAAAATTAATACGAATTTTTCTTTCATAATATTGCGCAACTAAAAGGGGAGTTTAAAAATAAATTCATACGGAAATTTATTTAAAGAACGGGCCGGAAATCGCCGTAGAAAAACGGAAAGTGGCTAAGCCAGTTGTTGACACAAAGTTTTTTTTTAATATATTTTTGTTTTGTTCGCGTTTATGAATAGCATTGAACAAGTAGGTATGATATAAATAATCCCCTCGCTACGATAATTTCCCGTTTCGTTTTTTAATCGTCGATAATGTATAAATTATAACATACCAGGGATACAGCAGGAATCAACACTATGTAGATTTTCCGAAATGGAGGATGAAACAGCCACCCATAACATGTTCGAATGTAAGATTCTAACCTACAGGAGGACAATCATCTTTGGCTATATTGATGAGGATTTAGTTCCACAGGACAATCTAGTAGTCAATCTTCTGGAGATCATAAGATCCAGATTATTTGATGACTAGATCCAGGAAAAAGGGGGAGCACAAAAATCCTTTCAGGATGCGGTTTACTTGCGCTAAGAGACCACCCTATTCTATTTTAATCTTTATAACATACCACATTGAAATGCTTATAAGAATTTCATGAAATTTCTAGCATTTCGCATAAAATTTCGAAAGTATTTCTATAGGAATTTCGATGCTAATTTATTTAGTCTCGGGAAGTAATTTTGAAAATCGAAAGGTTGCTATTCGAATGATTTTTATCATCATTCGAAATCAGCAGAATTCTAAGACCCCTCCTTAGTTCATATTGTTTTTATCTCTGGATTTTAATTATTATTTTTGTATTCAATATCTCTCTCTCTCTCTCTTATAAAATAATACTACTCTACTGCGCTATCCAAACCTAATAGGGTACTTCAATAATAAATCTCAGGTATTTGGATTAATAATACAAAACAATCGTGTTATTGTTAATCTTGCTACGTTTCGACTACTTTATTTAGTCTTCGTCAGGCTCATAACTAATAAATGAAATAATCAATCAAATGATTTATGTTTAAAAATTCATAATATTGTATTTAAAATTAATTAAATAATGATTAAAAAGATTGGTAACGTTTCAATTTTAGTTATTTTTACATGATTGCTTTGTTTATTATTGAATTATAACAATAATTTTGGATGCGATATAATGTCTAATAGGGTACTTTTTTCCAGATACGATTTTTGTCAAAACCAGCATTAATGTTCGGTGTGTAAGTGAAAACTAAAGTTTGAGAGCCACTGCTATAAGGCCAGGACCCCCTGTCGTAGACTGTAGATTATAGACGCTGAACATCTAAGGTCATCAGCGAGATTCCCATGTCACACGAGCTATGCGAATAACACGATGAACTGAACTCATTTCTAAATTAAATTAAAATCATTAAAAATACGATTCTCTATTTTAATTTATTTAAATGTCATTCCACGTGGTGCAGTGGGAAGGTACCTAAGCACGTGTAAATCAACCTTTAGTTTCCCAAGTTGGACGCAAAATTATTTTTGCGATTTAACTCGTGTTTCCTATTTTTAAATCGAGAACTAGTAAATTTAATTTTCACAACTAAATAAAATAAACTACGAAAATCTATGCGTCAATCAAAATAACTTAACAGGGCCGACTTAAACCATGCGGGGGCCCATAACACTTTAGGGTAACTTTAACAGAAATTTACGTTATCGACAGAAATACCCAAGGTTTTAGTTATAATATTGTTATTTTGTCAAAGGGGTTAGGGGCCACACAGCTTACGGGACCCTGGATTTAAGCCCATGCGGAAAGATGGGCTTGAACAAGCCAATATCTTTGAAGAAGTTGTATAAAATCAGTACACTTAAACGAAAAACGAAACTGTCCGAAATTAAAGTGCCTATTTTTAATTCATGTTTTTAATCCGTTTTCTCCCGAGTTTTGTATAAATAGTGTTTTATAACAGCAATTTTTTTAATTAGGTGTGATTTTTCTGTTTAAAATAATGCAGGTTGGCAAATTCCATCAACATAATTACAATTTTTTCTAAACGCTTGTTCCAATTTTGGAACACTGGGACAAACGTACAAGTTCAAATTTTGGAACACTGAGAAAAAATGGGTTGAACAGTATTGAACGATAATTGTTTAAAAAAATCAAAACAAAATGGAAAATGAATGTACTTGCTATACAACAAAATGCATCTAATATTTACTGTTTTTAATGAGGTAAAAATGTTAATTGCATTAGCTCTAGGCTATAAAATAGGTAGATAAAGATAAGAACAAAGAGGTATTTCTTTTGCTGATTGATTTATCAGCAATTATTAGTACGCACCGACTTGCCCCAATTATCAGCAAGGACGTAGAAATGCAAGTGACCTACTTTGTGCTATTTGACTGGGTGTAAACGCAACGTACGATCGTTCTGACACTGACAGCAACAGGACACACAAATCCGGACCGGGCGATATGAGACACAATAAAGATTAATGAAAAATAGGTAGGTATCTAGACTTTGCCATCGAACTTGCCAAATCAACCAACAAAGAACTTGAAACATGACAATAACACACGTTTGACACACAGGAAACGAATGTAATTTATATAATGGAAGGTCGCGATTAAAACAGTGAGATTATATGCAAAATATTCGCAGCAGACGCCCAAATGTCTCACAAGTCCTTTAATTTATTGACTAATCACAAATCGTGCGATTGTATCGGTCTTCTGTCATTCTCAGAATGAAATTATATCAATTATAATTTATTCTTTAGTTAACACGGAGCAATATACCTAATGATGGGCCGCATGACGCATCTTCTGCGAATAGTGCACAACCTCTAGATATTTAAAGCGTTATAATATTAACACAACGCGGTAAAACGGATAGTTTTATAATACAGTGCATGACTTACCGATAAATATCACAATTAATATTAACACAAATAATTTATCAAACAATAATTCACCTATATTTAATTAAAATGTACAAGAAAAGTCACTTACGGCCGCTGCTTGTTGTTTGAGAAGGCTCTCGCAGCTTCTCGAGGTGTCTCGGTAGATTTCGTCACTTAAAATCAATTCAAATACTGTATACTGTGATTTTTTTAATATTTAAATCGCAACAAAACGATACCGATTAGGTATAGTTGAGTCGTTTATATTTTTTTCAGAATTACAATTTGAATTTTTGACAGAATTTTGCACTGTATTTTGAAATTTGACAATTAATGAAATAAACCGCAGGATTTCCTTTCAGGTGATCAACGAATGCGTTGTAGTCTGCCATAGATTTTTAATGCCAACATTAAAAAACAAAAGTCAAGGAGGCCAAAACATTTTAAGTTTTGCATAAAGGAGTATAGACTATCAACAACTTTTTGAAATCAACTGCTAAATTTACTCAAATCCAGTAATTTTGGGTATTCAATCGCAAAAAAAAGTTGTTAAACATATTAGAACTCTTTTAATATAATTTAAACATGATATTTTGATATATTAAGAAAATTTCTTTCACCGAGCATTTCTTTTGGCACAACCGTATATGACGAATATTATAAATGTGAGGAATATTATCCAAATTTCATTAAGAAACTGTAGAATTAAGAAATAACAAATTCAATATTTAAACATTTAATTGGAAAAAAACAAAACATTCTTCGCTCCAACCGTATTTAGTCCTCCATTGTCGCGTGTCGCGGTCTCACGCGTTGCCCCCATTTCCCGGCAAACAAATTGTCGACAAACATGTTCTGAGACGTATCGCGTACGCTTCTATTACAGCATAATAATATTGTGCTCGCAAGGAAGTGAAAGTAAAAATCGGCATTACCAATACTTTCTTTGTTGTATAACGTTGCATAACGCGAGTTATTGTTGTTTTCAAAATGGTTTTGACGAATTTTGAAGTAAAACAACCGTTTTTATCATCGACGACGTTCAATTATTTAAACGCTGAATCTTTCAGAAGTTCATTTCAACAGGAACCGGTCGACGCAAGCAATAAACAACAACAACAGCAGCAA
Source organism: Venustoraphidia nigricollis (assembly GCA_034508555.1). Taxonomy (NCBI): domain Eukaryota; kingdom Metazoa; phylum Arthropoda; class Insecta; order Raphidioptera; family Raphidiidae; genus Venustoraphidia; species Venustoraphidia nigricollis. The sequence goes on from JAVRKA010000016.1 coordinate 5,803,161, forward strand.
AGTTATTACCACATGTCGTCTAATGGGTATTACGGGTTTCAGCCCGTTTCTGTAGAGGAAAATTTTGATTGTGAAATGGCACTTAATTGTAATAATACTGTACAGGCGATGGAAGAGGTCGCTGATGAGGGACTTGGCTACGTTCCAAATGTTCGAACGGATGTGTTCCACGAAAATATCAACGCGGAAAACAATGTAAACAATGGGAACGACTTTAGCCGGTGTCAACAAACAGTTTCGTCACCGTTCAGAAGAAAAAGAAGTTTGGAACAGTGGTCGAATGCCGATTTCTCTAAAAAGAGGCGCTGTGAAGGTACGAATCAATCGTTTGTATAACTATTTTATTCGATATATTAAAGTTGTTCGGGTTATTTAAAGGCAGAATGATTTCACAGTCTTTATTTTAAAATTGTAGTGACAAGTATTCAGTAAACCTTGAACAATTCGGTACATTAATATAAACCTAGTGGCTGTCCTTTTCTATCTTGTTTATTTTTAAGTCTGAGTCAGAGAGATGGAAAAAAACGCAATCAAATAAATTTATGGTAAACGTTCGGTGTAATGTAATGTACATTAATAATGGATTTAGGACATATCGCGGAATTAATTTTCAATTCAAATAAAAATCATATATCATATCATTTATGGCGAGAAAAGATACAAACAAACGCTATTTTTTAATGAAATATATCATTTACAGCGAGAAAAGATCCAAAAAAACGTTCTTTTTTAATGATTCGATGACTTTGTATTGTAGGACTTCAATGTTGATTTATTTTCCCTTGGGATTGTTAACTGATAATCGATTATTTTGTGTATAGTTTATTTTCTCGATAGTTTCTGCGTATTTAATAAATAATAGTAATTTTTAATACATAATCGATTAATTTCGTGTTCTATACGTTTATAACTTGTGCGTAACTTTTTTCGCTGCTCAAATATTTTTTATATTCGAGATTATCTACCTTTATTTTAGGCAAATTATTATTTTTCTCAATATTGTTCACGTCCATGTATAATTAATAAGTTCTTTTTATTTTTTCACAGGAAATTGGACAATTAAATATAGTTGTACTAATTTAAAAATTGCGACGTTTCGTTAATTGTTGTAAACCTCGTCAGGCACAACTTAAACAAGTTAACCGTAACATTAATAAAATTTAGATGTTTAATAAAGACATACATAGGTATATATATAACTACCACAAATCAGGGGCGTAGCTACCGCCGTATCTGCCGTATCAATTATACGGGGCCCCCGGGCCACGGGGGCCCCCAACGTGCGTAAGCAAAAATTAATAAAAACTTCCCAATTTTTTTTTATTTCAGAAATGACAAAAGTCAAAAAAAGCAATTTCTTTTTTTCCCGCGTAAAGCGTGCGTTCAATAGTTCAATCGCGGGCTGCTGAATTTCCCCGTTTAAGTCATTTACTTCAACGGGGGAAGAGCCCCCAAAAAAATTTTTATACGGGGCCCCGCCAAGGCACGCTACGCTTCTGCCACAAATAATAAATTATTCAAACAAATTTCAATTTTGAATAATTTACTATTTAACATTTGTGGTAGTTATTATATGTATATGTGTTTATTAAACATCTAAATTTTATTAACTAGTTAAAGTTGTGCCTAACGAAGTTTACAACAAGTAACGAAACGTCGCACTTTTTAAATTAGTAAAACTATATTTAAATGTCCAATTTCCTGTGAAAAAATAGAAAAACTTATTATTATTTTTGTCCGTTTCTTTTTTGTATAAGTGAAGTATTGCCAAATTACAAAAATAATTTGTTTTTAACCGATTAGCGCCCACATAAGTGTTCCGATTATTGCAGATATGATCAGCATCGATCACCGACAACCTATCGATCCTAAATTGGCATCCAACCGTCGCAATGTAGTTTCAGACACACCCCGTTGCCTCATGGGGCACTATATATAAGTACTGAATAATCTATATTTAAAAAACAAAACAAAATCGAATCTTTATTGTGCACTTTGTCTGTTTTTTTCGTTCGCAGGAAATCAAACCAGTGATCGATTGATAAAAAGCGATGAAATAGATAATTTGACAGAAGAATTGTTGTTAGAAACGCACGGGGTTGCCTATTATCACTGGTCACAGTTTAATACTACTAATGTTATTTAAATTAATTAATTATAAATAAAGATTGTATTATTGTAAACAATTACCTTAAAGAAGTTTGTATTATAATTTTTCACTAATAAAATAATGTTGACATTTACATATTTCTTTTATTAGCAAATTTTTCACTAGGGTATTGTACTGAATTGAAAGTTTGAAATAAATTTAAAATTCAATTCTAGAATTGTCTCAGCCTGTTCAAATTAATTTAATTGGATCAAATACATTATGGCCGTGTCTATCCTGTGTTAAGGTATGGTATTGTGGCCTGGGGTCATAGTGTTTTCATCAAGCAAAAATCTATAATACGCGCCATGTTCAATTTGAATAGAAAACAATCATGTAGGGACATCTTTTCTCGAGAAAAGATTATGACAGCTCCATGCATTTTCCTCTTTTGCTTATTGCTCTTCGCCCATGGAAATAAGGCAAGCTATGCCTTAGCAGAGGATGGACATGGTCATGATACTCGCAATAAAACTACCGTTGGCAAAAATAGACATTTACAAGTATTGCCCAGAAAATTTTTCAACATACATTTATAACAAATTACCTGAAAGGTTAAAAAATAATACTTGCTTTATTTTCAAGACAAATATTAAAAACTTCTTATTAGAACGGGCCTTTTATTCTGTTGATGAATATTTATGTTGCCGATAACTCTATAATTTCATTTTTGTATTTCTCGTTGACGTATCAAATAGATGTAATGTCTCAACTGATTAAATAAATATCATATCATCTTGAAATTTCAATGCAGGTATAGTACGTGCCATGGATCTAAAAGGCTTGGAAGTTAGATGCAAATGGAGACTTGCGCAGGTACAGTCGGTTGAAAAACTACAATCTCGCGCTATATTATTTTTTTTTAATTTTTCTTTAATCTAAAGGTGTAATTCCTTGCATAAAGTCGTCCAAAAATTATGTTGCGTGCTTGTCTATGCAAAACTATTAGGCATCTTGATCAATTAACAATCAAAGAAACAACTTAACAATAGCGTACTGGACTGTACTTTATAGCAGGAAAGCGACAATTGACAAGACAACCAGCGATAACCAATCACCGACGAGCGCACGTTCTGTGCTGGTAACTGGGAGGTGGTGGGAGTCTTCCTTTCCCACAAAACAACCAGGACGGCTCTAAAATATGTATTTGCGTTGCTGTTTGTGACTAACTTCAGAACCGTGGCGCGTATTATACCATTGACTGTTAATAATTTTCAAAAACAGCCACCGTTCACGCCTCATTTTGATCTGGGAGAGTCAGAAGTCTTTTGAAGAAACGTATTGCATTAAAATGGGGTAAACATCAATTAAATAATATAATAATAACGTCCGTTTCTCGACTTTATGTCATAACAGACGCACCATTACTATTTTCCATCTACCACACTTCCCGTTATTTTTCTACATTTTTAAAACTTCAACTTATGTAATAGCAATAGGCGAATGAAGGAATTATAGGAAATTAGGATAAGGTAGGCAATTTTTAAACTAGGAGTTTGATAGGTAATTCGGCCATGGCCTCAAATAAGGAACCATCTCGACATTTATCTGGAATTAATTGAGGGAAACCATGGAAAACCTCAATCAAGATGGCCGGTACAGGAATGACCGTTTCTCGGCGAGAGGCAGTAGGAAAAAGTCCCAGCTACATCTGCTTCCGTCAGGATTCGAACCTGTACCTCCCGAATGTGAGTCTGGTGCTCTCACCACTACTCTACCCAGCTCTGTCATCAATTAAATATACAACGAATGTTCTCAACATTTCTTGCAAGAGATAACAATTCTTAATTGACAGTATAATCAGAGACAGACTTTCCATAAGCCCGATTAGACCCGGGCCTAGGGCGATCAGATATTAAGGGCAGCCGCGCGGGGAGCACACCATTACTTTTTTTATTTTAAATCACTTACTCCTTTAGCCGTGGCTCTCTGCTGAAAGGCCTGGAAGGTGAAATGCTTGTCAGTTGCACCCATAACAAATAATTTCATATTATATCTCAGCTCAGTAAATAATGGCGCGATGACGGCTAATTAAATAATAATATAAACACAAAACTCGTGAACTATGAAGTAAATCATCATATATATTAATACGTTAAGGTTAAGATGTTTGCCTCCCTTTTTCGAAGAAACCTCACAATTACTCCACATAAATTTTATATCATTTTATAGATAATTACTTGCTCTATGTGCATCAACAATTAAAAAATCTATTATTGCTTTTGTTTTTGCAAAATAATTAATTATAACAATTACTCAGTATGCACCAATGCTGCCATCTGACGGTTCTAACTTTGAAACAACGTCAACATGATTGACGGTCGGTAAATTTTTGTGTTTAATTTTTAATCAAAATTCACGTATAAATACTTTTCGTATGGCGGCGCTTCAGCTCAAAGTTTTCGATACTTGCGCCTCTATATGACAGTTATAGAAAAATATTTTCTTGAACCGTCACTGAGCTTCGTAATGTAATACAACAAAAAGAAGAAAGTTATAAAGAGTGTGAGAAATTAGAAACGAATTTTAGTGCGAATTATTCGCACAGGTACCGCTAGTACCTATATTTGTATTTCTCCTAATGAGTCCCATCACTTGAAAAATATTTTTTTGTTTTTATTTTCTAATTAGGCTCCCAAAATCGAAATTTGATTATTTACGCTATACGTCCGTGATTAGGTCAATCTAACTCTATATTATGTACCAAATTTCAATTGTTTTCGTCCAATAGATTTAGAGAAAATAAGCTGTAACAAACACGAGCGTGATTTTATAAGGGCTCCGTTTTTTCATCAGATGAACAGAACCCTAAAAATATCAAAGTAAAATATTTCATTTGTTAGGTAAATATGTTTTATATAGTACAAAAAAAAACAATACAATTAGATCTGGGAATAATTGGAATCCAGGAAAATTATTATCGAATTATATTCAGAATAAATTATATTGATAAAATTATTTTTGTTATATTGACAATCATTGATCGATTACAACAATCATCTTAATTAAAATACTGATAACGCAGCCCAGAATCCAGTTTGTTGAACCATCTTACGTTTCGAAGTTTTTAATTTCATAACAAAAAACGTGTTTTACTATTGAAACACCTTTGAATTTGATTACAACCGTTAAGGGATATAGCGTGGGGAGTCCGTACTGATTTAATAATTTCAGGCTGAGTGGTCCGAAAAACTTCTACAGGTTGGGAGCCACTGATTTAAAATAACCGTTAAATAAAAAAAAAGTACCTATATGACACATCCATAGCTATCCGCAAAGTATAAGTATCGAAAACTCGTTTTTTTTTCATTAGTACTCAACCAAGGGCTATATTTTCTAATTTAAACATCACAAAACGTCTAAGTGTATCATACTTTAAAACTGCTTAAACAAAATATGGACGTCAACCTAACCTTCACTTGTTTTGTTTGTATAAAAAACAATTACATCAAAATCTGAACAATTGAAATTTTAAACGAAAACAAAAGATTTCTAAAGAGGGCTTTCATTTTGGGTGAGTCTTAGACTTCAATAAACGAGTTTTACTGTATATAAATTTTAAACAGTACTGACCATAGACATAGGAATATAGAGACAAAGCATGTACTAGGGTTTTAGACAAGGAGGCGAAAGTCGATTAAGGGACGCGACGAGGTGAGTGGTGTCCGCTTGTCATTGGACGACGCGCTGCGCACAGCGCATGCCTTGTGGCATGAAATGTATGTTGTTGAAATGAAAATTTCTTTTGTATGCAGCACAATGCGCCGGCCAATCAAAAATCGACACCATTCCTACTTTGTACCCGTCCCTCAATGGATTCCCCCCCGCAGCTGTAGACTCCAAAACTGTAATTACTAGATCCATGGTACTGACGGATACCTTTCTTGCTAGTGGCGCCATCAGGTGGTACAAAAAAAATCTGGTAGACCTGGTTGTTTGGATCTCGTTAACAAGATGGCGTCATGCCGAGATGACCGCACACAAATTTTGATCACAGAATAATCACCAGAAAGTTTTTCAATCCACAGTTAAGTGACGAAGTTGGAATTTGAGTTCTAATTGAGGTTATGTAATTTTTATTTCTAATTTATAAATATTCGTTAAACAATATCACTATTTGTACACATCGAAGTATAATCTCAGATCAAGAATGTAAAAATTCCAGAACTTCAATACCGACAGAACCTTCGTTAATTTCATTAAGAAGCGTTAAATGAATAAAACTTCATTCTCTCTGAAGTGTAAAAAATGTAGGAAACAAAAAACAAAGACACTCCATCGTCAGAAAACAAAATAAAAACGAAATAAGCATCATTGCAGTGCCAATAAAAGAAAAACGAATGAAATGCACTTTGAATAGAAAATTATATTGTAGTATTATAAACGTCGATTATTCTTTCAGTTGTGTCGGTTTATCTGAAAACAAAACAAAAGCGTCAAGTAAACAAGTGACCATCACTAATAGTCCAAGAGATGTTAGACACTTTTGGGTAGGTATTTGAGGCACTGTGAAAATTCGTACAATACCTCTTTAGAAATATCCGATTTTTCCACTTTCGCCGCGGAACAGTCAATCCTTCATAATAAAAGAAATTGCAACAGTCAATTTACTTTATTAAGAAGGATTGACTTACAATAACTGATAACTCATTCCGCCGAGAAAGTGGAAAGATTCGGGTTTGACTCCCGACGGTGACAGTGGTTTGAAAAATATTTTTTTCTTATATAGCATTGTAACAATGAATGTTTCTAACAATCATTGCAAATATCAGAGCTATGAAAAATTTAGCAAAATTGACTCAATTGTTATTACCTGACGTTACGGAATTATCTGTAGAACCGGTGTCCGTCAGTCTTGATGGAATACAGTCCAATCCTGGTTCAAATGTTATCCATTCAGCGTCTGCCTTAAAAAAAATTATAATGAGCCTCACCCTCATAAGCTTACATAAGAAGTTGAGCTTCTTTAGTTTTTAATATTATTCCCAAGTTTAATTTTTTTTTATGTGAAACTAATTAATAATTATAAATATTATTAGAGGATTTAGGATAAATGAATTATTTGAGATGAATTATTATTCACAACGTTTCGTATCATATATATTAATATGCTAAGGTTAAGATATTTGCTTTCCTTTTTCGAAAAAACCACACAATTGCTCCACATAAATTTTTTATCATTTTATAGATAATTGCTTGCTCTACCGATATCAACAACTAAAAAATCTATTACTGCTATTGTTTTTGCAAAATAATTAATTATAACAATTATAGATTTGAGGAACACCAATTTCATTGTCATCGGTCCTTGATAAGTGTGCAAAGTTTCGGTTTAATCTGACGTTTTGAAGTGGGTGAATTTCACGTTCAAAGATTCCATTACAAACAAACAAACAGACTGGTGAAGCTAATAAAAGCGTGTTAAGAAGAGTTGGTCCTAGAACTGATCCTTGAGGAACACCAATTTCATTGTCATCGGTCCTTGATAAGTGTGCAAAGTTTCGGTTTAATCTGACGTTTTGAAGTGGGTGAATTTCACGTTCAAAGATTCCATTACAAACAAACAAACATACTGGTGAAGCTAATAAAAGCGTGTTACGAAGAGTTGGTCCTAGAACTGATCCTTGAGGAACACCAATTTCATTGTCATCGGTCCTTGATAAGTGTGCAAAGTTTCGGTTTAATCTGACGTTTTGAAGTGGGTGAATTTCACGTTCAAAGATTCCATTACAAACAAACAAACATACTGGTGAAGCTAATAAAAGCGTGTTACAAATAACAGGTTCTGTGAACTTACTTCGGTGTTGATTCTGTCTTCAACAGCGACCTCATGTTCCAGTCTATTAGAAACCTATAAAGAAACAAAAAAACAAGCAATGAATCTTGACATTTTGTCAGCCAAAACAAAAGATCGCAGAACAGACATTCAAAATTCGAAACGGACATTCAACTAATTACCGTCGGCACGTACATCGTTCGTGATAGTTTCTTTGTTGACGATGCCACCACCGACAGCGCCCTCTTCTTCATCATTCTCGTGATGCGATTGATCGGCTTCGGCCAGATCGCCATTCTCGACCGACGACTGTATTTCGGTGCGTTCCATATTAAAAGTAGTCGAAATCACGTCCGATCCTATCCTCGATTGGTACAAAGGCGCGTTTTCGACAAAAGACGCATCCTCGACCGCATTATTTCGGCCGGGTTGTTCCGATGTGCCAATGTAAATTAATTCGTTGTGTAAAATTTCGTCTATCATTGCCAAAATCTCTTCGGTAACTTCGCGTAATCTAAAAAATAATTTTGGAATTAATACAAGGGCTGATCAATACGTACCCGTGTTTGACGACAGATGGTTAACGAGTGAAATTGACTTTACCATCGTGTACTGCAGACTTTTAAACAGCCCCGTGCTGAGTTGTAGATGAGTTCATAGGTTAGGTTATTTTTGACATCCAGTTGTATCATTCGCGTTTTGTATTTTTCGACAAAATGGATCAAGAGCAATATCGATCCGTAATTCGTTTTTTATACAAGTATCTCGCTGTAGTCATAGATGGTGAAGGCTCCCCATAGACAGCATCCAACTTCAGTTTTATTTCTTCGCATGTTTTTTTTAAAAAACGAATTACAGATCAATATTGTTCTTTTTCCATTTTGTCGAAAAATACGAAACGCGAATGATACAACGGGTTGTCAAAAATAACCTAACCTATGAATTTATTTACAACTCAGTACGAGGTCATTTAAAAGTCTGCAGTACACGTTGGTAAAGTCAATTTCACTCATAAACGCTATCTGTCGTCAAACACGGGTACTTATTGATCCCATCTTATTTCATCGTGTTGATAAATTACCAACCTGAATCCTTGATACTTGTTCAACAAGTTCTCGAGTAACGAATTAATTTGTTCTTGATTCGACGTCACATTTGTATTTCTATTGTCGCCAGTTTTATTAGGAAAATTGATTGCAGACACAAACTGCATCGTCAAGTTGCGAAGCGATTCGAGGACTTCATTTGTGCAGATGTTGTCGGCGTTCGCTCGAAGGTACGGTGAAATATTCAGCAGAACCGACTGAATTTCTCGATTGTGTTTTGCTCCTGCGACCTTAAAACAAAAACACCAAACATGACCTTGAAATTCCTACAGAAATGTATAGCAAACTGCCAAGAGATGGACCTGTGAGCAGCATCTCTCAGATTGGGACGTGGTTTCAGGTAACAAACATGGGAAGAAAACGATTGCAGGTCCTTCCTCAAAGGTTTAATTAGACTCAGAAAGGTGATTGGGCTTTTAACTGGTCATGCTTTCCTGAGAAAACACCTACAAGTGACAAGGATACATCAGGAGTCAACGCTATGTAGATTTTGCAAAATGGAGGATAAAACAACCACCCATATCTAAAACAACACGCTTTTATGAACTAAAATAAGTAAAATAATTTGCAAACAAAATTAGCTTTACTGTAAAAAGCGTGGAGTGCTTAAGGTAGTTGTCGTGATTAAGGCACACCGTCAGAAAATTCTTAATTTTTGTATACTTATTAAGGACATGATAATACAATTACCCTGAAAATTTGAAGTCGATCGACCGTATATAATCCGAGATAAATTCAATTAAAAATTCGATAATTAACATTGATTGTATACGATCTCTGTAGTTCTGAACCAGTTTCTTATTTATAAAAAAAGAACTAACTGTCAGAAACTTTCCAAAAACTGACAGTCTTTCAATGCATTTGTTATGAGTTTAAAAAAAAATAAGAAAAACTTTTTGACCGTCTAATTATTTATAAATAACGGTTTAAAGTTCAACAATTTATAGAAAAGTATACATGCATATGAATACTGTATGGGTTACGTTTCCACGGGTACAGTCTTGCGTACAAATTATGGATCACTTAGCTACAAGCTAGTATACTTTTGTGGCGCGTATAATCTATAGCTTGTTGACAATATTGTACCACGACAACTACCTTAATATCGGCAATAATTTTTCATTTTTAGCTAATTGTAAACGTAGAGCTATTGTGAAAATTGAAGCAGATAGCACCCCACGCTTTTTACAGTAAAGCTAATTTTGTTGTCAAATTATTTTGCATTTTTTAGTTTATAAAAGCGTGTTGTTTTAGTTTCTTTAAACTGTAGTTTTTTTTTATGAAATTTCCACTTACAGGAACTTGTATAAGCCACGCCTGCTGGGAACAAATTTCAGGGAGGTTCTGTTGCGTGCAGCTGTTGTTTACATTCACGCTCGGTGCAGGTTCTGAACTTTCTTCTTCGTCCGATGACTGTTGACTGTCGATATTCAGAACGCTCTAAAACAAAAACATCCAAATAAAATTAGACTTTAGAATAAGAAATGTGTGTAAAAAGGGTGAATTTTAATTGTAAACACAGAATTACTAAGAAAAGTATTTCACGGGTGAACTATAGTACGTGCCATGGATCTAAAAGGCTCGGAAGTTAGATGCAAATGGAGGCTTGCGCAGGTACAGTCGGTTGAAAAACTACAAACTCGCACTATATTATTATTTTTAATTTTTCTTTATCTAAAGGTCTAATTCCTTGCATAAAGTCATCCAAAAAATTATTTTTCGTGCTTGTCTATGCAAAACGGTATTAGGCATCTTGATCAATTAACAATCAAAGAAACAACTTAACAATAGCGTACTGGACTGCACTTTATAGCAGGAAAGCGACAATTGACAAGACAACCAGCGATAACCAATAACTGACGAGCGCACGTTCTGTGCCGGTAACTGGGAGGTGGTGGGAGTCTTCCTTTCCCACAAAACAAGCAGGACGGCTCTAAAATATGCATTTGCGACGCTGTTTGTGACTAACTTCAGAGCTTTTTAGAGCCGTGGCGGGTATTATACCCTATTGTCTGTAGTATAACATGATAACCTCACATTATGTGACGTTTATTCCGAAAATTGTGCTGATAGTTGAAAATACAGAATATATTTAATATGTATTTTCCTATCTAAACTTACATGAAATATATATGTATTATGAGTTCCTACCGTTTGTACGTCAAATTACGAAAATTATTACCTCGAAAACATCACCGGTTGTTATGACTATCGGTTTTTATGTACTACTACGCATAGGAAAGAGAAGGCATGCCTCATTTTGGCCAGTCTTGTTATTGGCAAAGGCAGAACGGCTACCGCAATTATCGCTATCATTAACTGTCATTTGGCTCGCGCTGCCCAGACTAGCACTCCGTAATTTTAGCGTCTTGATGGATATTACCTGTCTACTAGCGCCCTGTCCATTATCGGGCAACGACGACAGCGAGTCTGTGACCACTCCTTGAATAGACTGCAGAGTCCTCTGTCGTAGGCCGTCGGAACTGATCAGTTGCAGGTCTCGGAATAGCTGTATTAGGAAGTGCGGTCTGTTCTCATTCGCTGCTATCAAAGAAGACACCTCTTTGTAAACGTTTTCGCGCAACATGTCGAACAATTTACTCCTGTAAATAATTTTCAGACATACAGATAAAAAGTCTGGAAACATATTCTCTCGTCAAGGTCTGTTTTAAATTAAGAGCTAAAATTTTTAGAGAATTTTTTTATATCAATTTGGGAACGTTTGACCCCCTGGGAGCATAGAAATTCGACAATACTCCTGTTAAGGACCACCCTAATGTACATGTTTCTTGCGAATCTCAATAATATAAACATACCGCTAGTATGAACTCCTCAGGATTTTTTGTGTTCATGTTACCGAGATTGTACTATATTATTAGTGTATTTGCCATAACATACACTATTGGCGTCGGTCGGATGGCGGGACCTAGGGGTCGGACCAAAATTTCTCGACGTTTCATAACCTCCTAAACACTTTGGCACCATTTTTAAAAATGTTTATATATATGTGTATATATATATATATATATATATATATATATATATATATATATATACGTATATATATATATATATATGTGTGCGGGCAATAACTTTCGAAAGAGTTAATTGATTTTAACGAAATTTGGCCCACGTTTTGAAATCCATCACCGCAAGAAGCCTATTTAAAATGGGCGTAATCGAGGCATTTTAAGGGTAGTTTTTAGGGGTTGAAAAATGTTTTTGGGCCCCAAAATACCCAAAAATTCTCAGAATCGTTTTAAAATTGACATTTAACCCTTTAGTAGTAATTAAAAAGTGTCTCTAAAATTTTAATAAAATCGGCCCAACAGGACCGGACTTTCAAATTTTATGAAAACACTAGTTTGCAGATAGTGAATTATTTACTGAAAGTTGTATATAATTTGGTATAGAGGTTCGATTGATAATAGTATTGCCATTAAGAAAAAAAATGTTATTTTAAGGGGTGTATTAAGGAGTCAAATTTTTTATTTTGCCCAAAAACCAACTTAAGTTTGCATAATAAAGCCACACTGCCTGTATAAGCAAATACACTATTTTGTCGGCAGGGTTTTGGCACTGCGACCCGGGTTTTTATTATATTATTATTACTTACTTGGCCTGTTCCCCTGAACTACTCTGCGTACTTTCGCTCCACTCATTTCTGTCGGTATTATTGCGGGAGCTTTGTTTGCATTTCTTCGTGTTTTCGGCCGCAGCCTCGTTCAGCCTAGTTTCAGACGACCTTTCGAGGCCGCTAACAAAAGCGTCAAGGCTTGCGTTCAGATTCAAATCATCCGCGTACAACTGCGCAGCCGCGGCCGCCACGTTATCGTTATTATTCTGATTGAGGTTAACGTTTGATTGCGGCACAACAGTTGCGTCCGTCGACGAACACTGGGCGCTGATGTTGTTGACGAAATGTTGATGATGTACTTCGTTATTCACGTTCAGATGGTGCTGGTTGACGTTTAGCACGTCGGGCTGGGGCGTATTGTTCGACGCCGATCGCGAAAGCTGTGATTTTTTGCCGATCGTCGCTTTCGTGTCGTCTTGAGCGGTGTTTGTGTTCCGTTTGGGAGCCACGTTCGAGACGGTGGCGCCTTCGTGGGCGCTCTGACTGCTGTGGCCGCTGATCGAATGACGCAACGCGTTGCGTGATCGATCGGTGAATGGGGCGCAGCACACGGAACCTTCATTGCTTTTGGAAGTTGTCGATAAGAGGTTTTGGCGGGAATAGCTATAATGAGAAATGTAAGGTCAGACAATGTAATCTAATGAAACATGTTTATGAATTTGATCTTAGAGGTCAGAAATCCTTGTATTGGGGACCTATGGGCAAGCATTTCGGAATACAGGACACGTTCGATAATCCGCTGCTCGTTAATCCGACACGTCCAGTAATCAGCCGTTTTTAAGTATGTAGAGGTCTAGAAAAATCGCTCTATAATCCGACATTTTTACGATATTACGCTCTGCAATCCGACACACATATTTACTTGACAAATATTGCTTTATACTCCGTCGTTTGCTCTTTAGTCTGACAATAGACATTGGAAGGAGAAGACGTCACGTTGCTTGCGTTATAAAAGTTTGAAATTAAAAATTGTTTTGCTGATAAAACTTTCAATAATGCATTATGTATTATAAATATGTATTATATAAAGTCGTTATTGACTTTAGGAACAAAAAAAAAAAGTTAAAAGAATTCTAGCTTAAGTTTTAGTCCGTGCTTACATCCAGTAATCCGACATTTCCACTAATCTGACATACGCGAAACATTCTGTTGTCGGATTAGTGAACGTGTCCTGTATTAAAAAAAAATTCGAAATTTAGAAAAAAATTTCAAAATAAAAAAAAAACTGAATTTTCGAAAAAATACAAATTTTTGAAAAAAGTTCGAAATGTAAAAAAAAATCGAAATCTCGATAGAAAATTCAAAATTTGTTTTTTTTTTCGAAATTTCGATTTTTGAATTTTTGGTTAGTTAAGGCCCGCTTCCCTTCAGCCAGGTCTGTGTTTTTGTATTCGAATATTACTAAAGAGGTATTGTACAAACTTTCACAGTGCCTCAAATACCTACCCAAAAATGTCTAACAACTCTCTTACTAAATAGAAAAAAAACACAATCACTTGTAAAAATGTGACACTGGTCATATCTGTTATTTAATTAATTGAATCTTAGACTACAAAGAGGAGGAGCCAAGAAATGTCTATAATTATTATCAACGTAACAAAATCATTTCAGTTCCAAATTCATTTGTTCAAACTGGCAGCCATCTGCTACCGGAAACCATTTTGCAAATGGCAGTTATTTTGTTACTGACGACCATTTTACAACTGGCAATTATTTTGCTACCGCCAATCAAGGTCATTATATACACACGTAATACTACGCAATATTAATTGACAGTGATCCAAAAAACAAGAATAATTAATTGACAGTCCACTTGATGACGTCATCCCCCCACTACTATTCAACGGAACGAGGTCATCTTTGTATCTCTAATAACCTACTGGGTTAACTTCTTTAACTGGTTCCAATTCAATTTTTTTTAGAAAAATAATTTATACATAGTAAAACAATATTCTTACGTAATTTTTATACTTTATCTGGGTCTGTCATTCAAACACTAATTAGTTAGCATAAAGGTTAACGTGATTATGAGATTTTTATGCTGGGTTGCAGAAAGCATTGTCAAAAAATTGTATTTGACAATGACCTTCGATTGTAATCATATATTTACAGTGTTTAACATGCAGGAGCAGTCTAATGTCGTTGTGAAACTCTTTGTTATTTAGAACATTATATTGTATTCACATAAAAACAAATACTTGATCTAAATTGAAAAAGTTCGCTTTTGTAGCTAAATTTTGATGAAAATGCGTAGAAAAACCTTGTTTCGAAGTGTAAATTGTACAAAAAACGATGCTAAGTACACAGTTTGAGAAGAATATTGTTTCAATCGAACAATTTTTTTTCGAGCAGAATTGATTTAAAATTCTATAATGCTTTTCATGTGGAGAAATCTAAGGTCATTGTCAAATCAAGATTTTTTGACAACGCTCTCTGTAACTAAGCATTAGTTTATTAATCCTCTTTATAGTCTAAGAATTGAACTCCAAAAAGAAAAAAAAAATGAAAATCGTTAATAACAACAAAACGATTAGTTCTTTTATTTCAGCTCCAAACGGTTATGTCTTCAAAACGCACGCTTTCAAAACTGACTTACCGAATACCAATAAAAACGAAGAACTATCTATTTTAAAAAAACAATAAACAAGGGAGAAACTAAAACAGGATTTGAGGAATTTTCAACAAAGACGAGTTATTTTGTTTATAAATTTAACTAACAGTACCGTTTGCGTACAAAACAATTGAGAAACGTAAATACAAAAAAAAAGACTAACTCATATATAAAACAAGTTTACCACTCTAAAAAAAATTACGTAAAACAAAAAATCGTAGCGGATCACTTAAAAACTAAATCATCAACTGTCAAAATTCAAATTGTTGAGAGTTTACTCTACATTAACATTATAGATTTTTTTCAAGTGGGTTATATTTGAGGAAAAAATGTACGGAATATTTTTTGTGGAAAATTTAACGGTCGGCAATTTTTATTTAAAGCATTTTTTTGATAATTTCAACCGTTTTTTAGTTAGCCGCGAAAACATTTCTGACCGTCATTCCAATATGGCGGCCGACATAAAAATAAGGGTCGTGAAGGAGGGGTTTTTAGTAGGTATGGGGATTTGACTCGAATCCTACACTACCTAGGATCTTCCCTGGGTGTCTGTAAGTGGATCTTAGATACAAAAATCTATAATGAATTCGTTAAACCAGTAAACGCTCTGCAATTTCAATTTCAACAAACGATATTCAAACTGGTAACGAAATTTGCTCCTAACTATTTAACAATGAAAAAATTACCTGCGAAAATTGTCCCAATAATTATTCGCTCTGTTGCCGGGCGCAACTTGGTTATTTAGCGCCTGAGCGCCATTCCAGTTAATCGGTCCGCCGATATTCTGGACATTGACTCTTGGCAACTCGTTTTGAAAATTGGGCGCTGCGTTATTATTCGGCACTACTTGAATACTATTCGTGTTCTGAACTAAATTTGGATTCTGGGCCGAGTTCTGAACATTGTTCATGGTTTGCATCAACGGATTTTGTACAGTGTTTAGATTTTGTGCCGCCGCAGCGCTATTGTTGAAATTTTGAGCATTGTTAATAGCCGGCTGCATATTGTAATTATTATTATTGTTGCTATTGTTGGTTGGAAAGGAGAAGGGGGCGGCGGGGACGGCGTTCGCCTGCTGGAAGGAAACGTTCAGGGCGTTGTCCGACTGCGATTCGACAATACTCATTGAAGGTTTGTACTGGTTCGTGCGGCTCATCGGCGCCGAATTCGGATGGGTCGGCATGCCGCAAGACTGCAAGTCCAAGTGGTCTTGAATTGCGGCGCGCTGCTGATTTTCTTGAATCTGCAACCGAAATTAATGGGCGATGAGTTTAGATTCTTTGATGGAGCGACGTGGTTTATGGATGCTCTCTTAGGATTAATTTCAATAGGGATGTTGACTGTATTCAAACAAAAGCGTAATTTTAACAGAAAACAGTATCACGGGTAATTGGAATAATGAAAATAAATCAATTTAAACACTCATCGATTGCAATGATTTATTTTCATTATTCCAATTACCCGTGATACTGTTTTCTATTATAACATATATCTGGAATTGAACTTTAAAAATGAATTAATATGTATGTTCATGTTTCTTGCGAACCTCGATAATATAAACATACCGCTAGTATGAACTAATCAGGATTTTTTATCTTCATGTTACTGAGATTGTACTGTATCTTGTGATTTGTCGCTAAGTTTACTGGTTCAAAAGTTTTGAGATTAAAGTTGAAACTTTATCCTCGGAAAACTTTTGAACCAGTAAAATTAGCGAAAAATCACAAGATACCTTTTATGTAGAGCGTTAAATTCTCTACAAAAATATGTATGTCTCGTTTTTGTAGATTCATTTGTCCCCAAGTTTTAAAATTTGGAAGAACACAAGGAGTTTTCCACATGTTATTTTCCATAAGAAACTTTGGTTGGAATGCGGACTATCTTAGAGTTAATATTAAGAGCTTAAAGTTTTAGAGAATTTTTTTTATCAATTTGGAAACGTTTGACCCCCTTTGGGAGCAGAGAAATTCGACAATACTCCTATTAAGGACCACCCTAATGTACATGTTTCTTGCAAATCTCGATAATATAAACATATCGCTAGTATGAACTGCTTAAGATTTTTTGTGTTCATGTTACCGAGATTGTACTGAATTTGTGACTATATTACGCACTTATGCACGATTTAAAACACTTTCCCAAAAGTAGTCAACATCCCTATTACCAAATATAAAAGTTAACCACTTTGGATTTAATCGCGAATAAGTCCATGAAAAAACGCACGTAGTGAATAGATTTAAAACATAATTACCGTAGTGGTTATGTTGCGCAGGGCAGCGAGCTCCTTCTGTTGCATCCAGAGCATGTTGCAGCACTGGTTCAGCGACGTCAATATCATTGTCTGCATGTGGAGTTGACTGGCGGCTATTAGGTTCTGGCATTGCTGGTCGGCCGTCGCAGTCGTCGCATATGCAGCCGGCTGCATTGTCGACGCTTGTAACCCGTAAGGCATTGACGCCATTTGCAAAGCGTTGCCAACGCCGCCGTAGACCGGATGCATTGGATATGGGCTCAGGTCGTTCTGGATGCTAGACGGCGAGTGAGACTGTTGCTGCTGGTCCATTATCATCGACTGGCATAAGTTCGAGGTCAGCTCGAGTTGTTGCTGCAACTGAAAGGTTAAATGCGTTTTGTTAACCTCGATATAACAAAGCTGAAGGGAATTAAAAAATTGACTTTTTTCTTTGTTGTCCTTGGTAATTAATATAAAAATGATTTGTCGGGAAAAAGGACTTTTTAAAATAATTTGAACATCAACAGTAAAAATATTTAAAAAAAACGGAATTATTATCAACTTTTAATGAACCATTGTTTAACTCAAATTTATATTTACATGTGTATTTTAACTTTTATATCTACTTGATCTAAACATTTATTAGTTATAAAGCTAGAAAAAGTTCCACGCAAGGAATGAAACGTCGCTATAAATAACAAATAAGTGTTTACTTAAAAAGTCCTTTTTCCCGACAAATCATTTTTATAGGAATTAAAAAATATTCGTTATACCAAGTAATTCGTTATAATGAAGTTTGTAATATAGAGGTTAGGTTGATCTAAGATTCGTTTTAACAAGGTAAGAAAACCCATTTTCTCTTGAAAATTTTAAACTTTAAAATTGTGGTCAATGTTCTTGCCGGAATTTCGAACTCTAGCGATGTCTAATTTTTTCTTTGTAGGATTCTCGTCTACATACTTAATGATTTTTCATTTCTCTGCGACACCTTTTTCATTTATCAGCCGCTGCAACTTGAAATTTACTAACAACAGTGACCGACAGCAGTGTTAACATTACTTTACATCAAACAACAATGATTGTCTTATGATAAATTTAACGTGTCTGAACCTGTCGAGACATGAATTGTTGTTATTGTTGAATTGTGTGTGATTGATTAGTAGGACACGTTATGTAAAGGCTATAAGTTGACAAAAATCGTTAAACAGAGGTAAATTATACTTTCAATTTATATTCTGCATTGTTATAAAGAGGTTATTGACAAAAAGTATTCATAATGTAGAGGTATATTTTGCATTACAGGCAGTTCTAGGAGATTTCGAAAAATTTGTTAAATCGACGAAATCGTTATATTGAGGTTACATTGTAAAATGGCGCCATTTTAAATAATAAAAAACGATCTGTACCTGCAAAGCTTTCTTTTGCCACCACGAACTGGTGTGTTGAACGGGCTGTCTTCCGGGAAGCCCAACGACCGGCGGAATGCCATCGCCGGCGATACTGTTTGCTCGCGGAAGATTTGCCGTCGCTGTAGTCCACGACGCATTCCAGTTGCTGCGAGGCTCAGCGCTCAAATTGCTCACATTTCCATCTAAACATCAAATTCAAAGGCAACTTAGAGAGCTGGTGCCCCTAGCGATAAAACTTTCATCAACCGAATCCACAATTGTGGATAAAAAATGGGAAAAATTAGCCCTTATACTGAATTCCAATTCGAATTTTGGATTAATAAAAAACGTAAAAGAATAATAAAAAAATGTATAACGCGTGTACGTTATAATATAATTCTATTAACCTGTTTTCATTCTCAATTAACTCTAAAATAAGTAAGTGAAATATTTCGCCGTCCATTTTAATTAATAAACACTCAAAGTGTCAGTTTAACAACACCCATTTACAAGTTACAATTTATCCACTCTTATAAACACGTCACGTGATCATTTTAACCACTTGTGGCAATCACTTTGCTTAGCAGAATAAGAAACAAATAAAAGTGGTTTGCCTAGAGTGTTTTAGTTGCTAAGAATTTAGAACGTATGAACATTTACTAATAATTAAAAATTGCAATTTGCGCCCGCGTCACAATCTACCAAACTATCAAACACATTTCTTTCAAGGTCAACATACCGTGAGAATGTTTACGTCTCCAAAGTTGCGGCATGGGCGGCGGCACGCTCTCTGTAACGCTGCAAACCGACATGTCTGACACGTCTCGGTTGCTCATGACGAGAGGTGACGAGTGTCTCTGTTGCTGCTGTTGTTGTTGTTGTTGTTGTTGTTGTTGTGCCTTGCTGACGTTATTGTTCGAACCGCCGCCCTGTTGTTGCTGCTGTTGAACCGATAAGTTGCTAATGCTGGCCGATCGAACATGACTATTGTTCAACAGGGCTCCGTGAGCGCAGGCTAACGCGTCTGCCTCGTCGTCCCTGTAAAATATTAATAATACAGTAGAACCTCAATAAGTTAAAATCCAAGGAAAACGTTACGTTATCGAGTTTTTTACTTATTGAGAGTTGAAGTTACAGAAGTTGTCAGAGTAAAATTTTTAACTTACCGAGGTTTGTGGATTTTATAGAGGATGTATTTAGATCAATAGAGGTTACATACATTTTTTATCTGTTCATTTATAATCAATTATTTATTTAAACAATAAATTATTTAAACAAAGAAATCTGTAAAACGATTTAGTGAAAGACTAAAGTGAAAATCAATTAAGCTCTTGGCAAAACCTTTTGTTTGGATGCTTACTCATGATGACTCACTGATAATACTTTAACTTATGGAGGTCACCAAAATATTATTTTAAGTTATCGAGGGCGATGTTCAGAATATTTATTTAAGTTACCGAGGTTTTGTGAGTTAAGTAATGGCGGTTTTATGCTTTCAGGGGAAGGGAATTAAAAAAAATTTTAACTTACAGAGGTTTAACTTATCGAGATTCTAGTGTAATAATAATAATAGCAAACAGACTTCACAGATGTTTAAATTAGATAAATTACATACTTCTTACTTAATGATTTTTATTTGTTTTCGTACTTTTAGTCCTTATTTCAGAACTTTTCAAGTACTATAACCAGGGGCGTAGCTACCGCCGTATATGCCGTATCCATTATACGGGGTCCCCGGGCCACGGGGGCCCCCAACGTGCGTAAGCAAAAATTAATAAAAACTTCCCAAATTTTTTTTTATTTCAGAAATGACAAAAGTCAAAAAAAGCATTTTTTTTCTCGCGTAAAGCATGCGTTCAAAAGTTGGCAACACCCTACATCGGTTATCGCGGATTTCCCCTATAGATAGCTAGCTATCATCAGCTATAAATGATTTAATAAATCAGTTTGCCGAAAAAAAGGCAAGGAGAGTGTATATTCAATTTGAATTGTTTGTAAAAATTTTGGAAAAAGTGACAGATACATAATTATGATGAATAAATATTTCTTTTAATTTCTTTTGTGAGAAATCTTTACCCTTCCTAAGGGCCCCCAAACAAATTTTTATACGGGACTCCGCCAAGGCACGCTACGCTTCTGACTATAACAGACAGAAATATATAATAATTGAAATTATTATATAAGAACAAGAGTTTCTGAAAATTTTATAATTAAGGTAGTTGTCGTGGTTAAGGCACACCGTCAGAAAATTCTTAATTTTTGTTTAAGGACATGATATTACAATTACCCAGAAAATTTGAAATCAATCGACCGTTTATAATCCGAGATATATTCAATTAAAAATTGGATAATTAACATTGATTGTATATAATCTCTCTAGTTCTGAACCAGTTTCTTATTTATAAAAAAAGAACTAACTGTCAGAAACTTTCCAAAACTGACAGTCTTTCAATGCATTTGTTATTTAAATAAAAATAATAAATTTTTGTGGCTATATTAGGTACTTATGCACGACTTACAACACTTTCCCAAAAATAGTCAACATCCCTATTGTTATATATTTCTGTTTGTTACAGTACCTACTTGAAAAAGTCCTGAAATAAGGACGAAATAAATAAAAATCATTAAGTAATAACTTAATAAGTATATAATTGATCCAATTTAAACATCTGTGAAGTCTATTTTCTATAATAAAAAACGGTCTCCGTACTGACCTTGGATACATATTCTCAGATCGATGTCCTTGTACGTGATTCGAAGACCCAATCGCTCCCCACATCGGCATCGCATGTCCATCGCTATGACCTACGTACCGCGACTCCGACTTATCCAACGATCCCTCGCTGCAAACGTCCTGATTAATCACCGATGTCCGGTCCTGATCTTTTCTCATCAACTCTTCGAGTTCTTTCTTCTTTGCTTGCAATTCAGCTTTCAACAACATCTGCTGGCGTTCCTTCGAACCTAGCGCCGACGCGTTCTGGTTTAATTTTTTACCGAAACGGTTCGTTCTCGCCACGTCTTCTTGCGGACTTTCGAACGACAGGTCCGACTGAAACAGGTTGCGATTTCTTTCGCGTTCTTCACTTATGTTATCGGATTTCACAGGTACGTTCGTCAAATTTAAGTCGCACGAGTTGTGATCGATGTTCGGTTCTGGTGTGCTCAATGTCGACTCGTTTAGTTCCGACTCAGCACGTAACAACATATTCATCATTCCTGATAACCAATAGAAAACAGATATTTTATTATTATACTATTCTACCATAACCTAGAAATGCGTCATTACAATATGTTGATACTATTTTGTAGGTTATTAATTAAATTAAATATCAGATATAAAACTTTTATAAAGACAATCTTTTATTGCAGGGTCCTAAAAAAGATAAAACTAATACACAATTAAGTTAGCAGGAAAGTGGACAAACTGATGTAAAGCAATAAACCAATTATTAATTTAGCGACGTTTCGGTCATTTATAAATCATCAAATAAATAAAATAAAATAAATCATCAAATAAATAACCGAAACGTCGCTAAATTAATAATTGGTTTATTGCTTTGCATCAATTTGTCCACGTTCCTGCTAACTTAATTGTGTATGTTTGAAAAAAAATATGGACGCAACAATTTCCGATTTAAAACCAATTTTTAGTAATTTAAGTTCATAATTATAAAAGTGTGGGCCGTGACTATCACAGATCTTACAACCCACGCTTTTATAATTATGAACTTAAATTACAGTAGGACCTCGATAAGTTAAAAATTTTTTGAATTCCCTTTCCTGAAAGCATAAAATCTCCATTATTTAAGTCACAAAAACCTCGGTGACTTAAACAAATATTCTGAACATCGCCCTCGATAACTTAAAATAATATTTTGGTGACCTCCATAAGTTAAAGTATTATCAGTGAGTCATCATGACAAAAAGTTTTGCCAAGAAGTTAACTGATTTTCACTTTAGTCTTCCACTAAATCGCTTTACTGATTTCTTTGTTTAAATAATTGATTGTTTAAATAAATAAATAATTGATTCTAAATGAATAGATAAAACATTTATGTAACCTCTATTGAACTAAATACATCCTCTATAAAATCCACAAACCTCGGTAAGTTAAAAATTTTACTCTGACAACCTCTCTAACTTCAACTCTTGATAAGTAAAAAATTCGATACCTTAAATTTTTTAACGTTTCCCTTGGATTTTAA
Organism: Venustoraphidia nigricollis; assembly: GCA_034508555.1. Lineage (NCBI taxonomy): Eukaryota > Metazoa > Arthropoda > Insecta > Raphidioptera > Raphidiidae > Venustoraphidia > Venustoraphidia nigricollis. Next base: position 5,826,269 of record JAVRKA010000016.1, read on the forward strand.
CTTATCGAGGTTCTACTGTATTAAAAATTACTTTTTTCCTGCTATAAAAGCTTGTCTCTATAAAAGTTTTTAAACAAACATTTTATTTTCAAATATTTCGCCACGCCTTTTGGCCGCCATATTAGATTTTAAATAACGTCACACAGTTTACTGTATTCTACTTATCACACCCTCTCACTAGATACCCATATCGAGGGGGTTGTACAGAAATAAATGATCCGCCATTTTGTGTCGGCCGCTCCTTAGCAAAAGAAAATATACTACTTTCAATTGTTTTTATTACCGTGCAACGACGCCAACTGTCTGCGCATGTTGTCCGCGTTCCGTTCTTGGTCATTCGGCGGACAGGAGAGTGATTGCAAGTCGGTGACCAATTTTTCGACTTGCTGCTTTTTGGTGTTCAAATCGCGTAGTTTTTCTTGAAGCGCGCGATGCTCTGCTGTTAATACTTCGTCACGCTCTCCTAAAAAGAAACCTCAAGGTTACTAGAAACTAAAGTTGGGCGTTAGCATTGTTGAAGGTGTAACTTGTGGAGACGCGGGAGAGGGCGGGGGAAGTAGGCTTGTGGAGTCTGTTTTCCAAGCAGTTGGGATAGACATACTTGAATAACCAAGCCATGGGCATTGGTGACATAAGCAATTGACTCAACCAATCACAGACGTGACCATATTTATAGCTTCTTACGTCCAACCTTTGGGCGTTACCATTGTTGAAGGTGTGTCTAGGCGAGACGCAGGAGAGGGCGGGGGAAGTAGACTTGTGGAGTCTTTTTCCAACCAGTTGGAATAAACATACTTGAATAACCAAGCCATGGGCGTCGGTGAGGTAAGCAATTGACTCAACCAATCACAGACGTGACCATATTTACAGATTTTTACGCCAAACCTTCTAGTATTTTAGTAATTTTGAACAAACCTAACAAAGTGGACAGTTCATTATGGTTGTCGCTGAGTTCTTGGAGACGCGCAAGCCGTTCGTGCAGCGACTGCAAATTGCCGAGGGCGTGGTCGCTGCAGTTTGATTGATAAGAGGCGCTCTCCACACGGAGGTTGTTCAGTCTTTCCTGCAGCTGGCTCACGGTGGCCTCCAGCTGAACTGTGTCCACCTCATTATGCTGGAAACGATCAAGAATTATTTTATGAAAAAAATGGGCGCACTATCTCTTACGATTTTTTAATAATACACTTTTTTTATCAATAAGTGCCCGTGTTTGACGACAGATAGCGTTGACGAGTGAAATTGACTTTACCATCGTGTACTGCAGACTTTTAAACGACTGAGTTGTAGATAAATTCATAGGTTAGGTTATTTTTGACAGCCAGTTGTATCATTCGCGATTTGTATTTTTCGACAAAATGGAAAAAGAACAATATTGAACTCGTTTTTTAAAAAACATGTGAAAAATAAAACTGAAGTTGGATGCCTTCACAATCTATGACCACGGTGAGATATTCGTATAAAAAACGAATTATGGATCAATATTGCTCTTTTTCCATTTTGTCGAAAAATACAAATCGCGAATGATACAACTGTCAAAAATAACCTAACCTATGAATTGATCTACAACTCAGCACGAGGTCGTTTAAAAGTCTGCAGTACACGATGGTAAAGTCAATTTCAGTCGTCAACGCCATCTGTCGTTAAACATCCTCATATTCTTACATCGCCGACGGATTGTTCTCCCCGGTTGGACCTGCCATCAATCGCCTCGCTCTGCGCCGCCAGCACGGCCTGCGCTTCTCTGACGCTGCGCAGTTGATTCTCGGCGCGCTGATGTTGCTCCTGAAGCGCATGCAGCGCAGCCTGCTGCTCCTGCAAAGCGCGCAACTTATCCTGCTGTTCCTGCAGGGCGCGCAATTTGTCTTGTTGCGCTTGCACGTGCTGTCTCAAGTTCGCCTCGCGCAACGTGTTCGATTCTTGCGCCCCCGGAGAACTGTGGTGACTCGCCGATGACGACGGTCGATCGTTCTCGACCGACTGTAAAACAGTTTTCGCATGAAAAAAAAACACATAAGCTCACGGGAGAAGTGAAACTTCTTTAGAATTTTGAACACATTTCATTCATGCGTTATTAATTTTGCGTTAACAAGGTTTTGCTTATATTTCTCCATTAAAGTAACACAAAATATCAAACGGGTACTGCAAAAAAGCGGGGGGTGTTTGATAAATATATATTTTTTTTAATTACCAACACCAATGGCGTCAGAAGCATAGCCTCTTGAATAAATATTTCATAGGTAGCTACTTGTAAAAGTAGAGTTAGAATAAAAATGAGCACCCCACGCTTTTTTACAATAAAAAAATATTTTTTATTTTTTAGTTCGGTTTGCTATTAAAGCGTGTTTTTTTAGTTTTTTAAACTACTATTTATTTTTTAGACTTATTTTTTTATCCTGATGATTCTGGTTAGGATAAGACAAATTTATTAAATTATTGTATTGTCATCGGTCCTTGATAAGTGTGCAAAGTTTCAGTTTAATCTGACGTTTTGAAGTGGATGAATTTCACGTTCAAAGATTCTGTCACATACATTAAAAATATCGTTTTTTTTTTATCCTGAAGGTCCTGGTCAGGATAATGGGACAAACTTATTAAATTATTATATTGTCATCGGTCCTTGATAAGCGTGCAAAGTTTCAGTTTAATCTGACGTTTTGAAGTGGATGAATTTCACGTTCAAAGATTTCGTCACATACACTCAAAAATCTTATTTTTTTATCCTGAAGGTCCTGGTCAGGATAATGGGCCAAACTTATTAAATTATTGTATTGTCATCGGTTCTTGATAAGTGTGCAAAGTTTCAGTTTAATCTGACGTTTTGAAGTGGATGAATTTCACGTTCAAAGATTTCGTCACATACACTCAAAAATCTTATTTTTTTTATCCTGAAGGTCCAGGTCAGGATAAAGGGCCAAACTTATTAAATATTGGTATTGTCATCGGTCTTTGATAAATGTGCAAAGTTTCAGTTTAATCTGACGTTTTAAAGGCGGTGAATTACACGTTCAAAGATTCAATCAGAAACATTAAAAAATCTTATTTTTTTATCCTGAAGGTCCTGGTCAGGATAATGGGCCAAACTTATTAAATTATTGTATTGTCATCGGTCCTTGATAAGTGTGCAAAGTTTCAGTTTAATCTGACGCTTTGAAGTAGGTGAATTTCACGTTCAAAGATTCCTTTACATACAGGTGAAGCTAATAAAAGCGTATAAACATTAAGAGCACTGTGGTTAGACAATAAAATAAAAGAATAATTACTTCTTACCACAACAGATTTATTCAGTGGATGTACATTTCGAGAGCTAAGCTGCCATCTTCAGCAAAACACTAAACTCAAGTTGACTTTTTTTCTTTTTTGTCCTTAGTAATTAATATAAAAATGATTTGTCGGGATAAAGGACTTTTTAAACTTGAAAAAGTTCCAAGCAAAGAACGAAACGTCGCTATAAATAACAAATAAGTGTTTACTTAAAAAGTCCTTTTTCCTGACAAATCATTTTTATACTAAGCTCAAGTGTTCTGCTTAGCTCTCGAAATGTACATCCACTGAATAAATCTGTCGTGGTAAGAAGTAACTATTCTTTTATTTTATAATAAAAGCGTGTTAAAAAAATAGAGAAATATTCTCCCTTAGGCCCAGGATTAGGAATTTCTGAGTTATCGAGGTTCGACTATGCAAGCAAAGATAGAGTTTAAGTATTATTAGTGGAAAAAATAGATAGATGAAAAACCAACCACACACCGTATAGTTAGAGTTGCAAAAGTTAGTATGTTTATTGTCGTGCGAAGCGAGAACATCGAGCAGGTGAGAGAAGCGTTGCATGTGTTCGGACGCCGCCTCGTTCGACACACTGGCAACCTGTCGATGCAACAACAAAACATTTTTAAAAAACGGTTAATGCCTAGAGATAGTGGGAGTCAATCAATAATTATCAGTTATGGATATTAGAGGAACAAGGTGAATAGGGATGTTGACTGTATTCAAATAAAAACATAATTTTAACGTTAACTGGTAGTTTCTATGGTAGAAATACTGAAAAACACAATATTTTTTCTTATTTTTAAGGAATTTAATTAATGAAGTTGGAATCGCAGGGAATTGGACAGTTTACGAAAGAATTAACTTTGAACGTTTCGTTGCTAATTGCAACTTTCTCAGCAACTATATTTAAAAACAAACAACAAAATACAAAAATAGCAAATATCACAATGACAGTTTTATATAGGTTATAAAAAAATGTTTCTTAAAAAATTATGTCATTATTATAACCTATATAAAACTGTCATTGTGATAATTGCTATTTTTGTATTTTGTTGTTTGTTTTTAAATATAGTTGCTGAGGAAGTTGCAATTAGCAACGAAACGTTCAAAGTTAATTCTTTCGTAAACTGTCCAATTCCCTACGATTCCAACTTCAATAAAATATGGACACGAATTTACTAAATTTAATTAATATTTAATAAATAAAATATAATTAAATCACTCTCAAGTCACGTGACAACGGACACCAATCAGAGCGCATGACGTCAGAGGGTCATGAACAGCATGGGACACTGTAAAAAGGCTTCATAATTTGGTTAATATTTAGTGTGTAATTTGTTACCATTTGTTTATAGGAAACGTCAAATTACATGTAACTATAGCATTTTGGGAACCGAATTAAATGGTAGCTATTGGTTAATATGTTTAAGAAAAAAACGAGGTTAGTAGTCTTAAAGGGTAGTTAAAGGTTAATATGTTTAAAAAAGTAACGGAATTACTCATTTTTAGTACCTCTAAAAGAGCAAAAGTTTAAATCAAAAAAACAATCGCATATCGCATCGGTACGAACGAAGTTAACAAATTCAAAGAAACACACAAACAACCGGTTACCTTTCCCGTTCCATTAACAGAAACAGCGACTTCCGACGATGCACCATTATCGTCACTGTCGCCGGTTCCGTCGGCGTTTTCGTTCATCATCGCAACCAATTTCGATTCGCTATCGCGAAGATCGTTAATTAAACGAGACAGTTCTTCGGTTTCAGAATTTTCGTTCTATAATTAATTTTAAATTAACCGAACAGTTCACTTTTCAATTCGGTTAAAGAACAAATTAACTGAGCCTCATCCAAGATTACGAGAAACTAAGCTTGGGCGGTAGCATTGTTGAAGGTGTAACTTGGCGAGACGCGGGAGAGGGTGAGGGAAGTAGGCTTGTGGAGTCTGCTTTCCAAGCCGTTGGGATAGACTTACTTGAATAACCAAACCATGGGCATTGGTGACATAAGCAATTGACTCAACCAATCACAGACGTGACCATGTTTATAGTTTCTTACGTCCAACCTTTGGGCGTTATCATTGTTGGAGGTGTGTCTAGGCGAGACGCGGGAGAGGCCGGGGGAAATAGGCTTGTGGAGTCTGTTTTCCAAGTAGTTGGGTTAAACGTACTTGAATAACCAAATCGGTGACATAAGCAATTGACTCAACCAATCACCGACGTGACCATGTTTATAATAGCTTCTTACGTCCAACCTTTGGGCGTTATCATTGTTGGAGGTGTATCTAGGCGAGACGCGAGAGGGCGGGGGAAGCAGACTCGTGGAGTCTTTTTCCGAACAGTTGGGTTAAACGTACTTGAATAAACAAGCCAAGGGCATCGGTGACGTAAGCAATCAACTCAACCAATCACAGACGTGACCATGTTTATAGCTTCTTACGTCCAACCTTCTAGTATTTTAGTAAAGTAACACCTCCACCAGCATCTACCGTAAGCTCAAGTCACTTATAAATTCATTTTTCTTACACGGATTAATGGCATTTCAATTAATTGAAATAGGGAAATTTGCTTTGAGATAGGAGCAAGGTTGCGGAACTAATAAAACTCATATGTCGAGGTACCAGATAGACAAATTTAAAACCAGTTCTTAAACTTGACGCTAACAGCACCCTTTTTAGATTATATTCTTTGCTTCAAAATAAAACTCGTCATCTTACCCCTTCGCCATTGTTGACGCCGAGCATCAAAGAAGAAGTAACCTTCAAGTATTCACGTATCTGCTGCAGTCGTTGTTCGAGCTGATTTCTGTCCGGCACGCGGTCCGAAGCTATATTGCTCGTCTTTGGGGCCGAGTATACGGTCAATACGTCCCCTTCAGCACCGTTCCCGTTGCTGATTGTCGGTATGGGGGTCACCTCGCGCCGATGAGGCGTGTTTTCGCGTCTCGTTGTGTTCGGAGTTGTCGGCATTACTATTGCTGTGTTAGCTGAATAAAGGAAATAACATTGTTACTAGATTACGGACAGTACAATCCTTCATTTTTAGTACATGCTAGGTGTAATTACGATTTGTTAAGGCTGTCGGAACGCTCTGAATTTAAGTCAAAAATAGAACTTCGGCTGTCAACTGATTGTAGAGTTATTCGTCAATATTTTGCAAAAGTCCTTTCTCTATAAGGAAGATAAAGGACAAATCTAGGCCTCTAAATGGACTACTTTTGTAATTTATGTACGATTTACTAGAAAACAGTTGGCATTAATTGTGCTAAAAAAACACACGTTTTCAATGTCACACTATGACCTTATTCGCACTTATTTCACAAAACTGTTCCATCACAAACATAAAGTGACTTTTCCTTTTTTGGAAAAGTTTTTTAAATCTCAAAATATTTCCAAAAATTAGAGTAATCAGTTGACAGCGGCACCCTTGCAATAACATTTTTCAGCCTCGTAGTTGGCACCAGCCAAAATTTGAAACGTGCGGATGATTAGAGCGAGACAGAGCTAAAGAAGGTCACACCCACAATATGTCTTTTGCCTACCTCGCCCCTTACCGCTGGGTCTCAGCACAAACAAAATTCAGAGCGTTCCGACAGCCTTAAAACCAGGGCCCTCTTTCCTACTGGGCACTCTGGACACGTGTCCAGGGTTCCGCGATCGATGGGGCCCCCTAGTTCTTGCTAGATCAACATTCTATACCTGATACTGCCCAAAAATATCATACATCGATATTTTTTTTAATAATGTATTTGTTAATTATTGATTTGCTTAGCAAATAATCTTTTTTTTTTAAGAAAACATAGTCCGTAATAATCATTGGGGCCCCATTGTCCTAAAGTGCCCAGGGTCTCCAATATGTTAAAGACGGCCCTGGTTAAAACCAGTCTTGAACCTCCAAACGTCAGTTAAAGCTTTGCATGTAACTAATTAATACGAGGGTTGATGAATAAGCACCCGTGTTTGAGGACACATGGCGTTGACGAGTGAAATTGACTTTACCATCGTGTACTGCAGACTTTTAAACGACCCCGTGTAGAGGTCTATTGTTAAATAATTAGTTATAAATAAAAAAAACAGGGTGGGCCGCAGCAAGAACGGATTGCATTGAAAAAATCCGCACAGTTTTCATATACAGTCGAACCTGGATAAGCAAGAGTTCAAGGGATCGCGATCTCTTTTTCGCTTATGGAGGTTTTTCACTAACTCGAGTTTCTAGCTTATAGAGGTACAGAATTGGCCTTTCTCACTTATAGAGGTCTATATAAAATACAGCTAATATGTAGTGATAAATTTTAATATTAGTAGATATTTTACATACGCTTGTAGCTACGTACCAGCTGAATCAATTTAGTATAATAGCTTATGTCTGCTATAATTGTTAAGAAACATCCATTATTGTAGCACTATATTAGAAAAATTTATTATTCCAACACGTCACCGTCGGGATTTAAACCCGAATCTTTCCACTTTCGCGGCGGAATGAGTTAATCAATTACTCTACGGTGCACACAATTCAACATTTTAATCCTTTATAATATAGCGATTTACAACACTCAAATTCACTACATGCGAGAGCCAATTATTTTTAGCTATAGCTAGAGATTAACTTTTACAGTAGCGAAGGCTCTTGAATGAATCAAAGATGAACTTTCCATTATTAATACTCATTCCGCCGCGAAAGTGGAAAGATTCGGGTTTAAATCCCAACGGTGAGGTGTTGGAATAATAAATTTTTCTAATATAGTGCTACAACAATGAATGTTTCTTAACAATTATAGCAGACATAAGCTATTATACTAAATAAATTTTAAGTTTATCACTTAAAGACAACACTTTAATTTTCGTTTTAACATTATAATTGCGTGCTAAACCTTTCTTCGCAATTGATACTTATCAACTAGTAATTTCGACAAATAACTCAGTACAAAGTAGGCACGTACATTTGGCCATTCGAATAGAATATGGAAAACAAAACCAATGATACAAAAACAATGTCAGTTAGTTCAGCTTGTCTATGACTCATTATTAAATTTCGTGGAGCTTTTAAGGTAGTTGTCGTGGTACAATATTGTCAAAAAGTTATAGATTATACGCGACACAAAAGTATACTAGCTTGTAGCTAAGTGATCCATAATGTGTACGCAAGACTGTACCCGTGGAAACGTAACCCATACAGTATTCATATGCATGTATACTTTTCTATAAATTGTTGAACTTTAAACCGTTATTTATAAATAATTAGACGGTCAAAAACAGTTAATTCTTTTTTTATAAATAAGAAACTGGTTCAGAACTACAGAGATCGTATACAGTCAATGTTAATTATCCAATTTTTAAATGAATTTATCTCGGATTATATGCGGTCGATCGACTTCAAATTTTCAGGGTAATTGTATTATCATGTCCTTAATAAGTATACAAAAATTAAGAATTTTCTGACGGTGTGCCTTAACCACGACAACTACCTTAACACGTTCTACTATCGTTTATAGAGGTACAGGCAAGTAGTAGTGTCAGTTACAGAGGTCCATGAGTGATAAACGTCTTTCAGAGTGTTCTGTTTCTCACTTATAGAGGTTTTAGAGGGTTACAAAGGCGGTTCCTGGCAATTACTCTCACTCAGAGAGTTTTTTCGCTTACCCAGTTCTCACTCACTCAGGTTTGACTGTATTAAGTATTTAACTATCGACAAAGCAGAGGTGGTGGCGTCGGCGATGGCTTTACCTGTCATGTTAGTAGCCGTGTGGAAGACGTCGTCGTCCTGAGCGGGGAGCAACAAGGAGCGCGGCTGCGGTCTCACTTGTACAAACCGATTGTTGTCGTGAGACACGGCCGTATCTACACAACACAAACGCACACAAATCATGCACCTCTCTCTCTCTCAAGACAGTCATCTGTTTAACCGACATACTTCTTTGTTGCAAAAAATAAGAACGGCCATCATGGATTTCGAAATATTAGCGAATAGCGGATTTTTAACACGCTTAGCTTCACCTGCATGTTTGTTTGTTTGTAAAGGAATCTTTGAACGTGAAATTCACCCACTTCAAAACGTCAAATCTGACTGAACCTTTGTTTTGTAAACGTCAAATATTGAAGTTACCGTTGAAAGGAAGATTGGATGAGAAACAATCAATATAAAAAAGCTTTACCGATGAATCGGTTGTGGCCACCGTTTCGAAATACAGTGTAAACTCTCTATAACATTATTCTTTATAACGATAAACTCTCTATAACATAGAAAAGATCACAATTTGGTTGGTTTATCTTAAAACCCATACATCGATACACTCTTTATAGCGCAGCAGCCATTCTCTATTACGAAGAAATGTGTTCATATTTAGACACAGAAAATCATCATTGTCGGTGTTACAAAAGACGCCGACTAAACCTTTGAGGCCCCGAAACGTCAGGCAAAGTTAACTGACTATATGTATTAATTTTATCAAAAACATACATATTAAAGATTATTATTAATTTGGTTGTTTTTCTTTCTTCACTCCATATAACGCTAACTCTCTATAACGATAAAAAATGCTCGGTCCCTTGTGTTTCGTTATAAAGAGTTTACACTGTATTTTATTTCGAAACTTTGCCCACACACGAAACATCGGTACAGCTTTTTTATATTGATTGTTTCTCATCCAAACTCCTTTTCAACGATTACATTATTGGAATAAAACAAATACTAATAAATTGTATTTCCCGAATAATAATAAAATTATGCTCATATTGTTTAATTACACATAGAAAGACGCATGCGCATAAACACTCTGTTTAGTACTTTTTCCGTTCGTGTGAGGCGCTGTAGAAAGAAGTTCACGGTTGAACAGAAGCTTGTCTTTGTTACTGTTAAACAATTAGCCAATCAAAACTCACAATTAATAATTAATTAACTTAAAAATAATACATCCACATTAATAAATTATTTTTAGACTAATATCCAAAGTATAAACTAAATAAAAAAGATTGTAAATTCCAGCCGATTCCTGATTTTTATAAGACGTTTATACAGCATATTGACTTTACATGTTAAATTTTACAATTTGATTTACTGACAGACAGATACGAGAATAATCATATAAGGGTTCCGTTTTTTCATCGGATGTACGGAACCCTAAAAACAAATGACGTTTCTAAACCTAAATTATGGCTGAAAGTCATACCAGAAATCCGGCTTGAAGAAGTTTATACATTTAGATTTCAATGACATTAATTCCAAAGCTCCTGGTCCATTTTTTTAACATTGGGGTGAATATAGTAAACAAAACAAAATATTAACAAACAAATAAATATAAGATTTTGCTTACCTAAGTCATAATAGTCGAGCAATGCCACGTTTGGGTATGACGCGTTCCTTATATTGTTTTGTGCGCTGTTTTCCGACACAGGTTGAAAATCGAGCGAAGTCTGCAACAACACGAATAAAATCAGTAAAACTCGCCAGAAAGTCTTTGGACGATATATGTATATGCTGGGGTTGCAGAAAGCACTGTCAAAAAATCTTATTTGACGCAGACTAAACCATAAAGGCCCCAGTACACAGTGGTCTGTAGTGGCACATGCTTTGCAATAAGCAACTGTAGGCCACTATCACTTGGTGTTCACACAATAGCCCATGGCTCATTTCTGCCTGGCGAAGCACTTGCGATGGATTTATATGCTGTTTACAAGTATTATAGTATTAATCTAAAAGTCTCTTCATTGCTCAAGGATACTGACATTTTTGGCGATTAAAATAGTATATTTAAATAGTATAGCACGCAACAAAAAAAGTAGGTACCTGTCCAAACAATGGGCCACTGTGTGAACACCACAGGCCACGCTACACCACGATTCCTTTGAAGTGTGTCAAAAAAACCGACAACAAATGGATTGCGCACCACGATTCACAATTGTCCGCCACTACAGACCATTACCCCCTGTACACAATGACCCACTACAGACCACTGTGTACTGGGGCCTTAAAAGATACATCAAATTAATGTACAGGCCCGCTGAACGCGGGAAATACGTTCCAATAAGTTTCTGTGCTATACGAAACAGCACTAAACGAGGTAATCTTAATACGTAAATAATCGGCACTCGTGAAACAGAACCGAGAATAAGACAATTTGAATGGCTAATATCGATTTTTGTTTATAAGGCATTTATAACAATCAATTAAAAGTTCGAGTAAGAAGTTATGTTTGTGACGAAGAAGGTTCCTCATTTGACATGTTTTGAAATTTGTGAAAAAGTCATCTAATGTCGTTTGCCTTTTTCTGTTTCGTTCAGCAAGCTGTTGTCGATAGCAAGATATTGCATCAATGACACTTCGTCTTGCCTTTGAACTTCTATCAACATTTGAATCATTTTGTATTTAAGCTGATCCATAATTTACATTATAGTGGCTAGGCTTTTTCTTTTTAAAAACTACGTAATACTGAAACAGCGTTAAGCGGAGCAGCGTTAATCGAGGTCTTACTGTACTACAAAATTGTAGGTCTCAAAAAGGCCTACAGAAAACTCCCCGATAGCCTATGCCTAACTTCTAAATTTAAAAATTTGAGCAAAACTAATGTGTTATTTGCGAAGCTATTTTGACCGATATGGTATTAATCCTTATCCAATTAAATATGTTAGTTAATTTAGGCCTTTAATTTAGATCAAAACTGACCTTTACAACATATAATTTAAATGAATATCTTAGAAGATATCACAGATTTAAAAATTACTCGCAACAAAATAGTTACGGTTTACTTGCTAGGCGAGACTTGCGAAGCTATTTTGACCGCCATAGTAGTTAATCATTATACAATTAAACATGTTAGGTACCTTTAATAGACAATCTACAAATTCGGGCGAATATGAACGAATTATTTATAAGCACAAAATAGCGTGTAGTTCCAAACTGCTGAACCGATTGGCACACCAAAATCAATACGAGATTAAAAAAATCACTCAAAACATTTTTGCAGAAGTCACGCGAAAAATCACGTTTCGTTACATTTTAAGGGTGTAATTACAACCTGCCCTTATATTTCCGTTTCCTTACCGAATGTAAAAACAAAACAATAAATTAAACAAATGCAAGCGTACACCGATTCTATTTTGTTCTAGAACAAAAAAACACATCACCAATGGATTTTCGTTCAAATCAATTTGGTATTAGTGCAAGTCATATAAATAGTATGTTAATGTTATTACGCATTTTAAAAGTTAATAATAATTCGCATCAAACACAAACTAAACCTGTTTAATTAAACGATCGACGTGTTTTCCGTGGCACATGTAAGTTTTTATACAATGCGTTTGGCACGAGCTTGTGAACAAGTTATTTTTAGACAAAAATCTCAATTCGTTTTATTTAGAACCTGTGGTTTATTTTTAGTTCTTCTGAACTGTTCCACTTCAAAACTAATTCGGTAACAAATTAATATTTTCTAAATAACGAACCGGCTTTAAACTAAAAAAAATCATGAAATACGTGTGACGTAATTTATGGATGTTGCAAACAGTATTTTGTTTTGAATTACAAAACAGGAAATCGGCAATTGGCCAAAGACAAGTCAGGCCATCAACATTATTAAAAAAAAAAATACAAAACAAATTTATTTTATAGGTTATGTTTAGTAACTGATAATTTCAACTTTTGGGAAAACTGGTTCTTCAAAAATGTCGGCAAATTTTTATTGTCATGCCGGCCGCTGAGACATTTAATTGTTGCGACATAAATGTCCGTCAATATTATCGATGTCACATGTCACGGATTATAAAAAAACCGGTCAAGTAAGAGTCGAACTCGCGAGAAGAGGGTTCCGTCCTATTCCATTTTCCGTGAGTACTTTAAGACTTAAGATTTTCCTGTAAACTATGGGTGACGCCGTATATACCCTATTTTTTCAAAATTTTAAGCTCAGTAGTTTCGGAGATAAGGGGAGGGAAGGCCAATTTTCATCTATTTTCTTAAACAACTTGAAAACTATTTATTTTAAAATTATAAAAAAAATATATTAGAGACCCTTACTACAAGCCCTTTCATTTGATATGTCACACGGTACAGTTTGCAAAACTTTTTTTCTATTTTCCTAATTTGCCCCCCAAAAATGACTCCCATGTTCAAAATTCATTTATTTACACACCCGTCTTTGAGCTACCGACTTCAAATTTCAACTCAACCGGTCCAGTAGTTTCGGAGCAAAATGGCTGTGACAGACACGCGAGTGATCCTATAAGGGTTCCGGTTTTTCATTTTGAGGTGCGGAACCCTAAAAATAAATTAATTAATATACTTACAAAGTTATTAGCAACATGACTGAACTGCATTTCCTTTCTCTCTCTTCTCAACGGAGCAACGACCTCCCTGGGCACTGAATTGTTGCGACTCTTCGGTTTGGGGACTGTCCCGGTTCCAGTTCCTTTTGGAGTGCTAGCCGAGCCCGGTGCCATCACTATTCCCAAACAATTCCAACCAAAAGAACAGATTTTACAGTGCGTGTTGACAAGACATGGTGCGAGTTAAACATTTCATGCACACGTCTTATTCAAATGTCAATTGAAACAAAATGTAGTATAATACCTCTGATCGGCAGAAATGCTAACGTGTCTCGTTCGACTATTCTATCGACAAAACAGCCTCAACGAAGATTATATAAATATATTTCTTTACACATTAAAATAACAACAACCTTTACTGAATTACCATATCAACGCGAACATGGCTAAAAGTCACAACTGACAGATGCGCAACCAGGCAACTGTCAAACATAAACATAAATGAAGACTAGAACCAGCTTATTCATTATTATTTTCATTTAGACACTATATCTATGATTACAGTGTAACCTCTTATAACGAGTCTCAATATAACGATTTCCTCGATTTAACAAGTTTTTTGAAAGAGTTAATGCAAAATATTCATTTAGATTACGAATACTTTTTGTCAAGAACCTCTTTATAACGAATTTTTAATCATTTCAGAATATAAATAGGAAGTATAATTTACCTCTATTTAACGATTTTTGTCAGCTTATAACCTTTACGTATTAACGTATCCTACCAATCAATCACACACAATTCCCCAATAACAACAACAATTCTTGTCTCGACAGGTTCAGACATGCTAAATTTATCGTAAGACAAGCATTATTGCTTAATGTAAAGTAATGTAAACACTGCTGTTGGTCACTGTTGTTAGTAAATTTAAAGTTGCAGCAGCTGAGAAACGAAAAATCCTACAAGGAAAAAATTAGACATCGCTAAAGAGTTCGAAGTTACCGCAAGTACATTGACCACAATTTCAAAGTTTAAAGATAAGTTTTCAGAAGTGAATGGATTTTCTTATCTTGTTAAAACGAATCTTAGACCAACCTAACATCTATATAACAAACTTCATTATAACGAATTGGTGTAATGAATATTTTCTAATTCCCTTCAGATTTGTTATAATGAGGTTGTACTGTATTTTAATGTGTTCCTCCTTGACAGATCTACGTCGTTCGAATGTCAATGAGCTCAATGGAATATGAAATGACGTTTATTTGTAACAAAAAGTGATATTGCAAAATTATTTGTTATCTTTAAAATTATTATGTGAATATTTAATTTTGTAGTGAATATTTAAATTATTCGAGGTAAATTAATCAAACTAATAATCTTAACCTACAAACAGAATAAACGTCATCACTCCCGTTTGACAGATTGATATTTATTTCTTATTGTTGGTTTTTTTATTGTTCCTTATCGAAGACTCGTTTTATTAGTCATGCATACCATTTAGTGACTTGTTATTCTATATGTTGTGTTTATCAATAAATTTTTCCTCTTGCGATAGTAAAGATGTCACGTGGATTGACCAGTGTTGGAATAAGCGGTCAGCCAAGAAATTACGGCTCGATGTCGAACGATCCGGAAGTAGGGTTCAGCCCCACCGAGCTGTACAATTTAAGTGAGAATATCACGACGAACATCTACACAATAAATAGCAGTTGGAGAACGCTCGAACGTGCCCTGAAAGTAATCGGAACAAACAAAGACAACCAGGGACAGCGCAACACAGTGTAAATATTTTTTGTTATTGTAAAGATTTTATCTCCTTGGAGCCACTTTACGTAACTGTAAGCACATTGAAACATTTTTCGTATGGTACAGAGATTTGCAGGACTTGTAGGGACATTTGTAACACGTGACTACGACGCGACGCCCTTAAAAGTTTTTAGTAAACACGGCTCTTGATTTAAGGTATTCTGTCCAGTGGCGTAGAATAGAATAGAATAGATGCTTTATTTGTGAATCACATTGTGAGTACAAAACATCAATTTAAAAGCTATAGTTATAAAAATCTTCTACATTATAAAAGCAGTTTTGCTTGCAGAATATTTTAAGTTTTTGTTTATGTATTTTAAAAGGTAGTTCCTGTATTGACTCTGGTAGCCTGTTATATATCTTTCTGGCCATATAATCTGTGGCAGTCTGGGACAGTTTTAGCCTTCTATGAGGCAGGCATATATCATTTTTTGACCTGCTATTATAGCAGTGGTAGTCAGAATGGCTTTCGAAGCGGTTTAAGTTAATTTTTGCGTACATCAATATTTGATATCAGGTATCAGGGGGCCCCTTGGCCACCTGAGCGACGTTTGAAAAAGTTGCGTTGCCTACCCCATAGCTAATTGAAATATTTTGTTTTTTAGTCTTATAATTAAAATTAGAGTTTAAAAAAAACTAAAACAACACGTTTTTATGAACTAAAAAATGCAAAATAATTTGACAACAAAATTAGCTTTACTTGTAAAAAGCGTGGAGTGCTTAATATCGGTAATACATTTTTCATTTATAATACTCGCCACGGTTCTAAAAGGTTCTGAAGTTGGTCACAAACAGCGTCGCAAATGCATATTTTGGTTGTTTTGTGGGAAAGGAAGACTCCCACCATTCCCAGTTAGCGGCACTGAATGTGTGATTGGTTATTGTTGGTTGTCTTGTCAATTGTCGCTTTCCTGCTATAAAGTACAGTCCAGTACGCTATTGTTAAGTTGTTTCTTTGATTCTTAATTGATCAAGATAATCTAATCTAATACTGTTTTGCATAGACAAGAACGAAAAATAATTTTTTGGATGACTTTATGCAAGGAATTAGACTTTTAGATAAAGAAAAATTAAAAATAATAATGTAGCGCGAGTTTGTAGTTTTTCAACCGACTGTACCTGCGCAAGCCTCCGTTTGCATCTAACTTCCGAGCCTTTTAGATCCATGGCACGTACTAATTACTATACTAGCTAACTGTAAACTTAGAGCTATTATGAAAATTTAAGTAGATAGCACTCCACGCTTTTTACAGTAAAGCTAATTTTGTTGTCTAATTATTTTGCATTTTTTAGCTCGTAAAAGCGTGTTTTTAAACTTTAACTTTATATTTAATTATTTTTTAATGATTATTTCTGTATGTTTAACAGACATGTGACGCAGATTAGTACGAATCAAATAATTGCAGCTACGGGAAAAGACTTGAAGCGGCTTACTGTTGTCGTGAGAAAAGGCGACAAACAACAAAAGCTGCAAGTGGAAAAACTCACTGGCGATTTCAAGGAGGCGTTAGATCGATATTCGGAAATTCAAAAGGTAAATAATAGATGGTTTTACCCCCGGTATAAGAAAGAATGGTAGTATATCTCCCGTATAAAAAAGTGAGTCTCTTATTGGACTAGTATACGGAGAGCCCGCGGAGTAACGCTGCAGCAATGCTTGCTGTGTTAAATAAAAAGAGTAAAAATATTAAATTCAATTTTCAAAGTATATTACGTAACACCAACGCATAGGCGAACCCGTTACGCATTTTTTTTAACACAGCAAGCATTGCTGGTGTGCTGGCAGTGCTACTCCGCGGGTTCTCAGTATACTAGCACAATAAGAGACTCACTTTTTTATATGGAAGATAAACTACCATTCTTTCTTATACCATGGTTTTACCTAAACACTGTAGAAAATGTTTGTTATAATCAGATGTTATAAAAAATTTAGACCCATTAGTAATTAGATCCCAGAATTGATTAGAATTTATACAAATAAAAAAAGATTGAAGGTTGTATTTAAATTTACTAAACAAGAATTTTATTTTGCAAAGTTTTACAAAGAAATTATTAAAAAAGAAATTTTGTGTTTATTTATGCGCAAACTCGTAAACAACTTAATAGATAACCAAAAAAATAAATAATATTAATTTATTAATATTATTTATTTTTTTTGGTTATCTAAGTTGTTTACGAGTTTGCACAATAAATAAACACAATTTTCCCGGTTTTTTGCGCATGCGCAATAAATAAAAATGGACGAAAAAAATATCAACAAACACGGCTAATCTATCGACTAACTTACTTAACAAATTGAATGTCTAATATAATTGTGGACAAACTTTGCTAGTCGCATGCCCCTCTAATTTACTTCAATATTGCCCTTTCCTCCTTAAAGTTACTTTAATAAAGTACAACAAAATTTAAGGGAGAGATTTCATAATCTCGGAATTGTTTTATAGCAAGTTGCCGATCGAATGAAGGCATGTTTGTTGGTGCCGGTGCCTGGAAGTTTCGAAGAGTCGAGTGAAATGGCGTCGGGCGGCGACTATGAAGACAGAGCTAGACTTTTGGCGCAAGCGCAGAGCACCGCGCGGGAATTGCAATTCGAACAGGGTATGCTGGTTGAGCGCGAAGAACGGATAAGGCAAATTGAGGCCGACGTTTTGGACGTTAATCAGATAATGAGAGAACTTGGAGCGCTGGTTCATCAACAGGGCGAAACGATAGGTGAGTTTATTATTGAGTATAGTACTCGCCACGGTTCTGAAAGGTTCTGAAGCTAGTCACAAACAGCGTCGCAAATGCATATTTCTATGGGAGATATCTGCAATCTGCCGCGCGTACGACACGCACCATTTTTTAAAAAAAACTATGTTTGATATTTTCCAGACACGATCGAGAACGGCATCGAAACAGCGACCGGAAACGTAGAACAGGGCACATCGGAAATCCAGAAAGCTGCCCAGTACCAACAGAAGTATCGTAGAAAACTATATATTCTATTGTTAATCGCAGTCATTATTGGGGCTATTCTTATAACCGTCATTGTTAGGGAACTGAAAAGCTCATAAACGATCAAAGTCGATTCTAGAAGGTTCTTTTTTGTATTTGGAAACAGCCGTATCGAAAGGCACCCTGTGGGTATTTCGTATTGTCGCCGTCAACTCTTGTAAAATGGACCGCTTGGCAACGCGCAAAAAAAAGATCTTAACGATTATTTGGTGATCTTGTAAGCAAAGGCAGTTTCAATTCGCATGTAAAATGGTTAGAAGTTTACAAATCAGCGACACAAGTAGTGAAAAATTAACAAAATCAACAAATTTTATTTGAGTTCTCAGTTTTTTTATAGATAGGAATTCAATATACAGTCGGAGTCGTGTATTTTCAACAGTAAACACCATCTATTTTCAACTGATTTTACTCGCGTATTTTCATGTTTTTGTCCCCACTTCTTACGCAGAATATCTCCTCCTACGTTGCTTAAAATATGTTTGACAACATTTAACCTCAAATTAATAAAGGTTTTTTTCTGATTGAAGTAAGATGTTTATAACCTACAAACAAGAATAAAAGTATAAAACCATGCATCTAGTAATTTTAGGGATGGAATTTGCAGTTGAGGGGGCGAAGCCATTGAGGGACGGGTACAAAGCATTGGTAGAAAGTACGAATGGTGTCGATTTTTCATTGGTCAGCGCATTGTGCATGTTTAGTAGCATGAAACGTGGACATAGGAATATAGTGCTAAAGAAATTTTCTTTTTACACCATACTGCCAACATAAATTTCATGTCACTAGACATGCGCAGTGCGGCAGCCAATGACAAACGGACGCCACTCACCACGTCGCGTCTAAAACTCTAGTACACGTTATGCCTCTGTATTCCTATGTCTATGGTTTAAAATTGTTTAACCTCAAATTAAACAATTTTTTTTCTGATTGATCTATGACTGTCACTAAGTGAGTATGAAGATGAAGTTGAAAATACATGTGTCAATTAGTTCCGACAGGTTGAAAATACATGTGTTCTACTGTATTGTTAGAAATTGAAAAAGAGTAATGTGATTTGATCGGGAAAAGTAATTTTTAAGAAAATTAATATATTTTAAATTATTTTTTTAATTAGTTGTTCGTAAATATTCGACTTCAAATATTTTTACCCATTTTTTTACGATTTAATTTAACTCAGATTTGTTTAAAAAATAGAATATTTTTAGAGTTATAACGACATTTATTTTTTGTCTGAGCAGTGAAATGAATTATAATACATCATCTTTTTTAATGCTGGGTTTCTAGTACAACTTTCAGCAGCGCCGGCCTGAGGGAAGTTTTAGGATGGTGGATCCAATTATGGCGTCCTTCTTGTTTGCCCATAATACATACCACAATAAAAATATTGATAAGCGGAAAAATATGTTTTCCTCTATACAGGGTGTCTCACCGAACGTTGGCTAACATGGGTAACTTTGTTATTAGTGGAGATAGAAAGTCGGTTAAATGGGCAAAGTAGTGCAGAAAATTGGGCTCATTAACATCCCGTCGAAAAAACAATTGAATTTTGACACCCTATGAATTTATTCAGAAAATAGTGAAAATTGCCATTTATGAAAACTGGCCATAACTTTTTTATTTATGAAGATATTTGAAAATTTCATTAACCATTTTTTGGTAACTTTTTAAGGTCTTTTCAGTGGCGTAGGTTAAATTTTTTTATTTCCACTACATAATGAGATATTGACATGAACTTTGGTTTTTCTTACGGACGGCATTTTTGATTTTCAGATATTCGAATTCTACTTATTTTTCTGAATAATTTGACATAGCACATTCTATATCTAAACCAATCAGAAGCTACAAAACTGACAAAAATAGCTTTTTGGCGTTATCAAAGTGTGCCGTGTAAAACGAAATTTGTTGAAACAAATAGGTATCGATAGGTTAACAATCTGTCGAGCGATCGCTACAGTTTTGCTAATTCATTTTGTTTGATTTACTCTTTAAGATGGCTCAAGCATTCTCAAATTTGGAGAAACAGGCTATTTTTGCGCATACATTCAGCGTAACAAAAATACCACGTGGGCTCAAATACAATACTTGAACCTTTATCCAGAAAGGCGACAGCCTTATTCAATAACTTTTAGGAACTTAAATAGAAATTTAAAGGTATACGGTTCATTTTTAAAGAAAAAAGGCAACATTCAACACTGTGAAGAAGAATTAGGTTTAGCAAACGTTGAAATTAATGGAGAAAAGTTCCTAAAAGTTATTGAATAAGGCTGTCGCCTTTCTGGATAAAGGTTCAAGTGTTCTGCTTGAACCCACGTGGTATTTTTGTTACGCTGATTGTATGCGCAAAAATAGCCTGTTTCCCCAAATTTGAGAATACTTGAGCCATCTTAGAGAGTAAATCAAACAAAATGAATTAGCAAAACTGTAGCGATCGCTCGACAGATTGTTAACCTGTCAATATGTATTTGTTTCAACAAATTTTGTTTTACACGGCACACTTTGATAACGCCAAAAACCTATTTTTGTCAGTTTTGTAGCTTCTGATTGGTTTAGATATAGGATGTGCTATGTCAAATTATTCAGAAAAATAAGTAGAATTCGAATATCTGAAAATCAAAAATGCCGTCCATAAGAAAAACCAAAGTTCATGTCAATATCTCATTATGTAGTGGAAATAAAAAAATTAAACCTACGCCACTGAAAAGACCTTAAAAAGTTACCAAAAAATGGTTAATGAAATTTTCAAATATCTTCATAAATAAAAAAGTTATGGCCAGTTTTCATAAATGGCAATTTTCACTATTTTCTGAATAAATTCATAGGGTGTCAAAATTCAATTGTTTTTTCGACGGGATGTTAATGAGCCCAATTTTCTGCACTACTTTGCCCATTTAACCGACTTTCTATCTCCACTAATAACAAAGTTACCCATGTTAGCCAACGTTCGGTGAGACACCCTGTATAGTATTTTTGCTATTATTGGCGCTGGTCGAATGGCGGGACCTAGGGGTCGGACCAAAATTTCTCGACGTTTCATAGCCTCCTAAACACTTTGGCACCATATATGTGTGCGGACTATAACTTTCGAAAGAGTTAATTGATTTTAACGAAATTTGGTCCACAGGTTGGAATTCATCACCGCACGAACCTTATTTAAAATGGGCCCAATGGGATCATTTTAAGGGTAGTTTTTAGGGGTTAAAAAAGTTTTGGAGTCAAAGTTTTTGATTTTTATGGCGCCCTCTTGCATGCCCCTAATATACACCACAATAAAAATATTGATAAGCGAAAAAATATGTTTTTCCTTTGTTTTTCTTTACCACTTAGGGGTCCCCTGGGACTTGGTCCCTGGAACGACCGCTTCGTTCGCCTTATGGTAGGACCAGTCCTGACTTAGCTCTAAATCTAGATTTAGGATGTCATATGTTTTCAACAAAATGGAGATTTAAGGCTAAAAGTTGTACCAGAAGTCCAATGTAAGCGTGCATTCTTTAGTTTTGAAAGTTTTGTACAATTTTAAATTAGAAGATTTGTTTTATTTATTTAAAAATTTGAAGCCGAATAAATTTTTAATAAATTGACAAATGTTGTTGTTATTAGATTTCAATTCAGTAAATATTGATTATAACATATTTAAATAATTTCAAATAAAAATTTGATAATTGAATCATTCAAAGAAGTCCATTCAGTTTTTGATTTCCCAAATAAAATCAAACGGTTTGATCGTCATTAGTGACTTAGCCAGAGCTGTTTTTTAAACTATTATTTATTTTTTAGTCTTATTTTGTTTTCCTAACAAAGTTATCAAATTATTTTACTGCCCTCGGTGTTTGATAGGTGTGCAAAGTTTCAGTTTAATTTGACGTTTTGAAGTGGGTGAATTTCACGTTCAAAGATTTCGTCACATACAAAAATTTTATTTTTGTATCCTGAAGGTCCTGGTCAGGATAATGGGACAAACTTATTAAATTATTGTATTGTCATCGGTCCTTGATAAGTGTGCAAAGTTTCAGTTTAATCTGACGTTTTGAAGTGGGTGAATTTCACGTTCAAAGATTTCGGCACATACAAAGATTTTATTTTTGTATCCTGAAGGTCCTGGTCAGGATAATGGGACAAACTTAATAAATTATTGTATTGTCATCGATCCTTGATAAGTGTGCAAAGTTTCAGTTTAATCTGACGTTTTGAAGTGGGTGAATTTCACGTTCAAAGATTCCTTTACAAGCATAAAGGTGAAGCTAATAAAAGCATGTTAAAAAGGTGCGAATCGTGTTAAAGTTCAAGGAATTTTTTATGGAATTTTGAAATTTTGATCAAGACAGAAAAATGTACATCCCAATGTTAAATTCTGGTCAAGTCACTAATCATTGTTATTGTTTGTGATCAAGGGTTTTTGCAAATAGTAATTAGTTATACGTAAGTAATTGACATCAAGTAGAGATTATTTCAAGCATTCCCAGAATTTGTACGAAAACAATATAAAACAGTACAAATATTATTTTTAAACATTGTTTTAATGTAACGGCTTCTTTTGAGGTTATATATTTTTGCATTTGTTCATATTATTAAACGATTAACAGCATCTTTTCAATATCGGCTATTTTAAACAAATTATTTCAACGTATGAGGTATTCATCAATACGTAAATTTCAGCTCTACTCATAAATTAACCTTAAATCTAATTCTTAAACCAGTGTCAAAATGCACAATAGAAAAGTGAGGTTAGGAAAATCTACCTTTCAACATTTAGTAATTTAGCAAGATATAAAAACCAATGGAAAGATATAATAGCCTTAATGTTAGAATAAAAAATAAAATTAGTAATAACCACGCTTATTAGATACAGAGGTGATCTCGTTCCGTTGAACAGTAGTGGGAGATGACGTCATCCAGTGGACTGTCAATTGATATTGCGTGGTTGATAAAAATATAAAACGGTCTCCGAGCCGACGTCTTTCATTAACAGGGTAACCTGTGTACCTAATGGCCTTGAGTTATACTCCAGGTTATTAGATACAGATGTGACCTCGTTCCGTTGAATAGTAGTGAGCGGATGACGTCATCCAGTGGACTGTCGTTATATTGCGTGGTTAATAAAAATATTGATCTGTCTCCCAGCTGACGTCTTTCAGTAACGAGGTAACCCGTGTATCTAATGACCTTGATTAATGACGCCACTGTGCTTTTCCAAACCAAATAAAACAAAAGAACAACAGCACGAGAAGATGTGTAAGCTTGTAAGGTGCTTCATTTACGGTTGGCGAGCGATGCAACGCGACAGAACTGAATATAATGACATTAATATTACATAACATGTATAATTATTATGTGATCGTATTTATACTATACATCTTTTTTTATAATCCGTTCGAGACAAGTATAGCTCTATATTATTTTTTAGACGATATATCGATATTAAATTGTCTTCAATCGATCGTTTCTAACCCACATCATAATATAACTGTTTCTGTATTTGAAGTTATACTTCTTTTGCCGCACTGACTCTCGGTCGAGTGAAGGTTCATATTCTAACAGTGTCAAATGTAAAATTAGCTCTCGGAGGATATGGAATACTGTGCAGCGTGACGTCACTGAGAACGGCATGGCGCCAGAGAATTATCACATTTAAAACTTTTAAAGTAGCATAACTTCGTTGTTTTTAAAGATATTCAAAATATGTTTATGGTTAGCGGGTACTTGGACATAAATAAATAAAAATTCTAAGTTTTATAAATTTTGCGACGTTTCGTAGGCAGTTTTCCTACTTTTTCAAGCAATTTTATAGTTTAGAATCTTTGTTATGTTTTGGTAATATCTACTTGTCATTTATTTAAAAAATAATTTAACAATATTTTTTTAATAAATGACAAGTAGATATTACTAAAACATAACAAAGATTCTAAACTATAAAATTGCTTGAAAAAGTAGGAAAACTGCCTACGAAACGTCGCAAAATTTATAAAATTACTAAAACATAACAAAGATTCTAACCTATAAAATTGTTTGAAAAAGTAGGAAAACTGCCTACGAAACGTCGCAAAATTTATAAAATTACTAAAACATAACAAAGATTCTAACCTATAAAATTGCTTGAAAACGTAGGAAAACTGCCTACGAAACGTCGCAAAATTTATAAAACTTAGGATTTTTATTTATTTATGTCCAAGTACCCGCTAACCATAAACATATATTAACCCATTGTGTGCTAGTGGTACTCAAAAGTACCGCTTTTTTGAGCCTCTGTATTCCCACAAACATATTTTCGTCATATAATTCCAACTAATTCTAACTAATAAAACTTCAAACAATAGTGACACCAACCTAACATAATATACGTACAGGATCTTTACTACAGCTTTAAAGTACCAGTAATACGAAATCAACGATTTAGTGAGCTGTTTTAGAGAAATTCGTCTGGAAAATAACGGTACGTTTAAGTACCACTAGCACACTGTCAGACTTTTAGGTCTGGCACACAACGGGTTGACATCATGGACGATATCAACTCGAAGATATTCAAAATATCCTTTCGCAATTAATTTTTTTTTTTTAATTTTAAAACTTTGGTGGGCTAGAAACGGCTCATATTAATTATCAAGTAATACGGATAACGGACTTATGATGCGCTTTTGTTTGAAGTTGCCAACCGCGTTGTGATTGGTCACTTCAAAGAGGCTGCGTCTACCATATGATATAAATCCGTGTTTTAATTAGAAGTAAGAAAAGTGATTACATTTTCTGCTTATGTATCGATAACATGTATAATCTTTATTATCCAATGTTTTTAAAATAAAATTATTATTGAATTATCAATTAATTGCTTTTAGGTTTAACCTAAACTTTTCTAGTGCCCGGAAAGTTAACTATTTACAAATTTTATCCTTCCAGGTGTCTATTATCTGCATAAACTAATTTAAAAAGTTGCAATATTCATAGTTAATTATTTTTAAGGTCATCGACAGCTAAGGCTACTTAGATTCAGCACCAATTAATAATTTTTTTCTTTAAAACTATTCATTTTACAAAAAATGGTTAATTCATAAATTATAGGAAATGTCCTCTAGTTTAATTTATTATATAACTTTTATCGTAAAATGAGTCGGAAAGGAGATACTGTTAAAAACTGTTTTTAGGCACCATTTTTCCAAGATGGCGGCGCGATCGACAAAGATACGAGCTGGCAAAGTAGAAATTCGGAAAGAGCACATCGAAATCTATGAAATCACCAATTTGAAAACTCCCGGAAAACTTTCCAGGTAAAACTACCAAATGACTGGTCTAAACTCATAGTTAATTATTTTTTAAGGTCATCAACAGCTAAGGCCAGCGTCGGACTGGCCATATAGTCGAGGTGGCGATTGCCAGCCGGGCCCGAGTCTGCGCGGGCCCCCCACGGAGCATTACGTTCCGTAATGCGAGTGCGTAACTTTGTCTATGACATCATGGACCAATTTCTATCTTAAAGAAGTCCTAAGATGTGTTTAAGAGGAGAATTGATTTGTCCAGATCCATAGGAAAAGTTAATTTTTTATACTCTAAGCACAAAGTTAAGTAGTTTCGGAATTTGCTTTCTACGTAACGTATTTTCAAAGTTCTCTGCGTTTTCGGTACGGGTTAAACTATATAAATTGAGCTGAAATTTTAAGCTAATCATTTTTTCAATTTCAGGGGGTATCAACTCAAAAAACTTGGAAAAAAATTGGCTTATACAAATAAGGGCCAGTCTAATAAATAGAATGGTCCTTATTTTGAAGTTGGAAATTGTCACATGCCAACCTTTAAAATGGTTCTTTACATTGAAAAAATGATTCTCTGAAAATTTCAGCTCGAATGATTAAAATTAAGCCGTGCCGAAAATGCTATAACGGTTATAGGTTTGTGGGGCTTGCCGTAAGCCAGGCGGTAGGTAGGATAGGGGGCCCATGCAGGCTAGCTCCCAGCTCTTGTGACCTAAATGTGAACTAGATCAGATAGTTCGTTCATACATTAGAGAGAAATGAAATAGAAAAATATCCCATCTACCATTATCCAGTCTCGGACCCCGGGCTTGTGGGGAGCCACGCGGGCCTTTCCGGTCCAGTCCGAGCCTGGCTAAGGCTACTTAGATTCAGCACCAATTAATAAAAATTTTCTTTAATAACGAATTGAAAATTCAATTGATTATTTTGTTAATTCTCAGATTAGTACCTGGGAATAGGGGCTTGTAATAGTCTAACAAAGTAGCCATGGAAACGTCAGGCACTTGTAGTAGCAGCTGCAGCAGCGCCATAAGCATCAGTGACCTAAGGAAGAACTAAAATCTAAAATTCGACCTTGAACGCCAATCTACAAAACTATCTAACTCATGGTGAAATGCTGTGATGGGAGTAATTTCGTTCTACGGCGTAACGAAAAATGAGCTTGGCTATCGAGAAATCCGATTGGTTGGCGGGTAAGTGTCTGCTGTGAGTTGAGATCCAAAACAGAAACGTACATCACTGCATCAACAAACTTTCCTAGCTCTCTTTGAGCAGCTATTGCCTATTTTGTTTTTATCTGATTCACATTTTTTATTATTTCTGGATTTTTCCTAGCCACCAAGAATCAGGATATAAATGATAACGAAAGTATTATTGTATGATTTTATTGTCTAAAAATTTCCAAAAAACATTTTTAAAATTCATGTATAATTAATATTACAACAATAATTGATTTCTATATTCACATCCAACGCTCCGAAACGTTTGGCCGCTACCACGGTATAAGAAAAAATTGTAGTGTATCTTATATTCTTTTATACATGGAAGGAGTGAAGTTCTTATCAGGCGAGTACACGGAGAGCCCGCGGAGTGACGCTGCGAGCACACCAGCAATGCTTGCTGTGTTAAAAGAGATGCGTAACGGGTTTGCCTATGCGTTGGCGTTGCGTAATATACTTTGAAAATTGAATTTAATCCTTTTACTCTTTTTATTTAATACAGCAATCATTGCTGCTGAGCTGGTAGCGCTACTCCGCGGACTCACCGCGTACTAACATACGGTATAAGAAAGAATGGTAGTGTATCTTACATTCTTTTATACATGGAAGGGGTGAAACTCTTATAAGGCGAGTACACGGAGAGCCCGCGGAGTAGCGCTGCGAGCACACCAGCAATGCTTGCTGTGTTAAAAAAGATGCGTAACGGGTTTGCCTATGCGTTGGCGTTGCGTAATATACTTTGAAAATCGAATTTAATCCTTTTACTCTTTTTATTTAATACAGCAATCATTGCTGCTGAGCTGGTAGCGCTACTCCGCGGACTCACCGCGTACTAACATACGGTATAAGAAAGAATGGTAGTGTATCTTACATTCTTTTATACATGGAAGGAGTGAAGTTCTTATAAGGCGAGTCCACGGACAGCCCGCGGAGTAGCGCTGCGAGCACACCATCAATGCTTGCTGTGTTAAAAGTGATGCGTAACTGGTTTGCCTATGCGTTGGCGTTGCGTAATATACTTTGAAAATTGAATTTAATCTTTTTACTTTTTTTATTTAACACAGCAAGCATTGCTGCTGAGCTAGCAGCGCTACTCCGCGGGCTTTCCGTATACTAGCCCAATAAGAGACTCACTTTTTTATATGGGAGATATATTACAATTATTTCTTGTATCGTGGCCCCTACCTTTAATTATTCTAATTCTAATGTCTTAGTCTTGGCCAGTAATGACTGAATCTTTGACACTAGATAGTTAAGAGAGATCGGTGTGAAATAGTCATCTAAAGTCTAAATCATCGACATAAAGAACTGCGGTCTAATAGAGTAGAAAGAGAGAGCGATTAAGTTAAGATATATTCCGTCTTCGTTTAACAACAATACATAGATATAGTACGTGCCATTGATCTAAAAGGTTCTGAAGTTAGATGCAAATGGAGGCTTGCGCAGGTACAGTCGGTTGAAAAACTACAAATTGCGCTATATTATTATTTTTAATTTTTCTTTAATCTAAAGGTCTAATTCCTTGCATAAAGTCATCCAAAAAATTATTTTTCGTGCTTGTCTGTATTGGGCATCTTGATCAATTAACAATCAAAGAAACAACTTAACGATAGCGTACTGGACTGTACTTTATAGTAGGAAAGCAACAAGTGACAAGACAACCAACAATAACCAATGACCGACGAGCGCACGTTCTGTGCCGGTACCTGGGAGGTGGTGGGAGTCTTCCTTTCCCACAAAACAACCAGGACGGCTCTAAAATATGCATATGCGACGCTGTTTGTGACTAACTTCAGAACCTTTTAGAACCGTGGCAAGTATTATACGCTGATGATTCATTAAACGTCCCATCTTTATTGTGCGCCTTTCGGTACGCAGTGAAAGCCTAACAATCCAGTTATTAATGTCGACGATTTAAACTAAATCTTTTTTCACAGTTAACAATTAAGTAGGCATTAAATTATTATCCAATTGCTCTAGTAATTATTTTTAATATACTAATACATTAAACTACTGAGGCACTTTGCAATAATTTTTATCGTAAAATCCCTGAGGAAATTTGAATTAACAAATTCAACATTTTCAGTATCGCGGGGATATAAATATATGCCATGCATTTGTTTACTTAACCTTGACTGATCCAATTGGCGACAAGAATAGTCGCACCAGCGCCTCTATCGGCCGGTAGCAGAACTTATGAGAGACAGGCAACAGAGCATATATGGTTTGAGGTTAGGTGTCAAACAATCGTCTAATCTCTGCGACAAAATAACAATTACATTCGGAAAATTGTTTATTTCTGTTGATATCACAAATGTCTGTAAAAGGGGCCCCATTTATCTTAAAGTGGCATGAGCCCCCGTTTGGTTTAAGGCGGCCTTGCACACGACTACTAGACATGTTTGTGTCTCGCCAGTTCAGTGAGCGGTCGATAGAGGCGCTCATAGGAATCTTCTTGTCGCCATTTTTTCTTTCTTTTTTTTAAATATATACAATAACAACTACATAATATAATACAAACAATGTTTTGGCATCTAAACTTGTAGAAAATATCATTTTTTCCTTGGAATAAATGCGGCAGTTTCTAGCGCATGCCTGGCGGCGTTGTTGATGTGTTTAAATCTGTCAGGTCCAAGATGGATGCCGCCGTACCTACAATATAACGTTATAGACCGTTTATGAACGTTTCTTACGAAAACTCGGTTTTCGAAAATCGCATCGAAACCAATAATTACTTTTTCTTTTACTTTGGAATTATATAGGCCAGGAACTAAACAAATCTATGACAGGCAAATAAAATCGACTTCTAACTAAAATATTTTAACACCCAAGGGAGAAAAAGCATTGACAGTAATCAATTACCAGCGACTGACGACAACCACAACATTAGTGAGGTTAAGAATATCCAGTAAATGAAGCAGGCGCCGCCCCGCATGTATTTCTCCGTCATCGTCGCAGTCCTGCAACAATGTACTGCCGTTGTCGCCATTTTGTATTCGGTACGCCACTATGTTGTGAGTTGCCTGCGATATTTTCTTGTCTTCTTTGAGTTTATTCACTACGACGCTATAAATTCGAAACATTGAAATAGTAAATTATGTGGTAATTGTCTCTTGAAAGGGAATGGAGTGGGTGGTTGGTTTATTCAGGGGGGTGCTCACAATACCCCCCACAAAACAATAATAATTGAAAAACCAAGCCATGGGCTTCGGTGACATAAGCAATCGATTCAACCAATCACAGACGTGACATTGTTTATAGCCTCTTACGACCAATCTTCTAGTATTCTAGTAACCTTGGTATAGTAGATAAAAAAATCTTTATATATATGTAAAAAAGAAACGGATTACTAAATCCACATACTGCGAGAGTTCTTGTTTTAATGAATTATACAGAAGTTAGCAATGATTGTTAGAAACATTCATTGTTACAATGCTATATTAAAAAAAATATTTTTGAACAACTTATCACTTTCGCGGCGGAATGAGTTTTCAGTTACTCTACGGTGCGATATCTCATCATAATAAAGCAAAAAACCCGGGTCGCAGTGCCAAAACCCTGCCGACAATATAGTGTATTTGCTAATACTGGTCTTGTGGCTTTATTATGTGAACTTAAGGTGATTGTTGGGCAAAATAAAAAAATTAATTCCTTAATACGCCCCTTAAAATTACATTTTTTTCTTAACTACATTATTATTGTCGATCGAACGTCTACACCAAAATTAAAAACACCTTTCAGTAAATAACTCACTATCTGCAAACTAGTGTTTTCAGAAAATTTGTAAATCCGGTTCTGTCGGGCCGATTTTATTAAAATTTTAGGAGCACTTTTTAATTGATATTAAAGGGTTAAATTTCAATTTTGAAACGATTCTGAGAATATTTTAGGTATTTTTGGGCCCAAAAACTTTTTTCAGCCCCTAAAAACCACCCTTAAAATGACCCGATCGGACCCATTTTAAATAGGCTTCGTGCGGTGATGGATTCCAACATGTGTGCTAAATTTCGTTAAAATGAATTAACTCCTTCGAAAGTTATTGCCCGTACACATATATATATATATATATATATACACACACACACACATATATATATATATAAACATTTTCAAAAATGGTGCCAATGTGTTCAGGAGGCTATGAAACGTCGAGAAATTTTGGTCCGACCCCTAGGTCCCGCCATCCGACCGACGCCAATAGTGTATGTTGCCATATGGCAAATACACTAATTATAACATTAAATTCAATTAAACAAAAGAACTTTACTCTTACTGAATTTAAATTTCTTCACATACCCATTCCTCAGGAGGATCTGAAAACTAGTTAACAAATGTAAAATAAAACTGATATTTTAGAATAGCTTACTCTACTTCTTCTTTGGAATAAACTCTGGCCGTGTGAGCGAGGAACGTGCTTTTCCGATCTTGAATCGTCTCGCTTGCGATGATCACCGGACAAGCAACGCGGTCGGCTTCGCCCTCGCTGCTTTTTGTCTGTTCATCTCCGGAGTCGTCTTGGTGTTCCGTTTTTTTCTTTTCCGAGAGCATCTCCGTTAACACTTCACGCACTTTCTCTGTCCACAGATATAAGATCGGGTCACCCATGTTTCCCCTGCTCACAATTCGATAATAGAATAGAACAACCTCAATATATAAAACCCGGGTCGCAGTGCCAAAACCCCGCCGATAATATAGTGTATTTGCTAATACAGACAGTGTGGCTTTATTATGCGAACTTTAGTTGGTTTTAGGACAAAGAAAAGAATTTACAACTTAATACACCCCTTAAAATAGCATTTTTTTTCTTAATTGCAATATTATTATCAATCGAACCTTTATACCAAATTATATTCAACTTTCAGTAAATAATTCACTATCTGCAAACTAGTGTTTTCATAAAATTTGTAAATCCGGTCCTGTCGGGCCGATTTTATCAAAATTTTAGGGACACATTTTAATTACTACCAGAGGGTTAAATTTCAATTTTGAAACGATTCGGAGAATTTTTTCGGTATTTTGGGGCCCAAAAACATTTTTCAACCCCTAAAAACTACCGTTAAAATGGCCCGATTGGCCCATTTTAAATAGGGTTCATGCGGTGGTAGATTCCAACATGCGGGCCAAATTTAGTTAAAATAAATTAACTCTTTCGAAAGTTTTTGCCCGCACATATATATATATATATATAAACATTTTTAAAAATGGTGCCAAAGTGTTTAGGAGGTTATGAAACGTCCAGAAATTTTGGTCCGACCCCTAGGTCCCGCCATCCGACCGATGCCAATAGTGTATGTTGCCATATGGCAAATACACTAAAAATGTATCGGAACCCCAAATCAGGACCGTACTAGTGATGCAGCGCCCTTGATCAGGGTAGAGCGAGATTGTCTTTCAGCGCCCTTTGGTCGACGTTTTCACTTCAAGTAAATTGTACTTCGGTTTTATTTTATAGTAGTTTTGATCCAATAGAATGTCACGGTGAAGGAAAGTTTGGTTGAGGATCAAGAAATTTCTTGATTCTCAACCAAACTTTCCTTCACTGCTTCGGTTTTATGTTAAATAAATAATAAGTCCCAATTTTCAAAAATCAAATTTTATTGCAAACATCAACACTTGTTGAATTTATATGAAATTAAGTAGCCTTTAATTATTATATTTCTACTTCTTCAACATTGAGAAAGTTCATACCGCTATATAATTAAGTATTTGGTGTTAATTTCAATCAAAATTTTATTTTGTGTTGCAAATTGTTTTTCGCATTTAGCTTTTTAGCGCCTAGAGCGACCGCTCCTCTCGCTCTACTCCAGGGCCGGCGCTGAATGTATATGTGTGTTTTACTACAAGTCTGACGTCACACTTCAAACCATCATGGCGGGCAGATTTTTCTGACATGCCAAAAAATTGAAATTTTAAAATTGGAATAATATATCAATCTCGTGTTTTTGTACATATAAACCGATAATTTTTGATTTTTTATTCGATAAATTACCGTATTCACACAATTTTTAGTCATTTATTCTTTATGGTGTCAAATATCCTATTTGTAGGTAAAAATCAGTGAAATTTTAAGAAGGGAATTAATAATAATAATAATAATGCGTTTAACGTCAGTTTCTCGACTTTATGTCATAACGGACGCCATTCGCACCATTATTATTTTCCATCTACCACACTTCCCGTTATTTTTCTACATTTTTTTAAAACTTCAACTTATGTAAAAGCAATGGGCGAATGAAGGAATTATAGGAAGATAAGATAGGTAATTTTTGAACTAGGAGTTTGATAGGTAATCGGCCATGGCCTCAAATAAGGAACCATCTCAATATTTATCTGGAATTAACTGAGAGAAACCATGGAAAACCTCAATCAAGATGGCCGGTACAGGAATTACCGTTTCTCGGCGAGAGGCAGTAGGAAAAAGTCCCAGCCACATCTGCCCCCGCCGGGATTCGAACCCGGATCTCCCGAATGCGAGTCTAGTGCTGTCACCACTACTCTACCCAGCTCGGCTTAAGAAGGGAATTAGCATTTCTACACCTCCCTAGCTAAGTCTCTGCTCTAATTTATCCTTCATTTGGACCTTTGACTTCCAGTTTTCAACAAAATGGAGACCTGCATTTTAGTTGTAAACAAATGACATCTTTAAATCTAGATTTAAAGCTGAAACTGAGCAGAAATAAACTTACTGATAGACATCGCCAAGCGCTACCTCTATTTGCATTTTTTGTTCACGATTGAGATTAGGTGCTGATAGTTCGTAAATAGGCGGCGCCTTCGAAGGGTAGCTGGGTGTAAACTTTAAGTAGAGTATAACTTCGTTTCCTTGCTCATTTATGCGCATCGAATACGAACGCAATGTTTCGTCTTCTCTGCGCCAGTCTGACCCGTAAATTGCGCTCATTGCCTCAAATTCGTCATCCTAAAAATATCAATTAATTACAGAGACGCAGGATTTTACAGAGGTTAGGAATAGGATTTATTGACTATGTGTTGCGCGATTCGTCATCCAACATAACAATTTTGAAACAAAACATGACTTAAACTATCGAGCGTCTATATTCCACGATCTCTACATTAAATAAAGCTGATATATCATCACTCGTCACTGAGAAAAATCAAACATCTGACTGAAGATGCATATAATTATAAAACTAAATATATTTTATAGCAAAAATGTAATTTCGAAGACAAAAGAAACCAACGAATGCATTAATTTCCATTAATATCGTCCTTAATTTGTCCCGAGAAGAAAAACTATATACTATTAAGATTAATTTTGAAACATTAATCAAAAAACATTTAGATATTAATCTTAAGAAGAAAATAAATATTTGTTCAACTACATACTTGTGCCCAGTTTTCATTCATCGTGAACTTCGTACTTTCTTTAAAAAATAACAAAAACAATTTGTTTATCGAAAAAAACTCTGCTAAGCTGTTCTAATGTCAAAAATGACAATTTTGACAGTTCGAATTGAGCTCCACCTGGCGTTAAAAGCGTTGTACCAAGTTCCAGTAGTTCGTAGCGCTGAGAAACGTCATTCCAGATGTCTCTCCAGTCAATGTTGATTTGATTGAAAATTAGTTTCGAGTTGACATTTGTTTGATAAAGGTGTGTTGAGGTGTGTTGCTTCGTCTTCTTAAAATAATGTGATAGAATCACGTGTGTGTGTTTTAATTAACTATTGGTGAAACTAATTAGATCAGTTATAATGATGGGTGTCGACTTACAACCCCTCGAGTTTAGTGATTGTTTAAATGATAGTCCACAGTTTCGTGAAAACTTACACAAACATGAAAATGAACTGCACAAAACAAGCCAACAAATCAAAAGACTCATCAAGGAGGTTAAAGATCTGTTGACTGCAGCTGAGAGTGAGTTTATTTTGTTATTATATTGTTATTCAAATGTATTTTAAATAGCGATACAGTGTATTTTATCAATTTAATAATATCGGTAGAACCGCTGCTACATTGTTTAGTAACAAAACACATTCCTCGATTATGCTGTGATAAAAAAGGCTGGACAGATATTTTAATTAGGTAATTAACCGGATACAATTGATGCTGGAATGTTTTATATAATTTTTTATGATCCAAATATAAACAAAGCATTTTTGACACGTACTGAAAATGTACTTACTACTGTTTTTTGATTAAAAAACTTTTAGTATTTTTGCTGTTAATATAATTTTAGAAAAATCCAGAATTAGTGCTGATGCAATTGCATTTTCAAAATTTTGACATTTTTGAGGTTGCGTCAAATTAATAGTGATCCATTTTACGTTACAGTTTAATAGTAGATTAGACATCTTCCGCGTACACGAGCATAATAAACGACGCAACGAACAACATTTATTCATCAACGTATATGTTAAATTAAAAAAAAAATTGAAATGTGCATTTTTACACAAACTCCGGTTTTTATTTAAAAATATGTCATAATTCGTACATTTTCGACGGACTTTTTTTTGTAAAGGTAGGCTGATTTTTCGTTGTGTTGAGAGATTGCATTTGTTAATTTTTTTTGTTAGAAACTTGTTGATAAAATTCAATAGAATGAAGGAAATATTTTACCAAATTAGGTAACTATGAGCATATCGCAGTTTGTTTCTGTCTTGTTCTAAAACGAATGTCGAACAGGGATACAAAATATGCCTCTCTCGCCTAGAATGTGTTGTAAATGTCAAAACTTAACCTTTTTTTGTTTATATACCAACTTTTTATAATAGTTTTCAAACAGTTGAAATGCATTTGATATTATATAAACATGCACAGTAATCATTGGTCCAATTACCAAAACAATAACATGCAGTGTGTCAGCGTTTAACCGTTACTTTTCCTTCTTTTTGTCATGGACGTAGCCACAGAAAGAAACGCGAATATTTTATTATCGACATTTCTGTTCATTGAAGAGTATATTCATAACAACAATCATATATATTAATACGCTAAGGTTAAGATGTTTGCCTCCCTTTTTCGAAAAAACCACTCAATTACTCCACATATATTTTGTATCATTTTATAGATAATTACTTGCTCTATGTGTATCAACAATTAAAAAATCTATTATTGCTTTTGTTTTTGCAAAATAATTAATTATAACAATTATACATTTATTCAGTATATGCAGCAATGCTGCCATCTGACGGTTCTAACTTTGAAACAACGTCAACATGATTGACGGTCGGTAAATTTTTTGTTTAATTTTTAATCAAAATTCACGTATAAATACTTTTTGTATGGCGGCGCTTCAGCTCAACGTTTTCGATACTTGCGCCTCTATATGACAGTTTTAGAAAAATATTTTCTTGAACCGTCACTGAGCTTCGTAATGTAATACAACAAAAAGAAGAAAGTTATAAAGAGTGTGAGAAATTAGAAACGAATTTTAGTGCGAATTATTCGCACAGGTACCGCTAGTTAATTATTATTAAAAGGTTTTCTTATCTGGCGTCTATAATCCTACTAACAGGTTTCTGCCCTGACCTATCGTTGGAATCACTGCCGTTTTTTCCCCGGACTAATAAAATCAGTGGAGTTTTGAAACCTGTAAAAAACGACCCAATAGCGAAATTTTAATTGTTTTAGGAACTCATTTTGTTTAACAGTAATCGTCTAGCAGTTTTGTTTAAACGATAGTCAATTTTACTTCGAAATCACTGCCTTGTTTTTAATAAACCTGTGTGCTTGTTTGTAATGAAATCTTTGAGCGTGAAATTCACCTACTTCAAAACGTTAGATTAATTTGACACTTTGCACATTTATCGAGGATCGATGACAATACAATAATTTAATAAGTTTGTCCTATTATCCTGATCAGGACCTTCAGGATAAAAAAAAATTGTTGAATGTATGTAACGGAATCTTTGAATGTGAAATTCATCTACTTCAAAACGTTAGATTAAACTGAAACTTTGCACACTTATCAAAGATCGATGACAATACAATAATTTAATAAGTTTGTCCCGTTATTCTGACCAGGACCTTCAGGATTAAAAAAAAACTTGAAAAATTACAGCAAGCAAGCTAACACGCTGTACTGTGACATATACGTTGAGTTGCCCACCTCATAGTCAAATGCAATATTGTTTTTTTAGTCTTATAATTAAAATTAGAGTTTAAAAAAACTAAAACAGCACGCGTTTATGAATTAAATAATGCAAAATAATTTGGCAACTGTAAAAAGCGTGCAGGAGTACTTAATATTTGTAATACATCTTTCATTTAAGTATTAGCTAATTGTAAACGTAGAGCTATTATGAAAATTTAAGTAGATAGCACTCCACGCCTTTTACAGTAAAGCTAATTTTGTTGCCAAATTATTTTGCATTTTTTAATTCATGTAAGCGTTTTCTTTTTGTTTTTTTAAACTATAATTTTAATTAGTGTTACAACTCGTCATTAGGATATTGAATTACAATCTAGGTACAAAAACTATTTATTTTTGCCGCGGAATTTCACGTGTTAACAGAAATCTAATTTTATTAGCTATATTAAGCCAACTACTATTTCTTTTTGGTGACGTTGGGACCAAAAAGAAATTGGTTGGAACTTTTTGTTGTTTCGAAAAGCAATTTTTAATTTTTGTGCAGACTAATGCAAGTTCGTATGCTCTATTCATAAACTATATGCATGCATAAATAACAAACTTACGCAAAATGTGAAATCAATAAAAATTCCTTTGGTAAAAATAGTTTTAAATAATAGTATTATGTTGACAGAAATGTAATATTTATGTACAGGCTATCGCAAAACGAGTGGAACATATTTGAAATGAAAAAATGTTCTTAACTTTGTTTCTTAAAAAATTGCCGAACTGATTTGTTATTAGTATTTAAAAAACCAGACAAGATTTAAGTACGAGCCGTACGCGCGTATAGAGGGTTCTGTATCATTCCGTTTTCTGTGAGAACTTTAAGACTTAGGATTCTCGTTTAGGTTTTCCTGTAAACTATGAGTGAGACCCTATATTCCCAATTTTTTTTTAAATTTTGGGCTCAATAGTTTCGGAGGTACGAAAGGAGGAATGCTCTATTTTCGTACATATTTATTCTTTAATATCTTTTAAGCTATTTTAAGTTAACTAAATTAAAGATTTCCAATTTTTTTTTGTTTATTAATTAAATGTCTAATGCATTTAGGGGCAGATAATTTTAGAGATTAATCGAACAATTAAGAAAGCCAGGGATGGTGAACCTATGGGATGCGTGCCAGAGGTGACATTCGACAGAAAATTGTTGGCACAGCAATAAATCGAAATAATTAAAAATATTCTAGATGTTGTAGAAATGAAATGAAATATTGCATGAATAGACATTTTGACTGTTTATTATTCCGAAAATATCGAAAAATCCGGTGAAAAAGAAATGTGTTTGATATGTGCTTTATTCACTGTTGTTTTTGGAACGGACTTAAAAGTGTTCCAAAAACATATGTAAAAATACATGTTTCTTTTTCAGTGATGTTTCCGATTTGTCGGAATAATTAAACGGCCATAGTCAGTCATACAAGTGTTGCTACTGGAAAAAAATATCGGTTTTCGATACTCGGAATTTTACATCGATATATCGAAATATTAAATATCGTCCAAAAATATCGATATATTAAATAAAAAATATCGATATATCGATATTTTTTCGACATCCCTATACTGAACAGCTAGTAAACACTAACCTTAATTTCAAGTTTATATTTCTATCCGTTCCTGAAAAAGAAGGTCTTTTGAGACTTGTAGAACAGATAGCTCAAACTTTCGGCGATAGAATTAATATTTGCCTCTTTTTTAAAATTTAGAAAAATGGACGGAATCGCAGGAGCCGAGTGGCCAAGTGAGGCTGTCCAATACTCAGTTTGCAATAAAAAATAAGCTACCTTCTTACAAAAATTTCGTTCGCAGTTATAATTTTCATTTTACTTTATGTGAATTACATTTTACCGCCGCTATTATTAAAGTTGTGAAAAAACACTACCGATTTTTTTATGATAACTTTAATGGTCACTTTGCGTGGTTACGTGTTCGACTGTCATATTATTTTTTCGTTTCTGTTATTTTTCCCACGGTGTGAATAATCTGAAAATGCCCTGCTTTGAGAAAACGCTAATGAAAATTCAATAATTCGTTTTCTATACCGGAAAATAACCTCATGCGCTGGAATAATATTATAAACTAGTAAACACCAATACCTCGCTTTGCGTCGTTTCGTTTTGCATTTTTTCGAAGTTGCGTCGCTGCTTAATTAGTACTAATTTTCACTGTGCGTCGTTAGATTTTCGAGGTTGCGTTGTTTTGGGTTCGAGTCTTTAATTATTTTTTTTTGAAATTTTTTGAAATTTTCTTTTTTTTTCTAAAAGATGCCACCACTTTTGTTTCTAATTGCGCCATGCCATCAAAACTCGGGGATTCCCTTTCTAACTAAAAATCAACGCAATTATAATACAGTTTTATTTTCACTTTGTTTTGCTAATTTTAGAGTTCAGTTTTAATTATGTAGTGTGTTGTGCTGGCCGAATCAGTTCCAATTTTCAGGAAATCTAAGTTCAGCAAGTTCCTTTCAGATGCCGCAATCCGCGTTTCGATCGGTCGACCCATTCAAAAGTTGAGAGGTTTACATACACACACACACACAGACATACGGACATCATTTTAAAAATCGTCAGAATAGCTTCCTAGGATCTCAAAACGTCGAAATCTGACAAAAACTCAAATTTCGAAAATCGAGGTGAAACCAATAACTTCCCATTTTTTGAAAATTTTCAATTTTCTTAGCGGGAAGTTAAAAATGGCAGTCTGTTAAAAAAAATCTAAAAAATTTAGTGAATTTTTTAGATTTCCTATTCTAACCGTTATATAGAAGAGAAAGAAATGTATTTTAGGAACACTCGTGTGATGACGACTTAATGCATGTAACATATTTATCAGTATAATTATTATGCGACGTGATAAGATATCGCTTGAAATTACTCGAAAAACTATTTAGTATTTGAAAATATTTTACTGGCGCCATATAAAATTATTTCAAACCGATTTTTGTAAACGGTTTAAATTCTAAGTTCGAAGAAAAAATTGTTTACCAAACGCACGGTCTAAACCACCGGACATGCAGTGTACTTAAATTTTTACGGCTCACGAATCGCATTGCTATTTTTTAAGCGTTCTGTGGGCCTGCTGAATATAGTGCTTTTTAATACGCTTTTATTAGTTTCACCTGTATGTTTGTTTGTTTGTAAAGGAATTATTGAATGTGAAATTCACCCACTTCAAAATGTCAGATTAAACTGAAACTTTGCACACTTATCAAGGACAGATGACAATACAATAATTTAATAAGTTTGGCCCCTTATCCTGACCAGAACCTTCAAGATAAACAAATAAGATTTTTGAATGTATGTGATTGAATCTTTGAACGTGAAATTCATCCACCTCAAAACGTCAGATTAAACTGACACTTCGCACACTTATCAAGGACCGATGACAATACAATAATTTAATAAGTTTGGACCATTATCCTGACCAGAACCTTCAGGATAAAAAAACTTGAAAAATTACAGCAAGTAAGCTAACACGCTATACAGTGACGTACGTTGCGTTGCCTACCTCATAGTCAAATGCAATGTTGTTTTTTAGTTTTATAGTTAAAATTAGAGTTTAAAAAAACTAAAACACGCTTTTAAATGCAAAATAATTTGACAACAAAAAGAGTGGTGCACTTTGTCTAAATTAATTAAAAGTGCACATAACCAAAAAGCTCTCCACGCTTTTTGAATTAGTCACTATTTTATATTTTTTAGTGTGTTATAAAAGTGTTTTTTAGTTTTATTAAGCTACATATTAATTGTACAAACCGAGCGGGGTAGAGTAGTGGTGACAGCACTAGACTCGCATTCGGAAGGTACCGGGTTCGAATCCCGGCGGAGGCAATTGTGGCTGGGAGTTTTTCCTACTGCCTCTCGCCGAGAAACGGTAATTCCTGTACCGGCCATCTTGTTGAAGTTTTTCATGGTTTCCCTCAATTAATTCCAGATAAATATCTAGATGGTTCCTTATTCGAGGCCATAGCCGATGACCTATCAAACTCCTAGTTCAAGAATTACCTACCTTATCTTAATTTCCTTTAATTCCTTCATTGCTGTTACTTAAGTTGAAGTTTTAAAAACTGTAGAAAATAACGGGAAGTGGTTGATGGAAAATAGTAATGGTGCGAATGGCGTCTGTTATGATAAGGTTGCCATCCGTCCGGGTTTCCCCTAGTTTAGAGGGCATCCGGGGAGCGTCCGGGCAGGGCTTCATTTGTAGTCCGGGTTTAAAAATTTAAGAATAAAAAAATTCTAACTGATTATTAAAACAATTTGTAACAAACTGTAATAAGATTCTGTTTTGTTGGGTACATTTAAAATGATGATAAAAGATGACTAAATTTAATTTTAAGGTCTGAAAATAAATAAAAAGGTGATTTATGACATTTTCAACTGTTTTTGTTACACTGACTATGTTTAAAAAAACTTAGACATGTCCGGGTTTTGGGCTCTAAAATCCGGGGTTTTCACGCGTCTTGGCCTGGTTGCCAAATGTTATAGATGGCAACCCTAGTAATGACAAAGTCGAGAAACGGACGTTATATTAATTGTATACAATATTATATTGTGCAAATATTGTATTATATTAATTGTACAAACATCGATTTGTGCATTTTTCTCGGAATATTTTGAATCGACTCATCTGAATGATGTAGGTACTACAGGCTGCTAATTTTTCCACATAATGAAATATGACAAAATAAGTAAACATAGATTATCGAGTATTACCTATATATAGGAGATAAGAATTGATCTGTTTCATAAATAAATAGATTTTTTAACGTTCGTTTTGCACCTTACTGCTGCTTACATTATAATAATAATAAGAATCGGTTTGTTTCCAAGGTCAACAGGTTTTTTTTTTTGTTTATTTATTGTTATAATAATGAGAAACAATAAAGTTTGCGCAGTTCGAGTGAAATGTCCACAGGTGTGGTCAGTGGCGTAGAATAATATTTAATAATAGAAAACAGTATCGTGGGTAATTGGAATAAGAATAAATCAATTTAAACACTCATTGATTGCGACGTGGCAATCAATGAGTGTTTAAATTGATTTATTTTCATCATTCCAATTACCCGTGATACTGTTTTCTATTATAACATATATCTGGAATTGAACTTTAAAGATGAATAATATTTAATATATAATGTCTCGAATTTTTTGGGAGTTGACGTATATGAATATAGTTTAGGCCAATGGAGATTGACACTGGTGATGTAACCTAAAATGGCGGAATAATTAATGTTTTTACGTCTTTCATCTTATAAGGGTATTATTAAGAACTGTGCCAAATTCCAAGTTGCTGCATCTTTTTTTTTCTTTGTGTCCACGACTGTTAAAAATTTCGATGACTTTTTTAACCAAGTTATTTAGCTATTGAAACGAAAATGTTACTTTAAACTTTAAATGCTTATAACTCCTGAAGAGATGATCGTAAGACAATTGTCCAAAGATTTGCTATTAGATTGCTCTGTGGAACTATTCCGTCCTCATCAATGTAGGCCAAAGATGGTTGTCCTCCTGTAGGTTGGAGTCTCACATTCGAGCACGATATGGGTGGCTGTTTCATCCTCCATGTCGCAAAATTTTCATAGTGTTGATGCCTGCTGTATCCCCATCACATGTAGGTGTTTTCTCAGGAAAGCATGACCTGTTAAAAGCCCAATCACCTTTCTGAGTGTCGGTCTGTTGAGTCTAATTAAGTCCTGACTATATCTATTTAAGAATATCTTCTTCGTTTCAATTCGGGCTGCCAAAAATGTTAACAAAGTACGGAATAGTGTTCCTTGAACCAGTCTAAAAACAAAAGATAAACTAAAACAAAAGAACAGTTTTTACGTACCTGGGAAAAATGTTTTAAAAAGCTATATTATTTTAGACTTTCTAATACAAAAAATTAGTGAATCAAATGTGCAACAAAATTGATTGTTGCATTTTGCAATGTACATATTGATAAAAAACATAAAATACTTTGAAATACGGTTAATTTGTTGCAATGTGCGATAACTAATTGATAAAATGATAAGACGGGAAACATAAGTATCTCCTATTGACTATTGTGGCGCTATTCTGTATAATATGGTTAAAATTAACAGCACTTTTAAATTTTTATCTCAGTTTAACTTATCGGTATATATTATTTCTCAAAGACGTTTCTGCCGGTAGGAAATATCTCCCTTATTACTGTATCAAAATCAATGTTTGATACGCCATTTTGAAGATTATTTTTCCCTCTAATGACGAAAAAGAAGTTAATATCTTAAAATTAATGTTTTCATTAAAAAATACAGTTTAAAATTTAGTCATCTGGTGGCAATCTGTTCATTTTAACAGCTGTCGGTAATATGGCAATCTGTTTACTTTAAGGTAGTTGTCGTGGTTAAGGCGCACCGTCAGAAAATTCTTAATTTTTGTATACTTATTAAGGACATGATAATACAATTACCGTGAAAATTTGAAGTCGATCGACCGTATATAATCCGAGATAAATTCAATTAAAAATTGGATAATTAACATTGATTGTAGACGATCTCTGTAGTTCTGAACCAGTTTCTTATTTATAAAAAAAGAACTAACTGTCAGAAACTTTCCAAAAACTGAGTCTTTCAATGCATTTTTTATGAGTTTAAAAAAAAATAAGAAAACATTTTTAACCGTCTAATTATTTATAAATAACGGTTTAAAGCTTAACAATTTATAGAAAAGTATACATGTATATGAATACTGTATGTGTTACGTTTCCATGGGTACAGTCTTGCGTACAAATTAAGGATCACTTAGCTACAAGCTAGTATACTTTTGTGGCGCGTATAATCTATAACTTTTTGACAATATTGTACCACGACAACTACCTTAACTTATCTGTATATATTATTTCTCAAAGACGTTTCTGCTGGTAGGAAATATCTCCCTTAATACTGTATCAAAATTAATGTTTGATACGCCATTTTGAAGATTATTTTTCTTTCTAATGACGAAAAATAAGTTAATATCTTCAAATTAATGTTTTCATTAAAAAAATACAGTTTAAAATTTAGTCATCTGGTGGCAATCTGTTCATTTTAACAGCTGTCGGTAATATGGCAATCTGTTTATTTTAACATATTCGTTGCAGAAAATGTTACCCTCAGTGCGCCAAAAGAAGTATAACTTCAAAAACAAACTCCCGAGTTTCATTATATTAAGTATAGATTTGTGCACGCCACTGGTGCTGTACCGTTTACAATTATGACATTGCACATGTATGACTGAGATGCAAACAACTGCTTTGCGACCTTATTATGACTTTTGGATCGTTTTAATCAATTATCGCCGCATTCATTCATTATTTTTTAAGTTACCGCGTCCATAATTAATACGGAGTAAAAGTTCGTCCGTGTTTGGATAGTTTGGTCACGCCTGCTATACATTAATATCGTGTCATT
This sequence comes from Venustoraphidia nigricollis, assembly GCA_034508555.1. Classification (NCBI taxonomy): domain Eukaryota; kingdom Metazoa; phylum Arthropoda; class Insecta; order Raphidioptera; family Raphidiidae; genus Venustoraphidia; species Venustoraphidia nigricollis. The sequence continues at coordinate 5,870,555 of JAVRKA010000016.1, forward strand.
TATATCCGGTGTATTTTGCATGCGCTAGTGCTAGGTCCACGGCGCAGATCATCATCATTGTCAAATAATTTTGATGTTTTCTCGTGCGATTCATGAATTTGTTTTTGTGTACCTGCGTCAATAAGCGATGGTGTTTGTCCAGAACGCATGCGCATCAGATGTCCACATTATTAAATACTAGCGGCCCAGTCCGGCTTCGCCCGGGTGTAAATGTAATATATAGGATATAAAAGATGAGAATCATTATCGTTAAATTCTTAACGTGTATTGAATTTGCGCGAATTCAATCGCTTTTATTTGTGAATGTTCAAAAATCGAAGAAAAATCTTATTTCCCAAAAAGAAATTTAAAAAATTCTGTTGATCCGATCGCTACCAAACTTCAGAAGATTACCCGCTGGGCTAATCTAAAGATTGTCTGAAAATTTCATCAAAAATGGTCTACCCGTTTGGAGTCCATAGATTACATATACATCGTCTTTTATCTATATAGATTATTAAAATGTAAAAAGTGGTTATTGTGACATAACGATAATAGTTGGACATATAGTATCGCGAAGTTTTTTGTAGTTATTGATATGTTCTTTAATATCGTAGAACATACTTTTGTTCTATCATCAATAGTTTCCGCAGCGCATCCGACGAAAGATGTTTTATGGCATTTTTTTACACCTTGGGTTACGTTACTAAAGTTTTGGTAAGGATCCCTAATATTTTCTAGCAGTAAATATAGCCTTTGTTACTCAGGGTGAATGTAGCTTTCTAATGGTGAAAGAATTTTTTAAATCGGCACAGTAGTTTTTGAGTTTAATTATTACAAACATACACACACACAAAAATACAAATCTTTCCTCTTTATAATATTAGTGTAGACGAGCGGCCCGGTCCGGCTTCGCTCGGGTACGATTTTAAAATAGGTATTAATATTTAAAAATGGATATCGTTGGTTCTTTTTGAGACAACATTAATATTCTGCATTGTTGACCACAGCGCTGTTTTGTTTTGAGCAGTGATGGATTTACACCTAGGCCCGTGAGACCCGGGCCTAGGGCGGCAAAATTTGAGAGACGACAAAATTTCAAAAGTAAACAATGTTAGGACAGTTGAAATTTAAAGATTAATTTAAGGAGGTTCGAGACAGTATTCAAAATAATGCCAACATTTTGAAATTTTTATCATCGAAAGATGAACACAAAAAACGCTCACTGTGAAAATTTCAACTTGATTCACTTCACAGTTTTTGAGAAATAAAATATTTAAACACGGAAGTAAATATTTTTTAAATAGTCTGGCTTTTACCAAAGTATTACCATTGTAATGAAACTTTTGGTACTTAATAATTTGACATTTCTGAACAAATTTCTATATTTTTCAAGTTATTTTACTTCTTAATTATTTAGTTATAGATAAAAACAGACGCCAAAACAAGGCGATGACGTCGTTCGTCTCGAAAAATAGAAAAAAACATTGCGACTGTGTACAAGCATAGCATGAATGCATCTCAGCTGTAGTAAAATCACAAAATAGCGGGAAATTTAAACCACTTTTATAGTTGTCCAAGCATCATATTATAATACAATAAATTATTCAATGTTTTTTGCGATGACCGCATCCGCTATAAAATTTCCATTCCAATATTTTCTCTTTTTGATATAACTTTTTTCTATTTTAATTAATTATATGCACCAAACTTCAATTTTTATTTCCAATATAATATGTAAACAATTTTTTTCATATATTATTTACTTAACAACGGTCAAGAGGTGTTGCATTGTTTTCGTGTAAATAATTTAATTAATCATTTCGTTAAAACACTGTTTCAATGAAAGAAAATGTTTTTTATTAGGCTAATTAAGATTTTATATGAAGTAAAATATAATATTTACTAAAACTTAAGCAGGTTACCAACATTTTTTATGTGAAAATTTAGTGGGTAAGAGTTGTCACTTTGCAAAGTCAATGGATTTTTTATAAGGTGCCCCAGATAAATAATCGGTCCCGAATCTCTTTAAAAAAATTAATTGAATTTTTAAAACTCTGTTTCTCTCTTATTTTTGAGTTTTGATAAAAAGGTTACTTGGAATATTTTCTCGTCTATTTGATTTCTACACGCTGTTAAGGTAGTTGTCGTGGTTAAGGCACACAGTCAGAAAATTCTTAATTTTTGTAAACTTATTAAGGACATGATAATACAAATACCCTGAAAATTTGAAGTCGATCGACCGTATTAAATCCGAAATAAATTCAATTAAAAATTGGATAATTAACATTGATTGTATACGATCTGTGTAGTTCTGAACCAGTTTCTTATTTATAAAAAAAGAACTAACTGTCAGAAACTTTCCAAAAACTGACAGTCTTTCAATGCATTTGTTATGAGTTTAAAAAAAATAAGAAAATGTTTTTGACCGTTTAATTATTTATAAATAACGGTTTAAAGTTCAACAATTTATAGAAAAGTATACGTGCATATGAATACTGTATGGGTTACGTTTCCACGGGTACAGTCTTGCGTACAAATTATGGATCACTTAGCTACAAGCTAGTATACGTTTGTGGCGCGTATAATCTATAACTTTTTGACAATATTGTACCACGACAACTACCTTAAAAAAAAGAATAAACTTAAAAGTCAAGCTGTATATGGCACCCCCAGCTAATTTCGTCGTTTCTTTATGATTTTGGGCCGTGATTATCGTAAAACAGGCAAACAGAACACAGTAGGAATTTTATGACGTAACCGGTAAAGGGGTGGATATAAAGAGGGTTCCAGGATTTAATACAATGTTGTAAGAAACTACCTGGAGTTGAACCCGTGGGAAAGCTACCGACAAAAGCTAAGATATAGACGAAGGCTAATTTGTCATTGCTCAACCCACTGTACAGGCAACTCTCGTATTGTACGCTAAAAATGTTTCACTTTGTTACGGCTAAAACATTGTTAAAATAATCACAAACTGCTGTATTTATGTCATACGGTTTCGTTCTAAAGAATTGCGGCGAATTTCGCATAGAACTACCCAGTGAGGGGCCCCGGAATAAAACCTATTTTCCATTGTTTTATTTATTGTTTTGTTTTTAGTGTTTAGGGTTTCGTACATGCGATGAAAACACGGAATTCTTATATCACTCTCGTGTTTGTCTGTCATAGTTTTTTTTCGGATCTACTGGACGAAAAAAATTGAAATGTGGTAAATAGAGTTAGATGACCAGCGTTGTCAGATTTTTTTTTGCTATGTCGGGATTTTGGAACTTTGTGAGTGAAAAAAGCGGGATTCTTTCGTCGAAAGCGGGACATAGTAAAAAAACGTATATAATCTGAAGCTTTTAAATATTTAACTTTTTATTTGAGTTCAAATTACGTTTACGTGACAATAGATAGCAAAAATAGCCATAGAAAATGTATTTTAATAAAAATATGATATTTTAAATCATTCGTCTTCTGAATAAAAAAAAATATAAAAAACAGAAATCAACATCAAAAAAGTTTTATTCATTAGAAAAATATGGTGTTTCAAGCAATAGTCTGAGGAGTGAGTATTACAAATTGCAACTTACAATAAGAGAATAATTATTTCCGCACGGTCGAGTTATCCTCGAAAAGCGGGACTGAGCCTGTCCCGCGCGGGACATTTAATTTTGATTTAAAAATCGGGCCATGCCGCCAAAATCGGGACGTCTGGCAACGCTGTAGATGACCCAATCACGGACGAATAGCCAAAATAAACGAATACCGATTATGGGGCCCAAACTAGTAAATTAAAAAATATATTTTTGTCAAGTGTGAAGTTTCAAATAAAAAGGTTAGTTATGCTCCTAAAATTTTAATAAAATCGGCTCGACGGGACCGAACTTAAAAATTTTATGAAAACATTAGTTTGCGTATACGAATTTACGTACTGAAGGATGTATTTAATTTAGTGTAGATGTTGAATTGATAACAATATTTCAACTGAGAAAAAAGTATTGTTTTAAGGAGTTAAGGTTTTTTATTTTGTCGAAAAACAAACTTAAATTCACGTAATAAAGCCACAAAATACCTGTATTAGTAAATACACTATATTGTCAGCAGAGTTTTGACATTGCGACCCGAGTTTTTTTGTTTTACAATAACTGAGAAACCTTGATATTCCAAATTTCCTAGCGGGAAGTTTTAGGGTCGAACAACAGATCAAATCGGTTTCCACATTTTTTGTGTAGATATAAAATATGAATACAGTCAAAACCGTTTACGACGACATCGCTTAGAACAACATATATTTTGACCAGAATCATAGGTCCCGGCTGAATGCTACATGACCGCCATATAAAAACACTGCTTATTACGACTTTTGCTTATTACGACATACCGTATTAAGCGACTAGATGTAATGTAATAATTTCATATCTTCGGAGAATTATATCTGTTAGAACGACCAGCTGTACTGTAAACAAAATTCGTACGCACAGAAGGGTTCCAAACAGATTAAAATGACAGATTTTATGAATACAGAAAAATGATAATGTGAATATTATTCCTATTAATATCTATGGATTTATACGTACCTACCAGCGTTGCCAGACGTCCTGATTTTGGCGGGACGTCCCGATTTTTAAATCAAAATTAAATGTCCCGCGCGGGACAGTCTCAGTCCCGCTTTTCGGGGATAACTACTCTCTTATTGTAAGTTGCAATTTGTAACACTCACTCCTCAGACTATTGTTTGAAACGCCATGTTTTTCTAATGAATAAAACTTCTTTGATTTTAATTTCTGTTTTTTTTATTTTTTTTTATTCAGAAGACGAATAAGACTCAACTATTTAACGATAGGGTAAATCTGATTTAAAATATCATATTTTTATTAAAATACATTTTCTATGGCTATTTTTACTATCTTTTGTCACGTAAACGTAATTTGAACTCAAATAAAAAGATAAATATTTAAAAACTTCTGATTATATACGTTTTTTTACTATGTCCCGCTTTCGACGAAAGAATCTCGCTTTTTGCACTCAAAAAGTTTCAAAATCCCGACTTGGCAAAAAAAAATCTGGCAACGATGATTGTAAACAAAATTCGTACGCACAGAAGTGTTCCAAACAGACTAAAATTACGGATTTTATGAATACAGAAAAACGGGATGATAATGTAAATATTATTCCTATTAATATCTATGGATTTATATGTACCTACACATTCAATAATACTACATACTTAATAAAAAAATTACTTTGTACCTAGAAAACATCGGTTGTTACGACTATCGGTTTTTACGACCAAATATGAGTAGACCCTTCGATGTCGTTATAACAGATTTTGACTGTATATACAGAGTGAGTCAGACCACCCGTATCGGTCGTTTTTTTCGAAAACGGTTAGTGATTTTACGACAAAAAAAGCAATTGCAATTATTATTGATAATTTATTCTGACATTAGGTAACTAGATTTCAAATGCCGACTTTTAAAATTAAGTTCGTTATTATCACATTTCAATTTAATAATTTCAAACGAATATTACTTAACAGGAGTGACAGCAATAACAAAAAATGTCCTACAAATCTTGCTTATTTTTTAAAGATTTTTTCAATAATACCATTTTCGACCTATCGTGCCATTTAAAATTCCAGAGTTCTGAACATTCTGGAGCAAACTAATAGGGAAGCCGACCTTTCCGGGGGGAAAAAATATTACCATTTGATTCTTCATTAGGGCTTTTATGATACAGATTTTTGACACAACTCTCTACGACTAACCGTTTTCGAAAAAAACGGCTGATACGGGTGGTCTGACTCACCCTGTATAGTAACGGTACCTCGTGTGAGTTTTCTTGCACAAGTTTCTTTAGATGTTTTGTATAGGTGCGAAACAATTGCTTACTATAAAATAAAGTTCTCAAGTGATAAATTAAAACGTTATGTTTTTATTTAATTTGAAATTCATTCGGTCGTAATTTAAGTTGACTTCAATATAGTTAGAGAACGTGTTGAAATAAAATATATTATTGCGTATTATATGATTCTAAATAATAATCTAATATCATAAAACCGATCAAGTGTGAATTTTAGACGAGGTTTTTTTTTCTGTTAAGAAAGCTGATTACGTCACGCTTGACAAACAGCAGCAGCCACTCCAAAACTGTTATTAATGTAAAACATAATCATTGTTAATTTTCTCAATATAATGCTGGGTCTTTTCGAAACGCCATTAACAGTGTTGGATCACTTTCACACAGTTTGTGTTGAGACCCAGCGGTAAGAGGCGAGGTAGGCAAAAGACATATTGTGGGTGTGACCTTCTTTAGCTCTGTCTCGCTCAAATCATCCGCACGTTTCAATTTTTGGCTGGTGTCAACTACGAGGTTAAAACATGTTGTTGCAAGGGTGCCGCTGTCAATTAATTACTCTAATTTTTAGAAACATTTTGAAGATTTAAAAAACTTTTCCGAAAAAGGAAGAGTCACTTTAGGTTTGTCATGGAACAGTTTTGTGAAATAAGTACGAATAAGGTCGTAGTGTGACATTGAAAACGTGTGTTTTTTTGACACAATTTATACCAACTTTTTTCTAGTAAATCGTACATAAATTACAAAAGTAGTCCATTAGGGACCTAGATTTGTTCTTTGTCTTCCTTATAGAGAAAGAACTTTTGCAGAATGTTGACGAATAAGTCTACAATCAGCTATCAGTCGAAGCACTATTTTTGGCTTAAAAACGCTCTGAATTTAAACCAAAAATAGAGCTTCGGCTGTCAACATGATTGTAGACTTATTCGTCAACATTCCGCAAAAATTCTTTCTCTATAAGGAAGATAAAGGACAAATCTAGGTCTCTAATGGACTACTTTTGTAATTTATGTACGATTTACTAGAAAAAAGTTGGCATTAATTGTGCTAAAAAAACACGTTTTTCAATGTCACAATATGACCTTATTCGTACTTATTTCACAAAACTGTTCCAACACAAACCTAAAGTGACTCTTCCTTTTTCAGGAAAAAATTTTAAATCTTCAAAATATTTCCAAAAATTAGAATAATCAATTGACAGCGGCACCCTTGCAATAACATCTTTTAACCTCGTAGTGTGCACCAGCCTAAAATTGAAACGTGTGGATGATTTGAGCGAGACAGAGCTAAAGAAGGTCACACCCACAATATGTCTTTTGCCTACCTCGTCCCTTACCGCTGGGTCTCAGCACAAACAAAATTCAGAGCGTTCCGACAGTCTTAAGATTATTGTCAAATCAGATTTTGTGACAATGTTTTCTGCAACCCAGCATTACTGTTGAACCGGTCCGCATAAAACTGACCTACAACTTAATAATGATTTACAGTCAGGGAGATGTCGGGACGCCGAGTTATTTATTAAGTGCAGACTAAAGAGTCTTTTCATGTTAAACAAGAAGATATTCGTGAAGTGTGAATAAAGTGACGTAACTATTATAACAAAGATCTCAAATAATGGTTGCTACTTCGTACGTGTTCGACAGCGTTATCCAGTAAGCTATACGTCTGGTCACGTTCTAAAAGTCTGAACAATTACAGAGCTCTTTCTTTTAAGCCTGCACTCCCTCGAGTCCTTTTTTTAGTGTATTTGCCATATGGCAACATACACTATTGGCGTCGGTCGGATGGCGGGACCTAGGGGTCGGACCAAAATTTCTCGACGTTTCATAACCTCCTAAACACTTTGGCACCATTTTTGAAAATGTTTATATATATATATATGTGCGGGCAATAACTTTCGAAAGAGTTAATTGATTTTAATGAAATTTGGTCCACGTGTTGAAATCCATCACCGCAAGAAGCCTATTTAAAATGGGCCTAATCGGGCCATTTTAAGGGTAGTTTTTAGGGGTTGAAAAATGTTTTTGGGCCCCAAAATACCGAAAAAATTCTCAGAATCGTTTCAAAATTGACATTTAACCCTTTAGTAGTAATTAAAAGGTGTTCCTGAAATTTAAATAATACCGGCCCGACAGGACCGGACTTACAAATTTTTTGAAAACACTAATTTGCAGATAGTGACTTATTTATTGAAGGGTGTATTTAATTCGGTGTAGACGTTAGATTGATAATAATATTACAATTAAGAAAAAAATGTTATTTTAAGGGGTGTATTAAGGGGTTAAATTTTTTATTATGCCCAAAAACAAATTTAATTTCACATAATAAAAGTATAAAACCTCACGGCCCTATACAAGCAAATACACTATATTGTCGGCAGGGTTTTGGCACTGCGACCCGGGTTTTTTTAATTAGTTGTAACCATGGTATAAGAAAGAATGGTAGTATATCTCCCAGTCTAGTGCAATGTTGGGTTTCTAGACCAGGGTCGATAATTTTTGAGACCAAAAAAAATTGTAGTAGGATGAAACCCATTGGAAAAGGTAGAGAATATAACAAAAATGAAAGGAAAAATAAATTATGGTCGATCTGAGGTCGAGAAGGAGAAGGGGGTGAGTTTTTAAGGGTAAAAAACGGTTTATCTCGAGTTCCGGCAAAACTACAAGTCCTATGAAAAAAAGTTAAATGGCAAAGTTGTAGGTAATAAAAATATCTACAACTTTTGTTTTTACAGTTTTTTCACATAACCTCAAAATTTATGTGAAAAATTCAAGTAACCAAGTTTTTGGTTTTTTATTTTTATCTTTTGCAAACAAATTTATTTTTTTAGGAAATTTGGTGAAAACTTACCTTTTTATGTCCCAAACACACAGTAATTTTTTTGATTTAAAATATTCATGTTTTCACCTTATTTTGACTTAATATCGAAAAAGCACCCTAATTTTCAATCGAAAATTCTCACGTCAAAATATCTGCTTTTTTTAAAATGTCGGTGGGCTTTTTGTTCCCTGAAATCTCTACTTTCTGATGGTATGAAAAAAAAAATACATTACTACGGTAAATGTTCTCAGAAAATGCAAATCAGTTATCTTAAAATAGCAATAAATAGGCATCTACGCATATAATTTATAGATTATATGCGTAGATGCCTATTTATTGCTAGGTAAGTTTTCACCAAATTTCGTGAAAAAATAAATTTGTTTGCAAAAGATAAAAATAAAAAACCAAAAACTTGGTTATTTGAATTTTTCACATAAATTTTGACTACTATAGTTTTGTTTCCAATTGATCCTTTTCTAAAACCACATAAAATCTTACGTAAGAAGGAGGAGGGGGAGTTCGAGAAATCGTATGTGCACTTACAAGGGTGAAAGGGAGGGACCAAAAATGGCCCAAATTATCCTTACGTAATTAATGGATGGCACATAAATAATGTATCTATAATTTAAAATGTACAATTAATATAATCCAGAATAGAGATTAAAATATCGGTAAGTACTTATAGATAAAAAGTATATAGATTAAAATGCCATAATCATCTTCAGGTGAAGGTCAGTTCAAAATTTGAACGCATGAATTTTAAAAAATGTTATAAAGAACTGGCCAAGTGCGAGTCAGATTCGCACGTGAAGGGTTCCGTACCACCGTACAATATTTATTGACTTTCTTTTATTTTTATTATTTGTTATAGCAATCATAGTAATACACAATTTCAAGTGTCTTGTGGTTTAAAAGATACAACCCTGCTCATATAAGATAAAATTTAAATGCGGGTGAACAAGGAGGCATATTGAACAGCTGGTACTCAGGAAAATTAACGCCAATCTTTTATTGAAATATGTACTAACTAACAATGATATCAGACGATTCACTCGGATAAATGTTCAGTTGAGTGAATGTTCATTTTTGTTTCATTCCGCGTTCACACGCCACAGACCAGCGTTGCCAGATTTTTTTTTTGCCAAGTCGGGATTTTGGAACTTTTTGAGTGAAAAAAGCGGGATTCTTTCGTCGAAAGCGGGACATAGTAAAAAAACGTATATAATAATCAGAAGTTTTTAAATATTTATCTTTTTGAGTTCAAATTACGTTTACGTGACAATAGATAGCAAAAATAGCCATAGAAAATGTATTTTAATAAAAATATGATATTTTAAATCAGATTTACCCTATCGTTAAATAGTTGTCTTATTCGTCTTCTGAATAAAAAAAAATAAAAAAAACAGAAATCAAAATCAAAAAAGTTTTATTCCTTAGAAAAATATGGCGTTTCAAACAATAGTCTGAAGAGTGAGTGTTACAAATTGCAACTTACAATAAGAGAATAATTATTTACGCACGGTCGAGTTATCCCCGCGCGGGACATTTAATTTTGATTTAAAAATCGGGACGTCCCGCCAAAATCACGACGTCTGGCAACGCTGGCACAGACAGAATGACAGAAATCAACGTCCATCCAGTCTTTTCCTCGAAAATGTCGTCGAATGAAATTGTGCGCCTTGGAATTAATTTGATTTGTGATCATATTTAATCGAAGAATTGACAAAAAAGAATAGTCTAAGTTTAAGTCATTAATCAGAGATTTTATGGAATTTCTCCGTATTATTCTGTCTTTGTATTCGTCGAGTTTGTGGTTCCAAAGACATTGATAATTTTTGAAATTCTCCAAAAGCAGGAGCGTGTTTTGGCCGTTCCACTTGAATACCAATTGGTCTCATACACAGACAGAATATATTCGCTATGCGGTGTCGTAGTCCCAAGTCCGTTCGCTATAAGACACGACACAAAATGATTGCACCCGAATGAATGTTCTTTCTTGTGTTCAGACGTTTCATTTTTCGTTCATTCGGAGTACGAATGAATGATTCCGAATACCGATATCTAGCGTTGTTGGATTGGTTCATTATTTCATTCGTAAGTATTGTTTCATTTTGTGTTTAGACGTTTCACTTCGAGTGAAAGATGCTGAATGAAAGACAGAAATGAAGAAAAAATGAACCGTCTGATATCGCCTTAAAAGAGAAAAAAAGTTCTTGGCGAGTCGCACATGGTAAGTTCTTTTTCGGACTGAATGTTGCTAAAAAATAATAATAATAATAATAATGCGTTTAACGTCCGTTTCTCGACTTTATGTCATAACAGACGCCATTCGCACCATTACTATTTTCCATCTACCACACTTCCCGTTATTTTTCTACATTTTTAAAACTTCAACTTACGTAATAGAAATGGGCGAATGAAGGAATTATAGGAAATTAGGATAAGGTAGGTAATTTTTTGAACTTGGAGTTTGATAGGTAATCGGCCATGGCTTCAAATAAGGAACCATCTCGATATTTATCTGGAATTAATTGAGGGAAACCATGGAAAACCTCAATCAAGATCGCCGGTACAGGAATTACCGTTTCTCAGCGAGAGGCAGTAGGAAAAAGTCCCAGCCACATCTGCCCCCGCCGGGATTCGAACCCGGACCTCCCGAATGCGAGTCTAGTGCTGTCACCACTACTCTACCCAGCTCGGTAAAATAATAATAATAATCTTTATTAGTACAGAAAGCACTAAAAGGCGAGCTTCAGCCATACTGACTGTTTTACAACCTAACCTAAAAATCGTAGTTCGGCTTTTGGTAGTTTATAATTTCGAAACTGAGGCTTTAATTTTTCACGTTCTGACAACCGAACTTCATGTCTGTGGGTGCAGTCAGAGTTGATAAATATTTGCCAGGTCCGCCTTTGGAACTGTTTTGCGCAAGCCTGGTGCACCATGGATGTTATAAAATTCCGAAAGGTTCGGCTCGGTTACAGATAGACAGACAAAATCAGAACGATTGAGTTTGTTTTGTTGTTAAACATTATTTCCGTAGCCGCAAGACTAAATTGCGTAAGGCTGTCGGAACGCTCTGAATTTAAACCAAAAATAGGGCTTCGGCTGTCAACTGATTGTAGACTTATTCGTCAACATTTTGCAAAAAATGTTTATAAGGAAGATAAAGGACAAATTTAGGTCTTTAATGGATACTTTTGTAATTTATGTACGATTTACTAGAAATAAGTTGGCATTAGTTGTACCAAAAAACACACGTTTTCAATGTCACAGTACGACCTTTTTCGTACTTATTTCACAAAATTGTTCCATCACGAACTTAAAGTGACTCTTCCTATTTCGGACAAGTTTCTTAAATCTTCAAAATATTTCCAAAAATTTGAGTAATCAATTGACAGCGGCACTCTTGCAACAGCATTTTATTGCAGTGTTGGCTAAATTTATTAAACTTGTTTGCAACGCTCAGTCTCACCTATTATGAGCTGAATCATTCGAAATCGTAAGCAACAGCCATGTTCTTAGCAGGTACAACTGCCACTTCCGATTCAAACGTGCGTAAAAAAGATCTTCGAAACGGGTTGACAAACATCAACAGTGGCGAGTGAATGCCCTGGTGTTTAAAATACAGGACACGTTCACCACTCCGACAACAGAATTTTTCGCGTATGTCGGATTAGTGGAAATGTCGGATTACCGGATGTAATTACGAACTTAAAACTTTAACTATTAAAAAAGAGTTCTTTTAACTTTTTTTTTGTTCCTAAAGTCAATAACGACTTTATATAATATTATTGAAGGTTTTAATAATATAAAGCTATTTTTAATTTCGAACTTTCATAACACAACCAACGTGACGTCTTTTATTGTCAGACTACAGAGCGAACGACTTCACGAAACGTCGCAGTGTAGAGAAATATTTGTCAAGTAAACACGTGTTTCGGTCTACAGAACGCAATATCGTAAACATGTCGGATTATAGAGCGATTTTTCTAGACCTCTACATACTTAAAAACAGCAGATTACAGGACGTGTCGGATTAACGAGCATGGGATTATCGATCGTGTCATGTATATTGAATGATTATTTATCGTCATAACTCTGTATTGGCTAAAACGTTGACATACGCCATTTTGTTCTGTCACTGAACAGAACACACATATGCAGAGGTATTAGTGATGTTGATTGTATGTTGTTTTGTCGATTGTCTGTTGTTATGTGTGAAGGTCGGATGTAAATCATTGTTGTTATTCAAATGCCGGTACAATTTATAAATAATAAACCTATTGTGAAAACCTTAGAGAGGCTTAGACTATGGACATATCGATCATATACATCTGTATAAATTCTAGCCTCGTTTTTTAGGGTTCCGTACCTCAAAAGGAAAAAACGGAACCCTTATAGGATCACTCGTTAATTAATGGTTGTACTCCTGTAGGTTAAATCTTCACATTCGAGGTTAATCATTATAAGTAATTAACTATAGTAACATGCGTATTTAATAGAAGCGGTCTCTGTGGGTCAAGTTCGCTTTGCGAATGTCCGATTTCCGCTCGTATAACAGTTAAGCAGCGTGAACTTGGCGGGCCATGCTTCGTTGCACACCCACAAGATATTTTGACACTAATTAAGGAGACTCGAGCGAATCTTAGGTAAAACGAATTTTTAGTGTATTTGCCATATGGCAACATACACTATTGGCGTCGGTCGGATGGCGGGACCTAGGGGTCGGACCAAAATTTCTCGACGTTTCATAACCTCCTAAACACTTTGGCACCATTTTTGAAAATGTTTATATATATATGTATATATATATATTTATATACGTATATATATATATATATATATATATATATATATATATATATATATATATATATGTGTGTGTGCGGGCAATAACTTTCGAAAGAGTTAATTGATTTTAACGAAATTTGGTCCACGTGTTGAAATCAATCACCGCAAGAAGCCTATTTAAAATGGGCGTAATCGGGGCATTTTAAGGGTAGTTTTTAGGGGTTGAAAAATGTTTTTGGGCCCCAAAATACCGAAAAAATTCTCAGAATCGTTTCAAAATTGACATTTAACCCTTTAGTAGTAATTAAAAAGTGTACCTAAAATTTAAATAAAATCGGCCAGACAGGACCGGACTTACAAATTTTTTGAAAACACTAATTTGCAGATAGTGACTTATTTATTGAAGGGTGTCTTTAATTCGGTGTAGACGTTGAATTGATAATAATATTACAATTAAGAAAAAAAATGTTATTTTAAGGGGTGTATTAAGGGGTTAAATTTTTTATTTTGCACAAAAACAAACTTAATTTCACATAATAAAAGTATAAAACCACACGGCCCTATACAAGCAAATACACTATATTGTCGGCAGGGTTTTGGCACTGCGACCCGGGTTTTTTTGTTTGTTTGTTTGGAAAGGAATCTTTGAAAGTGTAATTCACCCGCTTCAAAACGTCAGATTAAACTGAAACTTTGCACATTTATCAAGGATCGATGACAATACAATAATTTAACAAGTTTGTCCCATTATTCTGACGAGAACCTTCAGGATAAAAAAAAACTTTTTAAAGTAAAAGTTCTTTAGCGAGGATATCTGTTTTAAATTTCTTTCGGGTACGAAAATGAAAGGGAAGAAATAATGCGTTGTTTTATATATGACGAGAGGGGGGTGCCCAAACCGTTCTGTCCAAAAATTATATGAGGGACACTGTTCTGTCCAAAAATTAGATGGGGGAGTCCTAAATAAATAACATTTACCAGTTTATTTTATATTGTTATAAATTAAAACATCGCATTTTTATAACTATTAGAAGAATTAAGCAAACAGAAAAATTCAAACACAACTTTGACTCATTAGGTACGTTCGAACCTCCTTAAGGCTGTCGGAACGCTCTGACTTTTGTTTGTGCTGAGACCCAGCGGTAAGGGGCGAGGTAGGCAAAAGACATATTGTGGGTGTGACCTTCTTTAGCTCTGTCTCGCTCAAATCATCCGCACGTTTCAATTTTTGGCTGGTGCCAACTACGAGGCTAAAAAATTTTTTTGCAAGGATGCCGCTGTCAATTGATTACTCTAAATTTTGGAAATATTTTGAAGATTTAAAAAACTTTTCCGAAAAAAGAAGAGTCACTTTAGGTTTGTGATGGAGCAGTTTTGTGAAATAAGTACGAATAAGGTCATAGTGTGACATTGAAAACGTGTAATTTTTTAGCACAATTAATGCCAAATTTTTTCTAGTAAATCGTACATAAATTACAAAAGTAGTCCATTAGAGACCTAGATTTGTCCTTTATCTTCCTTATAGCGAAAGAATTTTTGCAGAATGTTGACGAATAAGTCTACAATCAGTTGACAGCCGAAGCTCTATTTTTAGCTTAAATTCAGAGCGTTCCGACAGCCTTAAGTAGCCAAACCTTAAAACAAACGTCAGTATTGTCAAGGTCGAACGGTGCAACTGGAGCAATATTTGGTTTTCAATACGCCCAGTACCTACTGTTGACACGGATTAATTTTTAGTGTTCGGTACAAAACGGAACACAAATAGAATAACTTCGCTGTCCGTCCGTTTGTCTGTCACAGGCGATTTTCTCTGAAATTATTTGACGTAAAACATTGAAATTTGGTACAGAAATCATGCGTAGTGAAGTATAAAACGTTGAATTTTGATTCAGGGGGTAAGGAAATGAAACAAAAATGTTTTCAAGGGCATTTTATAGAGTGTCAAATAAAAGCTTACTGAAGCACAAATTCAACAATATACGAATAATACTTTTTGGAATTAATCTACTCAGCTTGGCAAGGCCAGTGCTAGGGTAGATTAGGTCTTTAAGAAGAACAAAAAAACTTTGTCAAATATTTAGATGAGTTTAGTATAGAGATGGGAAAAACGGGTCTTTTTAGTGATCTGCATCTTTGCATCTGGATTCCGTATGTGAGCCGGCTCACTGAACCGGTTCAAAAAGAGCCGAGTTCTGAATATGTTACTGCAGAAAGTATTGAAAACTTCACTAAAAAAGAAACATGTGTTTTTACATATGTTTTTGGAACATACTTTTAAGTGCGTTCCGAAAACAACAATAGTTAATAAAGCACATGTAAAACACGTTTCTTTTTCACCGGATTTTTCGATATTTTCGGAATAATAAACAGTCAAAATAGCTATTCAAGCAATATTTCATTTCTACAACATCTAGATTATTTTTAATTATTTCGATTCACACCTCAGCTCATGCTGTACCAACAATTTTCTGTGAATGTCACCTCTTGCACGCATAGGTTCGCCATCCCTGGGGCTTTATTAATTGCTCGATTAATCTCTAAAATTATCGGCTCCTAAATGTAATAGACGTTTGATTAATAAACAAAAAAAAGTGTTATCGTTGTTTTTGATTTCAGATAAATATTTATTACTTGATTTATTAGAAATAATGTCCGTTAATTGCGATTTGAGCTAGCCAATATGTATACTAAATTTCTTCGAGTGGTAATGTTCTCTTTAAAATTGTACCGATATGTCGATATTTTTAAAAAAATATATCGGTACCGATATCGATACTTGAAAAAAATATCGATACGATATATATCGATCAGTGCTGCCAGATTTTTTTTTGCGAAGTCGGGATTTTTGAACTTTTTGAGTGAAAAGAGCGAGATTCTTTCGTCAAAAGTGGAACATAGTAAAAAAACGTATATAATCAGAAATTTTTAAATATTTATCTTTTTATTTGAGTTCAAATTACGTTTTATTTTAATAAAAATATGATATTTTAAAGCAGATTTACCCTATCGTTAAATAGTTGAGTCTTATTCGTCTTCTGAATACAAAAAATAAAAAAAAAACAAATCAAAATCAAAAAAGTTTTATTCATTAGAAAAATATGGCGTTTCAAACAACAGTCTGCGGAGTGAGTGTTACAAATTGCAACTTAGAATAAAAGAATAATTATTTGCGCGCACGGTCGAGTTATCCCCGAAAAGCGGGACAGAGCCTGTCCCTCGCGGGACATTTAATTTTGATTTAAAAATCGGGACGTCTGGCAACGCTGGTATCGATACTTTTTCATCCCTACCACTCCCTGCACCTATGTAAGCTAGAAACTCGGGCTAGTGAAAAACCTGCATAAGCGAAAAAGACATCGTGGTCCCTTGAACTCTTGCTTATCCAGCTTCGACTGCATATAGGTATGTAGAGAAACAGTTGAATGCCACGATGGAAAGGTCACCAATAAATGAATGCTAGAGACATTCAGTTGTTAAATGCAAAGAAAACGAAAGGAAGTGCATTTCACTATCGTCGTACTTTTAATAACCGGGTAATTAGTTAAAACGGTGGTCTTGCCTTGTTATTAGTACTGCTGGAACTTCGAGGAGGTCATTTTGATAAACAGTTTGTGTAGAAGTTTACCTGGAGGTTAAAGTATATACAAGGCTTGATCAATAAGTACCCGTGTTTGACGACAGTTGGCGTTGAGGAGTGAAATTGACTTTACCATCGTGTACTGCAGACTTTGAAACGACCTCGTGCTGAGTTGTAGATAAATTAATAGGTTTGGTTATTTTTGACAGCTAGTTGTATCATTCGTGTTTTGTATTTTTCGACAAAATGGAAAAAAGAGCAATATCGACTCGTAATTCGTTTTTTATACGAGTATCTCACCGCGTGGTGATAGATATTGAAGGGTCCCCATAGACAGCATCCAACTTCAGTTTTATTTCTTCACATGTTTTTTAAAAACGAATTACGGATCGATATTGCTCTTTTTCCATTTTGTCGAAAAATACAAAACACGAATGATACAATTGGCTGTCAAAAACAACCTAACCTCTGAATTTATTTTATTAATTGTTTATTTTGCCCAAAAACCAACAGTTCACATTATAAAGCCACACTGTCTGCATTAGCAAATACAATAATATTATTGTCGTCAGGGTTTTGGCACTGCGACCCGAGTTTTTTTAATACTAAACCTACCATGACGGGTCAAATGACCCATTTAAAACTTTTTGTCAGAATTTCTTGAAAATAACTTTATCACATCGCCATTTGCCTTTACGACTTTTATTAAAAAATACATAAAATGTATTTTTCAAGATTTACTTCTCTCTTGTTAATTTTTTTACTGAGAAATATATGTAATCTGCTCTAATTACCGCAAGGGGTCATTTGACCCGTGCAAAAGATTCAGTATCTTGATTTGTATTTCTTGTGATACGAAACCGCTGTATTGGACATTTTTGTTATTGCGTGATATATTTTGCTGCATTGTGCTATATTTGTTGTTGGCTGACGGATGAATAGCCAATTTCACTCTACTCCAAGCGGGTATTACAGTAAAAATTTCAAGTTATAGTGCAATTTTGCGAATCAAGAATTCTTATTTCATCATTTTACTAATAATTCTTATCCCCAAAATGTCGAAACATTCAAGATATTTGAAATCATTAGAAATTATAAATAACATAGAGGAAGAGTGTTCGGAATTTAGTGAAGAGAAAAAACTATCTGAAAGTAAAGAACAATATAATGATTCATTTGATACTACGGACGAATGTGCGTCCTTAAATTTAATATATATACTATTTTGAATCGTTATTTGAAAAAAATTGTTTTATTCATGTACCAAATTGGCCTAATTGATATATTTTTCGCTAGACATGGTAATATATGTAACATTTTAAAGATGGGTCATTTGACCCGCTTTGGTAGGAATAGGAATACATGAAGTATCGGTAGGTTTAGTGTTAACATTGGTTAAGCAGTTCAATATCATCAATTCATCAGTATTGTTTCGTTGGCCCAGCTGTCACAATCATTTATAATAATTGTCTGCTATTTAATTGTTCGATGGTCGGTTCTTATTATAGTGAAAATCAAGGTCGTGTAAACATTCCATCATGGCATACTTGACCATATTTGCATACCGTGTCTGCAAATAGATTGGATTGCGTCAATTGTGTACAGCGAAATGGTTTTATTTTCTGGAACCATTAGCCATGCCGGACACGGCGTTTTCCATTTTGGAATCGGTCCTTTTAAAACGATGCCTGCCCGGTCCTCCTTTGACGAACAAAACAATGCCACTGTAATTGCTCAACAATGTCATTGCAACTACACAAAACATTAAAGGCAAAAAAACAGAAGGGAAAGTGCTTGAGTATCCTTCGGATATCATAGTATTTCCTCAAACCTGAGTTCTGGTGAGTTCATTAAGGGCTATGCGTGGATGGACGTGGTCAAAGATGTCAAACTAGAGGAGTCACTTAATATATTTCCTCATGTTTGAAATTTTCTGAACGATGCGTTTAGGTATCCTTAAGCACAAAAATTCAAGTCTGGCGGCCCGTGTTTGGGGAAAAGAATGTCTGGTAGGTCGACGAAAGTGTTATGAAACGAAAAAATGTGTAATGTTAAATGTCAAAATTGTTTACCAAAACTATGGTTACGTTTTTAAGGTTATTGTATCAAAAAAGTGAATTGTTTAAAGTAAAAATGATGAATTTCGACATTTGCAACGCTTTGCCAGACGGGGGGTGTTCCGGGTACAATATTCCAGACGAGTTTTGGTGCTCAAGGACACCTGAACTTATCGCTCAGGAAATTTCAAACATGAGGAAATATATTAGGAAAAATCAGGTCTTGAAATAAATCAAGTAAAAAGGATCAGGTGAAAAGACCAATTTGTACGTTTCAACACATTTATTTCGAGGTATTTTCATTGTATTTTTTTATTTATTTTTTTTTTATATTTTTGTATTTAATTTATAAATTGTAATTTATTATATCGATTTATGTCTGTTAAAACTAGATACCTGAGGAAGTCGGAATAATTCCGACGAAACGTCGTATAACGAATAAATGTGTTGAAACGTACAAATTGGTCTTTTCACCTGATTCTTTTTACATGAGGAAACTTATTGATACCTCCATTTTTGACATCTTTGACCGTGTCTACTCAGGCATTGTCCCGATATCAGCTGCCAGATTGCGGGTTTTAAATTAAGGTTTGAGGAAATACTAGGAGTAAATTCGTCACTAGCTCCCTAATAACAAGCTCTGAATCTAATTTCTCCAAAACTACAAAGACGATATTTGGAACATGTTTTAAAATAAATTTGTTATTCCAAATCAAACTTTTCTAATTTGGGCTTGAAGTGGCAGTCGTCAACGTTATCGATTGCAATTCTTTTGGTGGCCTATAATAATAATAATAATTGTTTATTTGTGGTGCCATAGTGGATACAAATTGTCAATTCAGAGTCCATCAAGGACATTAGTTGGTTCATCAAGAACACAGTCGTTCATGACCCAGCAGAAATTCGTCTAAATTATAAAAAGCGCTTGCTATCAAAAATTCTTTCAAGTATTTTTCAAATTTTGATAATTCGCCACAATTTTTAATATTTTGAGGCAACTTGTTAAAAATAGTAATACCCAGACAATTTGGGGATTTTTATGAGATATTCAAATGCTTGAAAGGCACTCTAAGCTCACACTTAGATCGAGAATTTAGATCATAAACGTCCGAGTTCTTGATGAACCTACCAGAATTCTTAAATACATAAATGGACATTTCAAAAATTATTATAGAAAATAAAGTAAGTACTTTATATTTTTTAAATAAATCTCTGCAACTTGTTCGCTGCGACACACCATCAATACATCTGATAATTTTTTTTTGACACACAAATACCTCACTATAGCATGTCGAGACGGACCCCAGAAGCAAATTGCATACTTTAATCGCGAGTAAACCTAACAAACCTACAGATGAGAACTTGGCTACTTTTTTCACATTTGTTTTTTATCGGATATATCGTATACGATACGAAGATGCACCTATATGTTTTAACCAACTGGGATTTGTGTCAGCGGAGGTGTAAAATATTGCGAAGGTTTGCAACAAGATGGCATACTTATTTGCTGCGACCGTTAGGACGTGGGTTCGGATTAGTTTTATATTTTGCCGCCTTCAGGTTCTTATGCGGGGGCGACCACGTGTGCAGGTATCGCTGACTCTTCTCTTCTCGATCCACAATCTCGATATCGTTTCCGAGAACGAGACAGTCTGATCTCGATTTGCTTTGAAGTTTGAACGTTGATTATACGGCGTGAATCTAAATTTTGTAAACCAGAATTTTACTGATATCTGCTGCAGATTAGAGTTGGGTAACTCAGATCTGAACCGGTTCAAAGAGCCGACTCCGACAGAAGATCCGTGAGAGCCGACTCACTTTTTTTTGAGCCGACGGATCAACGGATGCGCATAACTCAGTGAAACACTTAAGGCTGTCGGAACGCTCTGAATTTTGTTTGTGCTGAGACCCAGCAGTAAGGGGCGAGGTAGGCAAAAAACATATTGTGGGTGTGACCTTCTTTAGCTCTGTCTCGTTCGAATCATCCGCACGTTTCAATTTTTGGCTGGTGTCAACTACGAGGCTAAAAAATGTTGTTGCAAGGGTGCCGCTGTCAATTGATTACTCTAAGTTTGGGAAATATTTTGAAGATTTAAAAAACTTTTCCGAAAAAGGGAGAGTCACTTTAGGTTTGTGATGGAACAGTTTTGTGAAATAAGTACGAATAAGGTCGTAGTATGACATTGAAAACGTGTTTTTTTGGCACAATTAATACCAACTTTTTTCTAGTAAATCGTACATAAATAACAAAAGTAGTCCATTAGAGACCTAGATTTGTCCTTTATCTTCCTTATAGAGAAAGAATTTTTGCAAAATGTTGACGAATAAGTCTACAATCAGTTGACAGCCGAAGCTCTATTTTTGATTTAAATTCAAAGCGTTCTGACAGCCTTAACACACAGAAGCACATTTTACACTTACGTATCAGTTCTTGTTTTGATGCATCTGTCAGCTCAAATGACTCATGCATCACATGTTTGGCTATGCATTCTTGATTCTATACAGGTCGTGTGATATGATTGACTGAACTAGGTAACTCAGTGGCAGACTGTAGTAACATATTCAGAACTCGGCTCTTTTTGAACCGGTTCAGTGAGCCGGCTCACATACGGGATCCAGATGCAGAGGTGCAGATCACTAAAAAGACCCGGTTTTCCCATCTCTAGATTGACTGAACTAGGTAACTCAGTGGCAGACTGCAGTAACATATTCAGAACTCGGCTCTTTTCGAACCGGTTCAGTGAGCTGGCTCACATACGGGATCCAGATGCAAAGATGCAGATCACTAAAAAGACCCGGTTTTCCCATCTCTAGATTGACTGAACTAGGTAACTCAGTGGCAGACTGCAGTAACATATTCAGAACTCGGCTCGTTTTGAACCGGTTCAGTGAGCTGGCTCACATACGGGATTCAGATGCAAAGATGCAGATCACTAAAAAGACCCGGTTTTCCCATCTCTAGGTTGGCTGAACTAGGTAACTCAGTGGCAGACTGCAGTAACATATTCAGAACTCGGCTCGTTTTGAATCGGTTCAGTGAGCCGGCTCACATAGGGATCCAGATGCAAAGATGCAGATCACTAAAAAGACCCGTCTTTCCCATCTCTAGCGTCTATATGCAGTTTTGAGTGACCCCGTATATACGTCTCTAAGGCAGCTATCTATTGTGCACTAGCTCGCATGACTTATTCGTCTATACGTAAACTTCTATACTCTGCATTTCCTCACATGGTCATTCTTAACGGCAGGTTATGCATGTGACTTGCAAGAGTTGTAAGTTGTAACCACTTATTATAATTCTCATAAGCAGCCGTACAATGCGTGTGGATAATATACTTACTATCTGACATGATACGAATTGACTGAATTACGGGACCAGGCGACAACGACAAGCACGCAGCCCTATTTTTAACACGCTTTTATTAACTCTACCTGTAAGTTTGTTTGTAAAGGAATCTTTGAACGTGAAATTCACCCACTTCAAAACGTCAAATTAAACTGAAACTTGGCACATCTATCAAGGACCGATGACAATACAATAATTTAATAATTTTGTTCCATTATCCTGACCAGAACCTTCAGGATAAAAAAATTAAATCTTTGAACGCATGTTTGTGAAGGAATCTTTGCAGGTGGAATTCTCCCACTTCAAAACGTCAGATTAAACTGAAACTTTGCACACTTATCAAGGACCGATGACAATACAATAATTTAATAAGTTCGTTCCATTATCCTGACCAAGACGTTCAGGATAAAAAAACTTGAAAAATTACAGCAAGCAAATTAACACGCTATACAGTGACGTACGTTGCGTTGCCTACCCCATAGTCAAATGCAATATTGTTTACTAATCTTATAATTAAAATAACAGCTTAAATAAACTAAAACTAGACGCTTTTGTGAACGAAATAATGTAAAATAATTTGACAACTAAATTAGCTTTACTGTAAAAAGCGTGGACTGCTTAATATCAGTAATACATTTATCATGTACTAATAATTGTAAACGTAGAAATCTATAACCTTTTTCTTTGGGGGAGGATACTTTTTACACCACTAGGACATACGTTCATTTTTTATGTATTTTTGTGCAAATAATAATAATAATAATAATAATGCGTTTAACGTCCGTTTCTCGACTTTATGTCATAACAGACGCCATTCGCACCATTACTATTTTTCATTTTTCCACTTCCCGTTTTTTCTACATTTCTTAAACTTCAACTTATATAATAGCAATGGGCGAATGAAGGAATTACAGGAAATTAGGATAAGGTAGGTAATTTTTGAACTAGGAGTTTGATAGGTAATCGGCCATGGCCTCAAATAAGGAACCACCTCGATATTTATCTGGAATTAATTGAGGGAAACCATAGAAAACCTCAATCAAGATGGCCGGTACAGGAATTACCGTTTCTCGGCGAAAGGCAGTAGGAAAAAGTCCCAGCCACATGTGCCCCCGCCGGGAATCGAACCCGGACCTCCCGAATGCGAGTCTAGTGCTGTACCACTACTCTACCCAGCTCGGTTATTTTTGTGCAAATGTATCAACCATAAGTTTTAGTTGAAGATCTAGTTGTCTGACGAACTCATTGATGATGTTTTTTTTTCATTTGAATCACAATATACAATTTTTGATGCCGGAGCCTGTAGGTGTTTTACAGAATTATTGCTATCATAACAACGCACTTACTGCACTGAGTGTACACTTGCTCCATTCAAGGCATTATTATTTAATATACTGTATAGAGTTACATTATAAAGTGACCAAATATTACAAGTTGATTCAAAATACACATTCGAGATCTATCAATTTTACAAACTCCTATATAAAGTGAGTGATTACTGGGCTTAAAGGGATATAAATGCTATCGGGTGGCGTATTTCCGTTTACGTATTTAGTAGGAAGCACTATTGCCTCCAAACAACCACGGTTGTGTAATGCAACATTGACTTTTTTAATATAAGGGTTTTTTTACACCTATTAATATAATTAGCCACATCTTAATTATTGAATAATAAAAACCTCGCTTAATGCTGTTCCGCTTAACGCTGTTTCAGTATTACGCGGTTTCTAAAAGAAAAAGTTTAGCAACTATAACGTAAATTATGGATCAGTTTATACAAAATGATTCAAATGTTGATAGAAGTTCAAAGGCAAGACGAAGTGTCATTGATGCAATATTTTGCTATCGACAACAGCTTGCTGAACGAAACAGAAAAAGGCAAACGACATTAGATGACTTCTTCGCAATTAACAAAATTTGTCAAATGAGGGACCTTCCTCATCACAAACATAACTTCTTACTCGAACTTTTGATTTTCATAAATGTTTTATGAGCAAAAATCGGTATTAGCAATTAATAAATCTATAATTAATGTGATAAAAAAGTAATTTAATAATAAATCTTACAAAATTAAACAACAAAAATATCAAAACATGTCAAATGAGGAACCTTCTTCGTCACAAACAGAACTTCTTACTCGAACTTTAATTGATTTTTACAAGTGCCTTATGAACAAAAATCGATATTAGCAATTCAAATTGTCTTATTCGCGGTTCTGTTTCACTTATGCCTGTTATCTAAGTATTAAGATGACCTCGTTTAGCACTATTTCGTATAGCGCAGGAACGACGTATCTCCCTCGGTAAACGGGGTCTTACTGTACAATGAACCGTAACTGTAATTGAACTTGACAACAGATATCGTAATGAAACCTGTCTATGTATGAAAATGCGTTAAAAAAGATCTCCAACAGAAGACACATGGTCCACGTGCGCATGCTCTTTCATGCAAACGTGCCCAATTTTATTTACTGCGAATGCGCAATAAATGAAATTGGACGCATTTGCATGAAAGCGCATGCGCACATGGACCAAAAATACGCCAACGAGCACGGTCATGGTTTCCAAAGCTTTTGCGTGTCTGGAATTAACTAAGTCTATAGTGTTGACAGTTTTGAGTGGCGTTATTTATGACGCACCCCGTACACTTTGCGTGACATATGACCATGGCCGCGATCCTATTGGTCAGGTCTGTTGATTGCCGCGTTCATTGTTGCAAGCCAATCGGGGCGATAACGAAAACGCCCCTGGAATTTCTTATCACAAGAACCTTGTGCGTTTGTTTTGTGTCACGTATTACGAGGTGGTACGGCGTTCTAAGTAGAATAATATTAAAATTTGAAGAAGTTGAGACTAGTTTTGGGAATAATCGAATGATTTTGATTGAATGTTTTTCAACACGCTTTTGTTAGCTTCACCTGTATGTTTGTAAAGGAATCTTTGAGCGTGAAATTCACCCACTTCAAAACGTCAGATAATAAACTGAAACTTTGCACACTGATCAAGGACCGATGACAATACAATAATTTTATAAGTTTGTCTCATTATCCTAACCAGGACCTTCAGAATAAAAAAAAACTTGAAAAATTACAGCAAGCAAGCTAACACGCTGTACAGTGACGTACGTTGCGTTGACCACCCCATAGTCAAATGCAATATTTTTTTGGCAATACCAACTTTTTTCTAGTAAATCGTACATAAATTACAAAAGTAGTTTATTAGAGACCTAGATTTGTCCTTTATCTTCCTTATAGAGAAAGAATTTTTGCAAAATGTTGACGAATAAGTCTACAATCAGCTATTAGCCGAAGCCCTATTTTTGGCTTAAATTCAGAGCGTTCCAACAGCATTAAGGTAGTTGTCGTGGTACAATATTGTCAAAAAGCTATACATTATACACGGCACAAAAGTATACTAGCTTGTAGCTAAGTGATCCATAATTTGTACGCAAGACTGTGCCTGTGGAAACTTAACCCATACAGTATTCATATGCATGTATACTTTTCTATAAATTGTTGAACTTTAAACCGTTATTTATAAATAATTAGACGGTCAAAAAATTTTACTTATTTTTTTTTTAAACTCATAACAAATGCATTGAAAGACTGTCAGTTTTTGGAAAGTTTCTGACAGTTAGTTCTTTTTATATAAATAAGAAACTGGTTTAGAACTACAGAGATCGTTTACAGTCAATGTTAATTATCCAATTTTTAATTGAATTTATCTCGGATTATATACGGTCGATCGACTTCAAATTGTCAGGGTAATTGTATTATCATGTTCTTAATAAGTATACAAAAATTAAGAATTTTCTGACGGTGTACCTTAACCACGACAACTACCTTAAGAACTGACCCTCGTAACTATTATTCTAACCGGACATAATGTCATTTAATTTTGATTGATTATCGAGACGTTGTGTGATCATTTGTGAAATGTGACAACGGAATTGCTTTTCTGGTAAGGCGGCGAGGCGATTTCACTTTTGAACTTGTTCTTGCGTTGTTCATTGAAACAATACACCATAGATAGAGTCTGTCGTATTATTTTCTACTAGTATATATACTTACAGTTACTGCCAAAAGTATTTTGGAGATGACAATAATCCTCCCTATCTCTGCTCATGGATGCTCTGTGATATCGTTTAGTTTTAAGTGGTTTGTTTGCTGTAATAAAGACGCTAATAACCTAAGTTGCCGAACGTCTATAATCTACAATAAATAAAATAACACACAATAATCCATATCCACATCTAGTGTGCTAGTTATTCAAGGGTGTATGGGCTTTCGCGGCGGGCGTTGTTCTAAATCTTCTGGGTTTCGGGGCTTGTATAAGGCCGTGGTCTATTGGTATTTCTAGTTGACATTTCGTCTACAACAATAAATTACCGGTTAAATAACCAGTACAATATATGATATTAAATAACCGCGTTAATTTATTTTATAATAACCGCGATTGTTTATTGTTATTATACAAGATTGCGCAGAAAGTGTTGCGCATGTTTGCAATTTCCGGTTGAGATTTTAATTTAATTTTATAACTAATATTTATATAAATATAAATTCATTATTTAATTAATTCTTTCGATTCTGCTGTTGAAAACTGACCTATTGTCTTTTTTTCTTTTTTGTCCTTGGTAATTAATATAAAAATGATTTGTCGGGAAAAAGGACTTTTTAAGTAAACACTTATTTGTTATTTATAGCGACGTTTCGTCCCTTGCTTGGGACTTTTTCAATTTAATAGGTGTGTATAATTAATATCTGATATTTTATATTTCAATTGTAAATTTATAAATTTTATTTTAATAATTCAATTACAGTTATAAAGCTTGAAAAAGTCCCAAGCAAGGGACGAAACGTCGCTATAAATAACAAATAAGTGTTTACTTAAAAAGTCCTTTTTCCCGACAAATCATTTTTATACTGACCTATTGTTTTTTGTTGTTGTGATGTAGATACAGATAGCCGGCAAATTAACTGGTCAAAATGGTTGATATCATAAATAACCGGTAATTTCACATAACTGCTGCCGTCACTAGGCTATGGTCATGCGGCTAATTTTATGGATTCGTAGATAGAACGTCAAAAATCCATAGCGAACTATTTTGCGGTAAAATATAATCAAGTTAATTGTTTGACCGTATGTTCAAACACTCCTGGGAGTGACTGTATAAAACGTAATTACTGTATACTGTGTCATTAACACCGAACGATGAATATTATGAATTGCCTACTGTAATTGCATTTCCCACGATCCAATTTCTAATTCCACGTTGTATCCTAAACACCATAAGGCCTTCCGAATATTATTGTTTTGAATTTATCAAACAAACAAATTCATTTAAAAACCTACAGGGTTTGTACGGAGTGCAGGAATTTCAACTTTCTGGCCGTATGGTGTATACTACAGACAGCGTTGCCAGATTTTTTTTTTGCCAAGTCGGGATTTTCGAACTTTTTGAGTGAAAAAAGCGGAATTCTTTCGTTGAAAGCGGGACATAGTAAAAAAACGTATATAATCAGAAGTTTTTAAATATTTATCTTTTTATTTGAGTTCAAATTACGTTTACGTTTCAACAGATAGCAAAAATAGCCATAGAAAATGTATTTTAATAAAAATATGATATATTAAATCAGATTTACCCTATCGTTAAATAGTTGAGTCTTATTCGTCTTCTGAAAAAAAAAAAATTAAAAAAAAACAGAAATCAAAATCAAAAAAGTTTTATTCATTAGAAAAATATGGCGTTTCAAACAATAGTCTGAGGAGTGAGTGTTACAAATTGCAACTTACAATAAGAGAATAATTATTTACGCACGGTCGAGTTATCCCCGAAAAGCGGGACTGAGTCTGTCCCGCGCGGGACATTTAATTTTGATTTAAAAATCGGGAAGCCCGCCAAAATCGGGACGTCTGGCAACGCTGACTACAGAACAGCCTAAATATAACTAAACTGAAGGGAATTAGAAAATATTCGTTATACCAATTCGTTGTAATGAAATTTGTTATATAGAGGTTAGGTTGATCTAAGATTCGTTTTAACAAGGTAAGAAAACCCATTTTCTTCTGAAAACTTATCTTCAAATTTTAAAATTGTGGCCAATGTACTTGCGGGAATTTTGAACTCTTTAGCGATGTCTAATTTTTCTTTGTAGGATTCTCGTCTACATACTTAATGATTTTTCGTTTCTCTACGACGCTTAAGGAACACCTTTTTCGTTTCTCAGCCGCTGCAACTGTAAATTTACTAACATCAGTGACCAATAGCGTGTTTACATTACTTTACATCAAACAACAATGATTGTCTTACTATAAAGTATAAATTTAACGTGTCTGGACCTGTCGAGACGTGAATTGTTGTTGTTATTGTGAAATTGTGTGTGATTGATTGGAAGGATACGTTATGTAAAGGGTGTGAGTTGACAAAAATCGGTAATTATAGGGAAACTAGCGGTACCTGTGCGAATAATTCGCACTAAAATTTGTTTCTAATTTCACACACTCTTTATAACTTTCTTCTTTTTGTTGTATTACATTACGAAGCTCAGTGACGGTTCAAGAAAATATTTTTCTAAAACTGTCATATAGAGGCGCAAGTATCGAAAACGTTGAGCTGAAGCGCCGCCATACGAAAAGTATTTATACGTGAATTTTGATTAAAAATTAAACAAAATAAATTTACCGACCGTCAACCATGTTGACGTTGCTTCAAAGCTAGAACCGTTATATTGCAGCATTGCTGCATATACTGAATAAATGTATAATTGTTATAATTAATTATTTTGCAAAAACAAAAGCAATAATAGATTTTTTAATTGTTGATGCACGTAGAGCAAGTAATTATCTATAAAATGATACAAAATTTATGTGGAGTAATTGAGAGGTTTTTCCGAAAAAGGGAGGCAAACATCTTAACCTTAGCGTATTAATATATATGATGATTATGATGATTATACTTTCTGCAATAATTGAAAATTCGTTATAAAGAGGTTTTTGACAAAAAGTATTCGTGCATTAACTCTTACGAGCAGTTCTAGGGGATTTCGAAAAATTTGCCAAATCGAGGAAATCGTTACATTAAGTTTACACTGCAGAATGATAGAAGCGTGTCATTATAATAGTTAAATGTCAGTGTTTTTATAAAATTGCTGAGTAATAGTAAAATTTAAGAGGAGCTGAGAGATTAATTGTTAACCTTTCTCTTATTTCCATAAACTCAGATGAGCACGCGACAAACTTACACATTAAACGTGAAACAAAGAGATGAGACTAATAATAATATTAGTACAGTAAGACCCCGCTTAACGTTACGTTACGTTACGTTCCAATAAGTTCCTGCGCTATACGAAATTATAACACTTTATTTTTTTAATTTTTCAATTTTATTCCTCGTCGCCATAAAATGTAATGTATCGAGATTAAATAAATTATGCTTTTTAAATTAAATATATTTCTTTTATTAAATGTTCTCAATACGATTCCGATAGAAAGAATATAATATTTTAAACACAAAGCATATTTCATCTTACTGAAATTATTAAGTAATCGCCATAGTCTTACATAATACTTACTATTTATAGATATTAATTTATAAGTACAGTGAAACTGTACATTTCAGACACTACAGCGCTAAACGAGGTCATCTTAATACGTAGATAATAAGTGAAACAGAACCGAGAATAAGAAAATTTGTTAGTTTTTTTTTTTTAATTTTGTAACATTTATTGTTAAACATCTTTTTATCACATTAATTATAGGTTTATTTATTGCTAATATCGATTTTTGCTCATAAAACATTTTTAGGAAAATCAAATAAAAATTCGAGTAAGAAGTTATGTTTGTGATGAGAAAGGTTCCTCATTTGACATATTTTGTTTTTTGTGAAGAAGTCATTTAATGTCGTTTGCCTTTTTCTGTTTCGTTCAGCAAGCTGTTGTCGATAGCGAGATATTGCTTCAATGACACATCGTCTTGCCTTTGACCTTCTATCAACATTTGAATCATTTTGTATAAACTGATACATAATTTACATTATAGTGGCTAAACTTTTTGTTTAGAAACCCTGTAATACTGAAGCAGCGTTAAGGGGGTATTCTCATGTGAACGCATAAATTTTACCTCTTTTTAGGGAATTTTTTTTAGACGACAATAACATTCAATCATTTTAATTTTTTTATATGTTTTTATTTGTATCTTAAACTGTATAAAAAAATTTTTTTTTCTCTTATTTTACATTTCTATATATTTTTTTTAAATTAAATTAGACACTAAAAAAAAAGCAGGTCACTGGTCATGGTAATAGCGGCTGTTCATGTTGTCTGAAATAAAAAAATCGAATGGATCATTGTTCAGTAGGGATGTCGCTATCGGCCCTACCAAAATTAATCAATTTCATTGAGAAAAAAAATGGCGGACTGTAGAAAAAAAGTTTGTTTTTTGTTAATTTTTTTGTTAAAAATCGTTTAAAAAAAATAAGAAAATATTTTCGAAAATAAGCAATTTTGGTACGGCCGATAACCATTAATGAGTGAAGAACATATATAAATTTCAAAGCAATCGGTTGAATACTTTTTTTTAGGACTATGACAGTTTTAGAAAATAATGTTTCCAGAAAAATGCGTATAAAGTTTCAAGAGCCGACAAGTCGCTTACGGCGCGTCGGCGACTATGAGTTGTAACTTATTTAAAACTAGGAATTTCGGTCTCTATTTTTCACAGCATATTTTCGATAGGTTTTACTATTGAAATATGAAAAAAAATCGATTTTTCGAAGTCGTCACATGAGAATACCTCCTTAAGCGAGGTCTTACTGTATATGCAGTCACGTAATTGTTGTAATATGAACAAATACTTACACGTATCGTTATTGTTAAAGCAAATATAGGAACTAGTGCATTGCATTGTTCTAGCTCTTTAGATTGTCTAGCGTTTGTTTTAATACCATTTGTTGACACTGAAATAACAAACGTATTAACGTTATGACTCAAATTATAATTGTTTTTTGTTAAATACGTGATTGTGAAATATTTAAAAAAAACGTCATTCGTTGTCATAAAAAAATGTAGTCTAATTTAAATAATCTATAAAAAATACATTAAATGTCCTATTACAAAGCGTTCGTTGTGCTTATAAACGAAAAAAATTGTCAACATTTTAACACGCTTTTATTAGCGTTTGGAACGGAATCTTTGAGCATGAAATTCGCCTATTTCAAAACGTTAGATTAAACTGAAACTTTGCACACTTATCAAGGACCGATGACAGTACAACATTTTTATAAGTTTGTCCCATTATCCTGACCAGAACCTTCATGATAAAAAATAAGACTAGAAAATAAAAAAATAAATAATATTTTTAAAAAACTAAATAAAAAATACGTTTTGATAGCAAACCGAACTAAAGTAAAAAATACTTCTTTATTGTAAAAAAGCGTGGGGTGCTTATTACTAATCTTTTACTAACTCTACTTTTATACAATCACGCAGTAATAAAACGCTTTGCGATGTGTGGAATGTGGAATGCATTGACATCATGATGTATTAGGTATGATGCCAATTATGAACAGTGCGTTCAGAATTGTAAACTCAGCACGTTCTTAAAGCGGATGCAATACTGCGTGAAACTGTTTGTTATAAACGACTTGCAAAACAATAGAACTGAACATTTACATCCATAATATGCATACTGAACAGCTGTTATCAGATAGCATTGGAGTTTTGGATAGAAAGAGCTGCTTTCCAATAAAGAATTAAAACTCTAAATCACAATTTCACAGTAATAATTTTACTTTAGTGATAACATGACCATTACACATTAGGGGAATTTAGTATCGTGCTTCAGTGTAAAAAGTGTCAACACTTTCGACACTACTGCGTTGTTTTATACAAAAGTGTAAGATGCACTGACCTGTTTAATATTTCAGTATCGGACTAAAAGTGTAAGCACTAGCAGTCCCGACTCTTAAGCAGGGGAATGTAGTGTAGATCACGCTGTTGTTTTTTTTTTAAACAACATTAAGACTCTCGAACCCTCTGAATTTAAGCCACACTACGAAGCTAAAAATGCTGCTGCAAGGGTGCCGCTATCAGTTGATTACTCTAAATTGAGGAAATATTTTGAATATTTAAAAAACTTTTCCGAAAAAGGAAGAGCCACTTTAGGTTTGTGATGGAACAATTTTGTGAAATAAGTACGAATAAGGTCGTAGTGTGACATTGAAAACGTGTGTTTTTTGGCACAATTAATGCCAATTTTTTTCTAGTAAATCGTACATAAATTACAAAAGTACTCCATTAGAGACCTAGGTTTGTCCTTTCCACAGCCTTAATATACCAAACACACCTCTATTCTGGAAAAGTAAAAATGTTAACTACAGTCAAAGCCCTCTAAGTGCACGCTCTCTAAATGCACACGCTCTCTTACTGCACACGAACTCGCCCTCTAAGTGCACGTTCCCCAGCCCCCACTTCGAATAATCTGCGACCAATCACGTGCGACCGTAAGCGCGCTATTTTCAAACTTTCCATTTCCATCATATTCATAGAGTTTTAGAGATATTGTTTATAGCATCTGATTGAATAAAGATAGCTATAGGAGTTAGAAGAGTGGGGATGAAAAAGATCGTAGGGGAAGTGTGCACTTAAAGGATGGGCTCGGTTCCGAGCTGTGCACTTAGAGGGCTTTGACTGTAAAGAGTTGTGTGTTGTCGTTAAATAGTGGCGGGCACACCTAAAGGTACGAAGGTCCGAGGTGCCTGCAATTTCTGGATTGGGGACCCCTGAATTAGACAAAGAAAGAGAACTGATAGAATAAATTGGATTCAACTGCAGACGCGCTTTTAGTGTTTCGTTTGAAAACGATTAACACTAAGCTGCAGTAAAAACAGTCAGCTATAACTTTTTACCGGTCGATATGCAAACAAAGGCTTATGAATAAAGTACGATTCACACTGAGTAATCTCTGGAACTACTGAACCGATTCTAAGAATTCTTTCATTAATAAAAATCCTTTCTATTCCTGAGTAATGTAGGTTATGTTTTATTAACCGACTTCGAAAAAGGGGGAGTTTGTATGTTTTTTTTTTGTTTGTTCACCGATATTTTCGTCAATTGTAAACCGATTTGAAAAATTTCAACGCCATTTTGTTCAGAATACTACCGGATTGGAACCACATACTTTTGATTAAAATCGGTTCATCCGTTTTTAAATGACATCAAAAAAACTTATTTTTTAACGTATGCTACCTCATATCTCCGCATCATTTGAAAACCGATTTTGATGATTCTCTTCTTATTTAATAGGGCATACCTTCAGGGTGATCCCACATATATTTTACTTAAATTGGTTCAGTAGTTTTAAAAAATGTGAAATCAGATTTACTAAAAAGTAAAAAATAAAAAAAAAAACTTCTGAACATTCAAAAATCGATGAAAAATCAAAATTGCCTAAAAACAAAAAAAAATAGATTCTGTTGATCCGAGCGCTACCAAACTTCGCAGGATCATCCGCTGGGCTAATCTGAAGATTGCCTGAAAATTTTATCAAAATCGGTCCAGCCGATACATACATACCATACATCCCCTTTTGTATATATAGTGGACCGCCGGTAATCCGACAAACATTTTGCAGGGCAAAGTCGAACTAACGAATTTGTCGGATTATAGAGTACTGCCTAAGACCCCCTATAGTCTGGAATTTTTTACAAAAGAGTGCCTTGTAATCCGACAAATTACAGATCCAATGATAAGATTCTATATGTTATATATTTGTACTATGAACTTGTTCAATCATACATTAGCGAAGATTGTCAAAAAAATATTCAATAATAAATAATAGACCATGTCGGATTACAGGGGGTGCCGGATTAGACAGGGGCCGGATTACCGGGGGTCCACTGTATATAGATTCGGAACTGCAGCGCGGCTCACGTGATCAATCTCGATTCATCGCGCCGTCGTAAATCTAGAACACGCGATGAATCATTTCAATCGCCTCTGTTGTTGTGACTTATTTTCAAGTTCAACAGTCGCCTAACTTATTAATTTAATTGACAGCTGTTCAAAGTAAGTGAGTAATTAAAATAGAATGAAGCTATTGATTGCTCACGTCTGTTTTATTATATTTTGTTTTTGTTTATGTGTTTGAATAATATTTGTTTACAAGTTTAAATTCCAAAACAGACCTCTTTATATCTTCGTTGACAGATGAATATCGATTACTCGATGTGCATCTGTTTCATATAAACAAAAAAAAAACACATGATTTTTGTAATGCTGATTTCTCGCCTGAATGGAGTTTTTTTATTGATGGGCGATGTTGTCAGTTTTTAGTATCAGCTATATTGTTTTTTATTTATTGTAGATTGTAGACGCTTGACAACTTAGGTCATTAGCGTCTTAATTAAATCAAATAATATAATCACTTAAAACTAAACATCCATCAGCAGAGGCAGGAGACAGTTGAATGTAGTTACCGTTCTTTAAAAATAACAGTTAATAGCTGTTTTGGCACACTCCCGATGAAATAGCTGCTTTGCATGCCTGTGTAGCGATGGTCAAATAATCCATTTCGCACTAGAGCGTGAAGTAAAAAAAGTGCGATCTTACCAATCCGACAGTAATTTCCAAAAGCGACTTGCCAATTACCGTTTTAATTGTATAGGATGAACAGAGATAGCATGCGACACAAAGCAGGCGTAGTTCAGCCCCAGCGTTGCCAGACGTCCCGATTTTGGCGGGACGTCCCGATTTTTAAATCAAAATTAAATGTCCCGCGCGGGACAGGCTCAGTCCCGCTTTTCGGGGATAACTCGACCATGAATAAGACTCAACTATTCAACGATAGGGTAAATCTGATTTAAAATATTTTCTATGACTATTTTTGCTATCTATTGTCACGTAAACGTAATTTGAACTCAAATAAAAAGATAAATATTTAAAAACTTCTGATGTTATACGTTTTTTCACTATGTCCCGCTTGACGAAAGAATCCCGCTTTTTCACTCAAAAAGTTCCAAAATCCCGACTTGGCAAAAAAAAATCTGGCAACGCTGTTCAGCCCTCAGATATGTTATTATGAAGTAAAACACCTATGTTATTGCAGTTACGTAATAATATAAGGCTTTCATGGCTCGTGTGACTGTTAAAATTCGCTGACCCTCGTTTTTCCATATAATATAATAAAGTATTAGATACACAAACTGTACTATTACTAACTTACTTATGGGAATTGGTTAGATCGCTTTTTTTTAAATTTTGACTTTACGCACTAGTGCTACATGAATAATTTTGTTACCGCAATGTACAAACAATGAAAACGGCTTTTTTAGAGAAGGGTGTGATAAAAAAAGTTTTTTGAAAATTATTTTGAGTAACTATTGGTAAATATATTTAAACACGTATAGCGAAATTGATATTAAATCGCTTGATGCTGTTTTTCGTTTTTTATGTTTACAGCAAACTGCACAAAAGTGACAAAGGTTAGCAAATAAATAATATTTTATAGATTAAAAGGACGTCTCTGCTCGATGCAGATTGAATGTTAATTAATAATAATTCATGTCACATAGATAAGTCATTTTTAATTTATAGATCAGTTATCAGAATCAGGTCATCGGCCAAAACAATCATATATATTAATACGCTAAGGTTAAGATGTTTACCTCCCTTTTTCGAAAAAACCACACAATTGCTCCACATAAATTTTATATCATCTTATAGATAATTGCTTGCTCTACCGACATCAACAACTAAAAAATTTATTATTGCAATGCTGCCATCTGATGGCTTTGATTTTGAAACAACGTCAATATGATTGACGGTCGGTAACTCTTTTGTTCAATTTTAAATCAACTCACGTATGTATCAATACTTTTCATATAGTGGCGCTTCAGCTCAACGTTTTCGATACCTGAACCTCTATATGACAGTTTTAGAAAAATATTTTCTTGAACCGTCACTGAGCTTCGTAATGTATTACAACAAAAAGAAGAAAGTTATAAAGAGTGTGAGAAATTAGAAGCGAATTTTAGTGCGAATTATTCGCACAGGTACCGCTAGTATTAATGTATTCCAGTTTTTAGCAAGTCGTACGTCATGCGTGAATATTAGGAAATATTTTCTTCTAAATATTTCTCAAACTTTTTGTATAATTTGCACTGATTTTTCATTGGCATTTGGTAGAACATGATTAATGATAACAAATAAATAAAAACACTTGAAATTTCTACAAAAATTTTATTAAATAACTCATTCCGCCGCGAAACTGGAAAGATTCGGGTTTGAGTCTCGACGGTGACGTAAATTTTTCTAATATAGCATTGCAACAATGGATGTTTCTTAACAATTATAGCAAACGATAGCTATTATCTGTTTATTCATTTAGTCTTACGAACTTAACCGCAATTAACCTTTATTAATATTAAATTTCATATTTGTTATTATCGAAATTTTTAGATCCACGAGCTCTTTTTACTCTTAAAAATTTCAAAGGACCCTCCCGAAGAAAACCTATGTGTAGAAAAACATCCCGGAGCTGAGGCGGAGTTAATTTTAATTCAATAGAAGTTAAATTCTTTTGTTTAAGGCTGTCAGAACGCTCTGAATTTAAGCCAAAAACTGATTGTAGACTTATTCGTCAACATTCTGAAAAAATTCTTTCTCTATAAGGAAGATAAGACAAATCTAGGTCTCTAATGGACTACTTTTGTAATTGATGTACGATTTACTAGAAAAAAGTTGGCATTAATTGTGCCTAAAAACCATACGTTTTCAATGTCACACTACGACTTTATTCGTACTTATTTCACAAAATTGTTCCATCACAAATCTAAAGTGACTCTTCCTTTTTCGGAAAAGTTTTTTAAGTCTTCAAAATATTTCCAAAAATTAGAGTAATCAATTGACAGCGACACCAGCGAAAAATTGAAACGTGCGGATGATTTGAGCGAGACAGAGCTAAAGAAGGTCACACCCACAATATGTTTTTTGCCTACCTCGCCCCTTACTGCTGGGTCTCAGCACAAACAAAATTCAGAGCGTTCCGACAGCCTTAATAGGCCATCCAAAAACGTCACAAGATTTTCATAACACCATTTCACAAAACGCGTGAGTCGAGAGTTTATGTTATGTCATCAATGACCATGGCTTGGTTTTTCAATTATTGCTATCCCAACTGTTTGGAAAAAGACTCCATGTGGCGTCACAAGCCTACTTCCCTCGCCCTCTCTTGCATCTTGCCTAATCACACCTTCAATAATGCTAACGCTCAACGTTAGTTTCTAGTAACCCTGGTGCTTATACTGCATAAGTGAACTTAGGCCGCGCAAAAACGTCACAAACTTTTCGGAACACCATTTCACAAAATGCTTTTAAAGAAGCTTTACACGTCGAATTGATAACCTGCTCCTTATTTTGAAATCGGTTAAAGCAATGAAAGGAAAATGGGCTACACGTTTTGCCCATTTGCAACATGTGCTGGCAACTGTGTCGATCACCCGATAGATTACGGACATAAATCACGCGCACAAATCAAGTGGCGTGACGCACGTGGCACGACGCATTCCAGCGCCATCTGCAAACGGCATGGGATTAATTAATATATGGAATTTAATTATTAAAAACCATAAATTCATGTTTCGTAAAGCCCATTAAAATATCATGGCAAATTTTCCAATAAATTTGTTTACTTAATATCGAGAGCCGTTTTTTAGTTGTTAGAGCAGTGGCTTTTAAGCTATGGTTCGCGGGTATCAGTGGCGACTCGTTGATCCTAGGGTTGGTGAGTGTTAGGAGAAGATATTTTATTCTTATACTCAGGGACAGGCAGACATTTTGTTGAGGAGAACTGCAAATAGACGCTGATGACCTCAGCTGTTGAGCGTCTATAATCTAGAATTCTTCTTCTTCTAAAAACTGCAAACGCTGAAGTTGATAGATATACTTGATATTATTACATTGTAAAAATGATTTGTCGGGAAAAAGGACTTTTTAAGTAAACACTTATTTGTTATTTCTAGCGACGCTTCGTCCCTTGCTTGGGACTTTTTCAAGCTTTATAACTATTAAATGTTTTGATCAAGTAGATATAAAAGTTAAAATACACATGTAAATATAAATTTTAGTTAAACAATTGTTCATTAAAAAGTTTGTAATAATTCCGTTTTTAAAAAATATTTTTACGGTTAATGTTCAAACTATTTTATTTAAACTATTTTTTAAAAACGGAATTATTACAAACTTTTTAATGAACAATTGTTTAACTCAAATTTATATTTACATGTGTATTTTAACTTTTATATCTACTTGATCAAAACATTTAATAGTTATAAAGCTTGAAAAAGTCCCAAGTAAGGTACGAGACGTCGCTATAAATAACAAATAAGTGTTTACTTAAGAAGTCCTTTTTCCCGACAAATCATTTTTATATTAAT
The DNA here is from genome assembly GCA_034508555.1 of Venustoraphidia nigricollis. Classification (NCBI taxonomy): domain Eukaryota; kingdom Metazoa; phylum Arthropoda; class Insecta; order Raphidioptera; family Raphidiidae; genus Venustoraphidia; species Venustoraphidia nigricollis. The sequence continues at coordinate 5,909,403 of JAVRKA010000016.1, forward strand.
TACCAAGGACAAAAAAGAAAAAAAGTCAATATTATTATATTGTATTTTTAACTCAGGTTTTCCCCGTGGTTACGCCCTTGCGCTGATATTTCATACCTTACAAAAATCCTTCTTTATTCCAAATTGTTCTTTGTCCTAAAGAGCAAGCAAGGCCAACAGAAAAGTGTTTGTAAATTTAAGCTACTGCAAGCCACGTGTATTTAGAATATCAGGAACTCAATTTTATAGAATAAAATAGAATAGAATTTATTGATTCAAAGACACACAAATATGTATAGGACTCGTCAAAAAAGAAAGATATGTTTACAATTCATTTATAACAAAATCATCTACTTTATACGGACATTGTTTAAGAAGAGCAGTCTTTAATTCTCTTTTAAATTTAGAAATGTGTAGATTTTTGAAACTGTGTGGCAATTTATTAAACATTTTCAGAGCGTGATATTCGGCGCTCTTGTTAAACAACGTCAGTGTCGATTTCGGTAAAATAACATTAGAATTATTCCTTGTGTTACGTCCATGGATAACCTGAAACGTATCATAATTATGGATACGTTGTTTAATAAAACATAAAGTAAAATAGACATACGGCACAGTTAAAATATGTTTTTAACCGACTTCAAAAAAAAGGAGGAGGTTCTCAATTCGTTGGAATCTTTTTTTTTAATTTTTTTTTATGTATGTTCCCCGATTACTCGAAGACGCCTGAACCGATTTGGAAAATTCTTGTTTTGTTTGAAAGGGTGTACATCCCAGGTGCTCCCATATAGTTTTTATTAAAATCGGTTCATCCGTTTTTAAATGACGTCAAAAAAACATATTTTTTAATGTATGCTACCTCATATCTCCAACATTTGTAAAGCGATTATGATGATTCTTTTCTTATTTAATAGGGCACATCTTCATGGTGATCCCACATAAATTTTATTTAAATCGGTTCAGTAGTTTTTAAAAATGTGCGAAATCAAATCCACCGCTAAAAAGTAAAAAATAAAAAAAACTTAAAAAAAAAATATTAACCTCCTTCAAAAAAGTCACTAAAAAGTTGAAAATAATGAAATTTTGAGGTCGGTTCCAATTTAATAAAAGTAGATGCCTATTAATTTTAAGTTTCAGTAATAAAATTGGCACCAACCTCAAAATTTCATTATTATTTTCATCTTTTTAGTGACTTCTTTGAAGGAGGTTAATATTTTTTTTTTAAGTTTTTCTGTAAATGTTAGTCTGCAACTGCCACAAAAATTAAGATTAAAAATGATGCGGATTGCTTTTTTTTGAAGTACAAATACCTTTTGCATATCTGCACAACAACCCCAACAAACAGTATTCCATATTTAACCAGCTGGTAAAAATAAGCATAATATGCAGATAATGAAATTGAATGTCTGTGCAGCTATTTTTATGACACGGAGAGCAAAGATACTTTTTGATAATTTAATGCTTAGATTCTCAACGTGGACACTCCATGAAAAAATTAACTTGTTACTGTCTATTTAAATTTTTACTATTTAAAACTAGATTAGATATGGTTAACTCAATTTTATATTGTTACTTCTTCACTATAGGCAGTGCGGGATAAAGCCAGCGCGGGGCCTGTAGCAAATTCTGTCAAGGGGCCCTTGGTTTGCTTTAGGTTCTCAAGTTTAGGGTATTAAATAAAACAAAACTGTTACAAATAAACTTTTCTGGATTTAATATGGGCAAGTTTAGAGATAACACTTTCAATATCGACTTCTTTAAGCAAATCATGCTCTATATTCAACAAAGTGAGATGATTAAGACGTTCTTGGCCCATCGTGTTCCTTAATTCATTTTTAATACGTTTTAATGTTGAAAAAGAACGTTCGCCACTGCAGTTAGTGATCATGAGAGACAAGTAAATGCGCAAGGCAATTTCTAAGTTTGGGAAACACGATTCTAAAGAATTATTTAATAAAAGTTTATAAAATTGCTGTTCCAGAAGCTCCTGTTTCTTGCTGTCAATAACAGTAGCCACATCTGTTTTCAGCAGCTCTGCGTTTAAGGCATGCAAGATATTTTACGCTCCTATCTAAATTAATATTTTTTTATTACGGTCAGACAGGCGTTGGAGCGCGGGGCCCCAAATTCGCGGGGCCCGTAGCATTTGCTACTCTTGCTACGTGGCTAATCCGGCACTGACTATAGGTATCTGATTTAATAACAGTCTGTTTCGTTTTTCAGATTTGTCGAGGGCGCAGCGAACGTTTTCGAGAAGCCTCCATCTGTTCACATTCGAATGTATAGGGGGCTCACAAACGGACGACGAAGTCGTCATATCGAAGTCGCTGAAGGAGTTCAGCAAGTTGATCGCCTCAATTGAGGATGAACGGGACAGAATGGTATGTAATCTATTTTTTTTTTATGGTACGCTTTGTTTGTACACTATACATATATGTGGTTAAATATTAAATTATCATTTATACTAGCGGCCCAGTCCGGCTTCGCCCGGGTGTGAATGTAATATATAGGATATAAAAGATGAGAATCATTATCATTAAATTCTCAACGTGTATTGAATTTGCGCGAATTCAATCGCTTTTATTTGTGAATGTTCAAAAATCGAAGAAAAAACTTATTTCCCAAAAAGAAATTTAAAAAAATTCTGTTGATCCGATCGCTACCAAACTTCAGAAGATCACCCGCTGGGCTAATCTAAAGATTGTCTGAAAATTTCATCAAAAATGGTCTACCCGTTTGGAGTCCATAGATTACATATACATCGTCTTTTATCTATATAGATTATTAAAATGTAAAAAGTGGCTATTGTGACATAACGATAATAGTTGGACATATAGTATCGCGAAGTTTTTTGTAGTTATTGATATGTTCTTTAATATTGTAGAACATACTTTTGTTCTATCATCAATAGTTTCCGCAACGCATGCGACGAAAGATGTTTTATGGCATTTTTTTTACACCTTGCGTTACGTTACTAAAGTTTTAGTAAGGATCCCTAATATTTTCTAGCAATAAATATAGCCTATGTTACTCAGAGTGAATGCAGCTTTCAAATGGTGAAAGAATTTTTTAAATCGCCACAGTTATAGTTTTTGAGTTTATTCATTACAAACATACACACAAAAATACAAATCTTTCCTCTTTATAATATTAGTGTAGATAATATAATATTTAAAAATAAGAAATAATAAAATAAAAGTCTCTATAACAGTTTTTTATTACAAAAAAAAAAAAAACGGACGTAATTACTACTAACGCAGGGTTAGGCGAATAACCGTAAAATACTTTTTTGTGAAGAAAAAATACAACTGAAAACTATTCGCTGTCATAAAATTGTAAAATAAATTCTCTCGTGGGGTTCAAAATAAGGAATAACAGCTATTAAACAGGCATCTTAACTTCTAAGGAGCCTTTGCAAGGTGGGGATCGACGCTCAAGGAGCCTATTTTGAAGACTTTTAACAATTTATATCAATCGGATCCGTAACTTCTTTTTACCAAACTCAGTTTCATTATGTTACAGGCAAACCCTGTATATTTGTGGACATTGTTTGCACGTGATATGCAAATAATGAAAATGACGAATGGGGAAATGGGAAACGTATTATTTGTAACACATATTTTTATGGTGATCTCATCACAGCATTACATAAATTTATTTCATTGATAATGTGAATTGCAATCTATTTACGTATGTGGAAAAAAATCCTGTCAAGCCAGGCACACATGAAGCATAGCCAGTTTTTAGGGTTTCATACATCAAAAGGAATTAAAATTAGAGTTTAAAAAAACTAAAACAACACGCTTTTATGAACTAAAAATGCAAAATAATTTGACAACAAAATTAGCTTTACTGTAAAAAGCGTTGAGTGCTTAATATCGGTAATAAGGTTTTCATTTAGTAGCTAATTGTAAACGTAGAGCTATTATGAAAATTTAAGTAGATAGCATCTCACGCTTTTAACAGTAGAGCTAATTTTATTGTCAAATAATATTGCGTTTTTTAGTTCTTAAAAGCGTGTTGTTTTAGTTTATTTAAACTCTAATTTTTTAATATACAAGTTTTTTGACTTATATACCGATTAACTTATTTAGCCACATCGTTTCATTCGAAACCATTTTGTACGTCCGCTGCTTGGACTATTATGTAAACGATATAAACATTAAATCGGTTTTTGATAGGTCATTGACTTTTATCAATAAAAGACTGTATACAATATCTCTATATGAATGAAACAGGTGGATATAGGTACGTCGCGAATATCATTATTACTAACGGCCCGGATTCGCCCGGGTGAACTATTTTATGATTCATTAATACATTACTCACTTGATGTATAGGTATACCATCATTATACAAAAAAAACATTATAGGATATATCTCTTCTGCGCATGCGCCGATTTTCCCCAAAACCAATAGGGCTCTTCGTATTTGCATACTAAACATCCACCCAAATTTTGGTTTCAATCCGTTCATCCGTTTGACCTGTATCGTGTTTTTCTAAAAATATGTTTTTTGGATTCGGGGGACCTCAAAACGAAAAAATATTGTAAAATTTTGAAAAGTGAACTTTGACCTAATCTAGTACCATTCCCCACTAGTGGGTTGGTAAAAAATTGTACTTCAAAACAACCGTCGTCCGGCGATTTACCGGACGATCGCGAAAGGTGAAGACAGCATTAAGGTAGTTGTCGTGGCTAAGGCACACCGTCAGAAAATTCTTAATTTTTGTATACTTATTAAGGACATGATAATACAATTACCCTGAAAATTTGAAGTCGATCGACCGTATATAATCCGAGATAAATTCAATTAAAAATTGGATAATTAACATTGATTGTATGCGATCTCTGTAGTTCTGAACCAGTTTCTTATTTATAAAAAAAGAACTAACTGTCAGAAACTTTCCAAAAACTGACAGTCTTTCAATGCATTTGTTATGAGTTTAAAATAAATAAGAAAACATTTTTGACCGTCTAATTATTTATAAATAACGGTTTAAAGTTCAACAATTTAGAGAAAAGTATACATGCATATGAATACTGTATGGGTTACGTTTCCACGGGTACAATCTTGCGTACAAATTATGGATCACTTTTTTTTTTTTTTTTATTTTCAGTGTCAGCCGCAAGTATATTTATGTTACATAGTTTTTATTATAATTTTATACTATTACAAGCTAGTATACTTTTGTGGCGCGTATAATCTATAACTTTTTGACAATATTGTACCACGACAACTACCTTAAAGGCCATGATTGCAGAGTTCACCCGGTATGCGCACGTTTTCGAGTTTATTTTTACTTTCATTTATTAACTAGTTTTTGATATATATTATTAAACTGTGTACAAGTTTTTTTTCTTTTATTATTTGCATGTAAATGCATTTTATTTATAATATCATTTGTACGTCACGTGACTTCGTTTCACTTTTCTTTTTTAACCATCATCAACTGATCTGAGATCCGATCACGTGACAGACGTACTATAATAAATAATGCACCGAGCTGGGTAGAGTAGTGGTGACAGCACTAGACTCGCATTCGGGAGGTACGGGTCCGATTCCCGGCGGGGGCAGATGTGGCTGGGACTTTTTCGTACTGCCTCTCGCTGAGAAACGATATTTCCTGTACCGGCCATCTTGATTGAGGTTTTCCATGGTTTTCCTCAATTAATTCCAGATAAATATCGAGATGGTTTCTTATTCAAGGCCATGGCCGATTACCTATCAAACTCCCAGTTCAAAAATTATCTATCCTATCGTAATTTCCTATAATTCCTTCAATCGCTCATTGCTATTAGTTAAGTTGAAGTTTTAGAAATGTAGAAAATAACGGGAGGTGTAAAATGGAAAATAGTAATGGTGCGAATGGCGTCTGTTATGACATAAAAGTCGACAAACGGACGTTAAACGTATTGTTATTATTATTATTTGTTGTTATAGCGACCATAGTAATACACACTAAGGCGCAAAAATGCCTGAACTAATAGCTTTTAAGAGATTTCGTCCGATGTCGCTAGTATGCACTATTTTGACGTTTATAGAAAAAATATTTTTATTGTGATGTAACTACAAATTAACCATTTTCGGATTTTTCCCTTTACTTGTGCTATAACTCTTTTTTCGTCACGCTTTTACATTACACATATTTTGAACTTAGAGCAATATTCAATAGGGATGTTGACTATTTTTGGGAAAGTGTTTTAAATCGTGCATAAGTACCTAACATCCAGCCTTAAAAAACATGTATTTTAAATCCCGTTTCAAATTTAGGTCCAAAACGCCAATACTAGTCGCGTGACGTCACCTGTTCATACCAAATGAGGCTCAAAAGTGTACACGGGAGCTACCATCCTATAGATGCGTATTCTGTGCTCATAAACGTTAGTAAACTGAGGTGATGAAAAGTTGTTTCGTAGTCGTTGCTATAGTTACATGTAATTTGACGTTTCGTATAAACAAATAATAATAAATTACACACTAAATATTAACCAAACAATGAAGTTTTTTGACAGCGGCTGAACATATGACGTTATGCGCTCTGATTAAAAATAAGGAAAAATATAGTGTTTTTTAGTATTTCTATCATAGAAACTACTATACTTTTCGTTAAAATTGTTTTTATTTGAATACAGTCAACATCCCTATTCGACGCAAATGAAGTCATTCATTCAATATAATCGGTGTCACGTCTTGTCAAGCTTGGTTCGAACTTTCATGATATTCAACCGATTGTCGTTAAATGGCATGGATTTTAATTTAAAAATTCGGAAAGAGGTGGTTAGTGACACCACGACTGAAAGAGATAAGACATTGCTTCTTGCCTATGATTCAAGGTCACCGTTTTTTTCATTCCCTTGCAAGTGTCTAAATGTGTGACATAAACGGCCGTATATCTTTTGATTGCGCTGACTTAGAAGTTTGATTTTTTCACAGCTCCGAGAGATTACAGACCTGGATATTTCATATTAATTTCAACTTGACAGACAGACGGACGCATAACGAAGTGATCCTATAAAACATGCAGACGAATATAGAACCTCCTCCTTTTTTGAAGTCGGTTAAAAACTGATTGCTGATTAGTGAAATGCTTTTCCACTTGCAAGCGCTGTAAACGGTAGCAAGCGACGTAAAATAAATCGTGAAACTTATCAGTTAACTGAACGATAATGGTTCATTATGCAACGTGGCACGCTATACTGGCGTTTGTCGGTCCGTCGGACCGGAATGATTCGATTCAATCGCTGTGATTTATTTAGCGTCGTCACCGTATTTGTCTGGTTGAAGGCACTTCATTTGGCCAGCCCTGACTGGTCGGCTCGATGATCAACGGGAATTCAGTGCTATTGGATTAAGGCTACTGAATACCAGCTGTTCAGTGTGCTGCCTTTGTGTGTTTGGATGTAAAATGCAGTTACGTTTCGGGGATCTCTGATTTCTATGAAAAATCTTATTCAATCTTTGATGGTAATGCTTCAGAATAAACTAAGAATTTGTGCCATAGTCCAGCAGCCACCGCCTGTTTTTTTAAATGATTAATAACAGGCTGAATCTTCGTGAGTTCGTTCGGTTCGACGAGACGCCCAAGTTTTTCCTCTGTCCAAATTCTCAAAGAGGTAGGTAATGAACTGCGCAGATGTAAAACAGGTCGATTTGGTAGGGTGTCGAAATTGTCTGACTAACAGTAAATTTTTCATTGAAATTTTAAGATAATATGATAATAAACTCGGAAAAACAATTGTCCTACAAAATCGATGGTTTGAGTTGGAGCGTCCTCCATGCCGAATATGTCGAAATAACGAGGTCATAAAAATTATTAATGACCAGCTGATTTTTTGTATGCAGCTTACTAAATATTAGTATAATTGAATGGCCACAAAGTCCTACAAATGTAGTGGTGGGTTTTCATAGTCCTACGCTTGGAATTTGTCGATTCCACAGTAACACTTTTTTCATTAATAACAACCTAGGTTTGATTTTGTCCTATCGGGAATAAAATGTAGAACACAATTTTACCAAGCGTAGGACTAGGAAAACCTACCACTACGTTTGTAGGACTTTGTGGCCATTCAATTATACTAATATTTAGTAAGCTGCATACAAAAAATCAGCTGGTCATTAATAATTTTTATGACCTCGTGGAGGACGCTCCAACTCAAACCATCGATTTTGTAGGATAATTGTTTTTCCGAGTTTATTATCATATTATTATCTTAAAATTTCAATGAAAAATTTACTGTTAGTCAGACAATGTCGACACCCTACCAAACGACATGTTTTACATCTGCGCAGTTCATTATCTGCCTCTTTGAGAATTTGGACAGAGGAAAAACTTGGGCGTCTCGTCGAACCGAACGAACTCACGAAGATTCAGCCTGTTATTAATCGTTTAAAAAACAGACGGTGGCTGCTGGACTACCAGGATCGGATTGGGTCGGAAGGGCATGGGTGGCTACCCACAAGCCCGGGGCCCGAGACTGGATAATGGTAGATGGGATATTTTTCTATTTCATTTCTCTCTAATGTATGAACGAACTATCTGATCTAGTTTACATTCAGGTCGCAAGAGCTGGAAGCTAGCCTGCGTGGACCCCCATATCCTACCTACCGCCTGGCTTGCGGCAAGCCCCGCAAACCTATAACCGTTACGGCGTTTTCGGCACGTGTTAATTCTAATCATTCGAGCTGAAATTTTCAGAGATTCACTTTTTCAATGTAATGAACCATTTTAAAGGTTAGCATGTGACAATTTCCAACTTGTCAAAATAAGGGCGTCTATTAGACTGGCCCTTATTTGTATAAGCCAAATTTTTTTTCAAATTTTTTGAGTTGCTACCCCCTGAAAAGGTTCTATATATTGAAAAAATGATTAGCTTAAAATCTCAGCTCAATTTATGCAGTTTAACCCGTGCCGAAAACGCAGAGAACTTTGAAAATACGTTACGTAGAAAGCAAATTCCGATACTACTTAACTTTGTGCTTAGGGTATAAAAAATTAACTTTTCCTATGGATCTGGACAAATCAATTCGCCTCTTAAGCACATCTTAGGACTTCTTTAAGATAGAAATTGGTTGGTGTTAAGTCATAGACAAAGTTACGCACTCGCACTACGGAACGTGTGGGGCCCGTGTAGGCTGGGACCCGGCTGGCAATCGCCACCTCGACTATATGGCCAGTCCGACGCTGTTTGAACCAAGTTTTTACAGTTTATTTGATTTTTATGAACGATTTAAAATCAAATAAAAACGAGAAAATTAACACAAGTCTTACACAAATTTTTGTACAGAAAAAATTTAATTTGAAAACAACTTTCAAATAATAACAAGTAATTAAGAAAACACTAGAAAATTCTACAAATAATTCTTTATTTCTTGACGATCGTTTCGGACAATAAGTCCATCTTCAAGAGTACTCCTAAAGATGGACTTATTGTCCGAAACGATCGTCGAGAAATAAAGAATTATTTGTAGAATTTTCAAGTGTTTTTTTAATTACCGGTTATTATTAATCATGTTATACCACGTGCCGAGTGAAAAATCAGTGCAAATTACTTTCAAATAAGTTCAGAAGATTTCTGAACAATTTCCGAGAAATTATCTCGTTTCGAAAATATGGCCGAAGATACGCGATCATATAACCGTAGACACTCGTTGAAGCCCTTTTGTGCCTGACCTTAGAAAACACCGCCCACTTAAATATAGTATAGCATACTATAATAAAAAACAAAACAAAGTGAAAAACCACACGAAATCAATACTTGCATTTCCAAACTTTACACCGGTTATCCACATCACTCACAGTCTAACGGACGCATGAGTGCCTTTAACGGTTATCTTGTATCTGGGACTGTGATATTTCTTCTGATACGTTCTGAGAACAGTACTGTTCAAAATTTAATATAGTTATAGATAAATTTATTACCTGGCCAGTATATTAGAAAGTTATTGTATGGGGTCCGAAAACTGAACTCAAAATTTTTAACAAATTTTTCTGTTTCAAGGCCACTACAGTATTTTTTTACACTGTTTTTGAAAAGATAACTGGGTATACGTGGTTATTTCTTTTGTAAGCCAAAATCTCGAGAATAAAAAATTATATCGATTTCGTTAAGGTGTCGGTCGAAGTGTAATAACGTCAATTTGACCTGCAGGAATTTTCTCAAATTTTAGCCGTTTAAACAAAAAAGTGATTTTTACGTGAAATCTTGCGAATAAAAAACAATATCGGTTTCATTATGGTGCCAATCGAAGCGTATTAACGTCAATACGATCCAATTTTTTTAAATCGGTTCAGCCTTTTTTTTTTAAATAAAAATATTGCAGAAAGGTGGATTTTACATGAAATCTCCCAAATAAAACATGATATTAACTTTGTTAGGATGTTCATCGAATCATATTAACGTCAGTATGATCCATAAAAAATTTTATCAAAATCGGTCGAGCAGATTTTTTGTTTAAACAAGAAGACTGTAAAAAAGTGTATTTTAGGATTTTCTTGAAAAATTAGTAATTTTCTCCGGAAATTTATTTTTATCGAATTATGATAAAGGATTGTGTTTTTAATCTGGTTGACCGATTTTCATAATCGAAGTGTCATTAGATTAGTCGAAATCGTGTGAGTGTTCTAGACTATCAAATTTTTTTCAATTCAAAATGGTGACCGTAAGATGGAAAAATAGTAGTGTATTTTTTTTTTTAATTTTTGTTGTACATAAGGTGAAATATTTTATGAAAGAAAAAGAAAACGAAATTTTTTATAGAAAGAAAAAAAAATAGTTTTCTATGCAGATGTTTTCGTGGCCAATAAACGATCGAGATCCGAAATTGTATTTTGAATTTAGCGCGCAATTTAATACACACCCGAAAAATAGTTGACAATCTGAAGTAGGTCACTGGTTTATAACCATTTGAGCATTGACCAGTAACTTTTGAGTACCGCAGTAGGCAGCGTCGATGTATGTTAAAAAAAATGCGGTAAAGAAATCATAGGTTGCGGTCGGTCAGCTAGCTATGGGCATGTTATTTGATATTGTCTGTACAGTGCAAGTCTGATAAACTAGGTTTGGCATCCGTCGGGTTTCTCCGGATTTGTCCTAGTTTTGAGGACATCCGGGGAGCGTCCGGGCGGGACTTCATTTGTAGTCCGGGTTTAAAAATTTAAGAAGAAAAAAATTCTAACTGATAAATTATTAAAACAATTTGTAACAAACTGTAATAAGATACTGTTTTGTTAGGTACATTTAAAATGATGATAAAAAATGACTAAATTTAATTTCAAGGTCTGAAAATAAATAAAAAGGTGATTTATGACATTTTCAACTGTTTTTTATTACACTGACTATGTTTAAAAAACCCGTTGACATGTTCGGGTTCTGGGCTCTAAAAAACGTGGTTTTCACGCGTCTTGTCCTGGTTGCCAAATTTTAGAGATGGCAACCCTAGATAAACTAGAGTGACTGTAGTAAGAGTGTGGCCCAGTTGCGTAACTATACCATTTGTTATTTTTTTATAAATCACCACGTGAAGCACGTTATGTTGCCTTGCGCTCGCACCTACAGCTACCCTATATATGTTTGTCTGGCTAGGAGTTAAAACAGTCGAAACTGTCTGGCTGCTGGGGAAACATCTTCTAATGGTTCCCCAAATAACCTAAACATATAGGGTAGCTGTAGGTGCGAGCGCGTCAGTATCTCACTCGCATCTTCTCGCGCTCGGACCTACAGCTACCCTATATGTTTAGGTTACTTGGGGAACCATTAGAAGATGTTTCCTCAGTAGCCAGAGAGTTTCGACAATTCTAACCCCTAGCCAGACAAACATATAGGGTAGATGTAGGTGCGAGCGCGAGAAGATGCGAGTGAGATACTGATTCGCTCGCACCTACAGCTACCCTATATGTTTGCCTAACTAGGTGTTAGAACTTTCGAAACTTTCTTGGGAAACATCTTCTAATGGTTCCCCAAATAACCTAAATATATAGGCTAGCTGTAGGTGCGAGCGCATCAGTATCTCACTCGCATCTACTTGCGCTCGCACCTACAGCTAGCCTGTATGTTTAGGTTACTTGGGGAACCATTAGAAGATGTTTCCCCGGTTGTCAGACAGTTTCGACTGTTCTAACTCCTAGCCAAACAAACATATATAGGGTAGCTGTAGGTGCGAGCGCGAGGCAATATAACGTATATTGTCTCGCGCTCGCACCTACAGCTATTCTATATGTTCGTCTGGCTAGGGGTTAGAACTGTCGAAACGTTTTGTATTCATAGATGACACGTTTAATTTCTCTGTTACATTCTGCTGACGGAGTTGTCCACCTATTATCCAAAGTAAATAAGTACTACTCGAAGTGAACAGGCTAATTTTTATTAAGCTTGCATTCGCAAACATTACAAATCTATGATAAATACTCAGTAGGCTTGGACACCTACTTTAATTTCTGGAAATGCTCGCACAATATCACCACACAAGTTACACAGATTAATTGCAATTATTATTGAAATATAACACATTCTGAATAGAATAATATGCAAAGACAAGTACAACTGTTAACTATATTTCTCATCTCTATAGTCATATCAAGTATCGCGATCACGCCAAAGAAGTATAACTTCTGTCGCGCGATCATAAATACATTTTTTTTTTCTGTGAACAACTTCATCGTGTTAATTTTGATGTTACATCGTAAAAATTCGTTCTCATCATTTTTTCATAACGCGCCAAAAGAAGTATAATTTTAAAAATTTGTATTACGTCGCCATTACGGTTTTCGACAAACCGATAATCGCGTGTCGACGTATGAATAAGAAGAAGAACGCGAGGGAGGACCGGATTCATTGTTGCGTTGATTGTTGACAACAATACACGATGCGATATTGTTCGGTGCGTTTGACACAAAAACAAAACACCGACGTGAACTGGAACGCGGGGCACTGTTAATACGTTCACTCAACTAAAACAGTGTACAGTAATGTTGTTTTTTAGTGTTGTTTAGTGCGCCTTGTCTTTTGCGCAGTCTTTTAAAGAGCTGGTTTACATCTAACGGATAAACATTAACGTATTGTCACAGAGGAGGAATTACAGAAGCGTTAAATCATATTTTTATGCACATGATCAAGTCGATGTAGGGATGTCAGAAGTGCCAAAAAGTATCGATATTTTTTTTTCAAGTATCGATATCGGTACCGATATATTTTTTTAAAAATATCGATATATCGGTACAATTTTAAAGAAAACATTGGCACTCGAAGAAATTTAGTATACATATTGGCTAGCTTAATATAATCTCAAATAGCAGTACGGACATTATTTCTAATAAATCAAGTATAGTAAATAATTATCTGAAATCAAAAACAATGATAAATAGTTTTTTTTTTGTTTATTAATTAAACGTCTAATACATTTAGGAGCAGATAATTTTAGAGATTAATCGAGCAATTAATAAAGCCCCAGGGATGGTGAACCTATGGCATGCGTGCCAGAGGTGACATTCGACAGAACATTGTTGGTACAGCATAAATTGAGGTGTAAATCGAAGTAATTAAAAATATTCTAGATGTAGAAATGAAATGAAATATTACATGAATAGCTATTTTGACTGTTTATTATTCCGAAAATATCGAAAAATCTGGTGAAAAAGAAACGTGTTTTACATGTGCTTTATTAACTATTGTTGTTTTCGGAACGCACTTAAAAGTATGTTCCAAAAACATATGTAAAAACACATGTTTCTTTTTCAGTGGAGTTATTCAAATATGTCATAATTTTTTATTTTAATATATAGGAACATTATATCATTAGACATAATTTGACTAGGCCAATGTATTCATATAATGTATCTGACAAACACAAGGATATTAACAAAATAAAATTACTTGCAGTACTGTTCAATTGGTTTTTATTGATATAAAATACTACGTTTCAACCAAACTTTGTGATCCTTTTCAAGTACAAAATTAAAATTAATTAATTAAATGTAATTTTAATTTTGTACTTGAAAAGGACCACAAAGTTTGATTGAAATGTAGTATTTTATATAAATAAAAACCAATTGAACAGTATTGCAAGTAATTTTATTTTGTTAATATATCTATTACTGTTGGTAGAGCCAATATTATTAAAGACAAGTATAGTTGAAACATGACTAGTTTGACAGTTTTTTCGACAATTTTTAAGTAATATTTCACCAAAACTACAAGGTTTTTTTTAAATTTTTTTCGTTATTTGAACGATTTCAACTATCGAATAATCAGTTTTTCAAAATTTTGTCTGGGCCAAATTTTGGTTTAATTTTAATAATAATGTGCATTTCCGATGAGTGCCACTTCTAAAAGGTTTTATAAACTATCCGTTATCCTATTTTTGGAGATCAGTGACAGTACCGTAGTGGTACACTACCGTTCAGACGTTTGATTTATCTTAAATAGTATTATTTTATTTATATTGAACACTTAAGACTTGTCGGACATTAAAAATCTGTTTCAATTAGTTTAAATTAGAGTTCAATTACTTTATTTCCAAACATGTACGCATGCGTAATGTGAGCAACAATTATTGCATTAGTTATTAGCGGTCTATAAATAGTCAGTACAACTGAAAATTAACACGACGTTCGGTAAAGCTGCATCCATAATAACGCCAACATATTGCAACGTATTGTTAGTATTATTAGTGTATTTGCCATAATATGACACAAACACTATTGGCGTCGGTCGGATGGCGGGACCTAGGGGTCGGACCAAAATCTCTCGACGTTTCATAACCTGCTAAACACTTTGGCACCATTTTCAGGGGTTGAAAAAAGTTTTTGGGCGTTAAAATATCGAAAAAGTTCTCAGAACCGTTTCAAAATCGAGATTTAGCCTTCTAGTAAAGATTATTATTAATAAAAATCGGCCCGACAGGACGCTACTTTGCGTATAAGAATTTACTTACTGAAAGGTGAATTTTATTTTTTTCAGATGTTGAATTGATAACAAAATTTTAATTGAGAAAAAAAATTATTTTAAGGGGTGTATTACTTAAGGGGCTAATTTTTTTTATTTTGCCCAAAAACAAACTTAAGTTCACCTAATAAAGCCACCCTGTCTGTATTAGCAAATACACTATATTGTCGGCAGGGTTTTGGCACTGCGACCTGAGTTTTTTTTTAATATTCGAATCCTGAAATATGTTGTTTTTTGTTACAGCTGGAGAGAGCATACGACCAAATAATCAAGCCGTTAGAAAATTTCAGAAAAGAACACATCGGTGGAGTCAAGGTTAGTGTCTAAAATAATAATAATAATAACATACAGGGTGTCCGAGAATTATCTTTACAACTTTGAAATTTAATAACTTTTGAAATAAAAAAGATATTCACATTCTGTGTTCTGCAGTTATTAATGCAACTCATAAAGTTTTTTTCTCTGGGGTTATTTGAAGGATATTGTTTATCGGAAAAAGGTTACTGACTTCGCTGACTTAAAAAGCCGCATTACAGAGGCTTTTGCCACTGTCACAGATGTTATGTTACAGTGTACCTGGCAAGAAATCGATTAACGACTGGATGTGCTTCGGACCACACGTGGTGCATATGTGGAGGTGCTAACCTAAACAGAACGAAACTTTATGAGTTGCACTAATAACTGCAGAAAACAGAATGTGAATATCCTTTTTATTTCAAAAGTTATTAAATTTCAAAGTTGTAAAGATAATTCTCGGACACCCTGTATATTTAATCTTAAAAAGCTACAATAGTAGGAAGGTTTGTCAAAACATAATTTTACAAAACTACCGGACCCGTTCGAATATTTCGCACCGTTAGTGATCAGCTACGTAATATAATAGGTGGAAATAAATTTTAATCTCTTCTATTCAGAGACTTCAGCGCCACTACGTCATCTAATATTACCGATAACTGATAAACAGATTGCAACGAGATGGCGACATTTGTTTTATTTTATTTTATTCTAATCAGAGACTTCAGCGCCACTAACGTCATATTACCGACACTGTTAAAATAGATTGCCACCCAGTGGCGGATTTACCAGCAGGCTGAGTAGGCTGAAGCCTATAGGGCGGCCCAAAAATGTTTGTCTTAGAGAAATAAAAAAAAAAAAAAACATTACATACATAGAGAAAACGAGTTTCGAAAATTTAACGAAAATTTCAATAGGTATTTTAGAAAAAAATAGGCTTTCCGAAAATATGTATGTTAAGTCATGTCTTGCCATTCTTCCTGTCAGTATAACACATTTCTCTTTAAAAATGACATTTTAGTAACATTTTAACACAGTCGGCAAAGCAACTTGATATTATATCAAAAACATTTAATGACATAAGATGTTCGTCTTTATAATTACTTAAAAGTCAATTCAGATCAGTTTGGCTTGGAATAATGGGACAAACGACTACATGGACAATTCATCTACGGCAAAACTCGCTTTTTTTCTTTGCCAACTGTGTTAAAATGTTATCAAAATGCTATTTTTAAAGAGAAATGTGTTATATTGACAGCAAGGATGACAAGACATGAGATTGCGAATTTCAGAGGTCAGAAGGGGCGGTAAAAATTTAATAGCCTACTGGCGGCAAATTTGTAAATCCGCCACTATTGCCACCAGATAGCGAAATTTGTTTTTTCTGAATGTTCTTTTCTGTAATGAAATTGTTAAAAAATTTTAAACTGTATTTTTTTAATGAAGACATTAATTGTAAGATATTAATTTTGTTTTCGTCATTAGAGAGAAAAATAATTTTCGAAATGGCGTATCAAACATTAATTTTGGTACAGTATTAAGCGAAATATTTCATAGCGATAAAAAACACCTTTGAGAAATAATATACATATACCGATTATTTATGTAAATTGATATTTTATTAATTTTTAAAAAAATTGAAACAAAAACATGAGTAATTTAGATTCGGTTTCAATTCATGTTTAATTTAACGTTGCGGCCAGGTGACATGAGTTCGTTGTGAATCATCGTCAATTTCTAAGCATTGTTTTGTGATTAATTGTATTTTTGTTACAGGAAGGAAAAAAGAAGTTTGATAAGCAAACCGCTAAGTTTTGCCAAAGTCAAGAGCGTTATCTCAACTTATCCACAAAAAAACAGGATACCGTTTTACAAGAGGTAGGGAATTTAGTTGATTTTATATAATATATAAGCTGTTCAACGAAATGAAATCGAGAACGTTGAACTATGCGTTTTAAAATACCTTTGTTTGTGTAATGTCTGATTCTGTTATTCATAATATTCTGTAAGACATAAGCAAATTGGAGGAGCGTCGAACGATCCCAGGGTCATCATCAGATCTTATAAAAAAATGTTAAAATATATTTGAGGCATGTTGAAATTTAAACAGAATAATATTGGTAACTAAAAATAAATATATTCAAAAAGACACATCGTTTCGGTGTGGCATTCTATCTGTCAGGTGATTAAAAATTTGAGGGTTGGTTAAGCACCGCTATCCTTCAGCCAGGTCTGTGTTTTTGTATTCGGATATTAGTAAAGAAGTATTGTACAAATTTTCACAGTGCCTCAAATACCTACCCAAAAATGCCTAACAGCTCTCGGACTAAAACGTCTTTCGATCAGGCGAAAGCATTTTCTACAACTTAATTATACAGTATAAACTCCATGTAACGTCACTCGATTTAACGTCAAACTCCCTAAAACGTCGACTTTGGTTGGTTTGCCTTGTTGTCCATACAATGATACACTCTATGTAGCATCACGCCCACTCTAAATAACGACCATATGTCTTTATAAAGCAAATAATTTCGACAACTTATAAAGCACATACTGTTTGTAGGTACTTTTTAAGTTGCCGAAATTGAAAAGAGCTGCAGCTTTATTGGCTAACCCGTATTTATTTATGTTACAGTAATGTTTGTTTGTAAGTTTTATGCGTTATTATTAAATAATACTGTAATAGTAAAACAATATTAATTTTTCTTTCTCTCCATATAACGACAACTCTTTATAACGCCAGAAATACGCAGTCTCTTCAGCGTCGCTATATAGAATTTACACTGTATTTGAATCTTCCAAAATTCCTTTTCAGTCAGTATAGTTTGGTTTTAATATGGCTATTAACAATGGCTTCATTATCTATAATCGTCATTGTTGTAGTGCAACATAATAAAAACCAACTTTTATTAATAGCAATAAAAACCGTTTCATGCTCGCACAGTTAAAACTACTAACGTAAACAAGTCTACAAAATAGAAATTAAAAAAACAACAACCATTAACAAAACGTTCAACAATGAAATTCATTAAAGAAAACTGGTTTCTATACGGGAATAACAACTGACTGCTGCTGCCGTGACTATGTTTTGTTTTCGTTGCGTATGAACCAGCGCGTGTTTTGTTTTTAGCGAGACTGTTTTGTTTGTTCGTTCATTGACGGCAGCACATGCGCTCGGCACGTGTTTTCGCGCCGTCGAAACATCTGACGGCGCTTGGACACGTGGGGCGATCCGTCGCGACTCCTCCATCAGTGTCGCCTGCGCCCTGCGGTCGGCGCTGCGCGCGGCGTTTAATATTTTATTATATTGATCTCTCGAAAACTTGAACGGAACGTCACTGTGTTTGGTCTAAATGCGTTCATTGCTGTTACGTCACTGTTTTGATGGAGGGGGTGAAGGGAGACTCGATAGTGGCTGCGAATTTATTGGCTTGCAGCCGATGTTGAATGGAGAGGCGAAACCAATACATTTCCTTTTTTTAATATATTTATTGACTCTTCAGACTGTAAAAACCCACGAAATCGAGACATTTTGCATACTAAACATAAGGGGGGGAATAGATAAAAAAAACCCGTCCAGTGCGAGTCGAAAAGGGTTCCGTACCATTCGTTTTCCGTGAGAACTTTAAGACTTGGGATTTTCGTTTAGGTTTTCCTGTAAACTATGGGTGACGCCGTATATCCTCTATTTTTTTCAAAATTTTAGGCTCAGTAGTTTCGGAGATAAGGGAGGGGAATGGTCAATTTTCGTCTATTTTCTTAAATATTTGAGACCCTTACTACAAGCCCTTTCATTCACACGGTACAGTTTCCAAAACTTTTTTTTTTTTAATTTCCTAATTTGCCCCACAAAAATGACCCCCCTGTTCAAAATTCATTTATATACGTTATGCGTCCGTGTTTGGGTCATCGACTTACATATGTGTACCAAATTTCAACTCAATCGGTCCAGTAGTTCGGAACAAATTGGCTGTACATACGGACGGACCGATAAGGGTTCCGTTTTTTTCTTTTGAGGTAGGGAACCCTAAAAAAGCTTTTTAAAATAAATGATAATAAGTACTCAAAGCTTCTTAAGTTAAACGGTTTTATAGTACAATCGATAATGTAAATTACAGAAAATAAAAATACGTAAAAACATTTTTTAAGTTAAGCGGTATTTTTGTACAGTTGATGATGTACTAAAAGCTAGAAAATAATTATGACTTAATAATAATAATGCGAGTAACGTCCGTTTCTCTACTTTATGGCATAGCAGACGCTGTTCGCACAATTACTATTTTCCATTTACTACACTTGCCGTTATTTTCTTTTATGACTCAAACAAGCAAAGAAATATACAGAACGTGAAGCTAAATAAAATCGTTTAAGGTAGTTGTCGTAGTTAAGACACACCGTCAGAAAATTCTTAATTTTTGTATACTTATTAAGGACATGATAATACTATTACCCAAAAAATTTGAAGTCGATCGACCGTATATAATCCGAGATAAATTCAATTAAAAATTGAATAATTAACATTGATTGTATACGATCTCTGTAGTTCTGAACCCGTTTCTTATTTATAAAAAAAGAACTAACTGTCAGAAACTTTCCAAAAACTGACAGTCTTTCAAAGCATTTGTTATGAGTTTAAAAAAAAATAAGAAAAAATTTTTAACCGTCTAATTATTTATAAATAACGGTTTAAAGTTCAACAATTTATAGAAAAGTATACATGCATATGAATACCGTATGGGTTACGTTTCCACGGGTACAGTCTTGCATACAAATTATGGATCACTTATTGTTAGCTACAAGCTAGTATACTTTTGTGGCGCGTATAATCTATAACTTTTTGACAATATTGTACCATGACAACTACCTTAAACAGATGAACTAAACAAATGAATTTCTTAATATTGTTTATTGAACCTTGAAACTCTTCTTCAAGTGTGCTCGAATTGTGAATGAACTTTGATCAATAAAGCTTTCACAACACGGTCATTAGTTGTTCTTCCCCTTGTGTAAACTTATCATTCAAAGTTTTCGACATCTGTTACATCCAGAACTTGCGTATGCTAATTCGCTAACTTTAACCCTATTGTCCGCCATTTTAATAGGTCCGAAGCACGAGATGCCCGTTTCCTTTAAGCTTCGAAGCTCCGTGCTTCGCTCTGTGCATTTACAAGACTATAAATTTATTGATATCATCAAGTCTGAACATTGAATAAATTTGCATATGAAACAGGAGATAATTTGTTGTCAACAGAAGGTTTACTTTATGGCTTATGATGTACACGAAAATATTCAAATATGTAGCCAGAAACTATAAGCGTATATATTATAATAATCTACAATATCTATGTAAGATATGCAGAAAAATGAACAATATTTTACAGAAAGCATTGGCAAATTTTCTGGTTTAAGGCTGTCGGTACGCTTTGAATTTAAGCCAAAAATAGACCTTCGGCTGATACTGATTGTAGACTTATTCGTCAACATTTTTCAAAAATTCTTTCTCTATAAGAAAGACAAAGGACAAATCTAGGTCTCTAACCGACTACTTTTGTAATTTATGTACCATTTACTAGAAAAAAGTTGACATTAATTATGCCAAAAAAACACACGTTTTCAATGGCACACTACGACCTTATTCATACTTATTTCACAAAACTGTTCCATCACAAACCTAGAGTGACTCTTCCTTTTCCGGAAAAGTTTTTTAAATCTTTAAAATATTTCTAAAAATTAGAGTAATCAATTGACAGCGGCACTCTTGCAATAGCATCTTTTAGCCTCGTAGTGGGCACCAGCCAAAAATTGAAACGTGCGGATGATTAGAGCGAGACAGAGCTAAAGAAGGTCACATCCACAATATGTCTTTTGCCTACCTCGCCTCTTACCGCTGGGTCTCAACACAAACTGTATGAAAGTGATCCAACATTGTTAAGAGGCATATTTATAGGTGATAGGGGTAAACTACAATTATTATAAACTTTCGATTTTAGACTTATAGAAAGAAGAAGAATTGTAGATTATAGCTGAGGTCATCAGCGTCTATCAGACTTACAGGGATATCACCTTTCATGATATGCTTCAACGACCAGAATGATTCCCTGGAATTCCCGAAATTAAACTCGTATAATTCAGGCCAGTTGATGAACTTATAGAAGCAGACAATATTACACAGAAAATTTTAATGTTTTAAATAGAATCTATAGGAGCTGAGAGTGTAACAAACAGGAAAAAAATGAGAGTTTAAAAAACTAAAACAACACGCTTTTATGAACTAAAAAATGCAAAATAATTTGATAACAAAATTAGCAACGTACCTCACCGTAATTTTTCAGGTTTTTTTATCCTGAAGGTCCTGGTCAGGATAATGGGCCAAACTTATTAAATTATTGTATTGTCATCGGTCCTTGATAAGTGTGCCAAGTTTCAGTTTAATCTGACGTTTTGAAGTGGGTAAATTTCACGTTCAATGATTCCTTTACAAACAAGTAAACATACTGGTAAAACTATTAAAAGCGTGTTAAAGAGAGTTGGTCCTAGAACTGATCCTTGAGGAACACCAATTTCATTGTGATCGGTCCTTGATAAGTGTGCAAAGTTTCGGTTTAATCTGACGTTTTGAAGTGGGTAAATTTCACGTTCAAAGATTCCTTTACAAACGAACAAACAAACAGGTGAAGCTTATAAAAAGCGTGTTAAAGAAACTATGACGCCTCAACGATATTAAAGTCAAATTAATTTTCTAAGCAACAGTTCCATGTTTTAGATTTTTTTGCGTTTCTTGAAATATACATTCGAAGTCATTCGTTTTAACGAGAAATATTTCTAACCTAAAAATATAAGAGCAATAAAAATGAAGTATCCAATATTCAAAATGGTGTTTTTATGCGATAAGAAAATATTATTGTTTGAATAAATAATGAGTAAACCGAGGACCCAGGGATATGGCCTGTGCAATAAAGATAGAGAAATAGCTGTGCAAAATGCCACTGAACACGTGGGGATGCCAATGTATGACGTCATATCGTCCGGTATCTGCTTGCCTTCTATAAGCATTTGTGTTAGAAATTGGGAGTGAATAAAAAAGCCTAAGAAAAAATTGGAAACAGAAGCATGACTCGGAGGTGCTGCCTTCGGTGTGTCTTAAGGTAGTTGTCGTGGTTAAGGCACACCGTCAGAAAATTCTTAATTTTTGCATACTTATTAAGGACATGATAATACAATTACCCTGAAAATTTGAAGTCGATCGATCGTATATAATCCGAGATAAATTCAATTAAAAATTGGATAATTAACATTGATTGTATACGATCTCTGTAGTTCTGAACCAGTTTCTTATTTATAAAAAAAAACTAACTCTCAGAAACTTTCCAAAAACTGACAGTCTTTCAATGCATTTGTTATGAGTTTAAAAAAAATAAGAAAAAAATTTTGACCGTCTAATTATTTATAAATAACGGTTTAAAGTTCAACAATTTATAGAAAAGTATACATGCATGTGGATACTGTATGGGTTACGTTTCCACGGCTACAGTCTTGCGTACAAATTATGGATCACTTAGCTACAAGCTAGTATACTTTTGTGGCACGTATAATCTATAACTTTTTGACAATATTGTACCACGACAACTACCTTAAATCAGTTCAGTAGTTTTTAAAAATATACGAAAACAAATTCACAAAAAAAACTTTTTAAATAAAAATTAAAATATTCACCTGCTTCAAAAAAGTCACTAAAAAGATGAAAATAACGAATTTAATAAAAGTAGATATCTAATTAGTTAAAAGTTTTAGTATAATGAAATTGGTTCCGACCTCAAAATTTCGTTATTTTCATGTTCTAGTGACTTTTTCTAGGATGATGATATTTTTTTAGCGATTCAAATCTGACGGTATTTTGTTACACAAGAAATGTCGTCACTGTAACGGGTGAATAGACGTTTTCACGTCAAAAATCACCTAAAAAAATTGGTAAAACTCGGATAAATTTGTTGTAGATAAAAAATGTACATTGTGTAAATCGTATACAGTCAAACCTGAGTAAGTGAGATCTGGGCAAGCGCGAACACTCTCTGAGTGAGAATAATTGCCTGGTACCGTCTTTGTAACCCTCTAAAACCTCTATAAGTTAGAAACAGCAACTTCTATAAGAGAAAGACTATTTTCACTCAAGGACCTCTATAACTGACATTACTATACTTGCCTGTACCTCTATAAGCGATAATCGAAAATATGAAGGCTGTCGGAACGCTCTGAATTTAAGCCAAAAATAGAGCTTCGGATGATAGCTGATTGTAGACTTATTCGTCAACATTTTGCAAAAATTCTTTCTCTATAAGGAAGATAAAGGACAAATCTAGGTCTCTAATGGACTGCTTTTGTAATTTATGTACGATTTACTAGAAAAAAGTTGGCATTAATTGTGTCAAAAAACACGTTTTCAATGTCACACTACGACCTTATTCGTACTTATTTTACAAAATTGTTTCATCACAAACGTAAAGTTATTCTTCTTATTTCGGAAAAGTTTTTTAAATCTTCAAAATATTTCCAAAATTTAGAGTAATCAACTGGTAGCGGCACTCTTGCAACAGCATTTTTTAGCCTCGTAGTGTAGCTTAAACTCAGAGCGTTCCGACAGCCTTAATAATCCCACGAAGAATGAGTCATAAATAGCTGAACTAACTAACTTTGTTTTTGTATCATTGGTTTTATTTTTCATATTCTATTCGAATGGCCAAATGTGCTTGTACATTGCTTTATTTGTCGATCTTACTACAGTATTTTAAAGTTGGCAAGTCTATTTGTAACCCTCTAAAACCTCTATAAGTGAGAAACAGAACACTATGAGCGAAAAACGTTTATCACTCATGGACCTCTATAACTGACACTACTACTTGCCTGTACCTCTATAAACGATAGTAGAACGTGTTGAAAGCTCCACGAAATTTAATAATCAGTCATAGACAAGCTGAACTAACTGACATTGTTTTTGTATCATTGGTTTTGTTTTTTATATTCTATTCGAATGGCCAAATGTACTGACTTATTTGTCGAACTTACTAGTTGATAAGTATCAATTGCGAAGAAAGGTTCGGCACGTAATCATAATGTCAAAACGAAAAATTAAAGTGTTGTCTTTAAGTGATAAACTTAAAATTTATCACTACATATTTGCTGTATTTTTATAGACCTCTATAAGTGAGAAAGGCCACTCCTGTACCTCTATAAGCTAGAAGCTCGGGTTAGTGAAAAACTTCCATAAGCGAAAAAGAGATCGCGGTCCCTTGAACTTTTGAGGTTCGATTACATGGCATTTGTTCTTTGGGTACCAATCGGTGAATGAGTGCAACGCGGACGCATAGAGACGCGAGCGTCGCGGCGTTCGGTGGTGGAGTCGTCATTCCTTACGGGGGAGGATTATTGATTGCTATACGCGTGCTATCATCGTATGAGTGTCCTCGGTGCTGCGCACACACTGCAATGTGGGGGCGCAGCTCCACTTTACACACACAAACATCCAGTCTGTCGCGCGAGGTGAATCCGAATTTTTTCGAAGTGTAATCGTGCCAACGGTTATACTATGAAGAGGGAAAATATATGCTTGCGTGTTTGTATGTAAGGGGTAATCACTGAAACTACTGAACCGATTTTAAAAATTCTTCCACTAATTATAAGCTACACTAACGCTGAGTAATATAGGCTATATTTTATTTTGATAAAAAATAAAAAACCCAAATAAACTGACTAAAGAGTGTATGGTAGAAATACAATATTTTTTTTCTGATATCGAATCATAATTTAATCATTTATTTTTCATAGTTTCAAATAGTCTAATAATTTTTTAGTATCTAGTTCCCGTCTTCCTCAATTCTAAATCGATTCTAAAAATTCGTTCACTAATAAAAAGCTGCGCTATCTCTAAATAATATAGGGTATATTTTATTTTGATAAAAAAATAAAAATCCCATTTAACTTGAAAAATTCCAAACCAAAGTAGTCGGTCATAGTTGGAACCCAGATCTTTAGATCGGGTATTCTATGCCCTTACACCAGTAGCAATAAAATAAAAGATTTCTTGACGTGTTTGATTAAATGTCGCGATAACTTTCTACTACACCCGGTGCAACGATAGTGGGAGGTAAATGAAACTGATTCGCCATTTTATATACAAGCTGTTTCTTAAATCTAAATACGCAATTTTTAGACATGTAAACAGGAAAACAAAAAAATAAACAACTATCAAGTTTATCTAGCGCTTCAAAAATTTTCTAGATTTTTCCTGCAGTAAAGAAAAGAACTTAAGCATTTATTTTGTTAATTTTTTTAATGGATTTACTCCATGCTATTTATAGCGCTGATCTGCTTCGAAGGACTTCGCTAATTTCGTCCGATAACATTGCGTATTCATTTCGAAGAACAATAAATTCTATTCTCACAGATCTGGCTCAAAAGTGACTTTAAGAATAGTATTAATCTTTCTCAAAAAACTAGCGCGAATTCATATGTAAACAGCTATCCTAATTCGTCTTGAAGAATCATGCTACTCTCTTTTGAAAATTCTTGTTGATTCGACTCAAAAGAACCACGCGTCTCTTGAATTGAAGGATTCAAAGGAAGTTGACTTTATCTAGCTCGAGTGGTCACACAAAATAATTTGGAAGAAACAGTCAGCGCTATTTCAAAGTACCATAGATTGTACTCTAACGACATCGAAATCCAGTTCGAAAGAATCTGGCTTAAAATATCACTCGAAATACCGAACTAATCATGATCGAAGAACCACGAAAATTGCTTATAACGGACTGTAGCAATATGGCTTGCAAAAATCTTACTAATATCTGATTTCAAAGGTTATGTCTATTTGAAAAACGCTTGCTTGTCCTAAATTATCTCACTGATCTGGTATGTAAGAAAGACAATACTTTCGAGGTACGTAATAGGGTCCCATTAAAGAATTGAACTAATCATGATCGAAGGACCACGTCATTTCAGTTTGATGGAGCGTACTGATCTGGATTGAAGGACCACACCATTTCAATTTGACGAAGCGTTCTAATCTGGCTTGGAAATTTCCGTGGCCTTCAGTTGTCCTCGACGCTATTCGTAGGACTGTTGGTCGTTTGTCAGTCACAGTGTAGAAATATAGACACATACACACGTAAATGTGGTATACAAATAAATATGGGTGATGCGTACGCATTGTGGGGGTGAAGTTGCGTGATGATGCGATTGTAAACTTCAGACGACTCTCCGGCGCTATCTTGATTGTTTAAAGGTTACCGCGCACTCATCATTAAACTAGTTTTTTTTATCTTGGATGATCATATTGTATCTTGGTTGATTCATCGAAACTTGGCCGGAGTTCTGAATGGTTCGGCGGAACTCGGTTGGCATCCAGATTGATTCGTCGGAACTTGGCTGGAGTTCAGAAAGGATCGCCAAAACTTGGTTGGAGTTCTGAATGGTTCGCCGGAACTTGGTTGGTATCCAGATTGATTCGTCGGAACTTGGCTGGAGTTCAGAATGGTTCGCCGGAACTTGGTTGGTATCCAGATTGATACGTCGGAACTTGGTTGGAGTTCAGAATGGATCACCAGAACTTGGTTGGTATCCAGATTGGTTCATCGGAACTCGGTTGGAGTTCAGAATGGTTCGCCGGAACTTGGTTGGCATCCAGATTTATTCGTGGGAACTTGGTTGGAATTCAGAATGGATCGCCAGAACTTGGTTGGTTCAGAATGGTTCGCCAAATCTTGGTTGGCATCCAGATTGTTTCGTCGGGACTTGGTTGGAGTTTAGAATGCGAACATAAAAATTAGACCTGAAACTTGATGACCTGACCAAACATATAATGCGATAAATTTACCTAAAAAATTGTCAAATTCACCCAAAAAATTGTCAAAATTCACCCATGATAATATTCATTGACAATATTCATTACTATTAACAATTTTTCGCTATATGATGACTGCTCATTGTGAAAAGGTATTAAAAATTTATGATAATATTCGTAATTCATATTTTTTGGACCCTTGATATTTAAGGGAACAGGGCTTAAGTCCTATATATAGATCCACCCCTTATACCCGGCAAATACAGTTATATTCTATAAGAAAAATCTGAAAAACGGTTGACCCTGCAGACCATTCCTGGAACTTCCCGCTTAAAACGCTCAGGACACCATCATAAAAATATAGTCAGAATAGCTTCCTATGATCTCAAAACGTCGAAATCTGATGAAAACTCGATTTTCGAAAATCGTGATGACAACAATAACTTCCCAATTTTTGAAAAAAGTCCACGCCAGTTAAATATGTCGTATTTTTTAGTAAACAATCTACCAATTCGAACGAAGCCAAACCGGGCTGCTAGTCATTAATAAAACTATTAATCAAGATCTTGTTACAACAATCAACAATCGAACATCAACCCTGCACAGTAATTCGCTGTGACAGTCGTGCGGTTTTAGCATTCGGCCATACAGCAAGGGTTGCGCGCCGTTCCCCGCTGCCCCCGCGCGACGACACACAGCGAAAATCGACCTATTTCGCGAACATACCGCGTTCGTGGGCAATGTTGGTAAGACGACTCGCCACCGCCGACAGAGACAATGTGACGTGAATTTAATATTAGCTGTTTCCCCGCGTCGCTATTCAAAACTGGCTAATTATCAATAATCGCCCGACAATCGGTTAATTCGTTGTTTATTAAATACGTCTATAGAAAACAACGCTCGCGTTTGTCATCTGTTTCTGTGTTTTAATCTGATTGGACGCGAGTGCTTTTATTAAATTAAAACTAATCCATAATGTGACAGTGTTTTGTTTATTGTGTGACAAATATTGTGTTGTGTGAATATATTGAAATAGTGGCTGATAATGTAATAGTGACTTCGTTTGTTTATGATAGGCAATTGTCATTTGTTTTAGAATGTAGACATTTTAGCGTAGGTTAAATTGACAATGTTGCAGACACATTTTGCTATTAATTTGGGTAACGAATCTACAAAAACGCGATGTAAACGAGGAAATATGTTTTTTGTAAACTTTAAAATTGAACGTAACCACAAATTGGTTTATTTGTTGGATATTTGGATAGGTTCTGTTGTTCAATATTGTGACCTATTTCTAGGCAAGACAGGAATTTCACAATATAGGTCAAAACCCGTATTGTGTCATAAATTATTAGCCGTTTTAAGTCAGACGTAACGAGTCCATTGATAACCATATTTCGGTGATTAAGCTATTAACAACCAATTACTGTAATAGTAAGGTAGGTTAGTTAAAATTTTGAGATCCGAGTTGGTTCTCGAGTAATAGCGGAAATGGTTTGTTATATAAAGATGAATATGTTTATCTAACATATATTTAGAATATTGGTATAAAAACGTCAGAAAGATACAAAAATATGGATCATTAAATACGCTTTTCTTAGCTTCACTTGTTTGTTTGTTTGTAATCGAATCTTTGAACGTGAAATTCACCCGCTTCGAAACGTCAGATTAAACTGAAACTTTGCACACTTATCAAGGACCGATGACAATACAATAACTTAATAAGTTTGTCCCATTATCCTGACCAGGACATTCAGGATAAAAAAAACTTGAAAAAATACAGCAAGCAAGCTAACATGCTGTACAGTGACGTACGTTGAGTTGCCTACCCTATAGTCAAATGCGATATTGTTTTTTAGTTTTGTAATTAAAATTAGAGTTTACAAAAACTAAAACAATTCACTTTTATGAACTAAAAATGCAAAATAATTTAACAACAAAATAAACAAAAAAAAAACAATAATTTCTGTATGACAAAATGCA
The DNA here is from genome assembly GCA_034508555.1 of Venustoraphidia nigricollis. Taxonomy (NCBI): domain Eukaryota; kingdom Metazoa; phylum Arthropoda; class Insecta; order Raphidioptera; family Raphidiidae; genus Venustoraphidia; species Venustoraphidia nigricollis. Next base: position 5,938,434 of record JAVRKA010000016.1, read on the forward strand.
CTTGAATTATCTTAATTAAAATTTAGAAATGGTAGATGCAGAAACACTAATTTTTCTGCATTGTCAGGCAATAGTTAGCTTCTTTTCTTCTTGTAGACAATCCAAGCTTCAGAGAAAAGGCGTTCTGAATAAACACGCTTCTTGGCGCCGACAAATATTTTGTTGCGAGATTTACCAAACACGAAAATTTAACTTTTCTTGCTTGCCACCATATGTATGGATTGTCATGACGTGATAGAAGTTTCCCCGCCACGCGCTGACCGAATACTTTGGTCTAATATTCGGCTAATCGGCCAGAAGGTTCACAGAATATTCGGATTAAGGTAGTGTCGTGGTACAATATTGTCAAAAAGTTATAGATTATACGCGCCACAAAAGTATACCAGCTTGTAGCTAAGTGATCCATAATTTGTACGCAAGACTGTACCCGTGGAAACGTAACCCATACAGTATTCATATGCATGTATACTTTTCTATAAATTGTTGAACTTTAAACCGTTATTTATAAATAATTAGACGGTCTAAAATTTTTCTTATTTTTTTTAAACTCATAACAAATGCATTGAAAGACTCAGTTTTCGGAAAGTTTCTGACAGTTAGTTCTCTTTTTATAAATAAGAAACTGGTTCAGAACTACGGAGATCGTATACAATCAATGTTAATTATCCAATTTTTAATTGAATTTATCTCGGATTATATACGGTCGATCGACTTCAAATTTTCAGGGTAATTGTATTATCATGTCTTTAATATGTATACAAAAATTAAGAATTTTCTGACGGTGTGCCTTAACCACGACAACTACCTTAAGACGTATTATGCTACGGTTAAGCCACGCTACCCTTCAGCCAGGTCTGGGCTTTTGTATTCAGATATTACAAAAAAATTACAGTACAAATTTTCACAGTACCTCAAATACCTACCCAAAATTGCTTAATAGCTCTTGGACTATAAATGATATCTAAACCACTTCATTCTGATTCATGGAAAGAAAGTAGCTGAAACCAGCTGATAATAAACCAATTCGCACGTCGCTCATATCAAATATCTATAATCTGATAGTTGGATAGGTCAAAGGTTAAGTAACGGGTAACCTATATAGAGATTGTTAAATCTTGATAAAAACGTTGAACGCGACGCATATTAAACTGCTTAAAAATTCTCTCAAGCGATTAATTTAGTCTAGGCGAATTAGACACAAAAGGGGGATTGAGAGGAAAGACGAGGTAAGAAAGGGGATTTTGCGTAAAATGGTCGAGAATATTCCCCCGGACTAACGTATAAAAATAATATGTAATATATAGCGCAACGTTGCCAGACGTCCCGATTTTTAAATAAAAATTAAATGTCCTGCGCGGGACAGCCTCAGTCCCGCTTTTCGGGGATAACTCGACCGTGTGTAAATAATTATTCTCTTATTGTAAGTTGCAATTTGTAACACTCACTCCTCAGACTACTGTTTGAAACGCCATATTTTTCTAATGAATAAAACTTTTTTGATTTTGATTTGTGTTTTTTTTTTATTTTTTTTATTCAGAAGACGAGTAAGATTCAATTATTTAACGATAAGGTAAATCTGATTTAAAATATCATATTTTTATTAAAATACATTTTCTATGGCTATTTTTGCTATCTATTGTCACGTAAACGTAATTTGAACTCAAACAAAAAGATAAATATTTGAAAACTTCTGATTGTATACGTTTTTTTACTATGTCCCGCTTTCGACGAAAGAATCCCGCTTTTTTCACTCAAAAAGTTCCAAAATCCCGACTTGGCAAAAAAAAAATCTGGCAACGCTGATGTAGGGTGTCCCGGGAGATACGAAACTTCCGAAGTGTACCTATACTTTTTTTAAGTTAGTGTTGCAAAACCGTGCTTGTTTGGAGGCAATAACGCCTGCTACTGAACACGCAAACGGAAATGCGCTCCCGGGACAGCCTATAAAACATTAAAAAAATTTAATTTAACTTCTTTAGTTTTTAATATTATTCTCAAGTTTAATTTTGTTTATGTGAAACTAATTAATAATATGTATTTGCACATACTTAGCAATCAGAGATGTACAGAATGGTTTTAAAAAAGCATTTAAATACAAAATGCAAAATACTTTTCAGATTTACTATTTCAAATGCAAAATACCAAATAAGTAGTTTTGCGTTTTGTATTTCAAATGCTAAATGCAAAATAGGTATTTTCAAAATACTTTTTCAAAATAAAATACCTTTTGACCAAATCTCAGATATTTTTATTTATTTTAGGTATTTATCATGAGAAATAGAGACACAATGTCGAGCCGAACAAAAACGTCTAATAACATGGCACCTTATGCATGACATTTTGGTCATATTTATCAGTACGCGTATCAATAAATTCTGTTATGTTAATAATAATAATACTCACTTAAAATAATGTAAAAAACTAGACTAACGAAAAGAGAGCCATGGCTCCATTTTGTGAATTGTGTGGCCGTTTATAAAATGTTGCCAATGTTGGCTAAACTTAATCACAAAGTATTTTGCATTTTCAAATGAATGTTAAAAATGCAAAATACATCTCGAAAGATATTTCGAATAAAATACAAAATGTTTTTTACTAAAAGGCATTTAAATGCAAAATACAAAATAGGTATTTTGCATTTTGTATTTGCATTTTAAATAGAAGTATTTCAAATAAATCGCATCTCTGTTAGCAATACACTATAAACTACTGTCCTTGTCAGTTTCATGTAATTTAGAAAACAAACTAACTTCCCCTTTATGTGCCAGTTCTGCTTCCCCTCGATTTCTTACTTTTTTTCAAATAGATACGTTGCTAAAAAAGTTAAACTTCAATGCAAGTATCCTGCTACAGACAAAGTTGTGTTTTATTCTTAACCGAGCTTAAAGCTTCTAAAATTGACCCGGTCACCCCAGTTAACGGTACGCTATAAAATCTCGTTCCCTTAAATAGGCCAAGGTCTCGGATAAAATATTATGTACACTGCACTATGCTTCGTATTTAAGGTAGTTGTCGTGGTACAATATTATCAAAAAGTTATAGATTATACACGCCACAAAAGTATACTAGCTTGTAGCTAAGTGATCCATAATTTGTACGCAAGACTGTACCCGTGGAAACGTAACCCATACAGTATTCATATGCAGTATACTTTTCTATAAATTGTTGAACTTTAAACCGTTATTTATAAATAATTAGACGGTCAAAAATGTTTTCTTATTTTTTTTAAACTCATAACAAATGCATTGAAAGACTGTCAGTTTTTGGAAAGTTTCTGACAGTTAGTTCTTTTTTTATAAATAAGAAACTGGTTCAGAACTACAGAGATCGTAAACAATCAATTTTAATTATCCAATTTTTAATTGAATTTATCTCGGATTATATACGGTCGATCGACTTCAAATATTCAGAGTAATTGTATTATCATGTCTTTAATAAGTATACAGAAATTAAGAATTTTCTGACGGTGTGCCTTAACCACGACAACTACCTTAAATCAAGAAGGCCGATTTGTTACCGTAACACGATCGACCCTATGCAAAGTACGAATGAATAATAAATTGAACATCGACAAATGCAAAGACTTCAAAGGTCAGTACATCACGCAGAACCGGGCTCAGGGCATGTGGCACTCTCGGGGCAATATACAGTACAACCTTGATTTAACAAAGCTGAAGATAATTTAGTAATTAGAAAATATTCGTTATACCAAGTAATTCGTTATAATTAAATTTGTTATATAGAGGTTAGGTTGGTATAAGATTCGTTTTAACAAGGCAAGACCACCCATATTTTCTTCTGAAAAATTCTCTTTAAACTTTAAAATTGTAGCCATTGGACTTATTAGGGAATTTCGAACTTTTTAGCGATGACTAATTTTTTCTTTGTAGGATTCTCGTCTACATATTTTTTGTTTCTCTGCGACGGTTAAGGAACGCCCTTTTCGTTTCTCAGCCGCTGCAAGTTTAAATTTACTAACAACAGTGACCAACAGCAGTGTTTACATTACTTTACATCAAACAACAATGGTTGTCTTATAAATTTAACGTGGCTGAACCTGTCGAGACATGAATTGTTGGTATTGTGGAATCGTGTGTGATTGATGGGTAGGACACGTTATGTAAAGGCTATAAGTTGACAAAAATCGTTAATTAGAGGTAAATTATACTCGCTATTTACATTCTGCAATGATTGAGAATTCGTTATGAAGAGGTTTTTGACAAAAAGTATTCGTAATGTAGAGGTACATTTTCCATTAACTCGTAAGGGCAGTTCTAGGGGATTTAGAAAAATTTGTTAATCGAGGAAATCATTATATTGATGTTCCTCATATTAAGGTTACACTCTAATACAGTGTAAACTCTTTATAACATTATTCTTTATAACGATAAACTCTCTGTAACATAGAAAAGATCACAATTTGGTTGGTTTACCTTAAAACCCATACATTGATACACTCTTTATAGCGCAGCAGCCATTCTCTATTACGAAGAAGTGTGTTCATATTTAAACACAGAAAATCGTCATTGTCGATGTTATTGTTTATGTTATCTTATCAGGTTACAAAAGACGCCGACTAAATCTTTGAAAACATTTTTATTGTTTAATCAAGAAGATTCCACCACGTATCAAGAGATGGATAGAATACATAAGAAAATACAAAACTGGCAAAGCAAAAAACGTCAGGCAAAGTTAACTGACTATGTATTAATTTTATCAAAAACATACATATTAAAGATTATTGTTAATTTGGTTGTTTTTCTTTCTTCACTCCATATAACGGTAACTCTCTATAACGATAAAAAGTGCTCGGTCCCTTGAGTTTCGTTATAAAGAGTTTACACTGTATGTTTTTAGTGTGTAAAACTTCTTGGCTTCCGGGCTTGTACGTCCATTGATATTTCTACCTGATGTTTCGTCTCAACTGCAAGACCGATTTTGCGAACGTGGTTTATGAACGGCCCCCTACATTATATTTATCGCAAGTAAATGTCTCTGTGTGACAATCGCGTAGATATCTTATTGCGAATGTTATTAATATTATACTTACCGATCGCTAATTCCGTGTATTAATTAGTAATTAGATTCGCGATTGTCATGATTCATCGATTGAATCAACAATTGACTGCTGTCAGACAGCAAACAATACCTAATTTGTAGGACAAAACGTGTGCACAATAGATCGAAGGTAACTCGGTTCGGATAAATGAACAATGCGAATTATTTACAAGTTTTTAAGTTGAAGGCTTGGTGAAATTGTAATATACACTGGCCGGTAGTTTAGTAGACGGAGATTCGAAAGTAAGTCTGGGTTCAAAATCAAAGGAAATCGATTTTGCTCATATGTAGAGACTAGATACTTCCTTAAGGAACTCTAACAATCTTAAACAAATTCACGGCTGCCTAATAGGGATGTTGACTATTTTTGGGAAAGTGTTTTAAATCGTGCATAAGTACCTAATATAGCCACAAATATTTATTATTTTTATTTAAATACAACTCAAGCCTTAAAAATAATGTATTTTAAATGTCGTTTCAAATTTCGGTCGAAAACGCCAATACTAGTCGCGTGACGTCACCTGGTCATACCAAAGGAGGCTCAAAAGTTTACACGGGAGCTACCATCCTATAGATGCGTATTCTGTGCTCATAAACGTTAGTAAACTGAGGTGATGAAAAGTTGTTTCGTAGTCGTTGCTATAGTTACATGTAATTTGACGTTTCCTATACACAAATAATAATAAATTACACACTAAATATTAACCAAACAATGAAGTTTTTTGACAGCGGCTGAACATATGACGTCATGCGCTCTGATTGGTGTCTGTTGTCACGTGACTTGAGAGTGATTTTATTGGGTTTTATTTATTAAATATTAATTAAATTCCTTAAAAATAAGGAAAAATATAGTGTTTTTTAGTATTTCTATCATAGAAACTACCACTTAACGTTAAAATTATAATTTTATTTGAATACAGTCAACATCCCTATTCAGGAGTGTTCAGAAAAATATTAATGAATTTAGATGGATACTTCCTTTAGGAATTCTAAAGTGATTTGGAATCTGAGCACAATGAAAGACGACTTTAATTCAGTATAGTAGTAGATCCTTCAGGAATTCTGAAGTAGTTTTGAATCCGAAATCAATGGAAGGTAGTCTAATTCAGGACTGATAGTCATTCGTGTTTACAAATTGACTGCAACTCGTAAGTTGGTTTAAAGCCAAATGAAGTTCTTGTCTTGCTGAAGTTAATCATTGTTAGGCTTTTTTTTTGAATCTGACGTAGCTGGATTTTAACCCAAAACTGAAAGAAACATCTTTCGAAAAACACACTTAAATAATATTGGAGTTTAACGATTGTTAAATTAATTTGTGAAATATTTAATGTTTTTTTGTATCCATATACAGATTTTTTGTAACCAATTTAAAAAAAGCCAACCAGAAAGTGGATTTAAATTTTAAAAAATGTGTTTTATAAAAATAATTACTATTAAATGATTTTGAGATTTGAGTTTAAAAATCATGCGTAAGTAATTTTGATAGCTATTAATAAATAACAAAGCAAGGTTTTGAATTGCATTGTTTCGAAGTTATAACAATTATATAACTCAAAATTTCAATTTGAACCTTAAAATTTCGTAGTAAAATAATTTTTAGTACATATGTTCGGGGATTTTTCGTTTTCATATATTTTGTGTTGTAAAGCTGGAGTGGTTAAGTTTTGACAGGTTGATAAATTTTTAAAGATAAGCCGAAAATTGATTAAGTTTGGGCCTTTGAGTATATTGAATCATAGATGATGTGCTGACGACCCTGGCGTCTCCTATGTCCATTTTAGAAGCCATTTTGAGAGAGGCAAATTACGTAAAAAGCGCGCGAGATTCCAAAAGATTTCAAATTCCATATTATTTCATTGGAAATAACAAATCTTACAATAATCAATGAAATTTGGCATTAATAGCAATTTTGACTATTGATTATTCCGAAAATAGCGAAAAATCTGCTGAAAAAGAAACGTGTTTTTTCACTGTTCGAGTTTTTGAAACAAACTAAAAAGTTGTGATCTTAAAACAGCGTCTTTTTTAATAGATTTTTCGATATTTTTGAAATAATTAACGGCCAAAAGAGCTATTCATGCAAAATTTCATTGTTTATCTAATCTAAATTTTGTTGGTATTTCCAGTGAAATAATATAGGTAATGTAAATTTAATTTTTTTGGAATCTCGTGCGCTTTTTACAGCATTTTGCCTCTCTCAAAATGGCTTCTAATCGGTACAATGCTCGATATTGAATATAAGACGCTGCTGAACGTGGGAAATACGTTCCAATAAGTTCCCGCCCTATCACATTTTATCACATTAATTATAGATTTATTTATTACTAATATCGATTTTTGTTCATAAAACATTTATAAAAATCAAATAAAAGTTCGAGTAAGAAGTTACGTTTGAGATGAGGAAGGTTCCTCATTTGACTTATTTTGTTTTTTGTGAAGAAGTCATCTAATGTCGTTTGCCTTTTTCTGTTTCGTTTAGCAACTTATTGTCTATAGCAAGATATTGCATCAATAACACTTCGTCTTTCCTTTGAACTTCTTTCGACATTTCAATCATTTTGTATAAACTGATCCATAATTTACGTTACAGCTTTTTTTAGAAACCGCGTAATACTGAAACAGCGTTAAGCGAGGTCTTACTGTAGTTTTGAATCTGATATAGAGGTTTAAACATATTTGAGATTGACTTCATATAACTAACGTTCTTGACTTTTCTTTCCAGGCAGATGCATCGTTGGACATGGCCAAAAGGCATTTCTGCCAGGCCAGTCTGGATTACGTGTTCCTACTGCAGGAGGTGCAGGAGAGGAAAAAGTTTGAATTCGTCGAGACGTTGTTAGGTTTTATGTTTGGATGGCTGACGTTTTATCACCAAGGACACGAAGTTGCCACAGACTTCAGACCGTTTATGAATGAACTTCAATTGAAAATACAAAAGGTATAGTGAAAAATTAAATCTTTATTTTTTAGTATTAATGTTATCATCCATAATTTTTTTAAGTTTAAAATTAGCAGGAAATTGGACAATATTAAAATTTTTAATCAATTTAGCGACGTTTCGGTTTATTTATTAAATCTTCATCAGACTTCTTGATTTATGCAGTTCAATAATAAAAACTTATTATACATCCCTTATATTACTCATTACAATTTCCAAATTTCTTTATTTTTTATTAAATTAAATTAAAAATTAATTGACGGATTTTTTTTTTTTTATTAAAAATTTTTTCTGTCAGTTAATTTTTAATTTAATTTAATAAAAAATAAAGAAATTTGAAAATTGTAATGAATATTACAAGGGATGTATAATAAGTTATTATTATTGAACTACATAAATCAAGAAGCCTGATGAAGGTTTAATAAATAAACCGAAACGTCGCTAAATTGATTATAAATTTCAATATTGTCCAATTTTAAACATAAGGTTACCAGGTGTTCAATATGCTCCCTTTTTCACCCGCAAAGCTATATCTTATGAGCAGTTTTGATATTTCGCAAATCACTAATAAAAAATTTGTGACAAGTATTACCTACTATAAATTCACTTGTAAAAATTCGTCCAAGAATTATCAAATTTCACCCAAAAACTTGTGAAAATATATCTCCCCCCCCCCATAAACCGATTGAAAATCTAACTTTTAGTCAGTGGTTAGCGAAATATGATCTGAGAAAAAGTTTGTGTTCTGTGGTTACTTTTTTAGTATTCTGAATTTTTTTTTATTCTGTGATTCTTGAGTCAGTTTAATATCTTGTTACAAAGTATCCATTGAAAATATGTTGTTTGTAATTTTCAGACTAGAGAAAACTTTGTGGAAACAAGAAATAAAACACAATCGTTAAAGAAAAAAATGCTAGAGCAGCGCCAACAGAAAGCAGATGACGGAAAAATAAAAGAGGGATATCTTTTTCTCATGGAAAAAAGTGAGTGCTGTTAAAGTTATTAAGGTAGTTGTCGTGGTTAAGGCACACCGTCAGAAAATTCTTAATTGTTGTATACTTATTAAGGACATGATAATACAATTACCCTGAAAATTTGAAGTCGATCGACCGTATATAATCCGAGATAAATTCAATTAAAAATTGGATAATTAACATTGATTGTATATGATCTCTGTAGTTCTGAACCAGTTTCTTATTTATAAAAAAAGAACTAACTGTCAGAAACTTTCCAAAAACTGACAGTCTTTCAATGCATTTGCTATGAGTTTAAAAAAAAATAAGAAAATTGTTTTGACCGTCTAATTATTTATAAATAACGGTTTAAAGTTCAACAATTTATAGAAAAGTATACATGCATATGAATACTGTATCGATTACGTTTCCACGGGTACAGTCTTGCGTACAAATTATGGATCACTTAGCTACAAGCTAGTATACTTTTGTGGCGCGTATAATCTATAACTTTTTTACAATATTGTACCACGACAACTATCTTAAATAAATGAAACCGTTACAAAAAAAAAATAGAATATAATTTCTGTTTTGCTTTTTTCAGAGGCGTTTGGCACAACGTGGACAAAGCAATATTGTACATATAATAAAACTTCCAAAGAATTCACAATGATTCCTTTCAATCCTATTAATTCCAAAGCGGTGAGTAATTTTCCAATATAATTAGACATACATTTAAGGAGATTCGAGCGGGACTTATGAATCAAAGTAGTGTTGAATTTTTCTGTTTGCTAAATTCATTTTTTAAATTTATAATAATACTAGCGGCCCAGTCCGGCTTCGCCCGGGTGTAAATGTAATATATAGGATATAAAAGATGAGAATCATTATCATTAAATTCTCAACGTGTATTGAATTTGCGCGAATTCAATCGCTTTTATTTGTGAATGTTCAAAAATCGCAGAAAAATCTTATTTCTCAAAAAGAAATTTAAAAAATTCTGTTGATCCGATCGCTACCAAACTTCAGAAGATCACCCACTGGGCTAATCTAAAGATTGTCTGAAAATTTCATCAAAAATAGTCTACCCGTTTGGAGTCCATAGATTACATATATACATCGTCTTTTATCTATATAGATTATTAAAATGTAAAAAGTGGTTATTGTGACATAACGATAATAATTGGACATATAGTATTGCGAAGTTTTTTGTAGTTATTGATATGTTCTTTAATATTGTAGAACATATTTTTGTTCTATCATCAATAGTTTCCGCAGCGCATGCGACGAAAGATGTTTTATGGCATTTTTTTACACCTTGGGTTACGTTACTAAGGTTTTAGTAAGGCTCCCTAATATTTTCTAGCAATAAATATAGCCTATGTTACTCAGGGTGAATGTAGCTTTCTAATGGTGAAAGAATTTTTTAAATCGGCACAGTAGTTCCATGTCAAAATAAAAAGAGACGTGACAAGCTTGTTAGCCACCATAAGAGTCTATGTATAACAATTTTAAAAACGAATCAACGAACTAAGTTTTCGATTTTTAAACGAACTGATGTTTTTAGGTGGCGCCACCCCCTACAGTAATGGTGCTGTCATCGTGTACGAGGCGAATGTCAGAGAGTATAGAGAAGAGATTTTGTTTCGACATAGTGCCGGCGAACAAGCCTGGAATGGTTTATACTTTGCAAGCGCTGTCGGAAGAAGACCACAAGGTGTGGATGGATGTCATGGACGGCAAAGAACCAGTGAGTCAAATTTAAAATTAAATTTTTTGATCAGTAATGCCAGCGATTGTCAATACAAATTATTGATACATATATAGTGAGATCCCGCTTAACGCGGGAGACACGTTCAAATAAAATAAATCAATTTAAACACTCATTGATTGCAACCGAGCTGGGTAGAGTAGTGGTGACAGCACTAGACTCGCATTCGGGAGGTACGGGCTCGATTCCCGGCAGGGGCAGATGTGGTTGGGACTTTTTCCTACTGCCTCTCGCCGAGAAACGGTAATTCCTGTACCGGCCATTTTGATTGAGGTTTTCGATGGTTTCCCTCAATTAATTCCAGATAAATATCGAGATGGTTCCTTATTTGAGGCCATGGTCGATTACCTATCAAACTCCTAGTCCAAAAATTATCTACCTTATCCTAACTTCCTATAATTCCTTCATTCGCCCATTGCTATTATATAAGTTGAAGTTTTAAAAAAATGTAGAAAATAACGGGAGATGGTAAATGGAATATAGTAATGGTGCGAATGGCGTCTGTTATGACATAAAGTCGAGAAACGGACGTTAAACGCATTATTATTATTATTATTTAACCACTGATTGATTGCAACGTTTCGTCTTTTCTTTAATTAAGACTTTTTCAAGCTTAAATGATAGTAAAACTATGATTTAATATGCAGTTTGCCATTACAAAAAACAATTATAAAAATTTTTATAATTGTTCTTTGTAATGCCAAATTGCATATTATATCATAGTTTTACTATCATTTAAGCTTGAAAAAGTCTTAATTAAAGAAAAGACGAAACGTTGCAATCAATCAGTGTTTAAATTGATTTATTTTCATTATTCCAATTACCCGTGATACTGTTTTCTATTATAACATATATCTGGAATTGAACTTTAAAGATGAATTGACTTTATTAGTGTATTTGCCATATGGCAACATACACTATTGGCATCGGTCGGATGGCGGGACCTAGGAGTCGGACCAAAATTAATCGACGTTTCATAACCTCCTAAACACTTTGGCACCATTTTTAAAAATGTTTATATATATATGTATATATATATATATATATATATATATATATATATATATATATATATGTGTGTGCGGGCTATAACTTTCGAAAGAGTTAATGGATTTTAACCAAATTTGACCCACGTGTTGAAATCCATCACCGCAAGAAGCCTATTTAAAATGGGCGTCATCGGGCCATTTTAAGGGTAGTTTTTAGGGGTTGAAAAATGTTTTTGGGCCCCAAAATACCGAAAAAATTCTCCAAATCGTTTCAAAAATGAAATTTAACCCTCTGGTAGTAATTAAAAAGTGTTCCAGAAATTTTAATAAAATCGGCCCGACAGGACCGGATTTACAAATTTTATGAAAAAACTAGTTTGCAGATAGTGAATTATTTACTGAAGTGTGTATATAATTTAGTATAGAGTTTCGATTGATAATAATATTGCAATTAAGAAAAAAAATGTTATTTTAAGGGGTGTATTAAGGAGTCAAATTTTTTATTTTGCCCAAAAACCTATTTAAGTTCGCTTAATAAAGCCACGCTGCCTGTATAAGCAAATACACTATATTGTCGGCAGGGTTTTGGCACTGCGACCCGGGTTTTTTTTCTTTTTTGTCCTTGGTAATTAATATAAAAATGATTTGTTGGGAAAAAGGACTTTTTAAGTAAACACTTAATTTTTTATTTACAGCGACGTTTCGTTCCTTGTTTGGAACTTTATCAAGCTTTAATAACTATTAAATGTTTTAATTAAGTAGATATAAAAGTTAAAATACACATGTAAATATAAATTTGAGTTTAACAATTATTAATAAAAAATTTATAATTCCGTTTTTTTAAAAAATGTTTTTACAGTTGATGTTCAAATTAATAATATTATTAATTTTAACATCAAAAAACGGAATTATTATAAGCATTTTATTAATAATTGTTAAACTCAAATTTATATTTACATGTGTATTTTAACTTTTATATCTACTTAATCAAAACATTTAATAGTTATTAAAGCTTGATAAAGTTCCAAACAAGGTATGAAACGTCGCTGTAAATAAAAAATTAAATGTTTACTTAAAAAGTCCTTTTTCCCGACAAATCATTTTTATTTAAAGATGAATAATAATAATAATGACAAAGAAAAAAGAAAAAGAAAACAAATAATTAATTAGAATGAAGAGAAAGATTTAAAGTTAATGAATTTGTATAATAAAAAAAAATTATGTGAAACTATTTTATAAGAAAAAATGATAATAATTAAACAATTGTTTTTCAAATTCCTCCCTAGTGACAACATTTTTATAATCTAATGAGCCATGAATTTGCCATTCAAAGCTCTAGCGATTGTGGTTACTGTAAAATAAATTTAAATAAACGTCTTTGTTTTCTAAGTAAAAATAGTCATTTTATCAATTAATTTATTACGTCGGCGGTTGAATTACCACCATAAAACCATTTAATTATTTGGATTTTTTCGTGAACAGTATAAATAGCCATTTTATCAATAATTTCGGTAGTGACTACAGACTGTCATTATTTGATAAAATGGCTATTTTTATTTAGAAAACAAAGACGTTTATTTAAATTTATTTTACAGTAACCACAGTAATTACTACCTATTATAGCGATCATTTATCTCACTCTTGCTTATCGTTTGTATATGGCGCTCTGCCTTACACACAGAGTGCCCTATGGACAGCTTTGAGTTGATACAATCTGTATATCATTTTTGTAACTATATGATCGATACATCGATAAATATCTGAAGAATCTGTTATTTCATTCGCAGATATACGCGGCGCAAGGTAAAATAGTGAAACCGGAGGAGCGTACGTTGGACGAAGTCGGATTCAACTTTGTGAAACGATGTATCGAGGTGCTCGAAAATCGAGGCCTCGAGGAGCAAGGCTTATACAGAGTGGTCGGCGTATCGTCGAAAGTAACCAAACTATTGTCGATGGGACTCGACAAGAGGAAAGCTGATAAACTGTCTACGTTAGAAGACCGACTAGAATGGGAAAGCAAAACGATTACTAGTGCACTCAAGACATACTTACGGAACTTACCGGAACCGCTGATGACGTATCGATATCATAACGGCTTTATAGCCGCGGCAAGTAAGTGTCTCTCCTCGACAATACATAACAGAACGTCCATAAACCACGTGGCCCCATTTTCGGCCTTTCTGGAGCTCCTCCCTCCCTTCATGTAGCCTAATATAGCTTTTCTTATGCCCCCCCGTCGTCGTCGTCATCTCCAAGAAGTAATTTTAATTTTCTTTAACCGAGCTGGGTAGAGTAGTGGTGACAGCACTAGACTCTCATTCGGGTGGTACCGGGTTCGAATCCCGGCGAGGGCAGATGTGGCTGGGACTTTTTCGTACTGCCTCTCGCCGAAAAATGGTAGTTCCTGTACCGGCCATCTTGATTGAGGTTTTCCATGGTTTCCCTCAATTAATTCTAGATAAATATCGAGATGGTTCCTTATTCGAGGCCATGGCCGATTACCTATCAAACTCCCAGTTTAAGAATTATCTATCCTATCTTAATTTCCTATAATTCCTTCATTCGTCCTTTGCTATTTTAGTTTTAGAAATGTAGAAAATAACGGGAAGTGGTAAAATGGAAAATAGTAATGGTGCGAATGGCGTCTGTTATGACATAAAAGTCGACAAACGGACGTTAAACGCATTATTATTAATTTTAATTTTCTTTAACCGAGCTGGGTAGAGTAGTGGTGACAGCACTAGACTCGCATTCAGGAGGTCCGGGTTCGAATCCCGGCGGGGGCAGATGTGGCTGGGACTTTTTCCTACTGCCTCTCGCCTAGAAACGGTAATTCCTGTACCAGCCACCTTGATTGAGGTTTTCCATGGTTTCCCTCAATTAATTCCAGATAAATATCGAGATGGTTCCTTATTCGAGGTCATAGCCGATGACCTATCAAACTCCTAGTTCAAGAATTACTTACCTTACCCTAATTTCCTTTAATTCCTTCATTCGCCCATTGCTGTTACTTACGTTGAAGTTTTAAAAATTGTAGAAAATAACGGGAAGTGGTTAATGGAAAATAGTAATGGTGCGATTGGCGTCTGTTATGACATAAAAGTCGACAAACGGACGTTAAACGCATTATTATTATTAATTTTAATTTTCTTTTGATTTCAGAACAAGAAACTAGACATATGAGACTGAACGATGTTCATACATTAGTACATAGATTACCTCAACAAAACTTGGAAATGCTGGACATTCTTATAAAACATTTAAAAAAGTGAGTTAATTTTCTAACTATAACCTATATAATTTCCAAACCTGTTAAGGTGGTTCGGACATGAAAGCACTTTTAAAGATTTAAAGCTAAAACCTAAAATAATAGAAAACAAGATCACGGGTAATTGGAAAAAACCCGGGTCGCAGTGCCAAAACCCTGCCGACAATATAGTGTATTTGCTAATACAGGCAGTGTGGCTTTATTATGCGAACTTAACTTGGTTTTTGGGCAAAATAAAAAATTTGACTCCTTAATACACCCCTTAAAATAACATTTTTTTTCTTAATTGCAATATTATTATCAATCGAGCTTCTATACCAAGTTATATACACCTTTCAGTAAATAATTCACTATCTGCAAACTAGTGTTTTCATAAAATTTTTAAATCCGGTCCTGTAAGGTCGATTTTATTAAAATTTTAGGGACACATTTTAATTACTGCCAGAGGGTTAAATTTCAATTTTGAAACGATTCGGAGAATTTTTTCGGTATTTTAGGGCCCAAAAACATTTTTCAACCCCTTAAAATGGCCCGATTAGGCCCATTTTAAATAGGCTTCTTGCGGCGATGGATTTCAACACGTGGGCCAAATTTAGTTGAAATCAATTAACTCTTTCGAAAGTTATTGCCCGCACACATATATATATACGTGTATATATATATACGTATATATATATATATATATACGTATATATATATATATATATATATATATATATATATATATATATATATATATATAAATATATATATACATATATATATAAACATTTTTAAAAATGGTGCCAAAGTGTTTAGGAGGTTATGAAACGTCGAGAAATTTTGGTCCGACCCCTAGGTCCCTCCATCCGACCGACGCCAATAGTGTATGTTGCCATATGGCAAATACACTAATAATGAAAATAAATCAATTTAAACACTCATTGATTGCAACGTTTCGTATTTTTTTATTAAGGCTTTTTCAAGCTCTCAATATGCTTAAACGATAGTTAAACTATCATGTAATATACAATTTGGCATTACATTATTTTTAATAATTGTTTTTGTAATGCCAAATTGCACATTATATCATAGTTTACCTATCGTTTAAGCATATTGAGGTTAGTCACACCATTGTTTCTTTTTAGTAAATTATTTAATCCATAATGTTTAATATTTTTTTTATATGAAAGTTAATTTTTGTAAAAAATTTTTAGAGCTTGATAAAAAAGAGCTTAATAAAAAAAAGACGAAACGTTGCAATCAATGAGTGTTTAAATTGATTCATTTTCATTATTCCAATTACCCGTGATCTTGTTTTCTATTATAACATAATATATCTGGAATTGAACTTTGAAGATGAATCTAAAATAATTTTTTGAAGCAGATCTGACGAAGGGTTTTCGTGTAATTAATTATTAAATAATTGAAATTTAACATGTAGCCTATAGAGAATGCAAGCAAAACGCACACATATCGAGTTATGTAACCCTCCTGGAAAAGATAAAAAAACAAAAAACTACTATAATTATCAATTAACTTCCGTAGAATACGTTAAAAATAAAATTGAAATTTTCTGACGAAGGTTTTTAAAAATGTTTTAACAAGAAAAACCTAAAATTCACGAAAATGTCAGTCCGCCATCAGTCCAATACAGAATCACCAATCAACAGAAGACTACTTTAGTCAAATGTCATTTATTTATTATTTGTGGTATTAAATTATTAACTCAATTTAATTATTAATTATCATTGATCACCTCTAAATTTCAATAATAAATTTATGCATTCAAGTTTTTAATTTTAATTCAATTTTATTAAAAAAAAATTTAGATTCTATTATGATCACGACGTAATGTCCGAACTACCTTAATGTACCCAGTAAATGTGAAATAAATGTTTTTTTTGTACCCAATACTTTGATATGGTTGTAAAAAACAACTTTAATTAATTAAAATGATAAAAAATCGATGATTATGGTGTCTATTATGTTTTTCATAATATGAATTTATATTTTCGAGTTTTTTTAAAACCTAAACGCATTTGTTTTGTTTCTTCAATTTCTAATTTGAGATTTTATTTTCAGCGTATCGCAAAAAAGTGATAAGAATTTAATGACTGTCAGTAATCTGGCCGTCTGTTTTGGTCCAACGTTGCTTCGACCCGAAGAAGAAACGGTAGCTTCGATAATCGATCTTAAGTTTTATAACGTCGTAGTCGAAATACTTATCGAAAATTACGAGAAGATATTCAAATCGCAACCGGAGCCTGTCGAGTATCCGCAGCCGGAGGCGGGAGCTTCGCCTCAACCGTCCATGGCAGCGATGGGTCACAATGGCGATCGAGTTAATAACGGGCAGAGTATAACCATCCGGGATCCCCGAGTCATCCATAGATACAGTGATTCACATTCTTCCCCACCGGTGACGCACGTAAGTAAATTTTTAGTGAGATGAATTTCGGTTCGACTCTTCGTACGGAGTTTGCTTTTACGGAAAATAAATACGAGAGTTGATCAATAAGTACCCCTGTTTGACGACAGATACGGTTGACGAGTGAAATTGACTTTACCATCGTGTACTGCAGACTTTTAAACGACCTCGTGCTGAGTCCTAGATAAATTCGTAGGTTAGGTTATTTTTGACAGCCAGCTGTATCATTCGTGTTTTTTTCGACAAAATGGAAAAAAAGCAAGGTTCTAAAAGGTTCTGAAGCAACAGCGTCGCAAATGCATATTTTAGAGCCGTCCTGGTTGTTTTGTGGGAAAGGAAGACTCCCACCACCTCCCAGTTACCGGCATAGAACGTACGCTCGTTGGTGATTGGTTATCGCTGGTTGTCGTGTCACTTGTCGCTTTCGTGCTATAAAGTACAGTCTAGTACGCTATTGTTAAGTTGTTTCTTTGATTGTTAATTGATCAAGATGCCTAATACAGTTTTGCATAGACAAACACGTAAAATAATTGTTTGGATGACTTTATGCAAGGAATTAGACCTTTAGATTAAAGAAAAATTAAAAATAATAATATAGCGCGAGTTTGTAGTTTTTCAACCGACTGCGCAAGCCTCCATTTGCATTTAACTTCAGAACCTTTTAGAACCATGGCGCGTATTATAACTAATAATATTTTACAAATACTGCTATAAAATAATATTCAGGCGGTAATAAAGACGTATTACAACGGTCCAATCCCACTGAACATGTCGTCGAGCCTTCACAACGTGGCCGCGGGTCACGAGCAGGAGCTGAACGGTGGTGGTGGAGGCGGCGGGATACAACCGTACCATCCGTGGCACAGCGAGTACGCGGGCTCGAGCCAGCAGCTCGGCGGCGGCGGCGGCGGTCCAGCGTCGCACGCGCTGTCCCACGTGCCGCCGAACGCGACGCATCGAATCGGCACCAACGCCATGTCCGCGTACTCTGAGACCAATCTGCACAACTTGCATGGCTACAGTCCGTCGCACAACAAACACAGACCTGCACCATTTCATAACACGCCAAGTAAGTTTTGCCCGCGCTTATCATTTACACGGGGAATCCCGGTGGGGCTGCGTTATAGCGTTTTTGAAGTACAGTGCAATCTCGCTAACATGAACATAAAAAATCCTGAGGAGTTCATACTAGCGGTATGTTTATATTATCGAGGTTCATAAGAAACATGTACATTAGGGTGGTCCTTAACAGGAGTATTGTCGAATTTCTATACTCCCAGGGGGTCAAACGTTCCCAAATTGATAAAAAAAATTCTCTAAAAATTTGAGTTCTTAATATTAACTCCAAGATAGTCCGCATTCCAACCAAAGTTTCTTATGGAAAATAACATGTGGAAAACTCCTTTTGTTCTTCCAAATTTTAAAACTTGGGGACAAATGAATCTACAAAAATGAGACATACTTATTTTTGTAGAGAATTTAACGGTCTACAAAAAAGGTATCTTGTGATTTTTCGCTAAGTTTACTGGTTCAAAAGTTTTCCGAGGATAAAGTTTAAACTTTAATCTCGAAAAACTTTGGAACCAGTATACCTTTTTTGTAGAGTGTTAAATTCTCTACAAAAATTGTGTTTATATATTACTGAGTCGTTCATATTATCGCGATTGTACTGTAATAGTATATTACATCAGAAGGGCTGAAAGTTGAAATTCCTGCACTGCGCGACACACGATGTCCGAGGTGAAGCCGATGTCGTCGTGTGTCGCGCAGTGCAGGAAGTTCAACTTTCTGGCCCTGTGGTGAATACTATTTTTCTTTATACCAAGTCGAAAGTATACGTCATTCATCTTTCATACTGCACACCAATTTGGTGGCTAATGTTGGTAGCACTGGACAAATCTTTAAGCTTTTTTCAGTTCGTATGGGTGGTAAAAGAGTTCCAGCCAAATGGGTCGACTGGACCATTCCAACTTTAAAAATATTCACTTTTGACATATCAAATAAAATGAAATTTCTGTTAACGCGTGCAGCGACGCGGGTAACGGCTAGTAACGAAAATGATATTTACTATTTGTTTCCATGGCTACATAATATGGTTTGACATGTAAAAATTAAATAAATGGAAAGTTATCCGAGGACTTAAGATCCAAAATAAGTCAATACTAAATTATTATGAACGCAACGTTTTGGAATTTATTATTCCTTCCTCAGGCGTCTGTGGAAACAACACATATAAAGTATAAATATCATTTACAAAATAACAAATCTTAACCAATTTAACATCACATACCATAAAAGATTGCTACCTAACTAATTTCTTTTTGACAGATCTTTAGAACAAACACAGCTGATTTTTTTTATTTTCAAAATATTTCCGAAACTATAAAATTTAGAAAACATTTTTTTTACCCAACTTTCTTAGAAAAATAAATAGAACATAAAGCATTATGGAAAAGTATATCATTATATGAGAAAAAACAGTGTTATAGCATATATTTCTTTTGCGCATGCGCCGATTTCCCCCCAAAAACAATAGGTCTCTTCATATTTACATACCAAACATGCTCCCAAAATTTGGTTTCAATCAGTTCATCCATTTCACCTGTATCGTGCTCACAGACAAGCACAGTTTTTCCAAAAATGTGTTTTTTGGATTCAGGAGACCTCAAAACGAAAAATATTATAAAATTTTGAAAAGTGAATTTTTACCTAAATTTGTACCATTCCCCACTAGTGGGTTGGAATGGTAAGACTATATTAACACGTTCACCGCCACGGAATTTTTCACGATTCTGGTCTAAAGAGCCAATTTGATTTAAACATGTTATATTATTAAAAACTTTAATAATTAATCACAAACCTGATTTTTTTTTACTCTCTTTCCTAAGGTCATCTATTCGTAATTACAGTGTTATGCTGCGAGTTTTCTCGTAGCTGTACAAATATGGCAGGTAATGCAGGGACGAGATAACTCGTAGTAGGCGTGCTGGGCAAGTAAACAACCTACGAGATATCTCGTAGTTGGCAGTCAACGTGTTAAATGTGAAGGACAAGGATAACAAATGTATATGATAGGCATTTGTTTTTATTTATATTCTTTGAAACAAAACTGTTATGATTGTTTTCAGTAAACGATTCGTTTAATAGCACGAGCAGTTCAAACGAATCGATATCGTCAATGTCGCCTCGAGAACAGTTGAATAGCAATCATAGCCACTACAGTAGTACATCACCACAGAAAAACAAACGCGGGAGCTCCATAGCACCTCCGCACTACCCCAAAAGCTATCGGTCACATGGATCAGTGTAAGTTTAATTTCAGTGTTTTATATAACTAACCTTATTCTATACTAAATTTGCAAGTCCAGTGTAGAAATGGACAATCTTGGATTTATACTAGGGGTTAGTGCCCAGGGCGGTAAAATTCGGAGGCTGAGAAAAAAAATTACTTCACGTTATCGAAAATGCTTTAAAAAGGGTAATCGTTTTGAAAACATCTTCAAATTATAATAAATAAATTGATTTGTTTCATTGTTAAGAGTATGTTCAAAATAATTTTGAACATTGCAATTTTGTTGATGAAACTATGTTTATAATTATTATAAACATAGTTTCATCAACAAAATTGCAAAAAAAGTTTCAGTGTCTCAAATTTTATAAATTGTCCGCTGCAAAATTTACAGATCACTATTTCCCATATTCTCTCATACAGCATACTGCCAGGGCTGCAAAAAACTAAATAACTTGCAACCCTGATTGCTGCCACCTGCAGGCCGATTCACAAATAGTCAACGTTCCTGCTATTTATAATAAATTTTCTGCTATAAATGAGTCATTTTTATTTATTTAAAAATTGTATATCGAAAGTTTATCTATTTTATGCAAAATTTCGGTAAAGTGCCTAGGGCGGCGCTAAGGTTAAATCCGGCCCTGGAAGTACTGAACCATTTAGATAACTTTTTTGTCGAATATATTAACTAACCACTAACAGCATGCGTTTGTTGAACGGTTTTATAGGAGTTTATACACGGCGTCTGCGTCGGCCAGCGGCCGCTCCAGTCCTGCCAACGTAACAATCAGGTAAGATCATAGAGCATCTCCTAGGGTTTTTGACGAGGGGGATAAAGCAGATTAAGTGACGCGACGAGGTGAATGGTGTCTGATTGTCAGTGGTCGGCGCACTGCGCATGTCTAGTGACATTAAATTTATGTTGGTAGTATGGTGTAAAAAGGAAATTTCTTTTGTATGCGGCATAATGCGGCGGCCAATCAAAAATCAACACCATTCTTACTTTGTACCAATCATCGACATAGGAATATAGAGACAGAGCATCCCCTAGGGTTTTAGGCGAGGGGGGTAAAGCAGATTAAGGGACGCAACGAGGTGAATGGTGTCTTGATTGTCATTGGTCGGCGCACTGATCATGTCTAGTGACATTAAATCTATGTTGGTAGTATGCTGTGAAAAGAAATTTTCTTTTGTATGCAGTACAATGCGCCAGCCAATCAAAAATCGACACCATTCTTACTTTGTACCAATCATCGACATAGGAATATAGAGACAGAGCATCTCCTAGGGTTTTAGGCGAGGGGGGTAAAGCAGATTAAGGGACGCGACGAGGTGAGTGGTGTCTGATTGTCATTGGCCGTCGCATTGCGCATGTCTAGTGGCATGAAATTTATGTTGGCAGTATGCTGTGAAAAGAAAATGCCTTTTGTATGCGGCATAATGCGGCGGCCAATCAAAAATCGACACCATTCTTACTTTGTACCCGTCCCTCAATGGATTCCCCCCCGCAGCTGTATAGTCCATCACTATAATTACTAGATCCATGTTTTAAATATGTTTTTTTTACATTTTTCAGAAGAGTTCGAACGTTGTACGCCTGCCTCGGTGAAAATGATGGAGAATTATCGTTCGAACCCAATCAAATTATTACAAACGGTAAGCAATTTCAGTTTATTATAAGAGGGCATTTTTTAAATTCGTAAACGACTTAAAAAAGAGGTTATCAATTCCACATTCGTTCCACGCGAACAAGTGTGACATTTTTGCGCGACCAGTAACATATAACATAACCTCTTTTGCTATTTAAAATATGTGTTAGTAAGTTTAATGCATGTTCTCCATTAATAATACTTAATTCCATTTCAGTTAAATCTTCGTTAGAGCCTGGTTGGTTAGAAGGAACGCTAAATGGTAAAACAGGACTCGTGCCAGAAAATTACGTCGAAATGTTACCATAATTTGCTTATCTGAGTGTAAAAACTTAACAAAAAAAAACTTTTCATTAGTGGATAACAAATTGTTTATAATTGAAAATAAGCGATTAAATTATTTTGACAAATGTGTATAAAAAAAGTTCAGCGTAATATTTCGTGTGATTTTTTAATTTAAATATTCAATATTTTAAAAATTCCATTAAGTATTTTGTGTATACGACGTGTGTAAAAAAACAAATGATCCACCATAAAAACAATTGCCATATTTAAGTGATGTCTAAATGTTTTTAATCGTCTGAAACGGTTTTCTGTACTTTTTAGTTTCTTAGTGTCGTATTTTGTATAAGTTTATAAAATTATATAGAGAAGGGGACTTTTACAAAATAAATATCGCGTGTTCGCCAAATTAATGTTCATATTAAAATGCAAATAATTCGCCATTACCGGTATCGGGGAGTGAAAAATCCAAGTTTGAAAATTTAATAATCTCGAAATTTATCCGCTAGATGCGCTAGTGACTTTTGAGTGCCATTTTTGAAGTTATTTGCTGGTTTTAAAAAGAAGAAAAAATACTTTTTCGCAAATTACTTTGAGTACTGATTACACACAAAATTTCATTTTAATTTGAATACCCCACAGCCCTGTTGTCTCCTGTAAGAACTTTTGTGTCTAGAGTTTTTATTTGACTATACTGTTTGTAGACGAACGATCTAAACATCCTAGATAATTATATGTTTTTTAAAGTCAGCGTTCAAGAATATCATTCACTAAAACGGTAGACAAACTTACACAATGAACATAATCTGGCGACCTTGTAGAATCATGGTCCCTACTTCAAATTTTGACCCGTGACCGTATGAATCATGATTGCATTGTTCAACTGTGCTGTGTCAAGTGACTGTAGTAAAAGTATGGCAAATGCATCCGATCGCCACCATATTAAGTCTCGAGTGGTCACTATATAGAAGCAGCCGACAGCTGTACGCTGCGTATAAAATGGCGCGGTCAGTCCGCGTGTTCTGGACAGGTCACGTGATCTGCTGGCCACATTCTTACTATAGTCACTCTAAGCAACACGTTTGAGCGGCGCCTACAACTTTCATGCGATTAAAATCTGAAGTAGGGACCATTGTTCTGCAAGAATGTCCATATTTTTTTGATATATAAATATAAAATAAATGAATAAAATGGTACAAAAACATTCTTTCCCGATGTCCCCAAATAACGACATATTATTCTTCATATCATTCCTGCATCGTAGATAATATCATATCACATTTTTTGTAAGCATTGTAAATAATACTAAGAAAACACCAAACAGTAATTATATTATGATAGCGACGGAAGAGAGTATACTACTCGCCACGGTTCTAAAAGGTTCTGAAGTTAGTCACAAACAGCGTCAAAAATGCATATTTAGAGCCGTCCTGGTTGTTTTGTGGGAAAGGAAGACTCCCACCACCTCCCAGTTACCGGCACAGAACGCGCGGTCGTCGGTGATTGGCCATGGCTGGTTGTCGTGTCACTTGTCGCTTTCCAGCTATAAAGTACAGTCCAGTACGCTATTGTTAAGTTGTTTCTTTGATTGTTAATTGATCAAGATGCCTAATACAGTTTTGCATAGACAAGCACGAAAAATAATTTTTTTTTGATGAATTTGTGCAAGGAATTAGACTTTTAGATTAAAGAAAAATTAAAAATTCTAATATAGCGCGAGTTTTTCAACCGACTGTACCTAC
The DNA here is from genome assembly GCA_034508555.1 of Venustoraphidia nigricollis. NCBI lineage: Eukaryota > Metazoa > Arthropoda > Insecta > Raphidioptera > Raphidiidae > Venustoraphidia > Venustoraphidia nigricollis. Next base: position 5,962,786 of record JAVRKA010000016.1, read on the forward strand.
GCAAGCCTCCATTTGCATCTAATTTCAGAGTCTTTTAGAACCGTGGCGCGTATTATAAAACACTTATATGACTTATCCTATGCATTTCCAATGTTCAAAAAGAAATAATAGGATTATTATTATTATTGAATTCACCGAAGATTTTTTTTATCCGATGGAATTTTTTTTAACCGACCGAATTAAAGTCAATTGTTACTGTCCTTTAACAATAGCAATAATAAGTGTAATGTATTATTCTAAATAATTATTATAAATGTTTAAACTTTCAAGTGCAGAAAAAAGTTTCATAACAAAAGTAAAAAAAAAGTTCATATCTTATTGTTTATTATTAATTTTAGAAAAACTATATTTTTGCGTTACTTTGAATATTTTTATGTACAGTAGAACCAAACGGTTATTTTACTGTAGTGATTTTGTTGTGTAAGATACATTTGAAAAGCAGAAATTGTTCAGTTGTAAATATTTTATTGATTTTATAATTTTAACATTGTTATGTTTAATTTTATTTGATTATTTTAGATCAGTTACGATTTTGAGAAAAACGTTTTTTTTTTAACTTTGTAGTGTACGATTGTCACTATTTAGGCGGAGAGCTCATGACACCCGTTTCATGAAGTGTTTGATTCAGGTAGAAATTTTATACAATAGTATGTATAGGTAAATGAGTGTTTGCCTGGGTACGCCAGGTACTGCGCATACAGGAAAGGTGTAAAAAAAATATATGCAAAAAAAAGTGTTTGATTCAAAAGCCAACAAGTGCTATTCGAAAGTTAAGTTGATTTTAAATAAATAAATGAAGCAGTCATTTTTGGAGGGGTTATAACATTAAACCAAATTACCCCAGAGTTGTATTTTCAAAAATAAAAAAATAAGTGATTGATTAATGCTGAAATTTTTATAGCAACTTCATTAGATATTTGCAAAAAGCCAGACACTTTTTCCGGGGTTGAAGACTATTTTTGGGAAAGTGTTTTTAAATCGTGCATAAGCACTCATAAATAAGTTCCCAATAATAGTCTTAAACCCCGTAAAAAGAGTCCGGCTTCTTTGGCACATATTTTATTACATCTTTCCTGTATGCGCAGTACCCGGCGTACCCAGATAAAACATGCTAACACTCGTTTACCTACATATCTTACCTATATATACTATTGTATAAAATTTCTACCTGAAACAAACACTTCATGAAACGGGAGTCGTCAGCTCTTGGACTAAGTGAAGATTTTGGTGATGGCAACACTGTTTAGTTTTATTTAACTGATCTAACCTAAAAAGTCATACATGTTAAATTTTAATTGTAAGTTTGATAGACAAAATTTGTATAAAAAATATTTATATCGCTTTGCTAGAGTGCATTGAAAAAGAAAATATTTAAGATTTTTTCTGTGATAGTACAACAGACTGGCAATGAATATATATTATAATAGATGTTGCAACACTGCTTATTTAAAATATTTAAGGTTATGTCGTAATATTTAGAGTGGTTGTGCGATTGCAATGACATTTCCAACTTGACATATCAGTTCCTTTAAACATAAATAAAATAACAGTCATTCAGTTGTTTTTATACTGACATTAACTCAAGGTTACTAGAATACTGGCAAGATTACTAAAATACTGGAAGGCTGGGCGTAAGACGCTATAAACATGGTCACGTTTGTGATTGGTTGAGTCGATTGCTTACGTCATCGATGCCCATGGCTTGATTATCCAAGTATGTTTATTCCAACTGTTTGGAAAAAGACTCCACAAGCCTACTTCCCCCGCCCTCTCCCGCGTCTCGCCCCGACACGCCTTCAACAATGCTAACGCCCAACCTTAGTTTCTAGTAATCTTGGGCCGTGTTTGTTGCCATTTTTGCGTCCATTTTTATTTATTGCGCATGCGCAAAAAAACGGTGTATGTTTATTTATGCGCAAACTCGTAACCAGTTGTTTACGAGTTTGAACATAAATAAATATTCACCGCTTTTTTTGCGCATGCGCAATAAATAAAAATGGATGCAAAAAATTCCAACGAACACGGCCATTGACGTCCATGATTTCGATAAATACAGAACACTAGTGACCTTTTGTTTTAGAATGCTTTTTATATACATGGAGAGTTCATGGTCCTTGTATAATGTCCAGGTTAACTATTGTCAATTCATCTTTTACCATAACAGTTGAAACTCATGCTCCAAAGTCTAGTTTATATTCGACGACTTAAAATCAAAACAAATGCTTCCTATTTACTCCCAAACTGTAAATTTTAATACTCACTAGTACAAAGACGTTTACGTGTTATGTGCGTGATTTTGACTGGACCGATCATTTCTCGTCGCAATAGGCATTGATTGTACACAAAACTGAAAAGTAGTGTTTTGGAATCTTTTTTCGATGCAGTTTTTCATTATAATATAAAAAAAATGTGCCTTTAATATTTTTTTTAATACATTTTTAAACTGCTATATCCTATTATACAAATATCATAAAATGTCTTCGCACAACCCGCTTTTAATTGACCCCTCCATCCCCTTCCATCACAAATCAAAGACAAAACAAAATTCATTACTATTTATTTGCTTAAGGTTACCGAGTACCAGCTGTTCAGTGTGCTCCTTTTTCATCCGCATATGTGTTTTTGTTAAATGCATTCACGTTTCGGAAATCTCTGATTTTTATGACAAATCTTATTCAATCTTTGATGTTAAGGTAGTTGTCGTGGTTAAGGCACACCGTCAGAAAATTCTTAATTTTTGTATACTTATTAAGGACATGATAATACAATTACCCTGAAAATTTGAAGTCGATCGACCGTATATAATCCGAGATAAATTCAATTAAAAATTGGATAATTAACATTGATTGTATACAATCTCTGTAGTTCTGAACCAGTTTCGTATTTATAAAAAAAGAACTAACTGTCAGAAACTTTCCAAAAACTGACAGTCTTTCAATGCATTTGTTATGAGTTTAAAAAAAAATAAGAAAACATTTTTGACCGTCTAATTATTTATAAATAACGGACGGCAGTTTCAGGGGGCGCCAAAATCGTAATATAATATGTTTGAGAATTGATATCAAATTATTTGAAAAAAAAAAATGTATTAAAGGGTTCTTATTCTCTCCGCCCGGTCATCAAAATGCCACTCATTGTATATTTTTGAGTTTTTTTAAACAATTTACCTCAAACGTTGGATAGACTATCAAGTTTCTGTCCCGGTTCGAAAAAATCGTAGATCTGGAGCTAGTTTGACATATCTGTGTGCAAAAAGCATGAGTAAAAAAATAATTTAAATTGATCGACCGTTAAATCGAAAGAAAGCGACTTTTGTTTTAATTTAATAGATTAACAAGCAATAAATCTGTTAGTCCAATCATTTGGTGCTGAAAAAAGAGGTTACTACCAAATGACTGAGCTATATTTACTGATGATAAAATGTTTTTTGTTTTGTCATTGCCTTATACATTAAGCAAGGGGACCACTAAAACACGCATCGTATTTGTAAATAAATCCGAAAATATTTATTTAATTATTGTCCAAACAAAAACCGAAAAGTAGAACGCACCCATCCAAATTTAAATGCTACCTACGGATCGTTAATATAGACGCTGATGACCTCAGCTGTCGAGCGTCTATAGTTTACAATCTCCCTTGGATTGTTAATAAACCTCATTCGTTGCGGCGTGGCGTAAACGGTTGCCAACGCAAACCATATTACTCGCCACGGCTCTAAAAGGTCCTGAAGTTAGTCACAAACAGCGTCGCAAATGCATATTTTAGAGCCGTCCTGGTTGTTTTGTGAAAAAAGAAGATTCCCACCACCTCCCAATTACCGGCACAGAACGTGCGCTCGTCGGTGATTGGTTGTCGCGTCACTTGTCGCTTTCCTGCTATAGAGTACAATCCAGTACGCTATTGTTAAGTTGTTTCTTTGCTAATTGATCAAGATGTAATACAGTTTTGCATAGACAAGCACGAAACATAATTTTTTGGATGACTTGATGCAAGGAATTAGAACTTTTGATTAAAGAAAAATAAAAAATAATATAGTGCGAGTTTTTCAACCGACTGTACCTGCGCAAGCCTCCATTTGCATCTAACTTCAGAACGTTTTAGAACCGTGGCGCGTATTATAAGTAACAACTGCAGGTGTCAAGTGATTAGTTAACATTTTTTTATGCTGTTCAGTGTTAAATTTAAACAAAACGTTCACACAATGTTTAGTACTAAGGTACTTGTCAAAGTAATACAACACAGCTACTCACTGCGAGAGCGAGGAGTACGCGAATTTGCGGAGAAGCTACTTAACAGGAAAAATAGATCGTGCTTTTTCAATCACTTTACTTCGCACTTACACTTATCACTTAACAGCGTGACCGTTTACACGCTGATTTTACTAATCACTTAACACCTGCACTTACTACTTAACGAAGTGTAAATTAGCTTTGACACGTCCCGTGGCTTTTGAACAAGTAATATTACGCAGCGAGCGGCATTTTTTCTTCCATGGATTTATCGAAAATAATATTCCGACTTTGATCAACAAAAATATTCCATATCATTCCATTATATTGTTAATAAATAAACATGTTCTGTTGTGCGTTGTCTTATTTTATTTTAAGTTGATAAAAGAAGAAAAATTTTATGATTAATCAGCTTTTAAATGTAAAATGCGACAGGAAATTTTGTACTTGGATAACAACTAAACTGTTTATAATTTTACGGGATAGTTTAATTTGTATATCGTGCCTGTGAGATTTTAGTAAATCAAACGACAATTCGACATGTATAAAAATTTCAGAAACATTAATTTAAGAATTAAAATATATTATTTTGTTACATTTATTTTGTTTTGTTAAACAAATAATAGCTGTTTTAATTTGTAAACCGTTATTCTATATATGTAATCAAGGGCGTACCGGATCAAAATTAGGGGGGGGAGGGAAGCCATGGTCGTTCAGGTTGTAACATTTTATCACGGAAAAGGTGAATGAAACCAAAATATTAAGAAAATTATGTATAATTATAGCAGTACTTTATCAACTAAGTTATTACAATTATTTGCTTGAAAAAAAAATTATTCTAGTTACGTGTCTACTAGTATCATTTTTCTTGGATTTGTAGAAGCAAAGTTATTTCAAGAATTGTAAAAATTCCAGCAACAAAATTTAATAACGACTTATTTTTTGCTTCCAGGGGGGGCAACTGCCCCCCTGTGCCCCTCGCTGGGTACGCCCTTGTTTGTAATCTATTATTATACTTTTGTATAACTGAGAAACGAGTCATTTGTCGCGGTATTGGGGGGCGTAACTTGATTTTGAGACCTTCCTCTAAAAATTGTATCTCTTTATTAACGGTATTTTATATTTTTGAGAATAAATTATTTTTTAATTATTGTAAGCTATATTAGCGGAGATTAAACATTCATTCTAAACGAGACTTTTACTATAACCCGCAAGAGTTAACTTGAGACCTGAGCGCAGTAGGTAGTACACAATGGCGCTCAGGTCTCAAGTTAACTCTTACGGGCTACACCTGCCAATGAGAATGATTATTGAAACGCAACTTTATAGTATTCAGACAGAGTATCTTTTATTCAAAATAAAACAAACATAATCGATTCTTATACAAAAACTAATGTGAAGGATGAATCTGATGCTGTTTAATAAGTTTGTTGATATCAGGTTCCAATTTACTCAAGAACAGCCGCAAGTCACCACATTCAGTAACATGCAAACGAATTCTCTTTTTAGTAAGCAGCGTTGCCACAGCACTAAATCCACGTTCACACAAATATGACGATGAGAATGCTATCAAGAATCGTTGAACGATTAACCACAATCCAGGGTACAATTGCGGGATCGGCTTTTGTAGCCAAAATTCTTGGTAGCCATTTTTGAACTTGATTTTTATTTCCTCTCGAGTCGAGAGCTCAGTCGGTGTCTAAGAGTCCTCCTAGCTAGATGAAATTACAAATCGCCCCCCAAGCCTCTACACAACGCCCCCATTTTTTTCTGGGTCACTTACCGCCCCCCTTTAGGCCTGCAGCGCCCACAAGGGGGCGTTATCGCCCACTTTGGGAAATAATTAATAGGTATATGGCTAAAGAAGTTAAACTTCAAAAATTGTAGCAAAAACTGGGTTACGATTGTATTTTACAAGGTCATTGAAGGGCATAATGGCAGGACCATAACCTAAATGTTATTCTGAGTGTAAATAAATGAAGAATGTTTAATTAACGACAGTTTAGAATTGCATAGACTGACTGGTTTCTCAAAAGAACAAAAGTATAATATTAGAATATAACAATTTGAAATCAGATATTTGTGCCTCCTAACCCCGTGTTTTCAAATATACAGTGCCTGCTTTGCAGTGCCTGGTACGATCTTTTATTGCAATTACCATTGACAGAGATAATAGACCGCGCAAATGACAAGAAAAAGTGTCACTCGATGAAGGAGACAGGTATTGGTGGCAGCGCCCGCTCTAAAGGCGGGTAACCCGGACATTTGTCCGAAGCACTAAAATTTGAGGGCGGCGTTTTGACTGTGTGAGAAAAATATTCAAATTCAAGTAAAATGATTTGATTTTTATTGAAACTTAAAAATATGTACATTTATTTAAAACAGTGGCTCTCAATCAAGGGATCCGCAGACCACATGTGGTCTATGAGAGCCTCGAAAGTGGTCCGCAGAAGGTCTTGATGACTATCATAATAAAAAATGTGCTTTAAAAAAACTGTTTTACTACTTAAACACTTTTGAATTTGATTACAACTGGTAAGGGATATAGCATGGGGGCTCCGTACTGATTTAATTTCAGGCTGAGTGGTCCGCAAACTTCTACAGTTTGGGAACCACTGATTTAAAATATATATTCTTAAGGGGCGGAATGAAAGTAAAAAAAAATAATTGGAAGTCGGGACTGGGATCGAACCCGGGACCTTAAACACACTAAGCATACGCCTTAGCGGTTACTCCACAGTCAACTACAGTGAGCTGGCATTTTTCACGGTATGCCTGTTAGCTTTTCCATTCTACTGCCTATATATTGTACAATAACGTACTCTCATCCGCCAAACGTGCGGTAAGGAATATAGTTCCAAAATAAATCTACTGAACCTATTTAAGCATTTATGTCCCGACCACCCTGACGGTAAGCCCTGTTAAATAGAAAAAGAAGCATCGCAAATGCAGAGGGTATGACGTAAAATACATAAATTATTTTAAAAAATCGGATTCTCGATTATTTTTTATTCGAATTATCCCATTACTGTTAGAAATATGAGGTTAGGAGACCTGGTCTCTAGTAGTATCTATTATTTCAGTACCTGATTTAGTATAATTTTAAAAATATAGTCGTTTAATTATGTTACTGACGTATGCTTGTTTGTAAAATACATGTAATGTAATATTTTGTAAATATTGTGTAAATTTGTAACAATATTGCGTTAAATTTTCATTAACAATTTTTTCTGTTAAAATAACATATTATTACATAAATGTATTTCTCTATATGTTTTCCAGTTATTAATATTATTGTAAAGAAAATGTTTTTTGAAGGATCACAAAATGAAATGTTCACCATATTTGTTGGTTTACCGTTCGTGTCCAATTTTATGTCTATAGTTTGGAATTTATTATTGTTCTTTAGTGGACTGAAAACATAATAATATTATAATATATTTATGCCATTAGTTTAAAACGATTGTTTTTTATTTTTATCCTTCCTTATTAAGTCCGTCATAGATAAGATTACTAGAATACTAGAAGGTTGAGCATAAGAGACTATAAACATGGTCACGTCTGTGATTGGTTGACTCGATTGCTTACGTCACCCAAAGGTTGGGCGGCGATAGACGTTCCAGAGATTCCAGAAAATCAGTTCGAAAGGGTCTAACTTCGAAACGATTTTCCATTTTTGTCAAAAAGAAAACAGGCTATATACGGGAAAAATCTCGATTTTCGTCAAAAATCAAAAAGTCGTTTTTTGGTTTCCAACGCCTAGACAGCTTTAGACTGAAAAAAACACTAAGGCTTCTATACAACATTTCTGGCTTTCAGCGCAGCAGCAATGAAAGAGACTTCAGACCGGTTTGTATCAGTTACCATTTTGGAGATAAAAAAATTCTTAAAATTTGACATTTTAGGAGTAGGGCACCAGAAACACGAAGAGATATTTTTACTTGTTTGAAAATTCCGATAATTTCTTAAAATTAGACATTTTAGTATCAGGGCACCAGAAACATGAAGAGATATTTTTACTTGTTTGAAAATTCTAATAATTTCTTAAAAATTAGCATTTTGGTATCAGGGCACCAGAAACACGAAGAGATATTTTTGCTTGTTTGAAAATTTCGATAATTTCTTAAGATTTGATATTTTAGTAGTAGGGCACCAGAAACACGAAGAGGTATTTTATACAATTTATAACTGAAAAATAGTTTTTAGTTATGATGTGTTTATTTTCTCAGAATCCTATTTTTACAATAAAGATTTAGAATTATGAACATTATTTACAATCATTCTAATACAATAATTAATTATTATAATATAAAAATATACATAAATTAATATTTTTTTAAATGTAGGCGATATCAACTTGACGTTTAGAAGTTCCAGCAACGGGAATTGCACAGTCACTTGATGATTCAATACGATCGAAGTATCTGTAACAAAAATAGAAAAAGTTCATTTCTCGTGATTACATACATTCGCATTCATGTAGGTTTCAATATAGAGCTAAGGGCATTTCTAAAGGTTTCATTTGAAATGGTTTTAACCCGATACCAATATAGCCTGGTCAGATGCTGCGCCGAGATTGTAATTACAAAATTTCCCAAATTTTAGTTTTAAATAAAAAAAATCAAATCTTTTACAATTTACAAGACGCTTGATCTGTATTATGGAACGTCTACGTCTGTTACATTTACAATCACTATCTATTTGATTTGCAATAGTATTTAAAAATCAAGTTAAAAAATCTGCTAAAAATATTGAAATAATGTCAACAAACCGAAATATCAAAAATTCGTTATCCGGCTCCCAGAAGTATTTAAGAGGTGTCAGTTTTGCGAATAAAACATAAACACGACTATAAAAATGAAGTTGCATAAGTCATTATATACGAAGTGGTTCATAGCTCTCTGTTGCTGTTGTGTGTTAAATGTGCACAGAGATTATCCTCTAATTTATTTTTAATTTGTGTTTTGTTATGTTTATTGAAAAGATAAAATGTAGATTATAGACGCTCGACAGCAAAGGTCGTCAGCGTCTGTGTTTAATGAAACTACAGACATGACACAAGGATCCTGCTAGTATTTTTTATATGAACATTAATTAAGTTAGTGTTACTATCATTACGAATGAAAATACGTATTTTAGAAAAAAACATTTTACACAATCAAAAAAAATACTTACATAGGTATAAATCTTTGACAAGAGTTGAACAGGATGTTTTTGGATCGGACAATTGCTTCTGAAGGTCCTAGTTGCAGATATTACCATCTTAATTCATATGTGAGTTGGAGTTGGTTTCAAAACTGTTAGCCAAAAGATCGAAAGCTTGTCGACTTCTTTTTAGACGAAATCCTGCGTTGAATCTGCGACAATCAATTGTTTATATAAGGTAATGGTGTTTGATACATTTCAATTCAGTTAGGGTAAAAAAAACATCAAATGAACATATTATACAAATCACAGGACACAAAGGAGATTTAGGTACGATTACTAGCGGATCACTTAGCGTAAGAAAACGAATGGCGTCGGTGGAAGCCTGACAGAAGCGAAACGTCTACGCATTTAATGATTTGAATCAGCCAACTATAGCTACGCAAGCGTGGATAAAACGCGCGCGCAGTTAACGATGACGTATGACGTTTTTTCTCATTTTACTCGCCATAGCAATCAAGCGCGCAACGTTCGAAAAAATTAACAAGTGTTTGAGAAGGAAAGGTAACGTCAATAATTTGCCTAGATCCGTCCGCAAAAAACACCAACATCATTTCAAAATTACTAACCCAGACTGTCATTAATATGTATAATTCAAGCAGGTACCAAATATGTCAAATGTGTCCATATTTTGTAATAACTGACTTTTCGAATTATGTTCATGTGTTTTATTTTTATTTTTTTCAAAGTCCTTCACAACACTGTACTTACTTTCGAAATGGTATGAGACACTTCGTAAAATATTTCTTATTATGAAACATTGCACTGACCTCCAGTGAATACAAAGAATTGTATTAGGATCGCAGTTCGAAACAGTTTTATGTAATTTCATTTTTATTTTCGAATCAGTAGCTCGTGCAAAATTTTATTTTTTGGCCGTCTCAAAATAAAATCTAAAGTTTTATATTTTACTTTTTATAATATACATTTAATTATTTTGATTAAAAATAATGCAGAAACAACATTCATACTGATGTAATAAAAAAACTATATAATATGGCTGCAGTTTTCAATAAATCCACGTTTAAATAAATTAAGCAATTTTATGATTCATAAAACAAATTAATTAATCACTATTATGCAAATCGATGTTTCGTGTCACATTTTATAATAAATATTATATGCTTCGAAGTAACTTAATCTTACAGACAAAATCGAATGAACACACGCAGAAGTTATAGTTTAGAAACCATATTTTTAAATTTTTCAAGAAAATTTCATATAAACGCTACTATATTAGAGATGGGAAAAACGGGTCTTTTTAGTGATCTGCATCTTTGCATCTAGATCCCGTATGTGAGCCGGCTCACTGAACCGGTTCAAAAAGAGCCGAGTTCTGAATATGTTACTGTAGTCTGCCACTGAGTTACCTAGTTCAGTTAATCATATCACGACCTGTATAGAATCAAGAATGCGTAGCCAAACATGTGATGCATGAGTCATTTGAGCTGACAGATGCATCAAAGCAAGAACTGATACGTAAGTGTAAAACGTGCTTCTGGGTGTTAAGTGTTTCACTGAGTTATGCGGGTCCGTCGGCTCAAAAAAAAGTGAGTCGGCTCTCACGGATCTTCTGTCGGAGTAGGCTCTTTGAACCGGTTCAGATCTGAGTTACCCAACTCTATACTATATCTCTTTAGAAACGATCAATTTTGTAATTCGTTCGCTGGGTAAAGAAATTAAAAAAAAATTGAATTATAATAATCGTATTAAAATTTGCAACATTTTGTTTGTTTTTAGTGTATTTGCCATATGGCAACATACACTATTGGCGTCGGTCGGATGGCGGGACCTAGGGGTCGGACCAAAATTTCTCGACGTTTCATAACCTCCTAAACACTTTGGCACCATTTTTAAAAATATATATATATATATATTTATATATATATATATATATATATATATATATATATATATGTGTACGCGCGATAACTTTCGAAAGAGTTAATTGATTTCAACGAAATTTGGGCCACATGTTGAAATCCATCACCGCAAGAAGCCTATTTAAAATGGGCCTAATCGGGCTATTTTAAGGGTAGTTTTTAGGGGTTGAAAAATGTTTTTCGGCCCCAAAATATCGAAAAAATTCTCAGAATCGTTTCAAAATTGACATTTAACCCTTTAGTAGTAATTAAAAAGTGCCCCTAAAATTTTAATAAAATCGGCTCAACAGGACCGGACTTACAAATTTTTTGAAAACACTAATTTGCAGATAGTGACTTATTTATTGAAGGGTGTATTTAATTCGGTGTAGACGTTAGATTGATAATAATATTACAATTAAGAAAAAAAATGTTAATTTAAGGGGTGTATTAAGGGGTTAAATTTTTTATTTTGCCCAAAAACAAACTTAATTTCACATAATAACAGTATAAAACCACACGGCCCTATACAAGCAAATACACTATATTGTCGGCAGGGTTTTGGCACTGCGACCCGGGTTTTTTTTTTTAATTATAACGCTTGTTCTTTAGAATGAACAAGTTTATAAAAAAAAACTGGGACATATTTGCTTGTCGTTTATTTAGCCCTTATAGTGGTACTTTTTGTTGCGCCGATGGAATAATCGACAAGTTATCTAATTACTTATATTTTTGAAAGGGGAGTGTTCTAATAAAAGACATTAAATTAAAACCACTCCCATTGCATACGGTCGTTTTTAGTTTTTTGAAAGAGGAGTGTCTTAATAAAATACAGTAAAGGCCGATTTACACTTCAATAAGTACAGTAGCGAGTTTAGAAATCAGTCAGTTAATAAGTAGTAAGTAGCATCCAAACGTAGTCATAAGCTGCCGTTCCGAGAAGAAGACTGGTCACTAAACGTAGACTTTTTGCTAGGTTGTTTTATTAGACAGAAAACGGACGTTGAATTACTTAATACCAATTTACGTGCTATAATAAGAGAAACAGTATCTATACTTGTACAACACATTGAAAATGAAATATTAATATAAATGAAAAGACCAAAAAAAAAAATCAAAAAATAACACGTGTCCGCGACTGCTGTATGTAAACTTATGGGCTGTAGAGTTGGGTAACTCAGATCTGAACCGGTTCAAAGAGCCGACTCCGACAGAAGATCCGTGAGAGCCGACTTACTTTTTTTTGAGCCGACAGATTAACGGATCCGCATAACTCAGTGAAACACTTAACACACAGAAGCACATTTTACAGTTACGTATCAGTTTTTGCTTTGATGCATCTGTCAGCTCAAATGACTCATGCATCACATGTTTGGCTATGCATTCTTGATTCTATACAGGTCGTGATATGATTGAACCAGGTAACTCAGTGGCAGACTGCAGTAACACATTCAGAACTCAGCTCTTTTTGAACCGGTTCCGTGAGCCGGCTCACATACGGGATCCAGATGCAAAGATGCAGATCACTAAAAAGACCCGTTTTTCCCATCTCTAACATGACGGCTAGTTAAGTTGGTGGGGTGCGGGAGACGCGAGAGAGGAGGCTACTTCGCACTGGACTAGCCGAAAAATAGGACCGCGATCTATTCAATTCAACTTAATCAAATTAACTCGCTACTGTAGTTATTGAAATTGTAAATCGGCCTTAAGATACGATATTGCGTAATTTATAAAAAATTCGTCTCAAATATAAACACAAAAGTATCAGGAGAGCAGCTTTCAGATAGGTATAGTAACATTAACTTTATAATAATTTTGTACATAACGTTTTTTTTTTGGATTTTTGCAGACATACATTACACAACTATATAAAAAGTAAATAAAGGCAGCCTCTCTATTTTTCATAAAATTTGTGTTGCTGTGACGCAAATGTCATAAGCGACCATACGTACAAAAAAGCCTGAGATTTTACTATTTTAAATAGAATTTATTGCGCATGAAAAACGAAATTTAAAAATCCAAAAGGAAATGTAATAGTCCAGCAGCCATTAATGATTAATAACAGGCTGAATCTTCGTGAGTTCGTTCGGTTCGACGAGGCGCCCAAGTTTTTCCTCTGTCCAAATTCTCAAAGAGGTAGGTAATGAACTGCGCAGATGTAAAACATGTCGATTTGGTAGGATGTCGAAATTATTAATAACCAGCTGATTTTTTTGTATGCAGCTTACTAAATATTAGTATAATTGAATGGCCACAATGTCCTACAAATGTAGTGGTAGGTTTTCCTAGTCCCACACTTGGAAGTTGTCGATTCCACGGTAACACTTTTTTCATTAATAACAACCTAGGTTTGATTTTGTCCTATCGGGAATCAAATGTAGAACACAATTTTACCAAGCGTAGGACTAGGAAAACCTACCACTACATTTGTAGGACTTTGTGGCCATTCAATTATACTAATATTTAGTAAGCTGCATACAAAAAATCAGCTGGTTATTAATAATTTCGACACCCTACCAAATCGACATGTTTTACATCTGCGCAGTTCATTACCTACCTCTTTGAGAATTTGGACAGAGGAAAAACTGGGGTGTCTCGTCGAACCGAACGAACTCACGAAGATTCAGCCTGTTATTAATCACTTAAAAAAACAGGCGGTGGCTGCTGGACTATAATTACATTACAGATCGTGACTGTATTCTAACAATGGAGCATTGTAACAATGGGTGCTTTTTAACAATTATAGCAAACGATAGCTATTATACTGTTTATTAATTAAGTCTTACGAACAGCGCCAGCTTTGGGGTAGAGCGAGAGGAGCGGTCACTCTAGGCACCAGGTGGCAATGGACGCCAAAAAGCCAAATGCGAAAACTTTCCTTATGTTAAAGAAGCAGAAGTATAATAATTAAAGCTACTTAATTTAATTTAAATTCAACAATTACTTAGTGTTGATGTTGCTGAAAGACAATCTCGCTCTATCAGAAGCGTAGCGTGCCTTGGCGGGGCCCCGTATAAAATTTTGTTTGGGGGCCCTTCCCCCGTTGAAGTAAATGACTTAAACGGGAAAAAAAGAAATTGCTTTTTTTGACTTTTGTCATTTCTGAAATAAAAAAAAAAATTAGGAAGTTTTTATTAATTTTTGCTTACGCACGTTGGGGGCCCCCGTGGCCCGTATAATTGATACGGCAGATACGGCGGTAGTTACGCCCCTGCGCTCTACCCTGATCAAGGGCTAGGGCCGGCGCTGCTTACGAACTATACCGTAGTGAACAATTTACTAATATAAAAAAATACATACATGTCGAATTTTTTTTAAAGTTAAAAAGTTAAAAAGATCTAACAGAGTATTAAAATTAAGATCTACTTTAAGCCGCCATTTATTGACGACTTCTGCTGTAGTATATCGTATCCTTTCATGTCCAGGGACGTATTTACCATATGGCAAAAAGGGCACATTCTCGGAATGGCAGACTTTAGAAGGCGCGATGATGATATGCCATTTTAATGTCGTCAAAATCGTCTTCATGTTGCCTTTGATACACAATCTGCTAGTATTATCACCAACACAAACACATTTTTATATTGTAAACAACGATTAAACCAATAAAAAACGGTTTTTAAAGAAATTGTCGAGAAGTCCTGTTACAACATAGAGTGACAACTGCCTATATATATTTTCGTCACTTCCTGTCTCTTATAATGAACAAAGATCACGTAATAAGCAATTGCATGACATAACACATATAGATTAAATATTTGCATCGCAACAACAAAATATTTTTTACAATTTTGTTTCTTTTTGTTGGATTTAATTAACATTAGCAACGCAGAGAAAATGGAACTGAAAGAAGGATAGCAAATCGTCTTTGTCCAGGGCGCAAATTTTGCTTATATCCATCCGATCAGATAATCTTATTAGTTTTGGACAAAATTGGACAATCTCTCGGATCGTTTTCAAATTCGGTATACATATAGAAAATCTCAATTTTCGTCAAAAATCAAAGTTTTTTTTTTGGTTTTCAATGGCTTAGACAGCTTTAAATGACATTTTTAATTCGAAGATAAGCCCTAGTT
This sequence comes from Venustoraphidia nigricollis, assembly GCA_034508555.1. Lineage (NCBI taxonomy): Eukaryota > Metazoa > Arthropoda > Insecta > Raphidioptera > Raphidiidae > Venustoraphidia > Venustoraphidia nigricollis. The sequence goes on from JAVRKA010000016.1 coordinate 5,978,158, forward strand.
TGCGATCGGTGGCCTTTTCAAGATGTATTCATTTTACGATTTTTTTTGAATGGCTAAATCTCCGAAACCTTAATACCAAATTTAAAAGGTATCCGATAGATATTCCAGAGATTCCAAAAAATCAGTTCGAAGGGTTCTAACTTCGTAACGGTGAGTGATAGAGCACAACGGATGGGCTCGTTGAATTCAGCGTATCAAAAAACAAAAACAAGACTTTTCTAGTATGTGAAAAATCGCGATTTTCGTCAAAAAACATCTAATGATTTGAAAAATTTAAAAAGTTAGTGAGTCCACCATTCGACGGTTGGCAAAATTAGTGTCATTTTCTACAAGAAAACCGAAGCCTTTCATAGACAAATCCTGTTAAATAATATACTTTGTATAATAATTGTCACGTAGATATAGTACAAAGTATTTCATTGAGGACATCTCTATGAAAAACGACCGAAGCGCACAAAGGTTCAAACTATTAGCTTTCAGAACTTTCCGTTCGATGTCGCTAGTCCGTTTATAAAAAAAAAATTGTTAAGTGGTCGCTTTCATTGTCGCCGCGCAGAAAGCCAGAGTCTCTTTCATTGCGACAGCGCTGAAAGCCAAATTTCTATAAGCACATCTAATTTGAAAAGGATTGGAGAGGTATTGCAAATTTTGTTCTTTTAAAACCCTGAGGTCGTTAGTTCAGACTTTTCTGCGCTGCAGTCGTTTTTTATACACAAGTCTTAAAAATAGTATGATATTACATATTATTTTTAAAACTTGCCAACGATATAATTGAATCGATTGCCTCAAAATGGTAGATGACTGCGGTAATCTGTTAAATCTAGGGACTTAAGACTGTCGGAACGCTCTGAATTTTGTTTGTGGTGAGACCCAGCGGTAAAGGTGGCGGTTCGCGCCGCGACAGAGACAGGAGACCGAGGCCGAAGACAGAGACAAATGTCTCCGTCTCCGGTGGTTTGTTGTGTATCGAGACCAAAGATCTCTGTTCATTCAGTTTTGTTGAGTTCAAAAATTACCTACCTTATCCTAATTTCCTATAATTCCTTCATTCGCCCATTGCTACTACATAAGTTGAAGTTTTAAAAAATGTAGAAAATTTCGGGAAGTGGTAAATAGAAAATAGTAATGGTGCGAATGGCGTCTGTTATGACGTAAAGTCGAGAAACGGACGTTAAACGCATTATTATTTATTATTATTATTATCTATTTAACTATGCAGATTACACTAAAGATGGGATATTGCGAGTGAAAATTGTCGAGCTATTCAATTACTAAAATATTTCGAGATGTCTCATTCGAATGATTTTTATACCTACGAGTTATAACTTGTAATACAATCTCCAGTACTAAATTGTTATTTTACTGTCTTTCTTTACTCTATAAAACATTGCTAGCAATTGTCTCTCTCAGATTGCATTTGGCAGTATTTAATACATTAATACTTAGTCCGTCACTGTTCTATGAATCACTGCGTGCAGATGATTATCTCAAGTGTCACATTCGAAAATTTAAATGCATTGTCTTTTCACTCCCTACCTAACCACTCGAAATACACTGTATAGTCCTGAAAACGATCACTTACGTCTTTTATTTCCGTCTGTACTATGAAGCACTGTATATAGGTGACTCTCTCAAGTCACTTTTATAATCCCACTGCACCAAAAACATAATTTTGTGTTGTGGCTACAATGATATAATTTTTCTTCAGAACGTAAGTGTTAAATTGCCAACGCGTATTACAAATAGCACAGATATGGTGTCAACTTGTGTAAATTTAAATCGACTGATTGTACAAAATCCTTATTAAAAATATCAAATTTTTATGGTTTCTCTTCAGTAGGCACACACTTATGTTTTTTCAATCTCCTATTATCGACGAAATACTGATTACAAACGTCACAACCGAAAAATTTATCAACATTATGCATCCGTATATGATTATTCAATCGATCCCGATTGGACAAATACTTGTTACAAATATCACACTGATAAGATACCCCACCCTTATGTAGGCGCTTGTGGAACTTTAAGTTGCTTGATCGAGCGAAACTTTCACTGCAAACGTCACATTGGTAGGGTTTCTCACCAGTATGCGTACGAATGTGTAACTTCAAAGTGCCTGAATGAGTGAAACGCTTATTACAAATGTCGCACTGGTAGGGTTTCTCACCAGTGTGCGTACGATTGTGAGTTTTCAAATTGCTTGGGTGTGAGAAAGTTTTCTGACAAATTTCACACTGATACGGGTTTTCACCAGTATGCTTAATACGTGTATGATATTTCAAATTCAAAAATGCGGCGAAACTCTTCTTACAAATGTTACACTGATACGGTCTCTCGTCAGTATGTGTATATTTGTGTCTACTCAAAACACTTTGTTGAGCAAAACACATATTACAAACGTCACATTGAAACGGTTTCTCACCAGTGTGGGTGCGTTTGTGTACACTTAAAGAACTCGATCGAGTGTAGCACTTGTTACAAATGTCACACTGGTAGAGCTTTTCATCAGAATGTGTAAACTTGTGCCTTCTTAAAACACTGTGTTGTGTAAAACGCTTTTTACAAATGTCACATTGATACGGTTTCTCACCAGTATGTAAGCGTTTGTGGACACTTAAAGAACTTGCTTGAGTGAAACGTTTATTACAAATGGCACACTCGTACGTTTTCTTTGCACCATGACGGTGTTTGGATTTTTTGAGACTTCCTTCAGAAGGAGATTTCACTTCATTTGTCTGTTTAAGTGTTTCGCGTTTTACCACAGTATTCTTGCTCTTCTCACGATTGGCTCCGACATCAATAGAATGAACATTTATATCGTTCACCGACGTGTGACCTTTAGAAAAATCAGTAACGGGGTCATCAATACATTCTGGCAGAATTAATGGGCTGTCATCTATCGGTTCGTTTTTGATTTCTGGTTTAACAAATATTTCCTCAATACTTTTCCACGCTGAATTAACATTTTCTGGTTCTTCCATTTTCCAGTTGACATTCATATCTTCAATTAAATTGCTGTCCCTAGTATTTACGCTAGAGCTTTCACCACTTTTAGATATAATTTCATCGACACTGTCTGGTGGAATCATTACTAAATTATCATCCATTTGTTCGACTTTTATTTTCGATAAAACGTTACTATTTTCCAAAGATTCAAACTTGACGTCTGGTTTATCGATTAAAGAATCCTCAGACGGCTTCTGAATGGAACACTCGAGCATGGCTTGTTCGTCAGAAACATGCAGTTGCTGTAAATAGCGTCGTAGTGTTTTGTCAGACTGTATGATTTGCGTCTGGAACTGGTGTGTTTTCTCCAGTTGGGTACAACATAACTGGCAGATGAATTTCGGCATATCATCGCATCTACTTATCTGTGACAAATTGAAAACATTGCATTATAGAAGACAAACAATGAAATAATAGAACAGGAACACATTTACTGTAGAATGAATGTATTTTCAACCTGTCGGGACTAGTCGGCTGTTGTATTTTTAACTTCTCGTTTATCCTATGTAGGATATACAATGATGAAACCAATAAATAAACAAGTATTCAATTATTAAATAAAGTATATTCAATTCAGCAATACAATCAATGTGAACTCCATCTTGTCTCAACACAGAATGCTGCTGTATCCGCTTACAATATCAATGTACGCAGCTTACATAACATAAACCATTAGACAATTCATTTAATGTATTATTTTGGGCACGGATTTTCGTCAGTTATGTACAATTTAGATTAGTTATTGTTGATGCAGCTATACAGCAAAAAAATATGGTAGCGTATGACTATTTTATCGAAAATTTAATTTTACCACATTAATTTTTTACATAAAATTGACAAATTTCGTTTGAAGCGTATGAAAATATATTAACAAGAAATTGAGCTTCAAATTATTAAATATTCAAATATTAAGCAATAAACGGTATATCTAGTTATTTAATGGTGATCAATGTTATCATAAGTTTTAACTACGTAACGTAATGGTAACGTACACGTAGCTTGATTGTGAATCGAACATCATTGTGAACAAATCTTTACATTGTGGGTAAGTCAAACATACAATCTGGCTTTTCTTCGTGGGGCCACTAAACTACATGAATACCTAGTAAGACAGCATCATATATAAAATAATGGTTGTTTCAATAATTATAAAAATAAATACTCTGTGGATTGTATCACATTATTTCATATGAAAGCGAACTTACTTGAACGGGGGCACACTTCATGATTACATCGACGATTCGATTTTCTAATATGGTTGAAAATTCAAACACATCCAACATCGAAACTTCCTTTGCCATGCACAATCGGCATATTGCAGCCAAGTCTAAACTAGTTACCGGAATTTTTTGCATTGTATTTATATTTCTTGCGATATATTCAAACATCCACACTTATAAACGAAATTCCATAATTATTACTAACACAGCAGTCGTCAAAATGCACGGGTAACACAACGATTAGGAATTTCATTCAGAGAAAAAGTTTTTTAAAGTTTAACTTCTTTAGCGACGTATCTATTTGAAAAAAGTAAAAAATCGAGGGGAAGTAGAACTGTCACATAAAGGGGAAATTAGTCTGTCTCCTAAATTACATGAAACTGACAAGGACAGAAGTGTGTTGCTAAGTATATGTAAATAATTCACTATCTGCAAACTAGTCATTCGTAAAATTTTTAAATCCGGTCCTGTATGGCCGATTTTATTAAAATTTTGGGGGCACTTTTTAATTGCTATTAAAGGGTTAAATTTCAATTTTGAAACGATTCTGAGATTTTTTTCGGTATTTTGGGGCCCAAAAACTTTTTTCAACCCCTAAAAGCCACCCTTAAATTGATCCGATTAGGCCCATTTTAAATAGTCTTCGTGCGGTGATGGATTCCAACATGTGTGCCAAATTTCGTTAAAATGAATTAACTCCTTCGAAACTTATAGCCCGCACACATATATATATAGACCTATATATATATATATATATATATATATATATATATATATATATATATATATTATATATATATATATAAATATATATATATAATATATATATATATATATATATATATATATATATATATATATATATATATATATATACATATATATATATACATATATATATATATAAACATTTTTAAAAATGGTGCCAAAGTGTTTAGGAGGTTATGAAACGTCGAGAAATTTTGGTCCGACCCCTAGGCCCGCCATCCGACCGACGCCAATAGTGTATGTTGTCATATGGCAAATACACTAAAAACTAAAGAAGTTGAACTTCTTAAGTGAGCTTATGAGGGTGAGACTCATTATAATTTTTGTGGAGGGTATGCCGATTTCCGCAAGTCTCACGGACGGGAAATTTTTAAAGTTGTGGAAACCATTTTCGTAAAAATAATATGAAATACCAAGGGAAAAGATTCGAAAATATTATTGAAACGAAACTTACAGACTTGGCTGTTAACTGCGCGAGCGTTTTATCCACGTTGGTTTAGCTAGTGTGTAAATTCAAATAATATGCGTTTTTTTTTTTTCATGGCATGACATTAATTAACAATATAATTCAAATCAAATACCTATTCTGATAAAATACATTCATTTTAATATTTAATATTAAAATAATACACTACATACACACAAATAACAAAATTTATTAACACTTACGTACATTATACACTGTGACAGGGTGCCAGCCAGACACACGAGTGATCCTATAAGAGTTCCGTTTTTTCCTTTTGAGATAGGGAACCCTAAAAATTAAATCGATTGAGTTTAATGTATCTGTATACAAAAGTGGACCCTTTCTGAGATATAGTTCTTTGAGTTATGGTTTGTCAAATTCGTTTATTTTTTATTTATTTTAGAGAACCGAAATAAATAGATTCCTTAATTTTAGAATTTGTTTGTTACTCATAAAAACCTGTAGGTCATCCTATAAATTAGAGAAACACAACACCCCTTCGCTAAATGAGTGAAAAAACGCAATGTCGCAATAATATTTCGAAAGTTTATATTTTATAATATACAAGAAAACTAATTTTTAATGTCTCTGGCAACTTCATTATTACACGCTCGACTAGTCTCAAGACGCTGTTACATTTTAACCTCGATAATTTAATATTTCATTTCCTATTACACATTTAAATAACATTTTAAACATTTAAATTTCGCACGCTTTAAGTTCTTTCGGTTTATGTCAGTTTGTGATGTTTTAGCTTTTTTGAATGAATGAATCACTTTTTACAAACGTCATACTAATTTGGTCTATTACGAGTATGTATTAGTTTGTGCGTATTTAAATGGCCTTGCTGAGTGAAACACTTTTTACAAATGTCACACTGATATGGTTTCTCACCAGTGTGTAACAGTATGTGTCTATTTAAATCGCATTGCCGGGTGAAACACTTTTTACAAATGTCACACTGGTATGGTTTCTCATCAGTATGTATCTGTTTGTGACGTTTTAAATCACATGACTGAGTGAAACACTTTTTACAAATATCACACTGATATGGCTTCTCACCAGTATGTAACAGTTTGTGACGATTTAAATGGCTTGGATCATTAAAACACTTTTTACAAATGTCACATTGATATGGTTTCTCTCCAGTATGTATCAGTTTGTGAGTATTTAAATTGCCTTGCTGAGTGAAACACTTTTTACAAATGTCACACTGATATGGTTTCTCACCAGTATGTATCAGTTTGTGAGTATTTAAATTGCTTTTCGTAGTGAAATACTTATTACAAATGTCACACTGATATGGTTTCTCACCACTATGTAACAGTTTATGAGTATTTAAATTGCATGATTGCGTGAAACACTTTTTACAAATGTCACACTGATATGGTTTCTCACCAGTATGAATCAATTTGTGCATATTTAAACTGCTTGAATGCGTGAAACACTTTTTACAAATGTCACACTGAAATGGTTTTTCACCAGTATGTATCAGTTTATGAGTATTTAAATTGCATGATTGCGTGAAACACTTTTTACAAATGTCACACTGATATGGTTTCTCACCAGCATGTAGCCGTTTGTGACGATTTAAATGGCTTGACTGTGTGAAATACTTTTTACAAATGTCACACTGATAAGGTTTCTCACCAGCATGCATTACGTTGTGAGTAATTAAATAACATGAACGAGTGAAACATTTATTGCAAATGTCACACTGATATGGTTTCTCACCAGTATGTAACAGTTTGTGACGATTTAAATGGCTTGGATCATTAAAACACTTTTTACAAATGTCACATTGATATGGGTTCTCTCCAGTATGTATCAGTTTGTGAGTATTTAAATTGCCTTGCTGAGTGAAATACTTTTTACAAATGTCACATCGATATGGTTTCTCTCCAGTATGTATTAGTTTGTGAGATTTTAAAGTGTCTAACCGAGTGAAACACTTTTTACAAATATCACATCGATTTAATTTCTTACTCGTACGTGCACTCTTGTGAGTTTCTAAAAAGCGCGATTTAACGTAACGTTTTTTACACGTTTCTTTAATCTTAAACTGATGAGATTTTACTTTGGTTTCTTGGCGCGGCTCACGATCCGTCAGGGCATTTTTAATTATTTCTTCAAATTTTTCACAATGCTCTTCCACATGAGAAGAACGACGATTTATGGAGTTTTCCGAAATGAGGCCAAAACCGATCTTTGTGTCTTCGCAGCTGATTTCGCTTACTCCATTAGAAATATCGCTTACTGTGTCATCAGTAAATTCCATCAGAATTAATGAGTCGTCGTTCGTTGGTTCATCTTTGATTTCGGATTTTAAAGACGCTTCCTCAGTACTGTTGCATGCCGAGGTAAATTTTGCAGATTCATCCACTTTCCAGTTAAAATTCATGTCTTCCATCAATTTACTGTCGCCAATTTGAATAAATGATTCCTCAGCATCCCTTGAAAAAGTTTCTACGCTGTCATCGGCACAGTCTGGTGAATTAATTGAATTATCTTCCTCGTCTTTCACTTCGGATTTTAAAGACTTTTCAATGTTAATTTGGCTTGCTGAATCCGAATTTTCGTAGTCTTTCTCTCTCCAGTTGACATTCAAGTCAACCACGCCATGAAGTTCCAAAGATTCACACTTCTCAGTGATGTCTGCATTAGTGTTTTCGATCAAAGGGTGCTCTGCCGTATTCTGAATGGAATTCTCGGGTTTCGGTTTTTTGTCGAAAGCATGTAATTGCCCTAAATAGCGTTGCAAAGTTTTCTCAGACTCTATTATTTGCGTCTGGAACTGATAAGCTTTTTCCAGGGTAGTGAGACATTTTTGACAGATGAAGTTGGGCATCTCATCACCACTTCTTATCTAAAACAAGAAAAATTCGAATTAAGTTCAAAAAGGAAAATGACAATTTGTACAATTTTATAAGAGGTGTATTAATTTAATTTGTTTAATTTATGACTGAAATAGGTAATTCGGGTAAGGCTATAAATAAACATTCTTCAATGAAAGTATTTTTGGCTACGATTTGAAAAATATATTTCCTTCCTCAACGCTACAATTTATAAAACGATTGTGACAATTGAAATATTACAGGTTTTATAAACGAAAATACACATGTTAAAGGTGTACTTTGGACATTTACTACTGGTACAAACTGAACGGATCAGAATGCACCAGGACAAAAAATATCTAACGAGGAGAGAAATTTATAGCATACCTCTTACTTTTTTAAAATTACCATAAAAACTCTAAATAAATCAATAGCTAATGTTGTCCTAGCTCATTCCGGTTCTATCATTCTGCAAAAAAATATCTAATTTTTGAGAGATAAATGAATAACAAGACATCAAGAATCGTAAAAAACTGATGGACTATCAGGGGAGCACAATAGACCTTAGGGATCGCAGTGTCTACCATTTGGCCCCTACCTCATAATTCTAATTCTAATACCAAGAGTTGGGTTACATGAACATTAAAATTATATTTATACATACAATTCAAACCTATTATGTCAGTTTTTAACACAATTTTCATTTTACTTTATATAACATATTTCAGTCAATAATTATTCATGTTAAAATTATAATACTTATAACGATAATGGTTACGGTACAATAGTCCACCACTTCACTAATTACATATATGAGTCTGATTTTGAAAATTGCACCATGTTTCATTTTGAATCGAATTATAATAAAAAAACATAATTATTTATTAGTGTTCAACTCAAAATGTAATATTTTGCAATTTTTAAAATTAAACCAATGTTTATAATTAATGACATTTAAAAGGTCATCACAGAAATGAATTATAGTGCTTATAACGAAAATTGATGACCTTTTTAATGTCGTACATTCTAGCTTTAAGATATTGGCTGGTTTGTCCTATATAATAATAACAATTATATTGTTTACAATTAACACAACAAGCAATATTTGAGTGCAAATAAGAAATGGCTTCTTTACACAACAATTTACGGTATTGAAAAGCTATGTTATTATTTTGTGATTTAAAAATAGATTTAGTCCGTCCCGATAAACTATGAATGTAAAACAAAATGTATCATAAATAGTATGTCACATTTTGCAACTTGAATATGAGAAACTTAGAAAAAAAGTAAAGTGTTAATCTGATATGTACTATGCTACCACCAATTTACACATTTACTACGAAAATTCTCTCCCAACTTCATTTAATCTATATTCATAATACAAGTTATAAAATTAGAGAATTGCACAAGCTATATTTAAATTAAGGTATATTATAGTTTTTTAAACTATAAGATATGTAGTCTGACCTGAACGGGAGCACATTCCATAACTGCATTAGCCACAATGTCTTCAATTTTGGTTGAAAAGGAAAACAAGTTTAACAGCGTGACGCCACTCGATAAGCACAGCCGACACATTGCATTTAGGCCAAACCCAGTTATCGATATTCCTTCCATTGTGTGAGTTTAAAAAAATTTGCGCGCGTAAACTAATTTTTCCATACGGACTTATAGAGCTCAAAAGTGAAATGTGGACAGTGCAAATAACACACGGCGTACTCGAGCCGCCGTTTGTATCTAGGAATAGATTAACTATTGAACTTTTCTAAGTATGATATATTATATAAAAAATTTGTTCACTTGACCATCATTAGTTTGTTTCTATAGTTTTTTAATTTTAAAGTTAAAACAAATTAACGAAACGTCGCAAATTTTTTAATTTAGTTTATCTATATTAAAATTCAATTGTCCAATTTCCCGTGATTAAATAAAAAACTTTTTAATTTTAATTTCATTTTTAAATCTAGACATGACGTGTGGCGGATTCTATTTTATCACGCAGTTTTCATGTGATAATTTACTATGTTTTCACATTACTTATTAGTAACCATTTAAAAAACACTTTAAAATAAATATTAACCTGACGTTACGACATTTAAATTTCGCACGTTTTATGTCCTAATCGGTATGTGTCAATTTGTGAGTATTTAAATTGCTCAAATGACTGAAACACTTTTTACAAACGTCACACTGATATGGTTTCTCACCAGTGTGTATCAGTATGTGTCTATTTAAATCGCATTGCCGAGTGAAACACTTTTTACAAATGTCACACTGGTATGGTTTCTCACCAGTATGTATCAGTTTGTGTGTATTTAAATAGGTCTTTGTAGCAAAACACTTTATACAAATGTCACATTGATATGGTTTCTTACCAGAATGCAGCAGTTTGTGACGATTAAAATTGCCTGACTGAGTGAAACACTTTTCACAAATGTCACACTGATATGGTTTCTCATCAGTGTGCAACAGTTTGTGACTATTTAATTCGCCTTGTCGTGTAAAACACTTTTTACAAATGTCACACTGGCATGGTTTCTCACCAGTATGTATTAGTTTGTGTGAATTTAAGTAGTTCTTTGTAGCAAAACACTTTAAACAAATGTCACATTGATATGGTTTCTTACCAGTATGCAGTAGTTTGTGACGATTTAAATTGCTTGACTGAGTGAAACACTTTTCACAAATGTCACACTGGTATGGTTTCTCACCAGTGTGCATCAGTTTGTAACTATTTAAATCACCTTGCCGAGTGAAACACTTATTATTATTTGCAATGTTTCTTAGATTATCTTTCTACTTTTCCAGGCAAGTTTGTAATTTAGAAACGACTAAAATGTCTAAAATGTTTCTAAATGTCACACTGATATGGTTTCTCACGAGAATGTATCAGTTTGTGTTTAGTTAAATCACCTGATCGAGTGAAACACTTATTACAAATGTCACTCTTTTATGGTTTCTCACCATTATGTATCAGTTTGTGAGTATTAAAATTGCTTTTCTGATTGAAACACTTTTTACAAATGTCGCACTGATATGGTCTCTTACCAGTATGTAGCAGTTTGTGAATATTTAAGCTGTTTATAATAATAATAATATAATAATAATGCGTTTAACGTCCGTTTCTCGACTTTATGTCATAACAGACGCCATTCGCACCATTACTATTTTCCATTTTACCACTTCCCGTTATTTTCTACATTTCTAAAACTTCAACTTATATAATAGCAATGGGCGAATGAAGGAATATGATATGGTTCATCATGCTAATTTGGACTATTACGAGTATGTATCAGTTTGTGAGTATTTAAATGGCCTTGCTGAGTGAAACACTTTTTACAAATGTCACATTGATATGATCTCTCGCCAGAATGTATAAGTTTGTGAGTTTTTAAAGTGCTTGGAATAGTGAAACCCTTTTTACAAATGTCACATGGATATGGTTTCTCTCCAGTATGTATCAGTTTGTGAGTATTTAAATGGCCTTGCTGAGTGAAACACTTTTTACAAATGTCACATTGATATGGTTTCTCACCAGAATGTATAAGTTTGTGAGTTTTTAAAGTACTTGAAATAGTGAAACACTTTTTACAAATGTCACATTGATATGGGTTCTCTCCAGTATGTATCAGTTTGTGAGTATTTAAATGGCCTTTCTGAATGAAACACATTTTACAAATGTCACATTGATATGGTTTCACTGCAGTATGTATTAGTTTGTGAGCACTTAAATTGCCCTTTGTAGTGAAACACCTTTTACAAATGTCACACTGATATGGTTTCTCACCAGAATGTATAAGTTTGTGAGTTTTTAAAATGCTTGAAATAGTGAAACCCTTTTTACAAACGTCGCATTGATATGGTTTCTCACCGGTGTGCATCAGTTTGTGTTTATTAAAATAGTTTGAACCAGTGAAACACTTTTTACAAATGTCACACTGATATGGTTTCTCACCAGTATGTATCAGTTTGTGGCAATTCAAATTTCTTGAATTAGTGAAACCCTTTTCACAAATGTCACATTGATATGGTTTCTCTCCAGTATGTATTAGTTTGTGAGATTTTAAAGTGTCTAACCGAGTGAAACACTTTTTACAAATATCACATCGATTTAATTTCTTACTCGTACGTGCACTCTTGTGAGTTTCTAAAAAGCGCGATTTAACGTAACGTTTTTTACACGTTTCTTTAATCTTAAACTGATGAGATTTTACTTTGGTTTCTTGGCGCGTCTCACGATCCGTCGGGGCATTTTTTATTATTTCTTCAAATTTTTCAAAATACTCTCCCACATCTGAGGAACGAAGAGTTGCGGATTTTTCCCATATGTGGTCAAAACCAACCTTTGTGTCTTCGCAGCTGATTTCGCTAACTCCGTCAGAAAATTCGTTTACTGTCTCATCAGGAAATTCCGTTAGAATTAATGAATCGTTATCCGTCGGTTCATCTTTGATTTCGGATTTAAAAGACATTTCCTCAATACTTCCGCTTGCCGAGGCAAAATTTGCAGGATCTTCTAATTTCCACTTAACATCCATCCCTTCTATCAATTTACTGTCGCCCATATTGATAAATGATTCCTCAACATCCTTAGAAAAAATTTCTACGCTGTCATCGGCACAGTCTGGTGAGATAATTGAATTATCTTCCTCGTCTTTCATTTCGAATTTTAAAGACATTTTAATGCTAATTTTGCTTACTGAATTCGAATTTTCGTATTCTTTCTCTCTCCAGTTGACATTCAAATCAACCACGCCATGAAGTTCCAAAGATTCACACTTCTCAATGATGTCTGCATTAGTATTATCGATCGAAGGATCCTCTGATGGGCTCTGAATAGCATTCTCGAGCTTCGGTTAATTGTCAAAAGCGTGTAATCGCTCTAAATAGTTCTCAGAGATCTCTGAGACTATTCTGTTCTGGAACTGATAAGTTTTTTCCAGTCTACTCTGACATTTTTGACAAATGAAATTTGGCATCTCTTCACCATTTCTTATCTGAAACAGAAGAAAATTTCGAAAAAAGACCAAAAAGGAAAATGACAATAGAATACAAATTGTCAAAACGAAAGTGTTTCACAATCACTATATCCATTACACGTTACCTGACTTTTCTTTTAAATATGAGAAATTCGAAAAGAAAGTCGAGTGATAGTCTAATAATACTTAGTACTATGCTATGATATTTTTCCACAATTACTATGTATTTATTGAATATACATTTATAAGAATGAATGTCATAAAGTTTTAACATTAATTTACTGTTATAAAATTAGAGAATTGCATTAATAAAAGCTACGCTAAATAAAAATGAAATAAAGAAAGTCTTACCTAAACACGAGCGCATTTCATGACTCTTTTAGTCACAATATTTCCAAATCGAGTTAAAAAAGGAAAATATGTCTAATACCGTAACGCCACTTGATAAACACAACCGACACATTGTAGTTAGGCCAAAGTCAGTTATCATATTCCTTTCGTTACGAGAAATTTTATACACTGGCTTCTATTTAGTTTCCATACACACACTAGATTTGAAATCGATACAGAAACATTTTAAATAATGTATTTTTTACATATTGGTCATATCCACAGTAACAAAAAGTCTATATGGACACAGATTTTTGCGTAAAAAACAATATATAAAATTAAAATTGATATCGTCCATGATAAAGAGTGATAAGTAGGGTATTGGGAATTTGGACTTGAAATAAATCAGATACTAGATTTCACAGATTTGCAACGTTTCTTAGATTATTTTTCTACTTTTTCAGGCAAGTTTGTGGTTTAGAAACGACTAAAATGTTTCTAAATGTCACACTGATATGGTTTCTCACGAGAATGTATCAGTTTGTGAGAATTTAAATTGCTCTTCGTAGTGAAACACTTATTACAAATGTCACACTGATATTGTTTCTCACCATTATGTATCAGTTTGTGAGTTTTAAAATTGCTTTTCTGACTGAAACATTTTTTACAAATGTCACACTGATATGGTCTCTTACCAGTATGTAGCAGTTTGTGAATATTTAAGCTGTTTGCACGAGTGAAATATTTTTTACAAATGTCACACTGATATGGTTGATCACCAGTATGAATAAGTTTGTGACTATTTAAATAGTTTGAACGAGTGAAACACTTCTTACAAATGTTACATCGAAATGGTTTCTTGCCGGTGTGTATCCGTTTGTGAGCACTTAAATTGTCTGAACGAGTGAAAGACTTATTACATATGTCACACTGATAAAGTTTCTCACCAGTATGTAGCAGTTTGTGATCATTAAATTGCTTTGAACGAGAGAAACACTTCTTACAAATGTCACATTGAAATGTTTTCTCGTCAGTGTGTATCCGTTTGTGAGCACTTAAATTGTCTGAACGAGTAAAACACTTGTTACATATGACACACTGATAAAGTTTCTCGCCAGTATGTAGCAGTTTGTGATCATTTAAATGATTTGAACGAGTGAAACACTTTTTACAAACGTCACACTGATATGGTTTCTCACCAGTGTGTATCAGTATGTGTCTATTTAAATCGCATTGCCGAGTGAAACATTTTTTACAAATGTCACACTGGCATGGTTTCTCACCAGTATGTATCAGTTTGTGTGAATTTAAATTGCTCTTTGTAGCGAAACACTTTATACAAATGTCACATTGATATGGTTTCTCACAAGGATGTATTAGTCTATGCATATTTAAATGGTCCTTCGTAGTGAAATACTTCTTACAAATGTCACATTGATTTAATTTCTTACTAGTACGTGCACTCTTGTGAGTTTCTAAAAAACACGATTCAATGTAACGTTTTTTACACGTGTCTTTAATCTTAAACTGATGCGATTTCACTTTACTGACTTTTTTGGGCGTCTCACGATCCATTGAGATATTGAGTTTTTCTTCAAATTTTTCACAATGCTCTCCCACATCAGAAGAACGAAGATACGTGGAGTTTTCTGATATGAAGCCAAAACCGATCTTTTTGTCCTCGCAGCTGATTTCGCTTACTCCATTAGAAAAATCGCTTACTGTGTCATCAGAAAATTTCGTCAGAATTAATGAACCGTTGTCTGTCGGTTCATTTTTGATTTCGGATTTTAAAGACATTTCCTCAATACTGTTGCATGCCGAGGTAAATTTTGCAAATTCATCTACTTTCCCATTGAAATACATGTCTTTCATCAATTTACTGTCGCCAATATTGATAAATGATTCCTCAGCATCCTTAGAAAAAGTTTTTACGCTGTCATCGGGACTGTTTGGTGAAATAATTGAATTATCTTGCTCTTCTTTCATTTCGGATTTTAAAGACATTTCAATGTTAATTTTGCTTGCTGAATTCGAATTTTCATATTCTTTCTCTCTCCAGTTGACGTTCGAGTCAACCACGTCATGGAATTCCAAAGATTCATACTTCTCAGTAATGTCTGCATTAGTGTTTTCGATCAAAGGATCCTCAGTCGGACTCTGGATAGAATTCTGGGGCTTCTGTTTTCTGTCAAAAGCATGTAATTGCTCTAAATAGCGTTGCAGAGTTTTCTCAGACTCTATTATTTGCATCTGGAACTGATAAGTTTTTTCCAGTCTAGTGTGACATTTTTGACAAATGAAATTTGGCACCTCATCACCCCTCCTTATCTGAAACAGAAGAAAAATTCGAAAAAATGCCAAAAAGGAAAATGATAATAGAATACAAATTTGCAAAAAAATTGTTATATAATTAGTAAATTAATTTAATGCACCTTGACATTTATTTCTAGATGTGACTGAACGGGAATGCACTTCGTGAATGTGTTAGCCACAAGGTTTCCGAATCTAGTTGGAAAGGAATTATCATTTCATAGCTACAGACTTTTTGCTAATGACCTTATTTTTTAAATATGAGAAAAAAAAGGTAAAGAGATAATAATCTAATATCCACTAATCTAATTTCCACATTTACTGCGTAAATTCACCATCAAATTTATTGAATCCACATTCATAAAAAATCATGTCACAAAGTTTTAACATCAATTATTTAATAATAGAATTATAGAATTGCATTAGTAAGCTATGATGAATAAAAATGTAATGAAGAAGTCTGACCTGAACGGGAGCACATTTCATGACTACGTTAGCCACAAGCTTTCCAAATTTAGTCGAATAGGAAAACAAGTCTATTACCGTAACACCACTTGATAAGCACAACCGACACATTGTACTTAGGCCAAAGTCAGTTATAGATAATTCTTTCATTGTGTTAATTTTTATGCACTTGCATTTACTAACAAAATTTCCGTACTTGCCTGGTCTGCCCTATGGCCAGTCCGGGCTTGCAAGCAACTTAATTATTTTTCGCTCGACTATTCTCAAGAAACATCTAGATTTTAACCGCGGACACTGGAAATTAAGAAATTAAGTAATGTGATTCTATTTTATCACGCAGTTTTCAAGTGATCATTTAATATTTTTTTCATTACTATTTATTATTATAAATTATAAAAAAAACACTTTTTAAAATAAAATTTATACATTAATGTGATCATATAATATTTTATCTCATTACTATTTATTATTATACATTAATGTGACGCTGCGTAATTCAAATTTCGCGCGCTTTGTGTCCATTAGTATGTATCAGTTTGTGAGTATTTAAATGACCTTGCTGAGTGAAACGCTTTTTACATATGTCACACTGATATGGTTTCTCACCAGTATGTATCCGTTTGTGTGTGTATATTGTGCTTGAACGAGTGAAACACTTTTTACAAATGTCACACTGATATGGTTTCTCACCAGTATGTATCCGTTTGTGTGTATATAATGTGCTTGAATGAGTAAAACAGTTTTTACAAATGTCACATTGATAGGGTTTTTTGCCCGTATGTATCAGTTTGTGAGAATTTAAACAGCTTGAATAAGTGAAACACTTTTTACAAATGTCACACTGGTATGGTTTCTCACCAGTATGTAGCAGTTTGTGTTTATTTAAATACTTTGAACGAGTGAAACACTTTTTACAAACGTCACAATGGTATGGTTTCTCGCGAGTATGTATCTGTTTGTGAGCATTTAAATTGGACTTTGTGGCAAAACACTTTTTACAAATGTCACACTGCTTTAATTTCTTACTAGTACTTGCATTCTTGTAAGTTTCTAAAATGTGCGATTTAATGTGACGTTTTTTACACGTGTCCTTAATTTTAATCTGATGCGATTTGGCATCAATGGCTTTTTTGTTAGTCTCAGGGTCTATTGAGGAATTTTCAATTCTTTCTTCAAATTTTTGAAAATATTCTCCCAATTCAGAAAACCGAAGATATGCGGAGTTTCCTGATATGTGGTCAAAACCGACCTTTGTGTCTTCGCAACTGATTTCGGTAACTCCGTCAGAAAAATCGTTTACTGTGTCATCAGGAAATTCCGTTAGAATTAATGAACCGTTATCGGTCGGTTCATCTTTGATTTTGGATTTTAGAGACATATCCTCAATACTTTTGCACGAGTTAAAATTTGCGGCTTTTTCCACTTTCCATTTAACATCCATCTCTTCTATCAATTTACTGTCGCCAATGCTGATAAATGATTCCTCAACATCCTCAGAAAAAGTTTCTACTATGTTATCGGCACAGTCTGATGAGATAATTGAATTGTCTTGCCCGTCTTTTATTTCGGATTTCAAAGGCATTTCTATGTTAATATTGCTTGGGTTATTAATAATTTTTTCTTGAAATTTTACACAATTCTCTCCCATATTAGAAGAAAGAAGATATGTGGATTTTCCAGACATGTGATCAAAACCGACATTTGTGTCTTCGCTGCTAATTTCGCAAACTCCATTAGTGTCGTCAGTAAATTCCATCAGAATTAATGAGTCGTCGTTCGTTGGTTCATCTTTGATTTCGGATTTTAAAGACGTTTTTTCAATACTTTTGCATGCCGAGGTACAATTTGCAGGTTCTTCCATCAATTTACTGTCACCAATGTTGATAAATGAATCCTCAACATTTTTACAAAAAGTTTCTACGCTGTCCTCGGCACAGTTTGATGAGATAATTGAATTGTCTTGCTCGTCTTTCATTTCGGATTTCAATGGCAATTCTTTGTTAATTTTGCTTGCTGAATTCGAATTTTCATATTCTTTCTCTCTCCGGTTGACATTCAAGTCAATCATGCTATGGAGTTCCACAGATTCACACTTATCAGAGATGCTTGTGTTGTCGATCTCAAACGGCCTCTGAATTGAATTTTTAAGGTTAGGATTTTTGTCAAAAGCATGTAATTGCTCTAAATAGCGTTGCAGAGTTTTCTCAGACTCTATTATTTGCATCTGGAACTGATAAGTTTTTTCCAGTCTAGTGTGACATTTTTGACAAATAAAATTTGGCATCTCATCACCCCTTCTTATCTGAAACAGAAGAAAAATTCGAAAAAATGCCAAAAAGAAAAATGATGATAGAATACAAATTTGCAAAAAAATTGTTTCATAATTAGTAAATTCATTTAATGCATCTTGACATTTATTTGTAGATATGACTGAACGGGAATGCACTTCGTGAAAGTGTTAGCCACAAGGTTTCCGAATTTAGTTGGAAAGGAATTATCATTTCATAGCTACAGACTTTTTGCTAATGACCTTATTTTCTAAATATGAGAAAAAAAAGGTAAAGAAATAATAACCTTATATCCACTAATCTAATTTCCACATTTACTGCGTAAATTCACCATCAAATTTATTGAATCCACATTCATAAAAAATCATGTCACAAAGTTTTAACATCAATTATTTAGTAATAGAATTATAGAATTGCATTAGTAACCTATAATGAATAAAAACGTAATGAAGAAGTCTGACCTGAACGGGAGCACACTCCATGACTGCGTTAACCACAAGCTTCCCAAATTTAGACGAATATGAAAACAAGTCTAGTAACGTAACATCACTTGATAAGCACAATCGACACATTGTGCTTAGGTCAAAGCCAGTTATAGATATTTCTTTCATTGTGTGAATTTTTATACACTTGTTTTTATTAACAAAATTTCCGTACGGATACAAGGGTGTCGACTGTCGACGTGCGCAGCTTTAATTGTATTTTGTATACTGCGCGTCGTGTGAAGCCAGAAGTCGAATGATTCGTCCAGGATTTTTCACAGCTTATATGTACCGTTAACATATAACATAGATTACCGGCCTGCATTGACTACACGTTACGATTTTATATATTAAGCATTTGTAAAGAAGTAAATTCGTTTAATTATCTTTGTGATTAAATAATGAAATAAACCATAACCTATAGCATTTAAAAAGAAGTATCTTCAAAATTCATTAAATAGTTTTTAACTAGTCTGTTCAAAAACACAATTCAAAAGAAAATATTACAAATTTGACAAGTTTACTAAGTTTAGTAGCTCGCACACAAAACTCGGGTAATAAATGTTACTATTTAGAAGTATACAAAGTTTGTTGTAAATTGAGATTAAATATCAAACATCAGATTTTTACGACTGAAGATATATAAAGTTAATGAATTTATAATAAAACGAAGCGAATACTACTCAATTCAACAGTTCGGTACATTCTGATGCTTTACTCGACATCAGTGCTGCCAGCGCTGAACAATTTAGCATTTGTATGAATTGACAATAATAAAAATTCTCCAACATACGAGTATTAATTACAAGGCGCGATATTTCACATAAAACATCCCGGAGTTAAAGTACGAAAATCGGTGTATATGTTTAATGACACTTTGAACTTCATATAATTTAATATACTCAATTCGAGAAAAAAAATAACAATTGAAAAAAATCGGTATTTAACAATGTAACAAATAAAAAGTTTTAAACAATGAAAAAAATATCAGTAAAAAAACTTTTTAAAGTCAAGCTTTGATAGAAATGTACTAAAAAGGAAAATAAATAGTTTTTACTCACACCTAAAAAAAGTCAGCTATTTTTTAGCCGTCACTTTGACATCTACTGCCAGCATAATTTGTTTTCTCACTGTAGCCAGTTCAGTCCATCGAGCATCCGGACCACCGGGCATTTGCCTGGTCTGCCTTGCAGGCAGCTTCATTATTACACGCTCGACAATTCTCAAAAAACTTTTATATTTTAACCGCGGACACTGGAAATTTAGAATGTGACGGATTCTATTTTATCACGCAGTTTTCAAGTGATCATTTAATAGTTCTTCTCATTACTATTTTTTTTTTATTTTTTTTTATTCTAGTGTACAAAAAATTCTATAGAAATACATAAGCATCTGTACATAGAACCAGAAAAAGAAAAACATCAAGTATAAACATAAGCATTAGATAATATATTATTAATTATATAGTCTATACTGCAAAGCAGAGCGAAAAGTATCAAATTACACTTAAATGTATATAATTATTATACAAAAGACTAGTTCAAAGAGGAAACAATCCAACATTAGTTTTTTCTTTAAAGTTTTTTGCTTACAAGCTAACAGCTTTAAATTATTTGGTAACAGATTATAATATTTTATTGCCACGTAGTATGCGTTTTTAGTGCTAATAGTCTTATTAATTTTTGGTATTTTAAGCAGGTTAGATCTAGTTTGCATTTGTATTTGTCTGTTAATTTATAGATCTTTACAGTCATTATAATAATACGTAATTGCACTAACAATAAATGGTTCCTTAATATTGAGAGGAGCAGTGACATCTTTGCAAGATACAAGAAAATCAAGTTTTACAGCGCTGTTGTACGCACCTCCCCACACAATTATTCCATAATTTATAATACTCTCAAACAAACCATGATAGATATATTGTAATACTAAAGGTTTGAGACATTTGCTTAATTTAAAAAACAGAAACGAGCAATACCTGATTTTTTTAGTTTAATTATTTACATGTATATTCCATTTCATATTTGAATCAAAAACTAACCCCAGGTATTTACAATTTTCTACTCTACTGAGTTCTCTGCCGTTTATGTACAGATGATAGTTCTTAGGTACACTGTCATTATAACTTCCAAAAGTGATATAAGTAGTCTTATCAATGTTCAAGGAGAGTTGATGAACTTTTAGACAAAAGTCCAGTTTATTTAACCAGTTGTTTAAGGTTACATTCACATCAGACCAACTTTTGCCTGAACATAATACTGCAGTGTCATCCGCATATGCAACAAGGGCATTAGGAATTATTATTATACATTATAAAAAACACACTTTTTAAAATAAAATTTATACATTAATGTGACGCTGCGAAACTTAAATTTCGCGCGCTTTGCGTCCCATTAGTATGTATCAGTTTGTGAGTATTTAAATGACCTTGCTGAGTGAAACACTTTTTACAAATGTCACACTGATATGGTTTCTCACCAGTATGTATCCGTTTGTGTGTATATAATGAGCTTGAATGAGTAAAACACTTTTTACAAATGTCACATCGAAACAGTTTCTCGCCAGTATGTATCGGTTTGTGAGCATCTAAAGTTCTTGAGTGTGTGAAATATTTTTCACAAATATCACACTGATATGGTTTCTCGCCACTATGTATCAGTTTGTGACGATTTAAACTGTCTGAACGAGTGAAACACTTTTTACAAATGTCACACTGGTGTGGCTTCTCACCAGTATGTATCAGTCTGTGAATATTTAATGACTTCGACTGAGTGAAATACTGCTCACAAATATCACACTGATACGGTTTCTCTCCAGTATGTATCTGTTTGTGAGTATTTAAATGACCTTGCTGAGTGAAACACTTTTTACAAATGTCACACTGGTATGGTTTCTCACCAGTATGTGTCAGTTTGTGTGAATTTAAATTGCTCTTTGTAGCGAAGCACTTATAACAAATGTCACATTGATATGATTTCTCACCAGTACGTATAGGTTGGTGATTGTTTAGTGAATTCGACTGAGTGAAATACTGCTCAAAAGTGTCACACTGAAACGGTTTCTCTCCAGTATGTATCAGTTTGTGAGCATTTAAATTGATCTTCGTAGAGAAACACTTTTTACAAATGTCACATCGATTTAATTCCGAACTAGTACTTTCTAAAAAGCGCGATTTGATGTAACGTTTTTTATTTTTGTGTGTCTCACCATCCATCGAGGTATTTTTAATTCTTTCTTTAAATTTTTTAAAATGCTGTACATCATAAGAAAGAAAATTTGCGGAGTTTTCCGATATGAGACCAAGACCAACCTGTGCGTCTTCGCAACTGATTTCGCCTACTCTATTAGAAAAATCGCTTACTGTGTCATCAGTAAATTCCGTCAGAATTAATGAACCGTTGTCCGTCGGTACATCTTTGATTTCGGATTTTAAGGACGTTTCCACAATACTGTCGCATGTCGAGGCAAATTTTGCAGTTTCACTAACTCCATTAGAAAAATTGTTTACTGTGTCATCGATAGAATCCGTCAGAATTAAGGAACCGTCTTCCATGGATTCATCTTCGATTTCAGTTTTTAAAATCACTTCCTCAATACTTTTACAAGGTGAGTTCAAATTTGCAGATTCTTCATTCATGTCTTCCATCAATTTACTGTCGCCCATATTGACAATTGATTCCCCAACATCCTTAGAAAAAGTTTCTACGCTGTCATCGGCACAGTCTGGTGAGTTAATTGAATTATCTTGCTCGTCTTTCATTTCGGATTTTAAAGACATTTCAATGCTAATTTTGCTTGCTGAATTCGAATTTTCGTACTCTTTCTCTCTCCAGTTGACATTCAAGTCAACCACGCCATGAAGTTCCAAAGATTCACACTTCTCAGTGATTTCTGCATTAGTGTTTTCGATCAAAGGATCCTCAATCGGAATCTGAATAGAATTCTGGGGCTTCTGTTTTCTGTCAAAAGCATGTAATTGCTCTAAATAGCGTTGCAGAGTTTTCTCAGACTCTATTATTTGCATCTGGAATTGATAAGTTTTTTCCAGTCTAGTGTGACATTTTTGACAAATGAAATTTGGCATCTCATCACCACTTCTTATCTGAAACAGAAGAAAAATTCGAAAAAGACCAAACAGGAAATTGACAATAAATACAATTTTATAAGAGGTGTATAAATTTAGGGTATGTTCCGATATACTCTGTGAGCACTGTAAGGTATAACGTAAAAGTATACTGTGAGTCGTTCCTTTACAGACACTAGACAGCTGTACTGGTTACTGTTTAAAACGGAACGCAGCTCAGTATACTGCCACCCGGGCAGTCACACCGTTTTCGAATGGAAATAAAATTTTTAAAAGTTCTCCATTCACTGCATTCAACGCGAAAACCGAAAAAGTTGCTACAATATTTTTGAAGTTTAACTTCTTTAGCAACGTATATGTTTGAAAACAGAAATCGGTTGAAATTAGAATGTAACAAATTAAGGGGAAGTTAGTTTGTCTCCTAAACTACATGACACTGACAAAGACAGAAGTTTATAGTGTGTTGCATTTTGATTCGTAAAATTATCGTTATAAGCACTATAATAATTATCTCTGTGATGACCTTTTCAATGTCATAAATTCTAACTTTAAGATATTGGCTGGTTTGTTCTATATAATAATAACAATTATATTGTTTACAATTAACACAATAAGCAATATTTGAGTTCAAATAAGAAATGGCTTCTTTACACAATAAATTACAGTTTTGAAAGCAATATTAATATTTTGTGATTTGAAAATATATTTAGTCCGTCCCGATAAACTATGAATGTAAAACAAAATGTATCATAAATAGTATTTCACATTTTGCAACATGACTGTGAGAAAGTAAAGCGATAATCTGTTCTATGTTAGCACCAATTATTTACATATTTACTGCGAAAATTCACTCCTAACTTCATTGAATCTATCTCCTTAACAAAAGTTATATATATAAAATTACATAAGCTATATTGAATAAAAATATGTTATAGACCTTATTAAACTGAAGATAAGCACTCTTACCTGAACGGGAGCACATTCCATGACTGCATTAGCCAAAATGTTTTCAAATCTGACTGAAAAGGAAAACAAGTCTATTAGCGGTTCGCCACTCGCTAAGCACAACCGACACATTTCATTTAGGGCAAAGTTAGTTAATGATATTGCTTCCATTGTGTGAATTGTAACAAATTTACGTTCGTAATCTAATTTTCTATACGGATTCGCAGATTTCACAAACGGAATGTGGAAATAGCACACGGTGTACTCTAGACGTGTGTAACTCTTTTAAGAAACATACAGTGTTCCGAACATCAATGTGATATGAATATTGGAACAGTTTTGTCGTTGCAAATGTTTCATTTAGAACTCGATCACTTCGACTCGGTCATGCACTCACGGCACTCTGCCTGTCTGCCCGTTAGACGTCTGTAATTCTTTTGAGAAATTATATTTAGAAATGTACATAATTATACCTGAGTTTTAAGTTGATGCTTTTTTTTTACAGCGTGTAAAAATCAAATAGACGAGCAAATATTTCAAATAGTTTTTTTATCAAAACTCAAAAATAAGAGAGAAACAGCCTTTCGAAGTTTAAATAAATGTTACTATGGAAATAAGTTGTTATTATCAAGTATTCCCAGAAATTGTTCGAACAATTTCTGTGAATACTTGATAATAACAACTTATTTCCATAGTAACATAATATAACCCCAGGACCGACCTAAAAATCAAAGAAAATTTAATAAAATTTATTTAAACTTCGAAAGGCTGTTTCTCTCTTATTTTTGAGTTTTGATAAAAAAACTATTTGAAATATTTGCTCGTCTATTTGATTTTTACACGCTGTAAAAAAAAAGCATCAACTTAAAACTCATTCTGTATATAAAATCGATTTTTAAATACGCCAGCTACATATTTTAAAACAAATAATGTAATATATAAATCACTAAGTAGCTGTCAGTCCTAAGCCTGCTAAAGTATGAAGGGAAATCGATTTTTATACATGCAAAAAAAGCTTTTTTAATATAATGATTGAAATGAGTAATGTATGTAACCATTACAATAAATAAATAAATTGTTCCCCTGATTCGATGTTCCAATTGTTCCAAATGAAACATATCACTCATCCGGAACTCGGCACATGTTCCAAACTGAATAAAGATACATTTTTGCCACGACTAGTGTACACTCAAGATGCCATTTCTATCTAACAATAGATTTTCTATTGAACCTTTCTAAGTATATGTATATATTGTAGAATTTTAACAAATGAATAACACCTGACTAGTGTGAGAAAACTTTGAAAGATGGTGTATCGTCTAGTTAATTATTGCAGAAATTAGTTTGATCGGGTCAAGTTGACAACATGTAAATGTTTTTAAAATTAGAGATCGGTATTTTTACATTTTTGAGTTTTATATTATAAAACAGGAGAAAGTCGTCAAGTCACATCTCGTAACCGATGTAAATATTAATTATATCCGAAACATTGCGAATTTAACAATGGGCAGAAGAAATATAATAAACCTACACATAAACAATAAACCGTACAAAATTTGTGAAAAAGAAAACTGGAAGACTAAAAGAGTAAAAAAACACAATGTTGCAATTATATTTAGAAAGCTTAGGTATATTATATACGTAATAATATACAAGAAAACTAATTTTTAATGTCTCTGGTTGAATACGGACTCGAAACTCCCAGATTCGAAACGCTTTAAAGCCAATTCAGACTAGCCGTTCTCGGTTACGATTCACCGATCCGGTTCGGTTTTCGATTAATCTAGGCTGCTCACACTATCCCGATTCGGTTCTACGATTATTTTCGGTGCGCATGCGCAATTTCGAAATATGATTTGACGTTTGATGTGTAGTTAAACGTCAACAAAAACAGCTGGCTAGTCACGTGACTCCAGCAAGGGTTCTCATTGGCTACGGTTGCGAACGGTCCGGTTGAAATTAGAGCTGAACCTAAACGCTCGAACCGAACCGCAATCGGGAACGACTACGTCCTGATTGGTCGAGCTCCCAACCGGACCGGTGAATCGTAACCGAGAACGGCTAGTCTGAATTGGCTTTTACAAGCAACTTCATTATTACACACTCAAATAGTCTCAAGACGCTGTTGCATTTTCACCTAGAACACTGGACATCTAGACATGTGTGGCGGATTCTATTTTATCACGCAGTTTTCATGTGATAATTTAATATTTTTTCATATTAGTTATTAGTATCCATTTATAAAACTTTTTAAAATAAATATTAACCTGACGTTACGACATTTAAATTTCACACGTTTTATGTCCTAAGTAATCGGTATGTGTCAATTTGTGAGTATTTAAATTGCATAAATGATTGAAACACTTTTTACAAATGTCACACTGATATGGTTTATCTCCAGTATGTTGCAGTTTGTGACGATTTAAATGACTTGACTGAGTGAAATATTTTTTACAAATGTCACACTGATATGGTTTCTCACCAGAGTGTATCAGTTTGTGAGTTATTAAAGTTCCGGACTGAGTGAAACACTTGTCACAAATATCACACCGAAATGGTTTTTCACCGGTGTGTGTCAGTTTATGTTTATTTAAAGTGTTTTGCCGAGTGAAACACTTTAAACAAATGTCACATTGATATGGTTTTTTGCCAGTATGTATCAGTTTGTGAGTATTTAAAGAGGTTGAACGAGTGAAATACTTTTCACAAATGTCACACTGATATTGTTTCTCACCAGTATGTTGCAGTTTGTGAGTTTTTAAATGGGATAACTGAGTGAAACACTTTTGACAAATGCCACACTGAAATGGTTTTTCACCGGTGTGTGTCAGTTTGTGTTTATTTAAATCGCATTGCCGAGTGAAACACTTTTTACAAATGTCACACTGACATGGTTTCTCACCAGTATGTATCAGTTTGTGGCAATTCAAATTTCTTGAATTAGTGAAACACTTTTCACAAATGTCACATTGATATGGTTTCTCACCAGTATGTGTCAGTTTGTGTGCATTTAAATTGTACTTTGCTGTAAAACACTTTTTACAAATGTCACACTGATATGGTTTCTCACCAGTATGTATCAATTTGTGAGCATTTAAATTGTACTTTTCAGTAAAACACTTTTTACAAATGTCACATTGATTTAATTTCTTACTAGTACTTGTTTCAAAAAAACGCGTTTTGATGTAATGCTTTTTACACGTGTCTTTAATCTTAAACTGATGTGATTTCACTTTACTGTTTTTTATGTGCGCCTCACGATCCATCGAGGCATTTTTAATTCTTTCTTCAAATTTTTCAAAATACTCTCCCACTTCAGAAGAAAGAAAATTTGCGGGGTTTTCCGATACGAGATCAAATCCGACCTTTGTGTGTTCGTAGCTTATTTCACTAACTCCGTTAGAAAAATCGTTTACTGTGTCATCAGTAAATTCCGCCAGAATTAATGAACCGTCGTCCATCGGTTCATCTTTGATTTCGGATTTTAGAGACATTTTTTCAATACCTTTTTTTGCAGCTTTTTCCTCTTTCCACTTACCATCCATTTCTTCTATCAATTTACTGTCGCCAATGCTGATAAATGATTCCTCAACATCTTTAGAAAAAGTTTCTACGCTGTCATTGGCACAGTTTGATGAGATAATTGAATTGTCTTGCTTGTCTTTCATTTCGGATTTCAAAGGCATTTCTTTGTTAATCTTGCTTGAGGTATTAATAATTTTTTCTTTAAATTTTACAAAATTCTCTCCCAGATCAGAAGAACGAAGGTATGCTGAGTTTCCCGACATGTGATCAAAACCGACATTTGTGTCTTCGCAGCTGATTTCGCTAACTCCATTAGTGTCATCAGTAAATTCCATTAGAATTAATGAACCGTCGTTCGTTGGTTCATCTTTGATTTCGGATTTTAAAAATATTTTCTCAATACTGTCGCATGCCGAGGTAAATTTTGCAGTTTCTTCCACTTTCCTGTTAAAATTCATGCCTTCCATAAATTTACTGTCGCTGTGATCGGCACAGTCTGGTGAGTTAATTGAATTATCTTGCTCGTCTTTCATTTCGGATTTTAAAGACATTTCAATGTTAATTTTACTTGCTGAATTCGAATTTTCGTATTCTTTCTCTCTGTAGTTGACATTCAAGTCAACCACGTCATGAAGTTCCAAAGATTCACATTTCTTAGTGATGTCTGCATTAGCGTTTTCGATCAAAGAGTGCTCAGTCGTATTCTGAATGGAATTCTTGAGCTTCGATTTTTTGTCAAAAACATGTAATTGCTCTAAATAGCGTTGCAAAGTTTTCTCAGACTGTATTATTTGCGTCTGGAACTGATAAGTTTTTTCCAACCTAGTATGACATTTTTGACAGATGAAATTTGGCATCTCATCACCACTTCTTATCTAAAACAAGAAAAATTCGAGTGAACTTCAAAAAAGAAAATGCCAATAAAATACAATTTTATAAGAGGTGTATTAATTTAGTCTGTTTAATTTATGAATGAAATGGATATTTCGGATAAGGCTATGATTAAACGTTCTTCCTAACGTTTCGGAAAATATATTTCCTTCCTCAAGGCTATAATCTATGAAATTGCAAATGAATAATTGACAAATGAGATCAATAACTAATGTAGTCACGGCTCATTTCAATTCTATCATTCTGCAAAAAAAATACCTGATGTCTGAGAGAGAAATGAATAGTAAGACATCAGGAATCGTAAAAAACTGATGGACTATCACAGAGATAAATTATAATACTTAATAACGATAATGATTACGGTAAAATAATCCACCACTCCATTAATTACATATATGAGTTTAATTTTGAAAATTGCATCATGTTACATTTTGAATGGAATTCTAATAAAAAAATATAACTATTTATTAGTGTTCAACTCAAATTGTAAATTTTGCAATTTTTAAAATTAGACTACCGTTTGTAATTAATCAAGAGCTGGACTACCTAATACACTGCAACAATTATCGTTATAAGCACTATAATTTATCTCAGCGATTAATGTCATATATTTTAGTTTTAAGATATCGGCATGGTTTGTCCTATAAAATAACAATTATATTGTTTACAATTAAAACAATATGCAATCAAGTAAGAAATGGCTTCTTTACACAACAAATTACAGTTTTGAAAAGCAATATTATTATTTTGTAATTTGAAAATATATTTAGTTCGTCCCGATAAACTATGAATATAAAACAAAATATATCATAAATAGTATTCCACATTTTGCCATTTGACTATGCGAAACTTAGAAAATGAAGTAAAGCGATAATCCGATATGTATTATGCTAGAACCAATTTACACATTTACTACGAAAATTTACTCCCAACTTCGTTGAATCTATATTCCTAATAAAAGTTATAACATTATAGAATTGCATAAGTTAAATTGAATAAAAATATATTTTACAGTTTATTAAGATACGCAGTCTTACCCGAACGGGAGCACACTTCATGACTGCATTAGCCACAATGTTCTCAAATCTGACTGAAAAGGAAAACAAGTCTATTAGCGTGTCGTCACTCACTAAGCACAACCGACACATTGCATTTAGGTCAAAGCCAATTGTCGTTCTTTCCATTGTGTGAATTTTCACAAATTTGCGTTCGTTAACTAATTTTCCATACGGATTCATAGATTTCACAAAACGTGGAAATAGCATACCCTGTATTCAAGACGCAATTTCTATCTAGCAATTACATTATTAATTGAACATTTCTAAGTATATTTATATATTATAGAATTTTAACAAATGAATAACGCCTGACTTTTCTATGATGTGAGAAAAACTTTGTAAAGTGGTGTATCGTCTAGTTAATTCTTGAAGAAATTTGTTTGAGCGGCTAAAGTTGGTAATATGTAAATGTTTTTAAAATTAGGGACTGGTATTTTTACATTTTTCAGTTTTATATTATAAAACAGAGGAAAGTCGTTAAGCTATATTCCAATCATTGAGAATTTAAGAATGGGTGGAATATAGTAAACTTATACTGACCGAGCTGGGTAGAGTAGTGGTACAGCACTAGACTCGCATTCGGGAGGTCCGGGTTCGATTCCCGGCAGGGGCAGATGTGGCTGGGACTTTTTCCTACTGCCTCTCGCCGAGAAACGGTAATTCCTGTACCGGCCATCTTGATTGAGGTTTTCCATGGTTTCCCTTAATTAATTCCAGATAAATATCGAGATGGTTCCTTATTTGAGGCCATGGCCGATGATTACCTATCCAACTCCTAGTTCAAAAAAAATTACTTACCTTATCCTAATTTCCTATAATTCCTTCATTCGCCCATTGCTATTATATAAGTTGAAGTTTTAGAAATGTAGAAAATAACGGGAAGTGGTAAAATGGAAAATAGTAATGGTGCGAATGGCGTCTGTTATGACATGAAGTCGAGAAACGGACGTTAAACGCATTATTATTATTATTATTAGTAAACTTATACATAAAAAATAAAACATACACAATTTGTGAAGATAAATAACGCAAGACATTAGAATGTGAGACACCATATTCTGAACGAATGTCCTAAATATGAACCATTAAGGAATACATTCATAAAAAAGAGGTAAATAAATTATAGACAAGCACCACAGAAGACATCCGCAATCGTGCACTTATATACAGTTACGTTTAGAAAAAAGAAAAAGTTAAGAAAAAATATATTGGAATAAAGACATAGATAATGTATTCTAGTTACTTGAAGATAAGCTCCTTTTTTTAGTGTATTTGCCATAGGCAACATACACTATTGGCGTTGGTCGGATGGCGGGACCTAGGGGTCGGACCAAAATTTCTCGACGTTTCATAACCTCCTAAACACTTTGGCACCATTTTAAAAAATGTTTATATATATATGTATATATATATATATATATATATATATATATATATATATATATATATATATATATATATATATATATATATATATATATATATATATATATATATATATATATTTATATATAGGGTGGGCCATCTATTTGTTGAATTATAAATTAGCAATGAGAACAAGAAAAACTGACTTTGTTATTATTTATTTTATTTCATATGATTCAATGTTTATTCCGATTAAGTATGAAAAATGATTTCATTCATGTGACCACCTCGGCTGGCTCTGCAGTAGCCCATCCTGGAACACCAATTTTCGAGCACTTTATTAACGGTTTGTTGGTTTATTTGAGCGATTTGAGCCCGAATGTTTTGTTTCAAGTGGTCAATTGTTTGAGGATTGTCCCCATAAACTTTATCCTTCAATGCGCCCCAAAGAAAGTAGTCAAGTGGTGTTAAATCGCAGCTCCGAGCTGGCCAATTGACATCTCCGTTACGGCTAATTACGCGATTGTTAAACTTTGTGCGCAAAAGGTTGATGGTGAGGGCGGCGGTGTGGCAAGTTGCACCGTCCTGTTGAAACCAGACTTCATCGAGATTGATATCATCCAATTCCTGCCACAAAAAGTGATTTATCATATCTCGATAGCGGTCACCATTGACCGTAACTGCGCGACCAGCCTCATTCTGGAAAAAAAAGGGCCCAATCACGCCACCACTCCAAAATCCACACCACACAGTGACTCGATCTGGATGCATAGGCTTTGTTACGACGACGTGTGGATTTTCCGAGCCCCAAATCCTACAGTTTTGCTTGTTGACATAACCACCAAGGTGAAAATGCGCCTCATCCGAAAAGATGATTTTTCTTGCAAAATCAGGATCATCGTTCAGCTCGTTTAAAGCCCAATCAGCAAAGCGAAAACGTTGTTGATGGTCAACTTGCTTCAACTCCTGAACGAGCTGGACTTTGTACGCCAACATACCAAGATCTTTGTGCAGAATCCTCCTCAAAGTGGTACGGCAAATGTTGAGTTGTTGACTTCTGCGCCGAGTTGATGTTGACGCGTTGAGACGTACACTTTCGGCCACAGCAGCAATTGCTTCAGGTGTACGCCTAGGATGAGCATGAGGAACATGTTTGACGTCCACCAGCATTCCACTTCTGCGCACTTTATCAATGAAATTCTTAATTCCTTGGTTTGATGGCGCCTCATTTCTTCCAAACTTTCTACGCAAATTTCGCGCCGTCTCGGCAACCACAGAGCCACACTCAAAGTAAGTTTTAAGTATTTCTAACCGTTGATCCAAATTAAAGCGATGCATATTCTGTCAACGGAAGGCTTAAACTAAACAACTGTCAAAAATGCATAGCACTCTAGACGTCAGAGTTATTAATAGCACATGGTTTAAAATTCAACATTTATATGGCCCACCCGTTATATATATATATATATATATATATATATATATATATGTGTACGCGCGATAACTTTCGAAAGAGTTAATTGATTTCAACGAAATTTGGGCCACATGTTGAAATCCATCACCGCAAGAAGCCTATTTAAAATGGGCCTAATCGGGCTATTTTAAGGGTAGTTTTTAGGGGTTGAAAACTGTTTTTGGGCCCCAAAATACCGAAAAAATTCTCCGAATCGTTTCAAAATTGAAATTTAACCCTTTGGTAGTGATTAAAAAGTTTCCCCACAATTTTAATAAAATCGGCCCGACAGGACCGGATTTACAAATTTTATAAAAACAATAGTTTGCAGATAGTGAATTATTTGCTGAAAGGTGTATATAATTTAGTTTAGAGGTTCGATTGATAATAATTGCAACTGAGAAAAAAATGTTCTTTTAAGGGGTGTATTAAGGAGTCAAATTTTTTATTTTGCCCAAAAAACCAACTTAAGTTCGCATAATAAAGCCACACTGCCTATATTAGCAAATACACTATATTGTCGGCAGGGTTTTGGCACTGCGACCCGGGTTTTTTTTTTTTTTTGTTTGTGAGGAGGGGAAATCCTCATGGACACCTAACGGTAGTGCCGGACTCCTACCGGCTAAAACCCCCCCTCTTTCACTCCACTTTCCCTCGGAAACCGCCGTAGCATTACTTCGAGGAAGAGCTGAATCTATCTATGATTTCATCTATTGTCTGTCTTGTCTTTGTCTTTGTCTGTCTCTCTCATCTTTTTCTTTTCTTTTCATTATTTCTGTTATATTTTCAGCCACAATTTTCCACGTTTTATCGCTCTCTAGCATATAATCAATAATGTTTTCTACAACTAATCTTTTGCCTGTGCCTTCCATCATCCTCTTTCTTTGTTCTTCCCATCTTGGGCAATAAAAAACGGTGTGTTCCGCTGTATCATCCTCCCCACAGTAGTGGCAGTTCGCTATCTCTGCTAGTTTAAACCTTTTTTTATAGTGTCCAAAGCATCCATGTCCCGTTAGTATTTGCGTTAGGAAATAATCTACCTCCCCTTGCTCTCGATTGATCCATTTTTTGACATTTGGTATGAGTCTTCGCGTCCATTCTGCCTTTCCTTGCAAGTTCTCCCATCTTATTTGCCACATGTTATTTATATGCATTTTATTTTCTGCTAAAGTTGCTTTCCCACTGTCTGCATACCTTCTACATCTTTCTTCTACCATAAAATCTATAGGAGGGCTTCCTGCCACCACTTGCAGTGCATCGCTGGATACGGTTTGAAGATAAGCTCCTTGGAACATTTCGTAAAAAAATATAAGTATAATTTTTTAGTTTACAAATATGTATTATTAAATAAAAAG
Source organism: Venustoraphidia nigricollis (assembly GCA_034508555.1). Classification (NCBI taxonomy): domain Eukaryota; kingdom Metazoa; phylum Arthropoda; class Insecta; order Raphidioptera; family Raphidiidae; genus Venustoraphidia; species Venustoraphidia nigricollis. The sequence continues at coordinate 6,011,991 of JAVRKA010000016.1, forward strand.
AAATTTTATTTTAGTCATACCCAGTAATAAAAATTACTTCATATATCATAGTTTTGTATAATGGTTTCTCTCCAATATGTATGAATTTGTGAGTATTTAAAGTTCCTAAATACGTGAAATAATTTTCACAAATATGGTTTCTCATCAGTATGTGTCAGTATGTGAGTTTTTAAACTGTCTGAACAAGTGAAACACTTTTTACAAATAATACACTGGTGTTAGTTCCCTCCAGTATGTATCAGTTTATGATGATTTAAACTGCTTGACTGAGTGAAACACTTTTTACAAATGTCACACTGATAAGGTTTCTTACCAGTATGTATCCGTTTGTGACTATTTAAATCGCTTTGCCGAGTGAAACCTTTTTTACAAATATCACACTGATATGGCTTCTCAGCAGTATGTATCAGTTTGTGACTCTTTAAATCGCATTGCCGAGTGAAACACTTTTTACAAACGTCACACTGATATGGTTTCTCCCCAGTATGTGTCAGTATGTGATTATTTAAATAGTCTGAACGAGTGAAACACATTTTACAAATAATACACTGGTGTGGTTTGTCACCAGTATGTATCAGTTTGTGATGATTTAAATTGCCCTTCGTAGTAAAACACTTATTACAAATGTCACACTGATATGGTTTCTCACAAGTATGTGTCTGTATGTGAATTTTTAAACTGTCCGAACGAGTGAAACACTTTTTACAAATGTCGCACTGATGCGGTTTCTCACCAGTATGTATCAGTTTATGTTTATTTAGAGCACTCGACTGAGTGAAATACTGCTCACAAATGTCACAATGATATGGTCTCTCTCCAGTATGTTGCAGTTTGTGACGATTTAAATGGCCTTGCTGAGTGAAACACTTTTTGCAAATGTCACACTGATATGGTTTCTCACCAGTATGTATCCGTTTATGACTATTTAAATCGGTTTGCCGAGTGAAACCCCTTTTACAAATGTCACACTGATATGGTTTCTCAGCAATATGTATCAGTTTGTGACTATTTAAATCGCATTGCCGAGTGAAACACTTTTTACAAATGTCACACTGATATGGTTTGTTCCCAGTATGCAACAGTTTATGATGATTTAAATTGCTTGATTGTGCGAAACACTTTTCACAAATGTCACACTGATATGGTTTCTCGCCAGTATGTATCAGTTTGTGAGCATTTAAATTGCCCTTTGTAGTGAAACACTTTTTACAAAGGTGACATCGATTTAATTTCTTACCAGTACTTGCATTCTTGTGAGTTTCTAAAACGCTTGATTTAGTGTCTTTAATTTTAATCTGTTGCGATTTAATTTTTCTGGCTTTTTTGTGGATCTCACGATCCACTGAGGAATTTTTAACCCTTTCTTCAAATTTTTTAAAAGACCGAAGATATGGGGAGTTTTCCGATATGTGGTCAAAACCAGCCTTTGTGTTTTCGCAGCTTTTTCCATTAGAAAAATCATTTACTGTGTTATCACTAAATTCCGTCAGAATTAATGAGCCGTCGTCCCTGGGTTCATCTTTGATTTCGGATTTTAGTGACAGTTCCTCAATACTTTCGCATGTCGAGCTAAAATTTGCAACTTTTTTCACGTTCCACTGAACATCCATCTCTTTTATCAATTTACTGTGACCAATACTGAAAAATGATTCCTCAAAGTCCTTAGAAGAAGTTTCTACGCTGTCATCGGCACAGTCTGGTGAGTTAATTGAATTATCTTGCTCGTCTTTCATTTCGGATTTTAAAGACTCTCCCACATCAGAAGGCCGAAGATATGCGGTGTTTCCCGATATATAATCAAAACCGATCTTTGTGTCTTCGCAACTGACATCGCTTACTCCATTAGAAAAATCATTTACTGTGTCATCAATAAATTCAGTCAGAATTAATGAACCATCGTCCATGGGTTCATCTTTGATTTCGGTTTTTAAAAATATTTCCTCAATACTGTCGCATGCCGAGCTAAAATTTGCAGCTTTTTCCACTTTCCACTTAACATCCATCTCTTCTATCAATTTACTGTCGCCAATGCTGATAAATGATTCTTCAACATTCTTAGAAAAAGTTTCTATGCTGTCATCGGCACATTTTAGTGAAATAATTGAATTGTCTTGTTCGTCTTTCATTTTGGATTTCAAAGGCATTTCTATGTTAATTTATCTTGCGAAATTCGAATTTTCATATTCTTTCTCTCTCCATTTGACATTCAAATCAACCATGCAAAGGAGTTCCACAGATTCACTGCACTTATCAGTGATGTTTATGTTATCGATCAAAGGACTCTCAGACGGTCTCTGAATTGAATTCTCAAACTTAGGTTTTTTGTCAAATGCATGAAATTGCTCTAAATAGCGTTGAAGAGTTTTCTCAGACTTTATTCTGATCAGTTTTTTTCCAGTTTAGTGTGACATATCTGACAAATGAGATTCATCACCACTTCTTATCTGAAACAGAAGAAAAATTCGAAAAAAGACCAAAAAGGAAAATGACAATAAAATGCAATCTTGAAAACCAAAATGTTTCATAATTAGTAAATCTATATTTTGCAATATGACCTTATTTTCTAAATATGAGCAAAAAAAGTAGTGATAATCTAATTTCCACAATAACTATGTAAATTCACTGTCAACTTAAATGAAACTGCATTCATAAAAAATCATGTTACAAAGTTTTAATACCAATTTGCAGTTATAAAAATATAGAATTGCATTATTAAGCTATAATTCATAAATATGAAATGAGTCTTACCTGAACGGGAGCACATTTCAGGACTGTTACAAACTTTCCAAATCTAGTCGAATATGAAAACAAGTCTAATACTATAACACCACACATTGTACTTAAGCCAAAGTAACTTATAGATATTTCTTTTATTGCGTGATTTTTTATACGCCTGCTTTTATTAACAAATTTTGCCTACGGATATACGAATCTATACGTCGATGTGTGAAGTTTTAAGTGCACTTTGAACAATGTACGTCGTGTGACGAAAAAAGAATACTTTTGATTTATAAAATCAATAATTTATTATTATTATTATTATATATTAAGTATTTGTAGAAAAGTTAATTAGTTTAATTAACTTTATGATAAAATAATGAAATAAATCACAACCTATAGGTAGCGCTTTTACTTGTAAGAAGTGTTCACTCGTTTAGGCTATTTAAAAAACTATAAGAGACAAAATTTATTGATTTTTATTGTCACTATTAGTACTGTGTGCTAAACCTTAGAATTTAGTATTTGATCAAATAATTATTACACTGTAGATGATCTACAGGTATAGTTTCTCACCAGTATGTATCAGTTTGTGATAATTTAAATTGCTTGCTCCATAAGGACAATAAATTATTATCATTATTATTATAACTTTCATGTTTTTGTTTCGGCAAATTTTCGACATAGTCGCCAGTATCAGATAAAAATCTGATACTAGAGACTCGGCGAAATCACAAATATCCAAAATATCAGACAATATCAGAAAGTTCTGAGTAGTCTTGAAACTGATTGAAGTACGTGAGGTCTAATAGAAATCTGAAAGATTATCAATATTTTGACATAAAATTCCGTAGATTCTTATGTGATATTTTACCATTATACATTGTAATGAACAAATCCATAAACTTCAAAACTGATCATTGTACAGGCTGTCCCAAAATGCTTGATTTTGACAGTTTTCCCTATTTCTAGACCAGATAGAGAAAAACTGTCCCACGAGTTTAGAGCTCGATTTTTGTGAAACGTCGATTGGCGAAAACCGCATTTCGATATCTCTAACCGTTTCTGAGATATCGGCAAAATTGGCATTTGAGCGATTTCGAAAAAATGTTATAACTTTTTTATTATTGGATATTTTTTCAAACGGTAAAAACTTTCTACAGGTACTTTTCGACATAGGATAAGATACCTACATTAGTCCAAAAAAAATATATCGCCTATTGTTTGATATCAAGGTCAACTTTGTTATTTCAGATAGAAACCATAGTTGACTGACTTCAGAAAATCGGAAAAAAATAGGGTTTCCGGAAATGTATACGTTAAGTCATATCTTGCCATCCTTGCTCTTTAAAAATGGCATTTTGGTAACATTTTAACACAGCTGACAAAGGAAAAAAAAAGTTCTGCCGTAGATAAATTGTCCATGTAGTCGTTTGTCCCATTATTCCAAGCCAAACTGTTCTGAATTGACTTTTAGTTAATTATAAAGACAAACTTCTTATGTCATTAAATTTTTTTGATATAATATCAAGTTGCTTTGCCGACTGTGTTAAAATGTTACCAAAATGCCATTTTTAAAGAGAAATGTGTTGTATTGACATCAATGATGACAAATTTCCGGAAAGCCAATTTTTTCCGATTTTTTGAAGTCAAAACCAACTATGGGTTTTATCGGAAATAACAAAGTTGAACTTGATATCAAAAAATTTGTAAGTGATATATTTTTTTGGACAATCTCTGTGCTTGAAAATCACAAGATAGTGTAGCATGCAGAGTCCGCGCATGCGCAGTGCCGATCATTCTTAAACTTACAATTTTCTTATTTAACTTATATTTAAATGATTTTCTCGCGAATTTTTTGACGGAGCAATCAAGAACAACATAATTTAATGACTTTACGTTATTTAAACTGCTTCTGGACGTTAGAAATGAGCTCCGAAATCCAGCATCCGGGCGCATTAGTTTTTTATTGTTTATTTAAAAACTATTGCGGAGCTAATGATAAAAATTGGGAGTTATTATCTTGATCGTTAGCTCCATCGAATGAGCATCAAAATCCGTTAAAAATCGGATGCTAAATTGACCAGGGTGAAGCAGCCCATAAAAGTTAATGAAAAATAGTAGTATACGAGTTTCAGCGCCTCTTCAGGGTAAGGCTTTCAGCGAAGCATTTCTTTCTTTTTTTTAACTATTAAATTATTACTTTTTTAACTATTACGCTCTAACAAACCAAAGCCAACGGTTGATAACCCAAGCGCAGATATCATATTTTAACTATTAAATTATTAATTTCTTAACTATTACACTTTACAAACTTAATAGTTGTGACCATAGAACCCAGATAGCGCTTACAACTTATATTTCTTCTTCGCCTTTATCCTATACTCTTTGGGATCCATATGGTTATAGATCTATGGTCGTAAATGTCACCGCGACACAGTTGTCAAAATACGCCGATAATACAGTGTTCCACTTTTCATCTCTAAGATGTGTAAAAATAATTGTTTACGAATTGTATTAAATTTCAGATAAATTGAGTGAAAAAATTCAAATAATTGTGAGTAAACTAAATAGTATTTTAATAATAAAGTATGTCACATTTGACTCGGGTTAATTTAATTAAATTTCATTGAGTGAACTGACTTGAAACATCTGAAAATAAATTTCGTGATAATGGCCACTTCTACTTTTGTATGCGAATTTTTTTCAACTATCGGAACGTCAAATCTTATTGCTGGTTATTAAAGTGACGATAAATAATGAGACACAGACCGTATTTTCATTTTTTACAATTACCAAACTTTGACGACGTGCTAAATAACTTTGATGAATTACGTTTTTGTATGGTTGCTAATTTTACAGCTATGATGTAGATGCATTACGTTGTGATTATTATAAAAGTTTTTTAATATTTTTTTTTCAGTAAATAACCCGAAGTTTTCTAACATTATTATTGAATCAGTTTGTAAATAAATGGTGTAAATTTCTTGAATGGTGTCTTAGAAATAGAAAAAAAAAGAATGTTAATTAGTTTAGGTGACCCACTATTGACCTGCAATATTTTTCGGGATTGAAAAGTGTATTTTGTAAGCAATAATTTTGTGAAGTGTAAATAAATCAAAATGGAAGCAGAACAAAACGTAATCAAACAGCCTGCAGATGTTTGTATTTCTTTAAACGATAACATCAATGCACGCATTCTGCTTCAGCCAATGGAAGAAATGTTGGGTTCGGTGACGACGTTTAATAATCTTGATGGTTCCGATTCGCCTGCTGGAAGTAAGAGCTGTCAGCAGCTAAGAACCAGTGCAAGAGTTTTTAAGAAGATGAAGTTAGATGCGTCTGTCATACCAGCTGCCAATTCCGTTGCCCTGGACAAAGACAAAAAAGGTATGTAGAATATAATCTATTTGGGGCTTCTCATGACAATGTTTGAAAGGGTCCGCGCCGTACATAAGGGCAAAATTATGTGAAGCCGAAAGGCTTCAGAAAAAAAAGAGATAATATTGCTAACAAATGAAATACATAATGACAGGAAAAAACAAAACGAAAAGACGTTGCAGTCTAATGTAAGTTTGTTTCATTTTTTTTTTTTTTTTTATTTATTAGTGTATTTGCCATAAGGCAACATACACTATTGGCGTTGGTCGGATGGCGGGACCTAGGTGTCGGACCAAAATTTCTCGACGTTTCATAACCTCCTAAACACTTTGGCACCATTTTTGAAAATGTTTATATATATATGTATATATATATATATATATATATATTTATATACGTATATATATATATATATATATATTTATATACGTATATATATATATATATATATATATATATATGTGTGCGGGCAATAACTTTCGAAAGAGTTAATTGATTTTAACGAAATTTGGCCCACATGTTGAAATCCATCACCGCAAAAAGCCTATTTAAAATGGGCCCAATCGGGCCATTTTAAGGGTAGTTTTTACGGGTTGAAAAATGTTTGTTGGGCCCCAAAATACCGAAAAAATTCTCAGAATCGTTTCAAAATTGACATTTACCTCGTTAGTAGCAATTAAAAAGTGCCCCTAAAATTTTAATAAAATCGGCTCGACAGGACCGGACTTACAAATTTTTTGAAAACACTAATTTGCCGATAGTGACTTATTTATTAAAGGGTGTATTTAATTCAGTGTAGACGTTAGATTTATAATAATATTACAATTAAGAAAAAAAATGTTATTTTAAGGGGTGTATTAAGGGGTTAAATTTTTTATTTTGCCCAAAAACAAACTTAATTTCACATAATAAAAGTATAAAACCACACGGCCCTATACAAGCAAATACACTATATTGTCGGCAGGGTTTTGGCACTGCGACCCGGGTTTTTTTACTTCTGGTTAGAATCTATAGAGGTGGTATATTTAGTTGTTATTTATTCCTACTCTTTGAAACGAGGGAATCAAGTTACTTTCTGTATTATTGCATGTTTTGATATCTATGCAAATATTATGAAGAGGTAAAATTTGTAAGTTTAGATGCAGGAGGTAAGCTCATCCGATTTAAAATGTTCTTTTCACCAACATTTAGAATGGACCGTCTGGATGGACATAGGTTATATATTACCGCATTAAATTAATCAATTTTACTACGTAAGTCGACTATTGAAAGGGCGCAGCCTCGCAAGGCAAAATTGTAAAACGATAGCACCGAAGGCTCCACTACTGTTGCTGCCGAGCGAGCTATAAAATCATGCGCGAAGCTGCGAGTAGCGGCTTATTTTATACATTTGATAGACTACCTAACATGACCGGTGTAATACAGTAAGACCTCGCTTAACGAAGAAGATACGTTCCAATAAGTTCCAGCGCTAAACGAGGTTATCTTAATACGTAAATAATAGGCATAAGTGAAACAGAACCGAGAATAAGAAAATTTGTTAGTTTTTTTGTTTGTTTAATTTTGTTACATTTATTGATAATACTTTTTTATCACATAAATTATAGATTTATTTATTACTAATATCGATTTTTGTTCATGAGACATTTATGAAAATCGAATAAAAGTCCGAGTAAGCAGTTTGTTTGTGATGAAGAAGGTTCCTCATTTGACATATTTTGTTTTTGTGAAGAAGTCATCTAATGTCGTTCGCCTTTTTCTGTTTCGTTCAGCAAGCCTGTTGTCGATAGCAACATATTGCATCAATGGCACTTCTTCATCTTGCCTTTGAACTTCTATCAACATTTGAATAATTTTGTATAAACCGATTCATAATTTGCGTTATAGTGGTTAAACTTTGTAGAAACCGTGTAAAACTGAAACAGCTTTAAGCGAGATCTTACTGTAATTCTGTAAAAATGATTGATTCAAGTATAGTACAACCTGATAAGTTAAAATCCAAGGGAAACGTTAAAAAAATTAAGTTATCGAGTTTTTTACTTATCGGGAGTTGAAGTTAGAGTTAGTTTAGTGTTTTGCTGAAGATGGGAGCTTAGCTCACGAAATGTACATCCACTAAATAAATCTGTTGTGGTAAGAAGTAACTATTCTTTTATTTTTATTGTTCCAACCACAGTGCTCTTAATATTTATATTAGAGAGGTTGTCAGAGTAAAATTTTTAACTTACCGAGGTTTGTGGATTTTATAGAGGATGTATTTAGTTCCATAGAGGCTACATAAATTTTTATCTATTCATTTAGAATCAATTATTTATTTAAACAATCAATTATTTAAACAAAGAAATCAGTAATTTTTTTTTGTTTCATGCAATTTTGATTTTCTACATCAATTATGTTTTCTATATTATGTAAAGAAGAAAAAATTTCGTCTTTAACATCATCTGATAATACTTTAACTTATGGAGGTCACCAAAATATTATTTTAAGTTATCGAGGGCTATATTCAGAATATTTGTTTAAGTTACCAAGGTTTTGTGATTTAAGTAATGGAGGTTTTATGCTTTCAGGGAAAGGAAATTTAAAAAATGTTTAACTTATCGAAATTCTACTGTATTGCCATCCTGTGCACATAATTTTAAATCAATCGAATGTGTGAACGTGGTTCAAAATTGATTTGCAAGATTTGACCTAAACTGACCGTTCTTGTTTTCTAGAATCGCCTACTTCCAAAGAAATGCTCAAAGAGGACGAAAAACAGGACAAAGCCGACGTCAAATCCAAAACTCTTCGACCGAACATGGCTTGGTCTACTGAGGACAAGACGCACTTCTTCGAAGCTATCAAAGAACATGGAAAGAACTTTGATGCCATTCACGAACATATCAATAAATTTAAGAAAAAAGGTTCTCCGGAATTTGCTTTGAAAACAAAAGATCAAGTCCGCTATTTCTACTATCGCACATGGCTTAAGATATCGAAGTACTTGAAGTTTTCTGAAGGTAAATCTCAACTAATATTATAAATGTGAGTTTGTGTGTTTGTTACGCTTTCACGCCTAAACCGCTGAACAGATTTCGATAAAATTTGACAAGGAGATAGATTGCATCCTAAAGAAGGACATAGGCTACCTTTTGTCTCAAAATAAAAACTTAAAGGGGGTGAAATCGGCGATGAATGTCACCGACAGGTCATCACGATACCTTCCGGAACTATTAGACCTCCAGAGTTAAAATTTGGCAGACATGTTTCTTTTGTTGAGTAGATATACTAAAATAGTCTTCTAAGGTGTGGAAAGGGGGGAAGTACAGGGGTATCAATGATTAATTTTTAAAATAAGTTTCGATGGACTGAAAATGTAGTTGTTAGGTCTTGATGAAGATTCCACTACTGTTATTGTTGCCGTGTATCATTACAATCGCGTGCGGAGCCAACAGTTTTGGTCCTTTTCAATTTTCAAATATAAAATTAAATTACAATTGTTTAAAAAAACAATTGAAATTTAATTTTATATTTGAAAATTGAAAAGGACCAAAACTGTTGGTTGAAACGTCTTTTATATAAATAAAAATCAATTGAACAGTATTGTAAGTAATTTTATTTGTTAATATATCTATTATTGTTGGTAGAGTCAATATTATTAACGAAATAAATAATTTTATTTATTACAATTTGAAGATGTTGTCAACACGATTACACTTTTTAAAGCATTTTCGATAACCTCCGAATTTTGCCGCCCTGGGCACTAGCCCTGAGTGCTCCTAGTATAAATCCAGGACTGATGTATAGTATCATATCTCAACAGTTAATCTATCTCAAAATAAATCAAATCGCAACAGTAAATCCACGTGATGCGAGAGCCAATTTTTAGCTTCAGTGACGCTAGACATGCACCTTCACAGTAATGAAACTGTTGGTTGAAACGTCTTTTATATAAATAAAAATCAATTGAACAGTATTGCAAGTAATTTTATTTGTTAATATTTATTTCGTTATTAAGAGTATGTTCAAAATTATAAACAATGCAGTTTCATCAATAAAATTGTGAAAACGGTTTCAGTGTCTCGAATTTTATAAATTGTCCGCTGCAAAATTTACAGATCACTATCACATGTTCTCTCATACAGCATACCGCCAGGGTTGCGAAAAATCAAATAACTTGCAACCTTGCATGCTGCCACCTGCAGTTTGATTCACAAATTCTTCTATTTGTAATAAATTTTCTGCTATAAATAAGTCATTTTATTTATTTAAAAATTGTATATCGAAGTTTATTCATTTTATACAAAATTTCGCTAATGGAACGGCATTTTTCACGGTGCCCCAGGGCGGCACTTAGAGTAAATCCGACCCTGGTTGCATCGTTTTATCAGATCTTTTCGTTTGCCATTTTAACCACATGAATCCAGTAAAGTTTAACGCGCGTAATTTCAAAAATGTTTAAACAAAATCTCATTGTAGAAGTCAAGAAGGAAGCACAAGAATACTATGCACTGATAAATTATGGTGAGATGCGAAGAAAAGTTGGTGCGATTAGCGAAAAGAATTGCATGAAGCTGAACGAATTAATGTATCGTGGGACGACGCAGATTCGGAGCAAGGGAAAATCGCTACGCATCAAGACTCCCATGTGCCGAGCTTTGCGAAAGCTAAATCAGATCGCAGGTAAATACATAACATAAGTTTTATTCGTTTCGTATTATTATACTATTAAAATACTAGAAGGTCTGTGATTGGTTGATGTCACAGATGCCCATGGCTTGGTTTTTCAATTAATAGTTATCCCAACTATTTGGAAAAAGACTTCCTCGCTCTCTAGTGCATCTCGCCTAGACCTTCAACAATGCTACTGCCCAACCTTGGGACATAAGAAGCTATAAACATGGTCACGTCTGTGATTGGTTGAGTCTATTGCTTACGTCATAGATGCCCATGGCTTGGTTTTTCAATTATTGTTTATTCCAATTGTTTGGAAGAAGCCTCTTGTGACGTCACAAACCTACTTCCCCCGACCTCTCTCGCGTCTCGCCTACACACCTTCAACAATGCTAACGCCCAACCTTAGTTTCTAGTAAATTTGAAGTACACGCACTATTTTTTTTAATAAGGCAGGATGTATAAATAGACTGTAACCTAACCTGAAAATTAAGACAAGTACAGTACAATCGCGATAATATGAATATGCACTCTTATGAACGATTCAGCAATATGAACATAATTTTTTCACCATTGACTACTCTGTAGTATGAACAGCGTATATTGTCGATGATATGAACAAGAACAAATTCGTTAGAGCCTTGTTTGTTTTTTGTTTCGCCTCCTAAGTTTTTCTGTTACGGTTTAGTCTTTCTTCAGTTTTCTTAAGTAAATACATAGTGTTTTAGTGTGGAAGTGAATTTTAGTTTGGCGTGTTCATCTTTGAGGCTAAAGAGAGTATCTACATATACATAGTTACTTAAGTCGTACTTTAGTTCATGCATTGATCAGTTTGAAAATGGTCAAACTAAAAGGCAAATCAAAATGTTCTCTTTCTGAAAAAGCAAAACTCATAGAAGATGTCAATAAAGGTTTAGGAGTGAATTTACTGTCAAAAAAATTAACAGTTACCAGTTTGTTCAATTAAGAGCAACAGTAGAAAAATTGTTGAAAGAGTAGCTAATACAATAAAACCAACCAAAAAATGAACTTCCAAAAATGGAAAGTTTACATTATAAATGGTTCCTTGCCCAACGCGAAAGGAATGTCAGTTTCTGGAGACATGATAACGCAAAAAGTATTAATATACACTATGTTTACTGTGGACAATTATTAATATGTATGTACATGTTTCTTGCAAACCTCGATAATATAAACATACCGCTAGTATGAACTCCTCAGGATTTTTTGTGTTCATTTTACCGAGATTGTACTGTAGTTTTGTTTTTAATATCCATGTTTTTAGCTGTTGTGCTTATTAGCCACAACTTTATTCTTTGTTATTGTTCAGAAGTTTTCTTCTGGGTAAAATTTAGAACTCAAAGCATTCTCCATTCATCCTTCTTCATTAATTCCCCAGACATTATTCCATTCGTACCTTATTTATAATTTTTTCCGCTATATCACATCTATATATCAGACGGGGATAGAGACAAATAGTTAACATTTTTTATTTTTCAGAGCGACCCGACATAATTGACTTGCCATCTCACGTTATGGTGGAGCTGCGCCCCAAGGATATGTGTACGTGGACTTATGTTCAGGCAATGGGGCAGAATCCTCGCGTTCATTGCACGCTTCCATTGCAGCGACGCATGGCGGACTTACTCACATGTCTGACGGGACGATGGCGAACTTACAATCAGCGAGCGGTAAGTTGGTTTGACGTCAAAATTAATCGTTTTCGTCTTTCAAAACTTTTACTGTTTTAATACGCTTTTATTAACTTGTAAAAGAATCTTTGAACGTGAAATTCACCCGCTTTAAAACGCCAGATTGAACTGAAACTTTGTACACTTATCAAGGACTGATGACAATGAAATTGGCGTTCTTCAAGGATCAGTTCTAGGACCAACTCTGTTTAACACGCTTTTATTAGCTTCACCTGTATGTTTGTTTGTTTGTAAAAGAATCTTTGAACGTGAAATTCACCCGCTTTAAAACGCCAGATTGAACTGAAACTTTGTACACTTATCAAGAACCGATGACAATACAATAAATTAATAAATTTGTCTTGACCAGGGCCTTCAGGATAAAAAAACTTTAAAAATTACAGCAAGTAATCAATCGCTATACAGTGATGTACGTTGAATTTCCCGTTCAAAGATCCCTTAACAAACAAACGTACTGGTAAAGCTAATAAAAGCGTGTTAAAAAAGTTTCAAGAGTATGTTTTTTCTCGATTTCAGCAAGACAAAATTCTCCAATCGGAATCGAACGTGGAAGATCTGAAAATAACGCCAGATCCAATATTAAGGCTGGCTCCGAAATCGGGTTGCATCATCGACATACCGAATTTAAACATAAACGAATACTTGAAAAATCAAAACATCAGTTTGAATTCGTACGAAGAGAGAATGGGAATTAAAATGCGAGGCGAGCCGATCTGGTTAGCGTCTTGCAATAATTTCAAATCGGCGGCGGCTTTGAAGAAAGGAAACAAACGAATGAGGGCCGACAGTGTCGGCAGCGTGAAAAAGGAAAATGTGAATCAGATTGGCGAAACAGAATGTGATAATGCTGACGATAAAGATGTCAGCAATGTGATAGACTCGGTTGTGAATACTATTTTAGCGTTAAAAAATAACCCAGAAGCGAACTGTGACGACACTAAAACTGAGCCATCGATAGACTCAAAGGCTGTAAAAGTATCCGACGAATGTATAAAAAGTGATTTGGAAAGAGAAGCTGCCGTCGAAAATGCGAGGAAAGGTTGGACGATACACGATGTTGCGAATTTGAAAATCGGAGACTTGTATCTGATGATTGGCTCGAATTCAAAAATCGATCTCGAGTATTGGTGGGAGTCGCCGTACGTTAAAACCGAAGATTCGAACATAAACGGGGAGGAAAACGAGTTGTCGTACACGCTTCAGAGACTACTATCGTTAGCGAAGCTACATTATAGGAAGGAAAGAGTGACGTGTCCTTGCGGCCATGTTTGCGGCGCCACGAACAGAAACTCTGCCGGGGGCAAGTCGAAACCTGTTGTTTCGAAGAACGTTTCGAAGAATTCGGGAGACACTGTAAGTTTTCTTGATATATTTTTCTCGTATTTAATTAAACTCCTGCTATAATACACACCACGGTTCTAAAAGGTTCCGAAGTTAGATGCAAATGGGGGCTTGCGCAGGTATAGTTGGTTGAAAAATTACAAATCGCGCTATATTAGTATTTTTAAGGTCTAATTCCTTGCATAAAGTCAACCAAAAAATTATTTTTCGTGCTTATCTATGCAAAACTGTATTTGGCCATCTTGATCAATTTCCAATCAAAGAAATAACTTAACAATAGCGTACTGGACTGTACTTTATAGCAGAAAAGCGACAAGTGACACGACAACCAGCGATAACCAATCACAGACCAGCCCACGTTCTGTGTCCATAACTGGGAGGTGGTGGGAGTTTTCCTTTCCCACAAAACGACCAGGACGGCTCTAAAATATGCATTTGCAACGCTGTTTGTGACTAACTTCAGAACCTTTTAGAACAGTGGCGAGTATTATACTGATGTTTGTTTTTCTAGAAACTGTCTCAGCTGGAACAAACTGTAAATAATGCGGAAGAGAGCACAAGACTTATTACTCAAACGGCTAAGCTCGGTGAAGGCAGTCTGTTTCGGAGACCAATTCTGCCGCATCCGACCCCAATTCGACCCATAAATATCGATGCATTCAGGGCACAGCTCGATGTACGTATGGTTTGATTTTCAATTAGATTTCTTTCTGGCCGACATATTCAAGCTGATCACAAATACAGTGTAACCTTGATATAACAAACCTCAATATAACGATCTCCGCGATTTAATAAATTTTCGAAATCCCCTAAAACTACCCGTAAGAGTTAATTCAAAATATACCTCTACATTACGAATGCTTTTTGTCAAAAACCTCTATATAACGAATTTTCAATCATTGCAGAACATAAATAGAAAATATAATTTACCTCTATTTAGCGATTTTTGTCAACTTATAACCTTTACATAACATATCCTACCAATCAATCACACACAATTCCACAATAACAACAATACATGCCTCGACAGCTTCAGACACTTTAAATTTATCGTAAGACAATCATTGTTGTTTGATGTAAAGTAATGTAAACACTGCTGTTGGTCACTGTTGTTAGTAAATTTAAAGTTGCAGCGGCTGAGAAATGAAAAAGGTATTCCTTAACCGTTGCAGAGAAACGAAAAATCATTCAGTATGTATAGACGAGAATCCTACAAAGAAAAAATTAGACATTGTTAAAGAGTTCTAAATTCTCGCAAGTACATTGACCACAATTTTAAAGTTTAGAGATAAGTTGCTGTTGGTCACTGTTCGTAAATTTAAAGTTGCAGCGGCTGAGAAATGACAAAGATATCACAGAGAAACGAAAAATAATTAAGTATGTAGACAAGAATCCTACAAAGAACAGATTAGACATTGTTAAAGAGTTCGAAATTCATCGAAGTACATTGGCTACAATTTTAAAGTTTAAATTTTCAGAAGAACCTTAGACCAACCTAATCTCTATATATAACAAACTTCATTATAACGAATTACTTGGTATAACGAATATTTTCTAATCCCCTTCAGTTTTGCTATATCGATGTTGTACTGTATTTTAAACATTTTCTTTGAATAGCTTTTAAATTATAGATTATATACCGGACGCCAAATAATTGAAGCATATTCAAAAACTGACAAAAGTAAGGTTTTGAATAGTAAAGAAATAGTATCGATATTTTAAAAATCCTTAGTGTTTCTTATTATTACAAACACTCTAAGCCAGTGGTTCTTAACCTGGGTTCGATCGAACACCAGTCTCGTGGGTTCGGCGGAGATCAAGACACAAAAATGTACCTATGTATAAATATATACGTATGTTTTGAATTTGAATAAATCATATTTTATTTTTCAAATTAAGAAGGGTTCAGTGAATTCGCATATGAAACTGGTGGGGTTCAGGACCTCCAAAAAGGTTAAGAACCACTGCTCTAAGCATTGTCCAGCTCCGTTATAATTATTGTTTATTATTTTCAGTCTTTAAAACCCAGATACTGTAATCGGAGGGGTCGAGCGATGCGTTCCAAACAGGTGGTACAACGGATGCTACCGCTTCTTCCGAAAGGTCCGAACAACGGCCACTCTCTGGTGACTATGAAAGTAATCCCCCAGGTGTCGCTGGCCAGCGACTTCGTGCCAATTATTCCGAATTCTTCGCCCGTTCATCCGACGCCGGACGCTGCTCAATACGTCTCCGTAAAACCGACGCAACAATCGATAGCGCTGAGCCCAATTCCAAACTTGTCGGAGACGCCCGAACCGATGCCGATCAAGTCCGAATGCAACGGAAATGACGGTGCTGCTGATCGGTCTGTTGAAAATATTGAAGGGGACGCACGGAGGTCGCCGTCGCCCACGCCGACGATATCGACGTTTTTGGATATGGCGTTGTCATCCGCATCTCCGACTCACAAGGACTTGTTGGCCGACGGCGAAGGCTCAGATGTTGCAAGTTTTGCCGGTAAGTGTCTTATGTTAGGAAAAATCCTTTGGTTTTTGATAATAATGTTGACTATTTTTGGGAAAGTGTTTTAAATCGTTCATAAGTACCTAATATAGTCACAAATATTTATTATTTTTACTTAAATATTACTCAAGCTTTAAAAATCATGTATTTTAAATTCCGTTTCAAATTTCGCTCCAAAATGCCAATACGTGTCACGTGACTGCCGTGACGTCATACACTCATAAACGCCGCTAAACTGCTGAGGTAATATATTTTTTCGTAATTGTCGCTATAGTAATATGTAATTTGACGTTTCCTATAAATAAATAATAATAAATTACACACTCTAAATTTTAACCAAACAATGAAGCCTCTTGACTGCGTGAACAGTGTCCTTCTCTATGACAGCGTCTGATAATGTTTATGAGTGAGTGACGTAATGCAGTCTGATTAGTGTTCGTTGTCACGTGACTTGAAAGTGATTTAACTACGTTTTATTTATTAACTATTAATTAAATTCCTTAAAAATAAGGAAATATGTTGCGTTTTTTAGTATTTCTATCATAGAAACTACCACTTAACGTTAAAATTATGTTTTTATTTGAAAACTGTCAACATCACTATTATAAACTAAAACATGATTTTAACACTAGGGGAGCAAATGACTTCCATTTGCCAGTTAATTCCTTAACTTCCTTTGAGAGAGGCGCACTTTATACCTGTCTAAAGATATATAATAATAAAAAACATAAAAATAAAAAACATTGAGACCATTTCTGGCTTCAAGGAAGTTCCTGAAGGCCCTTGTCAGGATAAGGGGACAAACTTATTAACTTATTGTATTGTCATCAGTCCTTGATAAGTGTGCAAAGTTTCAGTTTCGTTTTGAAGTATGTGAATTTCACGATCAAATATTCCTTAACAAACAAACAAACATACTGGTGAAGCTAATAAAAGCGTGTTAAAAAGAGTTGGTCCTAGAACTGATCCTTGAGGAACGCCAATTTCATTGTCATCGGTCCTTGTTAAGTGTACAAAGTTTCAGTTTAATCTGACGTTTTGAAGTTGGTGAATTTCACGGCCAAAGATTTCATTACAAACAAACAAATATACAGATGAAGCTATTAAAAGCGTGTTAATAATAATATTTCTCTTCAGGATTTCTGCCGGGAATCAGTACGACAACTCCGCCGTTGAGTCCGTCGCGAATTCTGAAAGACGACAACCAATGGCTAAATTCAGAAGTGGCCGATTTTTCGCTGAGCAGTTTCCTCGGCCATCTCGAGTCACCTCTGAAACCCAGCACAAGTATGCCGAACGCACCGAGTTTAGTTGGAGACGATACAAGGATGTCACAAGATGTGAGTTATAAAAATACATTGATGACATTTCAGTGATTTGTTAGTGTATTTGACATTCTCGGGGGGGGGGGACCCGTGGCATTTTGCCCGTCCTGCTACCCTATTGTTACGCCACTGATTACTTCACAACCAATCTCTCACAGGTCGTGTTCATTGGCATTTTTTGCGTCCATTTTTATTTATTGCGCATGCGCAAAAAAAAAAAACAATATTATTATTTATTATTTTGGTTATCTGTCAAGTTGTTTACGAGTTTGCACATAAAAAAAACATAATTTCCGTTTTTTGCGCATGCGCAACATATAAAAATGGACGCAAAAATTGTCAACGAACACGGCCATAGATTCAATGCAAGTATCCAGTATTGTTGAGTTGATAGTTGATTTGTTTGATTGTAGGTGGAAGCACAGCTCCAATCCCTGATGAGCGAGAGCAGTATGGATTACACGGCGAAATTTGCTGACCTCGCAGCTCAAATGGCGTCGGATCTACAAAAAAATAAATAAAAAGTCAGTGACAAGATTCGATAAAGGGCTATCTTTTAATTTGTTAAGTTTTTGTCTGTGAACTTCCAAAAGGTGCAAAAAAATTAATAGAACTCTGATTCAATAAGCTTTCCACCGTAGAGAGATTGTCTTTCGAGGCTTCTGAAAATGGATTAATGCGCGTTTATTTAAATAGTTATCAAGTAAAATATTAAGGGAACTGAGTACCTACCAGCTGTTCAGTATGCTCCCTTTTCACCCGCATAGCTGTACCTTACGTTTCGGAAATCTTTAATTTTTATGGAAAATCATTTTTGTACAGAAGAAATTAAATTTGGAAAAAATTATTGAGCAAGCCAAATTTGTCACTATTTGGGCTCCGCAGATGTATATACCATCCCTATAATTATTAGATCCATGATCTTCAGACAATGGAAAAATACGCTTGATACATGGACTTCATGGTTTGACAACGTTTAATCGTGAATTAATAAAAGTTTTTCCTGATTGATCTATGACTGCCACGAAATGAGTGTGAAGAAGAAATTGAAAATACGTGAGTTTTACTGTATCACATTAATTTATAATGGTCGAATCTGTTATAGGAGTTATTTTCGGTAGATACAAAAATTATTGTGTACCTAGTTTTTGTTCAACAAAACCAAAATGAAATTTAAGAGTGGTGGGTTTGGTTCTATATGACTAGAAATCATATAGTCTATGATCCGGTATTAGAAATGTATACCCTCATCTGTTATTTGATGATGCACAGAGATTATGTTAGATAACATACAGATTGTATCAAATGAAAGCTGTCCATAGGATGCTCTGTGTGTAAGACAGAGAACAATATACAAACGATAAGTAAGAGTGAGATAAATGATCGCTAATAGTTACCGTGGTTACTGTAAATAAATAATACTTGTAAATCTTTTTACCAGTTTACAAACTAAAATAACTAAACCGTAATATTAATTCGTATTATTATTATATCTGGTACAACAGTTTGAACAATAATTTTAATAATTAATTTATTAAGTGTTCGAAAAGTCCTCCACGTTCTGTCAAACAATAACCTAATTGATTATAAATACTTTTCCTCACATTGGCTAATATTTCATGGTCAACGGACTGACATGCATTAGAAATTTGTATTTTTAGTTCGTTTAAATTATTAGAAGAAGTTGGTCTGTTTTCAAAGGCAGCTACAAATAAATTTATTACATCGGCGGTTGAATTACCACCATAAAAGCATTTAATTATTTGGATTTTTTCGTGGACAGTATAAATTGCCATTTTATCAATAATTTCGGTAGTGACTACAGACTGTCATTAATTAATAAAATGGCTATTTTTACTTAGAAAACAAAGACGTTTATTTAAATTTATTTTACAGTAACCACAGTAATTACTACGTATTAGCGATCATTTATCTTACTCTTACTTATCGTTTGTACATAGTGCTCTGTCTTACACACAGAGTGCCCTATGGACAGCTTTGAGTTGATACAATCTGTATACATTGATAAATTGCAAATGAGTTGCCTAGCTAAATTGTTGTTAAATAATATAAATTCTAATTAACTTTTTTTGATCAACTTTCCCGATTTGTTATTCATAAAAATCGAGCAACCATGGACGCGACATACTTTTGTAAGGCAACCTAATACTGTTGGGTAGGGAATAAAATAACCTTTCATTTCTTAAAAATATCCATTAAATAACTGATGAGGGTAAATTAATAACGCTTGCTCACCTGTTTATACCTGGCAACTTTATAATTGTACTGATGATAAAGTAGACAACCTATATTTTTCCAATTCCTTGTGTCATATTCTCTCAGCTAATGTTCGATTTCTATGAATAACAAATCGGGGAAGTTGGTTAAAAAAGTTAATTAGAATTTATATTATTTAACAGCATCGGTACGCAGTGCTAGACAACCCAGTTGCAATTTATCAATTTATTATCTAACATATAATCTTTGTCATCGTCAAATAACAGATGAGGGTGTATATTTCTAATACCGGATCTTAGACAAATAGAACTAAAAAAACTTTTTAAATACTGCATTACAGTGTGTTGTTTGTAAGTAGATGTTCTTTATAATGTTTATAAATATAATACAAATATTTATAATGTTATATAAACCATTGTATATCATTTTTATTTTTTGTAATAATCTCGATATGTAGAAAATAGAGTATTTATTATTAACAATTGCTACATTTGTGTTTTATTTATCCGAATATGAAAGAAAAAATTCATGAAGCTTCCCTTTTTACCATTTCAATGCAGCAACGAAGTATACTTCATGACAATAATAAAATACGACAGTCTATTTCTTTATTGTAGATTTTTATTAAGTGAATAATGCAGAAGCGTAGCATGCCTTGGCGGGGCCCCGTATAAAAATTTGTTTGGGCGCCCTTCCCCCGTTGAAGTAAATGACTTAAACGGGGAAATCCCGCAGCCCGCGATAATCGATGTAGGGTGTTGCCAACTTTTGAACGCAATCTTTACGTGGGAAAAAAAATTGCTTTTTTGACTTTTGTCATTTCTGAAATAAAAAAAAAATTGGGAAGTTTTTATTAATGTTTGTTTGCGCACGTTGGGGGCCCCTGTGGCCCGGGGGCCCCGTATAATTGATACGGCATATACGGCGGTAGCTACGCCCCTGGAATAATGCCTGACTTTTTTATAGTAAGAAAAGCTTTGTAAGATAGTAGCGATTAATTTACAAAAAATGCCTTTTATGTATATAAATATGTTTATAGACATTTACTAAGCACTTTGTGGTGAATTTTAAGACAAAAGCAATTGTTTTAATTTTATTGATTAGACCCAATATATTTGAATAGATTCATTTTGATTAGTTATTTGATAATGTCCATATGTGCTACATATTACATATGTACCTATTTGTTCCTACATACATACTATTATAATACATAATGTTTCGCAAAAGTATATCTTACTCATGAAAAAAATAAATCCTCTCAAAAAAAATAGATACAAATTTTTTAAATTACTAGCCGGTACAAAAACTATTTATATTTTAATTACTGTATACTACGTTTAATTCTGTACGTATTCAGTGTGTCAGATATTGAAAAATATGTCTATAAAAAGTTATTTTACGCTTTTAAAACATTTAACCCGCCAAAATCTTATATTCCGTTATTCCTACCATGTAGTTATGATTGCTACATTTCCAACACAGATGTGCCCTCATTTTATCGTATACTCAAGTCTAAATCTCCCAATTAGAAAACATTTTTTTTGCGTTCAGATAAGGGCATTTAAGTGGCTATTTATACGAGGTAAAAATTCACACAATGGAAGAAATATCGACAACTGACTTTGACCTAAGTACAATGTGTCGGTTGTGCTTATCGAGTGGCGTCACGCTATTAGATTTGTTTTCTTTTTCACCCAGATTTGATGATCTCGTAGCCAATGCAGTTATGGAGTGTGCTCCCATTAAGGTAAGACTGCTTATCTTCAGTCAGTAATATATTTTTATTCAATATAGCTTATGCAGTTCTATAATTTTATAACATAAAATTAATGTTAAGATTTTGTGGCATGTTTTTTTTATGAATGTAGATTAAATGAAGTTGAGTGTGAATTTACATAATAAATGTCTAAAATTGATCGAGCGTAAATATTCGATTATCACTTCACTTTGTTTTACAAAATATGAATATACTATAACTATGATATATTTCATTTTATATTTATAGTTTACTAGCGGCCAGTCCGGGTGTAAATGTAATAAAGTGTATAAAAGATGAGAATCATTATCATTAAATTCTCAACTTGCATTGAATTTGCGCGAATTCAATCGCTTTTAATTATGAATGTTCAAAAATCGAAGGAAAATCAAAATAGCCAAAACAAAAAATAAAAAAAATCTGTTGATCTGATCTCTACCAAACTTGATAGGATCCCCCGCTGGGCTAATTTAAAGATGGCCTAAAAATTTCACCAAAATCGGTCCAGCCGAGAGAGAGAGAGACATAGTCAAAAGTGGTGCCAGTTGATTTGAAATTTTGGTCCGACCTCTAACAAGACGTTCATTAAAGAACAATTATTTATGGCCATACCGGAATTATCCATTTCAGTTATAAATTAGACAAGCTAAATTAATACACCTCTTATAAAATTGTATTATTTTGTCATCTTCCTTTTTAATCATTACTAGGATTTTTTTGGTTTAGATAAGAAGTGGTGATAAGATGCCAAATTTCATTTGTCAAAACTGTCACGCGAGGCTGGAGGAAACTTATCAGTTCCAGATGCAAATAATAGAGTCTGATAAAACTCTGCAACGTTATTTAGAACAATTACATGCTTTTGATAAAAAACCTAAGTTTGAGAGTTCCATTCAGATGCCCCTTGAGAATCTATTGATCGATAACACTAATGCAGACAATGTTGAGAAGTGTGAATCTTTGGAATGCCATGACGTACCCAACTTGAATGTCAAATCGAAAGAGAAAGAATATGAAAATTGTAATTCAGCAAGCAAAATTAACATAGAAATGCCTTTGAAATTCGAAATAAAAGACGAGCAAGATAATTCAATTATCCCACCAAACTGTGCCTATGACAGCGTAGAAACTTTTTCTAGGAATGTTGAGGAATCACTTATCAATATTGGCGACAGTAAATTGATGAAAGAGATGAATGTTAACTGGAAAGTGGAAGAACCTGCAAATTTTACCCCGGCATGCAAAAGTATTGAGGAAATTACTATAAAATCCGAAATCAAAGAAGAACCAACGAACGATTGTTCATTAATTCGGATGGAATTTCCTGATGACACTCATGGAGTTAGCGAAATCAACTGCGAAAACAGAAATGTCAGTTTTGGTGACATGTCGGGAAACTCCGAATATCTTTGTTCTTCTGATGTGAGAGAGTATGTTGTAAAATTTGAAGAAAAAATGAAAAATACCTCAGTGGATTGTGAGACGCACAAAAAAGCCAGTAAAATGAAACCGCAGCAGTTTAAAGACACTAGTAAGAAATTTAATCGATGTGACAATAAGTGTTTTACTACAAAGAGCATTTTGAGTACTCACAAACTGGCACATACTGGTGAGAAACCATATCAGTGTGATATTTGTAAAAAGTGTTTCACGCAATCAAGCAATTTAAATACTCACAAACTGGTGCATACTGGTGAGAAACCATATCAGTGTGACATTTGTAAAAAGTGTTTCTCTACAAAAGGGAATTTAAATTCTCACAACCTGGTACATACTGGTGAGAAACCATATCAGTGTGACATTTGTGAAAAGTGTTTCACTCATGCAGGCCGTTTAAATACGCACAAACGGATACATACTGGTGGGAAACCTTATCAGTGTGACATTTGTAATAAATGTTTCACTCAGTTATGTCATTTAAAAACTCATAAGCGGATACATACTGGTGAGAAACCTTTTCAGTGTGACATTTGTAAAAAGCGTTTCAGTCGCTCAGACCATTTAAATACTCACAAACTAATACATACTGGTGAGAAACCATTTCAGTGTGATATCTGTAAAGAGCGTTTCACTCATTCAAAAACTTTAAATTGTCACAAACTAGTGCATAGTGGTGAGAAACCTTATCAGTGTGACATTTGCAAAAAATGTTTCACTCAGTTAGGAAATTTAAATAATCACAAACTAATACATACTGGTGAAAAACAATATCAGTGTGACATTTGTCAAAAGTGTTTCACTCAGTTAAAATCTTTAAATATTCACAAACTAACACATACTGGTGAGAAACCATATCAGTGTGACATTTGTAAAAAGTGTTTCACTCAGTTAAGCTGTTTTAAAACTCACAAACGGATACATACTGGTGGGAAATCTTATCAGTGTGACATTTGTAAAAAGTGTTTCACCCAGTTATGTCATTTAAAAACTCACAAACGGATACATACTGGTGAGAAACCTTATCAGTGTGACATTTGTAAAAAGTGTTTCACTCGCTCAGACCATTTAAATACTCACAAACTAATACATACTGGCGAGAAACCATTTCAATGTGACATCTGTAAAGAGCGTTTTACTCATTCAAAAACTTTTAATTGTCACAAACTGATACATAGTGGTGAGAGACCTTATCAGTGTGACATTTGTA
Source organism: Venustoraphidia nigricollis (assembly GCA_034508555.1). Taxonomy (NCBI): domain Eukaryota; kingdom Metazoa; phylum Arthropoda; class Insecta; order Raphidioptera; family Raphidiidae; genus Venustoraphidia; species Venustoraphidia nigricollis. Next base: position 6,036,270 of record JAVRKA010000016.1, read on the forward strand.
AAAAGTGTTTCCCTCAGTTAGGAACATTAAATAATCACAAACTGATACATACTGGTGAGAAACAATATCAGTGTGACATTTGTAAAAAGTGTTTCAATCGTTCCGACAAATTAAATACTCACAAACTAATGCATACTAGTGACAAAACATCAGTGTGACATTTGTAAAAGTATTTCTTTGTCAATCAATTTAAAGTCGCACAAACGTATAGACACCGGCAAGAAACAGTATTAAAATGTCATCAAATAAAAGATGTAAATTAAGACAAAATTGTAATTTATGAAAGTAGAAAGCACGAGATTCAAATTTATTCCAGACGTGTTACAATACTATATTAGAAAAGATTACTTTTAGTGTCACCGTCGATTCAAACCCGACATTCCACTTTCAAAAGTGGAAGATTCGGATTTGAGTCCTGAGAGCGACATTTTTTGAAAATATTTTTTTCTAATATTGCATGCAATGGGTGTTTCTTAATAATAATAGAAAAACTGTAGTCATATTAAAATGTAAACCATATATTAATAAAGATTGTTATTTGAAAAGATTTTTGAAATGTAATTGGTATAAAAATATAGGGTCGATGAAGCATTAGTCTGGCAACACGAAGTGGGGGAAGAGCATCGATAGTACCATGGATTAGTTAAAAATACTGATTGAATTTTATATAATTTATTTCACATTACAGACATTTTTAACTCGTTAGTTCCATCATTTTTAGGATTCCGTACCGTCTGTCTGTCGTTCCCAGGAACGAGTAGGGGCATCAAGTTGAAATTAATATCACATACTCAAGTCAGTAATGCCTTGGAACTGTGAAAAAATTAAACTTTTAAATCAATAAGCAGCATATTTTGACACTCGCAAGGGAATTAAAACCTATAGGGTACTTAGACTTAGAATAACGAAATTTGGCAAGAATCAATGTCTTGTAGCACAAGTAAAGGAAAAAATACAAAAACCGTAAATTTGTAGTTAAATCACAAATTTTTTTTTTATACAAACGTCAAAATAGAACATACTAGAGACATCGGACGGAATATCTTAGGCTGTCGAAACGCTCTGAATTTAAGCCAAAAATAGAGCTTCGGCTGATTGTAGACTTATTCGTCAACATTCTGCAAAAATTCTTTCTCTGTAAGGAAGATAAAGGACAAATCTATGTCTCTAATGGACTACTTTTGTAATTTATGTACGATTTACTAGAAGAAAGTTGCCATTAATTGTGCCAAAAAAACACACGTTTTCAATGTCACACTACGACCTTATTTATCCTTATTTCACAAAACTGTTCCATCACAAACCGAAAGTGACTCTTCCTTTTTCGGAAACGTTTTTAAATCTTCAAATTATTTCCAAAAATTAGAGTAATCAGTTGACAGCGGCACCCTTGCAATAGCATCTTTTAGCCTCGTAGTGTGGCACCAGCCAAAAATTGAAACGTGCGGATGATTTGAGCGAGACAGAGCTAAAGAAGGTCACACCCACAATATGTCTTTTACCTACCTCGCCTCTTACCGCTGGGTCTCAGCACAAACTGTGTGAAAGTGATCCAACACTATTAAAAGCTATTATTTCAGGCATTTATGCGTCGTAGTGTGTATTACAATGGACGCTATAACCATCAAAATAAAATTAATACTGTACTGTGGTAGGGAACCCTTCCTATGCGAGTCCGACTCGCACTTGGCCAGTTTTTTTTTGTTTTACATCAAGTTATGTTTCAAAATTTTCCCGTTTCCCGTCTTACACATTTTGAATTATTAAAATTTGATTAAATTTTTGCGAGCTTAGACGTATTAACCTAACGATCTGATAGTTTTAATCCTATTCTAGATTAGCCATGTAATGTTACAAATGGTTTAAAAAAGAATCAGAAAATGTTTCGGTTCTTGTGTGTTTCGAAGATTTGACGATTTTTTGGTTTCATTTGTATATTCGTTATAATGGTTTGTTATTACCCATCCTAAAAACTTCATGCGTGTTATTTTTAAAATTTGAAACTACTTTAAATAAAAATATTGGTATCTAACTAATATTATGAAGAAAAAAAAAGCTTATGAGTTTGTTTGTTTGTCGTGGATGCTCTCAGAAACTACTGATCCAATTTCAAATGTTTTTTCTTTGTGCGAAAGGTGATACTTTGCTTTATGTTATAGACTATAATAACTGGCTCGCGCAGGTGAAATTTAAATATTTGAAAACTTGTTCACTTACAGGACTAGATTGTATACACACCTAGCAGAAAACACGGATTTAAAATTATCATCTGACTGGATTCAATTAAAAAGTACTTATTATAAAAAGTAGGTCGTCAAATGCAAATGCTAATACCGATCTGAAAAGTTCTAGCATTTGTAAATTTTTTTTTGTACCTATGTAGCACCTCTGATTATACTCACAGGAAAAACAAATATGCCAGAAAAACTATATCTTTTCAAGTTAAATTTTGATAAAAACGCACAGAAGAATGTGGTTCCGAAGTAGACATTATACAATAAAAAATTGAAAAACTTACAGACTAAGTTCTTATACCTATACAGTTTAAAAAAATATCATTTCACTCGATCAATTCTGTTTGGAACAACATCCAATAAAAATTCTACAATACTTTTCTAATAGAGAAATATGTGTGGTCACAATTCAGGGCCATTTGTTAAACTAGATTTTCGAACATTGCTTTTTGCAAATACTGTGTGCTATGTTTACAGAGGAATTCTGTTCATCATTATAGAAAATTAGTAGGTCAGGTTTTAAAATTCACACAATGAAAGAAATATCGATAGCTGACGTTGGCCTAAATGCAATGTGTCGACTGTGTTTATCGAGTGGCGCTACAGCAAAATCCTTGTTTTCCTTTTCATCCAGATTTGAAGACATTGTGGCCAATGTAATCATGAAGTGTGCTCCTGTTCTGGTAAGACTGCTTCTTCTTGGCAGTTTAACAAAGTTTATTATACTCAATGTAGCTTACTAATGCAATTCTATAATTTGATATCTTTAAATGAATGCTCAAACGTTTAAAACATTATTATATTTATATAAAACACGAAAACTTGCCAAGTGAAAACATGGTATCTTCTCAGATTTTATATATTTTTTTCTAGATACTGAATTTCGCCCCTTTTTAACATTCATGTTTTGGTGGGATAGCAGTAGGTACTTTTTAAAAAGTTAAATTGTGCTTAAATTATTACCTTGCTTTTTTTCTACATTTCTTATATTTAGAAAAACGGATCAAAATGGATTTATTAATTATGAAACATTTCTGTCTTCCAAATTCGTATTTTATTGTCATTTTTCTTTTTGATCTCATATCGAATTCTTTTATTTTAGATAAAAAATGGCGATGAATTGCCAAATTTTATCTGTCAAAAATGTTACACTAGGCTGGAGGAAACTTATAAGTTCCAGATACAAATAATACAGTCAGATAAAACTCTGCAATGTTATTTAGAGCAAATACATGATATTGACAAAAAACCTAAGTTCGAGTGTTCCCTTCAGAGGCCTCTTGAGGAGCCATTGATCGGTAAGACTACTGCAGACAACGCTGAGAAGTGTGCATCTTCGGAACTACATGACTTGTTCGATACTAATATTAAAATGTCTTTAAAATGCGAAATGAAAGACGAGCAAGATAATTTAAGCATTTCACCAGACTGTGCTGATGACATCTTAGAAGCTTCGTCTACGAGTGGTGAGAAATCACTTATCAATATTGGAGATCGTAAATTGGTAGAAGACTTGATTGTTAACTGGAAAGTTGAAGAATCTGCAAGTTTTAACTCGCCATATAAAAGTATTAAGGAAATGGCTTTAAAAACCGAAATCGAAGATAAATCGATGGAAGGCGGTTCATTAATTCTGACGGAATCTATCGATAACACAATAAACGATTTTTCTAATGGAGTTAGTGAACTCAGCTGTGAAGACACAAAGGTCGGTGCTGACCACATATCAGGAAACTCCACGAATGTTCGTTTTTCTGATATGGATGAGTATTTTGAAAAATTTGAAGAAATAATTAAAAATGCTTCGATGGATCGTGAGACGCGCCAAGAAACCAAAGTAAAATCTCATCAGTTTAAGATTAAAGAAACGTGTAAAAAACGTGACATTACATCGCGGTTTATAGAAACTCACAAAAGTGCACATACTAGTAAGGCATTAAATCGATGTGACATTTGTAAAAAGTGTCTCTCCCATTCAAGTGCTTTAACTCGCCACAAACTGGTACATACCGGCGAGAAACCATATCAATGTGGCATTTGTAAAAAGTGTTTTACTGATTCAAGCCATTTAAATCGTCACAAACTATTACATACTGGTGAGAAACCATATCAGTGTGACATTTGTAAAAAGTGTTTCACTCAGTCAGGTGATTTAAAACGTCACAAACTGATTCATACTGGTGAGAAACCATATCAATGTGACGTGTGTAAGAAGTGTTTCACTCAATTACGAACTTTAAATACTCACAAACTGATGCATACTGGAGAAAAACCATATCAGTGTGACGTTTGTAAAAAGTGTTTCACTGAGTTACGAACTTTAAATACTCACAAACAGATGCATACTGGAGAAAACCCATATCAATGTGATGTTTGTAAAAAGTGTTTCACTCTGTTACGAACATTAAATACTCACAAACTGATGCATACAGGAGAAAAACCATATCAATGTGATGTTTGTAAAAAGTGTTTCACTCGATCAAACGTTCTTAAAAGTCACAAACTAATACATACTGGTGAGAAACGATATCAATGTAACATTTGTAAAAAGCGTTTCACGTATTCAAGCCATTTAAAACGTCACAAACTGATACATACTGATGAGAAACCACCTCAGTGTGATATTTGTAAAAAGTGTTTCACTCAGTTATGTGATTTAAATGCTCACAAAATAATTCATACTGGTGAGAAACCATATCAATGTGACGTTTGTAAAAAGTGTTTCAGTTGGTTACATAATCTAAAAACTCACAAACTACTACATACTGGTGAGAAATCATATCAGTGTGATGTCTGTAACAAATGTTTCACTCAGCTAGGAACTTTAAATACTCACAAACTGATTCATACTGGTGAGAAACCATATCAATGCGACGTTTGTAAAAAGTGTTTCACTCAGTCAGGTTATTTAAATATTCACAAATTGATTCATACTGGTGAGAAACCATATAAATGTGACGTTTGCAAAAAGTGTTTCACTGAGTTACGTACTTTAAAAACTCATAAACTACTACATACTAGTGAAAACCCATATCAGTGTACATTTGTAGATAGTGTTTCACTCGGTCAAACGTTCTAAAAACTCACAAACTACTACATACTGGTGAGGAACCATATTCATGTGACATTTGTAAAAAGTGTTTCATATTCACTAACTTTAAAACGTCACAAACTGAAACATACTGGTGAGAAACAATTTCGATGTTACATTTGTAAAAGATGTCTCGCTTGGTTAGACATTTTAAAAACTCACAAACTGATGTTTTCATTTGTATTTTCGTTATAATGGTTTGTTATTACCCATCCTAAAAACTTCCTGCGTATTATTTTTAAAATTTGAAACTACTTTAAATAAAAATATTGGTATACTAATATTATAAAGAGAAATTGCTTATGAGTTTGTTTGTCGGGAGTAATCTCAGAAACTCCTGATCCAATTTCAATTTTTTTCGTTGTATACGTGATACTTTGCTTTAGAATATAGGCTATAATAAATAACTGGTCCCTGCGGGTAAAATTCAAATATTTGAAAACTTCAAGTTCACATACAGGACTAGATTGTATACACGCCTAGCAGGAAATACGTACTTAAAATTATCAGCTGTTGACTGGATTCAAATAAAAAGTACTTATTATAAAAAGTAGGTCGTTAAATGCAAATGCTAATACCGATCTTAAAAGCACATATCTAATATCTATCATATTATATTATTTATAACATATATTTTTTTAATAAAATTTTAAGAATAAATTATATAAACAAGGAAAAGATACATTCATTTAAAGTTTTAAACATTGGGCGTTTTTTTTCAATAGTGTTCGATTTTTCCGTAAGGATTCCCTAATTCCTGGTGAAAACTTCTAGCAACTCTGATGCTATGTGGTACATAAGTATTCTTCATGGAAAATTTGTTTAGGTCATGTTTTAAAATTCACACAATGAAAGAAATATCAATCACTGGCGTTGGTCTAAGTACATTGTGTCGACTGTGTTTATCGAGTGGCGCTGCAGCAAAAGACTTGTTTTCCTTTTCCTCCAGATTTGGAGACCTCGTGGCTAATGCAATCATGAAGTGTGCTCCTGTTCTGGTAAGACTGCACTTCTGTTCAGTTTATAATATAGTTATACTCAATGTAGCTTAAGTTTAAATGAATGCTCAAACGTTTAAGACATTATGAATGTGAATTAAATTCGATCAAAAAATAAGTTACAAAAAAAATGATCCAAGTTCGATGTCTACAAAAACGGAATTCAGATCACTTGGCAAAGTTCTCACACACCAGCAATTTATAATATAAAAAAACGACAACTTGCCTTAAATAGTTTAAATAGAATTATTGAAAATTTTAATTGCAAGATTTAACCCAAACTGACCGACTAACAATTTATTGAAGTCGAATAAAAGTTATTTTTTGCGTCTTATAATTTTTAATATCTCTTCAAAAACCTGTAAAAACCAAATACGAAAATTAAAATATAAGCAAAATTAAAAATGTGGGTCAAATAGATTTTGAATTCAAGAAAGGTTGAAAGTAGCTTGAAAGTATTTGCGGAACTTGGCAGACACACAGTGTCTAGATAATGTTGACATAACTAGTAAATGTGAATATTGATCGTAAAAAAACATTGCAAACTTTTATTTATTTTCTAGTAGCATATTAAGTACTACTAAATTTCTTATATGTAGAACTACAGGTCAATATGGATTTATTTATTATGAAATATGTCTGTCTTCCATATTCGTATTTTATTGTCATTTTTATTTTTGATCTTATTTCGAATGTTTCTTTTATTTTAGATAAGAAATGGCGATGAAATGCCAAATTATATCTGTCAAAAATGTTACACTAGGCTGGAAGAAACTTATCAGTTCCAGACGCAAATAATACAGTCTGATAAAACTCTGCAACGCTATTTAGAGCAATTGCATGGTCTTGACAAAAAACCTACGTTTGAGAGTTCCCTTGAAGATCCATTGATCGATAACACTACTACATATAACGCTGAGAGGTGTGCATCTTCGGAACAACATGACTTGTTTGATATTAATATTGAAATGTCTTTAAAATGCGAAATAAAAGACGAGCAAGATAATTCAAGAATTTCACCAGACTGTGTCGATGACATCTTAGAAGCTTCGTCTACGGTTAAAGACAAAGAACCTATCAATATTGGAGATAGTAAATTGATGGAAGATTTGAATGTTAACCGGAAAGTTGAAGAATCGGCAAATTTTACCTCGGCTTGCAAAGATATTGAGGAAATATTTTTAAAATCTGAAATCGAAGATAAATCGATGGAAGGCAGTTCATTAATTCTGACGGAATCTATTGATGACGCAATAAACGATTTTTCTAATGGAGTTAGTGAAGTCAGCTGTGAAGACACAAAGGTCGGTGTTGACCACATATCGGGAAACTCCACGAATGTTCGTTCTTCTGATATGGAAGAGTATTTTGAAAACTTTGAAGAAATAGTTAAAAATACCTCGACGGATCGTGAGACGCACCAAAAATCTCATCAGTTTAAGATTAAAGACGCGTGTAAAAAACGTGACATTACATCGCGGTTTATAGAAACTCACAAAAGTGCACATACTAGTAAAACATTAAATCGATGTGACATTTGTAGAAAGTCTTTTACTGATCCGAGCCATTTAAATCGTCACAAACTGTTACATACTGGTGATAAACCATATCAGTGTGACATTTGTAAAAAGTGTTTCGCTCAGTCATGGAGTTTAGATCGTCACAAACTGATTCATACTGGTAGGAAACCTTATCAGTGTGAAATTTGTAAAAAGAGTTTCACTCAGTCAGGTGATTTAAATCGTCACAAACTGATTCATACTGGTGAGAAACCATATCAATGTGATGTTTGTAAAAAGTGTTTCACTAATTTAGGTGATTTAAATCGTCACAATTTGATACATACTGGTGAGAAACCATATCAATGTGACGTTTGTAAAAAGTGTTTCACTCAAGCATATACTTTAAAAACTCACAAGCTACTACATACTGGTGAGAAACCATTTCAATGTGACATTTGTAAAAAGCGCTGCACTCTTTCAAGCCATTTAACGAGTCATAAACTGATACATACTGGTCAGAAACCATATCACTGTGACATTTGCGAAAAGTCTTTCAATAATTCAAGTACTTTAATTCGTCATAAACTGATTCATACTGGTGATAAACCATATCAATGTGACGTTTGTAAAAAGTGTTTTACTCTTTCAAGTACTTTAACTCGTCACAAACTGATACATACTGGTGAGAAACCATATCAATGTGACGTTTGTAAAAAGTGTTGTACTCAGTCAGGTGATTTAAATCGTCACAAACTGATTCATACTGGTGAGAAACCATATCAATGTGACGTTTGCAAGAAGTATTTCACTCGTTCAGACCATTTAAATACTCACAAACTGATACATACTGGTGAGAAACAATATTAAATTGTCGTTAAATAAAAAATGTAAATAAACACGAAATTATAATTCATTAGAAAAGAAAGCACGAGGCTCAAGTTTATTCCAATGTTTCAGAGCTCATACCATTAGAAAAAATTATTTCTTATATCAACGTCTGGATTCAGACCCGATCTTCCACTTTTGAAAGTCGAAGATTCGGGTTTTGAGTATCGACGGTGACATTGTTTAAAAATTTTTTTCTTTAATATAGCATTCAATGGGTATTTCTTAATAATAGCAAAACCATAGCCATAACAAACTCTGTATACTATAATATATTAATAAACATTGTTAATCTATAAGATTTTTGAAAGGCAATCGGTATAAAGATACAGGCTCCGCGAAGCATTGAACCGAAAAATAATTATTGAATATTGATTAAATTCTGTATAATTATTGGAAATACTTTTATTTCACAGTACAGAAATATTTAATTTGTTATTTGTATCATCTTTTATTTTACAAGATTTTATTCAAAATTTCCTGAATACGTTTAAATAGGGATGTTGACTGTATTCAAGAAAAAACATAATTTTAACGGTAATTGGTAGTTTCTATGATAGAAAAACTAAAAAATACAATATATTTCCTTAGTTGTAAGGAATTTAATTAATATTTAATAAATAAAACCTAATTAAATCACTCTCAAGTCACGTGACAACGAATACCAATCCGAGCGCCTGACGTCAGAGGGTCATGAACAGCATCAGACGTTGTCAAAAGGCTTCATTGTTTGGTTAATACTTAGTGTATAATTTATTATTATTTGTAGGAAATGTCAAATTACATGGAACTATAGCGACACTACCAAAAAACCTTTCATCACTTCGTCAGCTTACCAGCGTTTATGAGCACTATCACGCATCTATAGAATGGTAGCTCTCGTGTAAACTTTTGAGCCTCCTACTTTATGACCGTCTAACGTCACGACATTCACGTGACAAGTATTGCCGTTTTGAACCGAAATTTGAAACGGAATTTAAAATACATGAGTTTTAAGGCTTGAGTCGTATTTAAATAAAAATATTAAATATTTGTGGCTACATTAGGTATTTATGCACGATTTAAAACACTTTCCCAAAAATTGTCAACACCCCTATTGTTGCCCTCGAAAAAATAGTCAAGACGGTGTGCATCGACCCTCAGTTTACACACAACTCGTGTCTTCGTATGGAAACTTTGGTAACAACCGCAAGTATATAAAAATTCACGCAATGAAAGAAGTGGTTATAACTGGCTTTGGCCTAAGTACAATGTGTCGGTTGTGCCTATCACGTGGCGTTACGGTATCAGACTTGTTTTCATTTTCGACTAGATTTGGAAACGTTGCTAACGCAGTTATGAAGTGTGCTCCCGTTCAGGTAAGATTCCTTAAATTACATTTTTACTCAATATGGCTTATTAATCCAATTTTGTATGTTTATTACTGTAAATTAATGTTAAACCTTAATGATATGATTTTTTTATGAGCGTAGATTCTGTAAAGTTGACAGTGAATTTACATAGTAAATGTGGAAATTGATCATCCACAGTATTAGATTAACACAGTTCTCACATTTAGAAGCTGCAAAAAAATGAATAAACCAATTATGAAAATACTTGTTTAGAAAAATTGTTGGTCGAAACGTCTTTAAAAATAAAAAAGTAATTGAACAGTATATTGCAAGTAATTTTATTTTGTTATTATTTATTATTTATTAAAATTGTATTTTATTGTCATTTGGCTTTTTGTTCTGCTTTCGGATTTTTCTTTTGTTTTGGATAAGAAGGGATGATGAGATGGTAAATTTCATTTGTCAAAGATGTCACACTCGACTGGAAAAAACTTATCAGTTCCACATGCAAATAATAGTTAAAAAAAACTCTGCAGTGCTATTTATTTCATTCTCGGACATTAGATTTATTGGCTTCCCTTACAGTAGGAAGTTATTGTATTATGAATGGTACAGTCTATGATGGGTGTTAAACTGAAAAAGTGCTCACCTAAAATCGGCAATTTGGAACAGCAGTGTCATCTTCATTTGATGCTATTTGAGGGACATTTTTCTAATATTGAGATGGTCCTCCTTGTCCTTACCCTCCATAGTACGTAAATATGTGGTAAGACGATATCTTAAGATTAAACAAAAAATGATATCGACTACGTCAGGATCAATTGGCGCGTATTAAAATAAACTCCAAAAAAGTAGATTTTACACAAAATCTCGTTAATAAATAATAATATTGACTTCGATATGGTTCCACTCTAAGCGTGTTAACGTCATTTTTAGCCGATTTTTTTTATCAAAATTGGTCTAGCCGTTTTTTTATGTTTATACAAAAATACTGCCAAAAAGCATATTTTTCACGAAATTTCACGAATATAAAGCAATATCAACTTCGTTATGATGCCAATCGAGGCGCGTTAACGTCAATACGTCAAGATTTTTTTATATAAAAATTGGTCATTCACTCATTCCGTTTTTTTTTGTTTTAATAAAAATATTGTAAAAAGTTTTTTATTTATTCACGGGAAATTGGACAATTGAATTTTAATATAGATAAACTAAATTAAAAATTTTTGCGACGTTTCGTTAATTTGTTTTAACTTCTTCGGGCAAAACTTTAACTAGTTAACCATAACGTCAATAAAATTTAGATATTTAACAATACATATATTTAATTCAATAAAAATCAAATAGTAATATTTAACTAGTTAAAGTTTTGCCCGAAGAAGTTAAAACAAATTAACGAAACGTCGCAAAATTTTTTAGTTTATCTATATTAAAATTCAATTGTCCAATTTCCCGTGAATAAATAAAAAACTTATTAATTATAATGGACGTGAACAATATTGAGATTGTAAAAAGTGATTTTTGCGCGGAATTGAGAGAATAACAACGATATCGACTATGTGAGGGTACTATTCGAAACTTATTAACATCAGTATGATCCGAAAGAAAATGTATTAAAATCGGCTCAGCTGTTTTGTACAAAAAAAATGCTATTCATTTCTCTCTTCATTAGATATTTTTATTCTTGCGTATTCTGATCTGTTTATTTTGTATGTACATATCCTATGTGCAGCGTACCATTTTTCTTATCGTATATATTATATAAAATCTTTAAAATTCTCATTTGTCAAATCACTTGTAATTTAGTAGACTGTAGCCCTGAGGGAGGAAATACATTTTTAGAAACGTCGCCAAAATACTTCATTGAAGAACACTTATTTATAACCATAATCGAATTATCCATTTCGGTCATAAATTGAGCAGGCTAAATAAATACAGCTTTTATAAAATTGTATTTTATAGTATTTTCCTTTTTGGTTTTCACTCGAATCTTTCTTGTTTTAGATAAGAAAATGTGATGAGATGCCAAATTTCATCTGTCTCAAATGTCACACTAGACTGGAAAAAACTTATCAGTTTCAGACGCAAATAATAGAGTCTGAGAAAACTTTGCAACGCTATTTAGAGCAATTACATGCTTTTGACAAAAAATCGAAACCTGAGAATTCTATTCAGAGGCCGGCTGAGGATCCTATGATCGAAAACACTAATGCAGACATCACTGAGAAGTATGAATCTTTGGAATTCCATGACGTGGTTGACTCGAACGTCAACTGGACAGAGAAAGAATATGAAAATTCGAATTCAGCAAGCAAAATTAACACAGAAATGTCTTTAAAATCCGAAATCAAAGATGAATCGACGGACAACGGTTCATTAATTCTGACGGAATTTACTGATGACACAGTAAGCGATTTTTCTGATGGAGTTAACGAAATCAGCTGCGATGACACAAAGGTCGGGTTTCGCCTCATTTCAGGAGATTCTACAAATATTTGTTCTTCTGATGTGGGAGAGTTTTTTGAGAAAATTGAAGATGGAATTAAAAATACCTCCAGTAAATTGGTGGAAGATTTGAATGTTAACTGGAAAGTTGAAGATTCTGCTAATTTTAACTCGCCATGCAAAAATATTGAGGAAATGGCTTTAAAAACCGAAATCGAAGGTGAACCGATGGACGACGGTTCTTTAATTGTGACGGAATGCATCGATGACACAGTAAACGATATGTCTAATGGAGTTAGTGAATTCAGCTGCGAAGACACAAAGGTTGGTTTTGGCCACATATCGGAAAACTCCGTATGTATTCGGTCTTCTGAGGTAGAAAAGGATTTTGAAAAATTTGAAGAAATAATTAAAAATGCCTCGACGGATCGTGAGACGCGCCAAGAAACCAAAGTAAAATCTCATCAGTTTAAGATTAAAGAAACGTGTAAAAAACGTAACGTTAAATCGCGCTTTTTAGAAACTCACAAGAGTGCACGTACTTGTAAGAAATTAAATCTATGTGACGTTAGTAAAAAGTGTTTCACTCGTTCAGACCATTCAAATTCTCACAAACTGATACATACTGGTGAGAAACCATATCAATGTGACGTTTGTAAAAAGTGTTACACTCAGTCAGGTCATTTAAACCGTCACAAACTGATTCATTCTGGTGAGACACCATATCAGGGTGACGTCTGTAAAAAGAGTTTCACTCAGTCAGGTGCTTTTAATCGTCACAAACTGATTCATACTGGTGAGAAACTATATCAGTGTAACATTTGTAAAAAGGGCTTCGCTCTGTTAAGTAATTTAAATACTCACAAACTGATTCATTCTGGTGAGAAACCATATCAATGTGACGTTTGTAAAAAGTGTTTCAATCAGTCAGGTCATTTAAACCGGCACAAACTGATTCATACTGGTGATAAACCATATCAATGTGACGTTTGTAAAAAGTGTTACACTCAGTCAGGTCATTTAAACCGTCACAAACTGATACATACTGGTGAGAAACTATATCAGTGTGACATTTGTAAAAAGTGTTTCACTCAGTCAGGTGATTTAAATCGTCACAAACTGATTCATACTGGTGAGAAACCATATCAGTGTAACATTTGTAAAAAGGGCTTCGCTCTGTTAAGTAATTTAAATACTCACAAACTGATTCATACTGGTGAGAAACCATATCAGTGTGACATTTGTAAAAAGTGTTTCACTCACTCAGGTCGTTTAAATACTCACAAACTGATTCATACTGGTGATAAACCATATCAATGTGACGTTTGTAAAAAGTGTTTCAATCATCCAAGTAATTTATTTCGCCATAAACTGATTCATACTGGTGATAAACCATATCAGTGTGACATTTGTAAAACGTGTTTCACTCAGTCAGGTGATTTAAATCGTCACAAACTGATTCATACTGGTGAGAAACCATATCAATGTGACATTTGTAAAAAGTGTTTCACTTATTCATGTTATTTAAATACTCACAAACTGATTCATACTGGTGATAAACTATATCAATGTGACGTTTGTAAAAAGTGTTTCAATCATTCAAGTAATTTATTTCGCCATAAACTGATTCATACTGGTGATAAACCATATCAGTGTGACATTTGTAAAACGTGTTTCACTCAGTCAGGTGATTTAAATCGTCACAAACTGATTCATTCTGGTGAGAAACCATATCAGTGTGACATTTGTAAAAAGTGTTTCACTCTTTCAGAAAATTTAAATCGTCACAAACTGATTCATACTGGTGATAAACCATATCAATGTGACGTTTGTAAAAAGTGTTTCAATCATCCAAGTAATTTATTTCGTCATAAACTGATTCATACTGGTGATAAACCATATCAGTGTGACATTTGTAAAAAGTGTTTCACTCAGTCAGGTGATTTAAATCGTCACAAACTGATTCATACTGGTGAGAAACCATATCAGTGTGACATTAAATTGTAAAAAGGGTTTCGTGCAGTTAGGTAATTTAAATGCTCACAAACTGATTCATTCTGGTGAAATTCAAATATCTGAAAACTTCAAGTTCACATACAGGACTAGATTGTAAACACGCCTAGCAGAAAATACGTACTTAAAATTTTCAGCCGTTGACTGGATTCAAGTAAAAAGTACTTATTATAAAAAGTACGTCGTTAAATGCAAATGCTAATACCGATCTTAAAAATTCACGTATCAATTCCAGCTTTTAAAGTACTTCTAAAAGTATTTAAAACATGTACCGACATAGGTCCGTACATTTTTTAAATACTTTTAGAAATCAGTACCGCACCTCTGATTGTACTGACAGGAAAAACAAATATGGCAGAAAATCTGGTGCTTTTGAAACTAAACTTGGATCAAAAAGCACAGAAGAGTGTGTTCCGATGTGGATATTATACAAAAAAAATAAGTAAATAAATAAAAACTTACATAGTATGTTTTTTACCTATACAGTTTAAAAAAAAAACATTTTTATCGATCAATTCCGTTTGGTGAAAGATTGAATAAAAAATTTACACATTCCACACATATTTCTCTATTAGAAAGTATTTCTAATACAGAATATGTATGATCACAACTAGGGATGTAACGATTCTGATACCGATACCGATATATCGGTATCGCCGATTATATGCAGCCGATATCAGTTTGAAAAAGCGCGCGAAACGACGACGCACGCGCGCGACATTGCCGCAGTGTCGCAGGTGGGAGAACTGCGCATGCTTAGCGATCCAAAGAACTATTGGCGCAATGAAGATAAATACCCAAATTTGAAAATGCTTGCGCAAAAATACTTGTTGCAAAACTTGGTTTCCGGGCTTGTACGCCGTGGTCCATTGGACCACGGCGTACAAGCCCGGAAACCAAGAAATTTTGCAACAACGTCAGCCGTGAAAGCCTATACAATTGGATAAAAATACTTGTCTTGTCAACTAAGCTCAGTTGCCACAGAACGCTTGTTTTCAACCGCAGGCCTCATCTTAATGATTTGCGCAATAGATTATCTACAAATAATTTGAAAAAACTTTGCTTTCTTAACAAAAATCTGCCAAAAGTAAATTTTAATTACTGACTTTATGTATCGGTTTATTACTTTAAGTAATGATAATTACTTTCTTAATTACCACTTCGATTGCTTGATTATAATTCATAATAAATATTTTCTTTGAATTTTGACTTGATATTTTTATTTACTTATTTTTTACACTTCTCAAGGATGAGTCTCTGTCAAATATAGGTAACTTTTATGCATAATAAAGACATCCAAACGCCCGAGGTACGTATTGTATTATTTATTTCATTTATTATCTACTAAGCCATCGATATCGGTATCGGTATCGCCGATTATTTACTACAATAATCGGTATCGTATCGGCAAAACTGTGTATCGTTACATCCCTAGTCACAACCTAAGGCCGTTTGTTAAATTAGAGTTTAACAGTCGGGAGCGTTCAAGTATTACGTACCCCTTCTTGGGTGGGATCAAAAGTTATTGTGTTTACTGGGGGGTGGGGGGGTATAAATATACTGTTACGTAACATTATAAGTTTTATTGAGTATTTATAAAATTGATATTTAAAAATTATTTTCGCGCTTTTACTATGAGAGTAGTTGGTATAATAGCCCAACGCCATCATGTGAAAAGCGCTGCCAACATAGAAAAAAGATGAGTGGCCGATAAAACTAGATTTCAATCCTTTATGTTTTTTTACCGCCACTGCCTTCAGATGTTTTGAGCATAATCTTATATTTATACTTTTATTGTAAATTGCCCAATGGGATGCTATTTTTCATATTTTTATTTATCAGTCTGAAAATTGAGATGTTTTTATGTAATAAGTATTCTTTGTGCATTAGTACTTCATTGTACCATTAATAAAAAAATATCCTATATATTTCTAAATACGTCAATATAATGTTACGTAACAAGTTATGAACGTGGGGGGGGGTAGGTCTTAAATTGCGACGATGAGTTACCGTGGGGCAGGGGAGGGGGGCAAAAAAATTGCAAAAAAAAAACGTTACGTAATACTTGAATGCGCCCGTAGTGCACCCGTCAAGACGAGCCAACGGAAGCCTACCTTTTCTGGAAGCGTTTCGTCGTATTTTCGAACCGTCATAGCTTCGGTTTGGATAATGCGAGAAAGCTGAAATTTTCAGAATAGAATGTCCTTAGCAATCTTATGAAACACACCTGGTATCAGTTATCTAACTTCTATGGTTTAAGATTTATTGATATCTAATGCCTCAGCCACACACTCGACGAGTGGCATGGGAAGTAGCGAGGAAAGAAGGCAGAGACGTTGTGTGGCCGCGTTTCTCGTCATGCCGCACATCATGTTCATCGTCATGCCCAGTGCTCCCTCGATTGTCGGTTTTTTGTGCGCGAGTCAAAGGACCGGCAATAAGAGAACGAGTAAGCCGGCCACATACTCCCGCGCCACTCAGTACGCATCAAGCGGTCTAAGTATAAAGGTATAGTAGTCCAAGAGCTAGTAACGCGTGTTTCATGAAGTGTTTGATGCACCTTAAAATTTTTCAAATTCAGTATCTATGAGAAAAAAAGCCAGAATACCTGTGTTGTCTAAGCCTAACTCGGGACACCAGGTACTGCGCATAATAGAAAGGTGTAATAAAATTGAACCCGAAAAAAGCGTTTAATTCAGAGGCCAACAAACTTTAATCAAAATTTCAAATAATTTTAAAAATAAAATTTAATAAGGCAGCCATTTTTGAGGGGGCTTAAATATAATTAATCCTCCCCAAAGTTTTTTTTTTAAATACAATTTGAAGTGTTTGATTCACTCTAAAATTTTAATAGCCTCTTAATTAAATATTAAAAAAAGTAATAAAAAAAGGCAGGCACTTTTCCGGTGTTTATTACCGGCAAACATGAAAATAACTCTTCTTTAAAATAGAAAGAGATTAGGTAGCGCGTGGTTGGCGGCGTGAGTGAGAGCACCGATTTTAATTAAACCCCGGAAAAAGTGTGTGGCTTTTTGTTATTAATTTTTTTAATATTTAATTAAGAGGCTATTAAAATTTCAGAGTGAATCAAACACTTCAAATAATATTTAAAAAAAAAAAAAACTTTGGGGAGGTTTAATTATATGTAAACCCTCTCAAAAATGTCTGCCTTATTAAATTTTTTTTTAAATCATTTAAAATTTTGATTAAAGTTTGTTGGCCTCTGAATTAAACACTTTTTTCGGGTTCAATTTTATTACACCTTTCTGTAATGCGCAGTACCTGGTGTCCCGGGTTGGGCTAAGCCAACATAGGTATTCTGGCTTTTTATCTCATAGATACTACATTTGAAAAATTTTAAGGTGCATCAAACACTTCATGAAACACGTGTTACTAGCTCTCCGACTGTGGCACGCTGCCACAATCGACCTCCACTGCCGAAAGGCGAAAGCCGAGTGAGGAGCCTCGCGAGTACAGGAGTGTCTGGCCGCTTAGGGCAACAGCGAGATGAGCAGAGCGAGTAGCAGTGCGATGAGCATAGTCTGGCAGTAGGGTTAAATACGTCGATTTCGTGACTCACTGACTGATCATCATTATAATTACTAGGGTATTTTCTGAAGTCCTAGAAAGCAGAAATTTTGTATGTAGGCTAGGATTTACATATGAACAACGGAAAAATTAAGAAATCAAAAACTTTCTCCCTCCAACCCCTCGTATAGGGGATACATATTTGTACATAAAGGAACATGTACAAAAGTGAACCACAAATAGCTAAAATTAAAAAAAAATAGAACCCCAAAAAATAATATAATCTAGGACGTCCGCCAAAAAGAAATCAAATCCCAAAAAAAATATTTCATGTGAACTTGGTTGCTAAGATTTACTAGTTCATAATGCTTTCATTGTTAAAAAGCTATGAGATCTCTAGTAGACCTAATTCGCTACCTAGGCTTCAATTTGTTAATAATTTCGTTAAAAACACTTTAAAAAAAATAGTATCTATCATAATATGTTTTTATAAAATATATATTTTTAATAAACTTTTAAGAATAAATTATATAAAAATAGTAAAAGGTATATTTATTTAAAGTTTTAAACATTGGGCGTTTTTTTTTTATTAGTGTGCGATTTTCCGTAAGGATCGCTACTTTCTGGTGAAAACTTCTGGCAAGTCTGGTGCTGTGTTTACATTATACATAGGCATTCTGTTAACCCATTGTGTGCTAGTGGTACTCAAAAGTACCGCTTTTTTGAACCTTTGTATTCCCACAAACATATTTTCGTCATATAATTCCAGCTAATTCCAACTAATAAAACTTCAAACAATAGTGACACCAATCTAAGATAATATACGTACAGGATCTGTAATACAACTTTAAAGTACCAGTAATACGAAATCAACGATTTAGTGAGCTGTGTTAGAGAAATTTGTCTGGAAAATAACGGTACGTTTAAGTACCACTAGCACACTGTCAGATTTTTAGGTCTGGCACACAACGGATTAATCTTCATGGAAAATTTGTTGAATAGGTCATGTTTTAAAATTCACACAATGAAAAATCTATCAATCACTGGCGTTGGCCTGAATACAATGTGTCGACTGTGTTTATCGAGTGGCGCTACGGTAAAAGACTTATTTTCCTTTTCATCCAGATTTGAAGACATCGTGGCCAATGTAATCATGAAGTGTGCTCCTGTTCTGGTAAGACTGCTTCTTCTTGTCAGTTTAATAAAGTTTATTATACTCAATGTAGCTTACTAATGCAATTCTATAATTTGATATCTTTAAATGAATGCTCAAACGGGCAAGACTACGATGGCCGTGGCGCCACCTATTGACTACGCATTCTGATAGACCTCGATGTCCTGATAAAAAAAAAAGAATAAAATTTTTCGATATCTCGCTTAGTTTTCGAGATATCGACTTTTTAAAATCTAATTTTCGACTATTTTTTGAGGTTATAATTTTAATTAATAAAGTCGATTAATTTAATTTGTCACCTATTGACGACGTATTTTGACAGACCTCGACGTCGTGATAAAATAGCCTGGTTATTACCAAAAATTATAATTACAGTTACGTGTTAATCAATCTTGATCCTAATTAGCATCAAGACAATTTTTTTGAAAAATTAATATTGTATTACATTAATCCGCCAAAACGCAATATAACCCGCCAAAACGTAATATAACTCGCCATAATGCAATATACGCCGCCAAAACGCAATACACCCCGCCAAAAC
Source organism: Venustoraphidia nigricollis (assembly GCA_034508555.1). NCBI lineage: Eukaryota > Metazoa > Arthropoda > Insecta > Raphidioptera > Raphidiidae > Venustoraphidia > Venustoraphidia nigricollis. The sequence goes on from JAVRKA010000016.1 coordinate 6,056,012, forward strand.
GTAATATATCCTGCCAAAAACGCAACATAAACCCCAAAAAATACAATATATGTGGTTTGAATTCCACCAAAAAATAAGTTACAAAAAAATGATCCAAGTTCGATGCCTACAAAAAAGGAATTGAGATCACATCACAAAGTTCTCACACATCAGCAATTTATAATATAAATCACGAAAACTTGCAAATTGAAAACATTCTACCCTCTCGGATTTCAAATATATTTTTTTTAGGTACCGAACTTAACCCCTTTTAAACATTCATTTTCTTGGTGGGATAGAATAGAATAGAATAGAATAGAATATAATACTTTATTAAAGACTGCATACGCAGTATAAATAGCAGTAGGTTCTTCTTATAAAGTTAAATTCTGCTTCAATTATTACTAGTGAACCACGCAGGCTTCAGTGGATGGAAATTTAATATTTAGTTTATACATTACTCACTCGCTTCGTTGGTTTGTTCGAATTTATGATGTATTAATACATTCGTTCCAGTTTATAATTAATTAATAGATAACTCTCTCAATTCGCACGTTCGCTCAAGTTTAAAATCTTGGCTTTTTCACCTCATAGGTAATATTAGTATAGATATATATGAAAAAAAACTCTACCAATCTTTAGTCTTTAATCTCTACTATTCCGGACACAAAATTGCATTTCCTTAGTATTTCCTTTATACAGAATGTTTAAAAAATAAGTAGCATAAATGATAACGGCGAATTTACGGTTTAAAATAACACGCTCTGCAAAAAAACACCTTGTAAAATATCCAACCCTTTGCATACTACCTTTAATTTTTTATTTAGTTTGTCATTCATAAAAAGCTATAATTTGAAGAAAAAATGCAAATTGAAAATAGACCAATCATGGCACTCTTGTTACTAACAGTGCAATATTTTTTTTTGTTCACTAAAATCTAAAATTGAGCACACGTACTTATTGTCATTTTTTATCTTATTTCGAAATTTTCTTATTTTTTAGATAAGAAAAGGCGATGAAATGCCAAATTTTATCTGTCAAAAATGTTACACTAGGCTGGAAGAAACTTATCAGTTCCAAATGCAAATAATACAGTCTGATAAAATTCTTCAATGTCATTTAGAACAACTACATGATCTTGACAAAAAGCCTAAGTTCGAGTGTTCCGTTCAGAGGCCTCTTGAGGATCCATTGATCGATAACACTACTGCAGACAACGCTAAAAAATGTGCATCTTCGGAACTACTTGATTTGTTTGATACTAATATTGAAATGCCTATAAAATGCGAAATAAAAGACGAACAAGATAATTCAAGAATTTCACCAGACTGTGCTGATGACATCTTAGAAGCTTCGTTTACGGGTGGTGAGAAAGGACCTATCAATATTGGAGATAGTAAATTGGTGGAAGACTTGAATGTTAACTGGAAAGTTGAAGAATCTGCAAATTTGAACTCGCCATGTAAAAATATTGAGGAAGTGGTTTTAAAAACCGAAATCCAAGACGAATCGATGATGGAATTTATCGATGACACAGTGAACGACTTTTCTAACGGAGTTAATGAAGTCAGCTGCGAAGACACAAAGGTCGATTTTGGCCACATATCGAGAAACTCCGCATGTTTTCGTTCTCCTGATGTGGGAGAGGATTTTGAAAAATTTAAAGAAATATCTAAAAACACCTCGAAACCATATCAGTGTGACATTTGTAAAAAGTATTTCACCCAGTTACGCCATTTAAATACTCATAAACGGATTCATACTGGTGAGAAACCATATCAATGTGACGTTTGCAAAAAGTGTTTCACTCAGTTACACACTTTAAAAACTCACAAACTGATACATACTGGAGGGAAACCATATCAGTGTGACGTTTGTAATAAGTGTTTCACGCAGTTACATACTTTAAAAACTCATAAACTACTGCATACTGGTGAAAAACCTTATCAGTGTGACATTTGCAAAAAGTGTTTCACTCGTTCAGACTTTTTAAATACTCACAAACTGATACATACTGGTGAGAAACCATATCAATGTGACGTTTGTAAAAAGTGTTTCACTCATTCAAGCTATGTAAATCGTCACAAACTGACACATACTGGTAGGAAACCATATCAATGTGACGTTTGTAAAAAGTGTTTCACTCAGTTACATACTTTAAAAACTCATAAGCTACTCCATACTGGTGAGAAACCATATCAGTGTGACATTTGTAAAAAGTGTTTCACTCGTTCAGACCATTTAAATACTCACAAATTGATACATACTAGTGAGAAACAATATTAAACTGACAACAAATAAAATATATAAAGACGAAATTATAATTCATCAGAAATGAAAGCACGAGATTCATTTTTGTTCCAATGTTTCAAAGATTATACAATTCTATATCAGAAAAGAAAGCACGAGGCTCAAGTTTATTCCAATGTTTCAGAGTTCATACCATTCTATATTAGAAAAATTTATTTGTTGTATCACTGTCTGGATTCAGACCCGATCGTCCACTCCTGAAAGTGGAGGATTTAAGTTTTGAGTATCGACGGTGACATTGATTGAACATATTTTTCTCTAATATAACATTCAATGGATATTTCTTAATAATAACAAAACCATAGCCATAACAAACTGTATACTATAATATATTAATAAACATTTTTAATCTATAAGATTTTTGAAAGATACCGGCTACGTGAAGCATTGAACCGAAAAATAATTATTGAATATTGATTAAATTCTGTATAATTATTGAAAATACTTTTATTTCACAGAACAGAAATATTTAATTTGTTATTTGTATCATATTTTATTTTATAAGTTTTTTTTCAAAATTTCCTGAATAAGTTTAAATAGGGATGTTGACTGTATTCAAATAAAAACATAATTTTAACGGTAAGGTAGTTGTCGTGGTTAAGGCACACCGTCAGAAAATTCTTAATTTTTGTATACTTATTAAGGACATGATAATACTATTACCCTGAAAATTTGAAGTCGATCGACCGTATATAATCCGAGGTAAATTTAATTAAAAATTGGATAATTAACATTGATTGTATACGATCTATGTAGTTCTGAACCAATTCCTTATTTATAAAAAAAGAACTAACTGTCAGAAACTCAAAAACTGACTGTCTTTAAATGCATTTGTTGAGTTAAAAAAAAATAAAAAAAAAAAATTTGACCGTCTAATTATTTATAAATAACGGTGTAAAGTACAAATTATGGATCACTTAGCTACAAGCTAGTATACTTTTGTGGCGCATATAATCTATAACTTTTTGACAATATTGTACCACGACAACTACCTTAATTGATAGTTTCTATGATAGAAATACTAAAAAACACAATATTTTTCCTTATTTTAAGGAATTTTAATTAATATTTAATAAATAACACCTAATTAAATCACTCTCAAGTACGTGACAATGAACACCAATCAGATCGCATGACGTCAGAGGATCAAAAACAGTATCAGACGTTGTCAAAAGACATTATTGTTTGGTTAATACTTAGTGTGTAATTTACTATAATTTGTTTATAGGAAACGTCAAATTACATGTAACTATAGCGGCAACTACAAAAAAACCTTCATCAGCTTACCAGCGTTTAAGTATGAGCACATAAGGCACTATAGAGCTCTATGAGCACAATCACACATCTATAGAATGGTAGCTCCCGTGTAAACTTTTGAGCCTCCTATTTTATGACCGTCTAACGTCACGACAATCATGTGACATGTATTGGCGTTTTGAACTGAAATTTGAAACGGAATTTAAAATACATGATTTTTAAGGATTGAGTCGTATTTATATAAAAATAATAAATATTTGTGGCTACATTAGGTATTTATGTACGATTTAAAACACTTTCCCAAAAAATTGTCAACATCCCTATTGTTGCCCTCGAAAAAATAGTCAAAACGGTGTGCATCGACCCTCAGTTTACACAAAACTCTTGTGTATGAAACTTTGGTAACAACCGCAAGTATATAAAAATTCACGCAATGAAAGAAGTGGTTATAACTGGCTTTGGCCTAAGTAGAATGTGTCGGTTGTGCTTATCACGTGGCGTTACGGTATTAGACTTGTTTTCATTTTCGACTAGATTTGGAAACGTTGCCAACGCAGTCATGAAGTGTGCTCCCGTTCAGGTAAGATTCCTTAAATTTCATTTTTACTCAATATAGTTTATTATTCCAATTTTGTATGTTTATTAATGTTGAACCTTTATGATATGATTTTTTTTATGAGCGTGGATTCTATAAAGTTGGCAGTGAATTTACATAGTAAATGTGGAAATTGATCATACCACACTATTAGATTATCACAGTTCTCACATTTAGAACCTGCAAAAAATGAATAAACTAATATTGAAACTACTTGTTTAGCAAAATTGTATTTTATTGTCATTTGGCTTTTTGTTCTGCTTTCGGATTTCTCTTTTGGATAAGAAGTGGTGATGAGATGCTAAATTTCATTTGTCAAAGATGTCACACTAGACTAGAAATAACTTATCAGTTCCACATGCAAATAATAGTTAAAAAAAAACTCTGCATTGCTATTTATTTCACTCTCAGACATTAGATTTATTGGCTTCCTTTACATTAGGAAGTTATTGTATTATGAATGGTACAGTCTATGATGGGTGTTAAACTGAAAAAGTGCTCACTTAAAAGCGGAAATTTGGAACAGCTGTGTCATCTTCATTTGTTACTATTTGAGGGACATTTTTCTAACATTTAGATGATCCTCCTTGCCCTTACCCTCCATAGTACGTAAATATGTGGTAAGACGATATCTTAAGAATAAACAAAAAAATGAATATCATAAACATAGGAATACAAGGGATAGAGCATGTACTTGGGTTTTAGACGAGGGTGGGCTCAGCCGCTTAAGGGACGCGACGAGGTAAGTGGTGTTCGATATGGTTCCACTCTATGCGTGTTAACGTCATTTTGTGTCGATTTTTTTTTATCAAAATTGGTCTAGTCGTTTTTTATATGTTTATACAAAAATACTGCCAAAAATCAAAACGATATCAACTTCGTTATGGTGCCAATCGAGGCGCGTTAACGTCAATACGTCAAGAATTTTTTATATAAAAATTGGTCATTCATTCATTCCGTTTTTTTTTTTGTTTTAATAAAAATATTGTTAAAAGTGATTTTGCCACGAAATTGAGGGAATAAAAACGATATCGACTATGTTAGGATACTATTCGAAACTTATTAACATCAGTATGAACCGAAAGAAAATTTATTAAAATCGGCTCAGCTGTTTTGTACAAACAACAACTGCATGATATTCATTTCTCTCTTCATTTCTTTGCGCATTCTGGTCTGTATATTTTGTTCCAATACTAAATATGTTATGTGCACCTAACCAGTTTTCTTATTGTATATAAAATCTGTTTATTCTCATTTGTCAAATCACTTGTAATTTAGTAGATTGTAGTCCTGAGGAAGGAAATACATTTTTAGAAACGTGGCCAAATTACTTCATTGAAGAACACTTATTTAAAGCCATAATCGAATTATCCATTTCGGTCATAAATTGAACAGGCTAAATAAATACAGCTTTTATAAAATTGTATTTTATAGTATTTTCCTTTTTGGTTTTCACTCGAATCTTTCTTGTTTTAGATAAGAAGTGGCGATGAGATGCCAAATTTCATCTGTCAAAAATGTCACACTAGACTGGAAAAAACTTATCAGTTTCAGACGCAAATAATAGAGTCTGAGAAAACTTTGCAACGCTATTTAGAGCAATTACATGCTTTTGACAAAAAATCGAAGCCCGAGAATTCTATTCAGAGGCCGGCTGAGGATCCTTTGATCGAAAACTCTAATGCAGACATCACTGAGAAGTATGAATCTTTGGAATTCCATGACGTGGTTGACTCGAACGTCAACTGGACAGAGAAAAAATATGAAAATTCGAATTCAGCAAGCAAAATTAACACAGAAATGTCTTTAAAATCCGAAACGAAACATGAACAAGATAATTCAATTATCTCACCAAACAGTCCCGATGACAGCGTAGAAACCTTTTGTAAGGACGTTGAGGATTTATTTATCAGTATTGGTGACAGTAAATTGATGGAAGATATGAATTTTAACTGGAAAGTGGAAGAAACTGCAAAATCTACCTCGGCATGCGACAATATTCAAGAAACGTCTTTAAAATCCGAAATCAAAGATGAACCGACGGACAACGGTTCATTAATTCTGACGGAATTTACTGATGACACAGTAAGCGATTTTTCTAATGGAGCTAGCGAAATCAGCTGCGATGACACAAAGGTCGGGTTTCGCCTCATTTCAGGAGATTCTACAAATAATTGTTCTTCTGAAGTGAGAGAGTATTTTGAGAAAATTGAAGATGGAATTACAAATACCTCCAGTAAATTGGTGGAAGATTTGAATGTTAACTGGAAAGTTGAAGATTCTGCAAATTTTAACTCGTCATGCAAAAGTATTGAGGAAATGGCTTTAAAAACCGAAATCGAAGATGAATCGATGGACGACGGTTCTTTAATTGTGACGGAATGTATCGATGACACAGTAAACGATATGTCTAATGGAGTTAGTGAAGTCAGCTGCGAAGACACAAAGGTCGGTTTTGGCCACATATCGGAAAACTCCGCAAGTATTCGTTCTTCTGATGTTGGACAGGATTTTAAAAATTTTGAAGAAATATTTAAAAACACCTCGAATGCTCGTGAGACATATGAAATAACAGAAGTGAATTCGCATCAGTCTAAGATTAAACATACTGGTGAGAAACCATATCAGTGTGACATTTGTAAAAAGTATTTCACTCAGTTAGGTCATGTAAAACGTCACAAACTGATTCATTCTGGTGAGAAGCCATATCAATGTGACATTTGTAAAAAGTGTTTCACTCATTCAGGCTATTTAAATAGTCACAAACTGATTCATACTGGTGAGAAACCATATCAGTGTGACATTTGTAAAAAGTGTTTCATTCTTCCAAGTATTTTAATTCGTCATAAACGGATTCATACTGGTGATAAACCATATCAATGTGATGTTTGTAAAAAGTGCTTCACTGTGTTACGGACTTTAAATACTCACAAACTGATGCATACGGGAGAAAAACCATATCAATGTGACGTTTGTAATAAGTGTTTCACTCGATCAAACGTTCTTAAAAGTCATAAACTAATACATACTGGTGAGAAACCATATAAATGTGACATTTGTAAAAAGTGTTTTACTCTTGCATGTAATTTAAGTCGTCACAAACTGATACATACTGGTGAGAAACCATATCAATGTGACATTTGTAAAAAGTGTTTCAGATATTCAGCTGTTTTAAAGGCTCACAGATTGATTCATACTGGTGATAAACTATATCAGTGTGACATTTGTAAAAAGTGTTTCAGATATTCAGGTGGTTTAAATGCTCACAGATTGATTCATACTGGTATAAAGTCATTTCAGTGTGACATTTGTAATAAATGTTTCACTCGTTCATTTAATTTAATTACTCACAAACTGCTACACACTGGTGAGAAACCATATCGGTGTGACATTTGTAAAAAGTGTTTCACGCAATCAAGCATTTTAAATACACACAAACTGATACATACTGGTGAGAAACAATATCAGTGTGACATTTGTAAAAAGTGTTTCACTTGGTCAGGTGATTTAAATCGTCACAAACTGATTCATTTTGGTGAGAAACCATATCAATGTGACGTTTGTAATAAGTGTTTCACTCGATCAAACGTTCTTAAAAGTCATAAACTAATACATACTGGTGAGAAACCATATAAATGTGACATTTGTAAAAAGTGTTTTACTCTTGCATGTAATTTAAGTCGTCACAAACTGATACATACTGGTGAGAAACCATATCAATGTGACATTTGTAAAAAGTGTTTCAATCATTCAGGCTATTTAAATAGTCACAAACTGATTCATACTGGTGAGGAACCATATCAGTGTGACATTTGTAAAAAGTGTTTCATTCTTCCAAGTAGTTTAATTCGTCATAAACGGATTCATACTGGTGATAAACCATATCAATGTGACGTTTGTAAAAAGTGTTTTACTCTTTCATGTACTTTAAGTCGTCACAAACTGATACATACTGGTGAGAAACCATATCAATGTGACATTTGTAAAAAGCGTTTCAGATATTCAGCTGTTTTAAAGGCTCACAGATTGATTCATACTGGTGATAAACCATATCAGTGTGACATTTGTAAAAAGTGTTTCAATAATTCAAGTAGTTTATTTCGTCATAAACTGATTCATACTAAGTAGTGAGAAACCATATCAATGTGATATTTGTAAAAAGTGTTTCAATAATTCAAGTAGTTTATTTCGTCATAAACTGATTCATACTAAGTAGTGAGAAACCATATCAATGTGATATTTGTAAAAAGTGTTTCAATAATTCAAGTAGTTTATTTCGTCATAAACTGATTCATACTAAGTAGTGAGAAACCATATCAATGTGATATTTGTAAAAAGTGTTTCACTCGTTTAGGTTATTTAAATACTCACAAACTGATACATACTGGTGAGAAACAATGTCAAATGGTCGTCGGATAGCGAATCATAGCCATATCAAACTGTATACCATATATCAGTGGCTTCCAACCTTTTTTAGCTGGCGTCCCATCTTTCCTTATCGGAATACTTCCACGGTCCATGGTGAAGTAAAAAAAAAGAAATTTGGGATTAGAAAAGAAAGCACACGAGGCTCAAGTTTATTTCAATGTTTCAGAGCTCATACCATTAGAAAAAATTATTTCTTATATCAACGTCTGGATTCAGACCCGATCTTCCACTTTTGAAAGTCGAAGATTCGGGTTTTGAGTATCGACGGTGACATTGTTTAAAAATTTTTTTCTTTAATATAGCATTCAATGGGTATTTCTTAATAATAGCAAAACCATAGCCATAACAAACTCTGTATACTATAATATATTAATAAACATTGTTAATCTATAAGATTTTTAAAAGGCAATCGGTATAAAGATACAGGCTCCGCGAAGCATGGAACCGAAAAATAATTATTGAATATTGATTAAATTCTGAATAATTATTGGAAATACTTTTATTTCACAGTACAGAAATATTTAATTTGTTATTTGTATCATCTTTTATTTTCCAAGTTTTTTTTCAAAATTTCCTGAATACGTTTAAATAGGGATGTTGACTGTATTCAAATAAAAACATAATTTTAACGGTAATTGGTAGTTTCTATGATAGAAAAACTAAAAAATACAACATATTTCCTTAGTTGTAAGGAATTTAATTAATATTTAATAAATAAAACCTAATTAAATCACTCTGAAGTCTCGTGATAACGAACACCAATCAAAGCGCATGATGTTAGAGGGTCTTGAACAGCATCAGACGTTGTCATAAGGCTTCATTGTTTAGTTAATACTTAGTGTGTAATTTATTATAATTTGTTCATAGGAAACGTCAAATTACTTTTAACTATAGCGACAACTACGAAAAAACCTTTCATCACTTCATCAGCATATAGCGTTTATGAGCACAATCACGCATCTATAGAATGGTAGCTCCCGTGTTAACTTTTGAGCCTCCTACTTTATGACCGTGTAACGTCACGACAGTCACGTGACAAGTATTGGCGTTTTGGACCGAAATTTAAAATACATGATTTTTAAGGCTTGAGTCGTATTTAAATAAAAATAATAAATATGTGTGGCTATATTAGGTATTTATGCACGATTTAAAACACTTTCCCCAAAATTGTTAACATCCCTATTGTTGCCGTCGAAAAAACAGTTAAGACGGTGTGCATCGACCCTCAGCTTACACAAAACTCGTATGAAACTTTGATAACAAACACAAGTATATAAAAATTCACGCAATGAAAGAAGTGGTTATAACTGGCTTTGGCCTAAGTACAATGTGTCGGTTGTGCTTATCACGTGGCGTTACGGTATTAGACTTGTTTTCATTTTCGACTAGATTTGGAAACCGTGTCGCTAACGCTGTCATGAAGTGCGCTCCCGTTCAGGTAAGATTCCTTAAAATCATTTTTTCACAATATAGCTTATTAATACAATTTTGTATGTATTACTGTAAATTAATGTTAAACCGTTATATGATTTTTTTATTAGTGCAGATTCTATAAAGTTGACAGTGAATTTACATAGTAAATGTGGAAATTGATCATACCACAGTATTAGATTATCACAGTTCTCATATTTAGAAAAAAAATCAAGCTGCAAAAATGAATAAACCAATTATAAAAATACTTGGTTAGCAAAATTGTATTTTATTGTCATTTGGCTTTTTGTTCTTCTTTCGGATTTTTTTTTGTTTTGTATAAGAATTAGTGATGAGATGCTAAATTTAATTTGTCAGAGATGTCACACTAGACTGGAAAAAACTTATCAGTTCCACATGCAAATAATAGTTTAAATGGTACAATTAAGGATAACAGTCTATTATGGGTGTTAAACTGAAAAAAGGCTCACCTAAAAGCGGCAAAAGAATGGCTCTAGTGTACCAAACTGTCCAATATGAATTTAGACAAAGTTAAGTATACAGCTGGCGAAAGACTAGTCAGTTACCTAGTACATAATTGTTTTTATAGTTTGTGTCCTGTTGTATATTTCATTTTAAACTAAATTTTTGAATTGGCATGAGATGGCCTTCTTGTCTTTACCCTCCATAGTCCGTAACTAAGTGGCCATATCTTTCTAAGACGATATCTTAAGAATAAACAAAAAATGATATCGATTATGTCAGAATCAATAGGCGCGTATTAAGGCCCTTGTACACGTTTGGCCAACTAGTTGGGCCAATGAGTTGGACCAACGTGTACAGAACCACTTAGCGTTACTTGGTGATTGGCGACCAGAGTTGGTCTACAAACCGAATGTAGTCGGTTTTTCGTGCATATATCAAAGGATCTTAGCGCGAACTGCCAAACAGCATTCACACGTTGGCCGTTGAGTTGTCTCTTTACTCCCGTACTGTTTTTTATTACGGCGTAGAAAGTCTATTTACGAGCTACAATGGCGGTTTGGAATAATAAAGAAATTTTAAAGTTTATAGATCTGTATCAAAATGAATCTATACTCGTCAAATGGCCAATGCAGACTGAGCAACTCACCAACGTGTAATCAGTGTTCTTATTGGTCCAACTCATTGGCCCATTTAGTTGGCCAAACGTGTACAAGGGCCATTAAAAATATAGACTCCAAAAAAGTAGATTTTACACAAAATCTCGTTAATAAATAATTATGTTGACTTCGATATGGCGTGTTAACGTCATTTTGTGCTGATTTTTTCTTATCAAAATTGGTCTAGCCGTTTTTTTTTTTTTTGTTTAAACAAAATTACTGCCAAAAAGCGTATTTTTCACGAAATTTTACAAATATAAAACGATATCAACTTCGTTAGGGTGCCAATCGAGGCGCGTTAACGTCAGTGCGTCAAGAATTTTTTATATAAAAATTGGTACTTACGTTTTTTTTTTTTTTGTTTTAATAAAAATATTGTAAAAAGTGATTTTTGTACGAAATTGAGGGAATAAAAACGATATCGACGATGTTAGGGTACTATTCGAAACTTATTAACATCAGTATGATCCGAAAGAAAATGTGTTAAAATCGGCTATTCATTTCTCTCTTCATTAGATATTTTTATCCTTGCGCATTCTGATCTGTTTATTTTGTATGTACATTTCCTATGTGCAGCGTACCAGTTTTCTTATCGTATATATTATATAAAATCTTTAAAATTCTCATTTGTCAAATCACTTGTAATTTAGTAGACTGTAGCCCTGAGGAAGGAAATACATTTTTAGAAACGTGGCCAAAATACTTCATTGAAGAACACTTATTTAAATCCATAATCGAATTATCCATTTCGGTCATAAATTGAACAGACTAAATAAATACAGCTTTTATAAAATTGTATTTTATAGTATTTTCCTTTTTGGTTTTCACTCGAATCTTTCTTGTTTTAGATAAGAAGTGGCGATGAGATGCCAAATTTCATCTGTCAAAAATGTCACACTAGACTGGAAAAAACTTATCAGTTTCAGACGCAAATAATAGAGTCTGAGAAAACTTTGCAACGCTATTTAGAGCAATTACATGCTTTTGACAAAAAATCGAAGCCCGAGAATTCTATTCACAGGCCGGCTGAGGATCCTTTGATCGAAAACACTAATGCAGACATCACTGAGAAGTATGAATCTTTGGAATTCCATGACGTGGTTGACTCGAACGTCAACTGGAGAGAGAAAGAATATGAAAAATTGAATTCAGCAAGCAAAATTAACACAGAAATGTCTTTAAAATCCGAAACGAAACATGAACAAGATAATTCAATTATCTCACCAAACAGTCCTGATGACAGCGTAGAAACTTTTTCTAAGGACGTAGAGGATTCATTTATCAGTATTGATGACAGTAAATTGATGGAAGATATGAATTTTAACTGGAAAGTGAAAGAAACTGCAAAATCTACCTCGGCATGCGACAATATTCAAGAAACGTCTTTGAAATCCGAAATCAAAGATGAATCGATGGACGACGGTTCGTTAATTCTGACGGAATCTATCGATGATACAGTAAGCGATTTTTCTAATGGAGTTAGCGAAATCAGCTGCGATGACACAAAGGTCGGGTTTCGCCTCATTTCAGGAAATTCTACAAATATTTGTTCTTCTGATGTGGGAGAGTATTTTGAGAAAATTAAAGATGGAATTAAAAATACCTCCAGTAAATTGGTGGAAGATTTGAATGTTAACTGGAAAGTTGAAGATTCTGCAAATTTTAACTCGTCATGCAAAAGTATTGAGGAAATGGGTTTAAAAACCGAAATCGAAGATGAATCGATGGACGACGGTTCTTTAATTGTGACGGAATGTATCGATGACACAGTAAACGATATGTCTAATGGAGTTAGTGAAGTCAGCTGCGAAGACACAAAGGTCGGTTTTGGCCACATATCGGAAAATTCCGCATGTATTCGTTCTTCTGATGTTGGAGAGGATTTTAAAAATTTTGAAGAAATATTTAAAAACACCTCGAATGCTCGTGAGACATATGAAAGAACACAAGTGAATTCGCATCAGTCTAAGATTAAACATACTGGTGAGAAACCATATCAGTGTGACATTTGTAAAAAGTGTTTCACTCTTTCAGAAAATTTAAATCGTCACAAACTGATTCATTTTGGTGAGAAACCATATCAATGTGACGTGTGCAAAAAGTGTTTCACTCGATCAGGTGATTTAACTAAACACAAACTGATTCATACTGGTAAGAAACCATATCAATGTGACGTTTGCAAAAAGTGTTTCACTCAGTTACACACTTTAAAAACTCACAAACTGATACATACTGGAGGGAAACCATATCAATGTGACGTTTGTAAAAAGTGTTTCACTCAGTTAGGTCATTTAAAAAGTCACAAACTGATTCATTCTGGTGAGAAGCCATATCAATGTGACATTTGTAAAAAGTGTTTCACTCATTCAGGTCATTTAAATAGTCACAAACTGATTCATACTGGTGAGAAACCATATCAGTGTGACATTTGTAAAAAGTGTTTCATTCTTCCAAGTAGTTTAATTCGTCATAAACGGATTCATACTGGTGATAAACCATATCAATGTGACGTTTGTAAAAAGTGTTTTACTCTTTCAAGTACTTTAAGTCGTCACAAACTGATACATGCTGGTGAGAAACCATATCAATGTGACATTTGTAAAAAGTGTTTCAATCATTCAAGCTATTTAAATAGTCACAAACTGATTCATACTGGTGAGGAACCATATCAGTGTGACATTTGTAAAAAGTGTTTCATTCTTCCAAGTAGTTTAATTCGTCATAAACGGATTCATACTGGTGATAAACCATATCAATGTGACGTTTGTAAAAAGTGTTTTACTCTTTCATGTACTTTAAGTCGTCACAAACTGATACATACTGGTGAGAAACCATATCAATGTGACATTTGTAAAAAGTGTTTCAGATATTCAGGTGGTTTAAATGATCACAGATTGATTCATACTGGTGATAAACCATATCAGTGTGACGTCTGTAAAAAGTGTTTCACTCAGTCAGGTGGTTTTAATCGTCACAAACTGATACATACTGGTGAGAAACCATATCAATGTGACATTTGTAAAAAGTGTTTCAATCATTCAAGCAATTTGAATTCTCACAAACTGATCCATACTGGTGAGAAACCATATCAGTGTGACATTTGTAAAAAGTGTTTCAATAATTCAAGTAGTTTATTTCGTCATAAACTGATTCATACTGGTGAGAAACCATATCAATGTGATATTTGTAAAAAGTGTTTCACTCGTTTAGGTTATTTAAATACTCACAAACTGATACATACTGGTGAGAAACAATGTCAAATGGTCGTCGGATAGCGAATCATAGCCATATCAAACTGTATACCATATATCAGTGGCTTCCAACCTTTTTTAGCTGGCGTCCCATCTTTCCTTATCGGAATACTTCCACGGTCCATGGTGAAGTAAAAAAAAATAAATTTGGGATTAGAAAAGAAAGCACACGAGGCTCAAGTTTATTCCAATGTTTCAGAGCTCATACCATTAGAAAAAATTATTTCTTATATCAACGTCTGGATTCAGACCCGATCTTCCACTTTTGAAAGTCGAAGATTCGGGTTTTGAGTATCGACGGTGACATTGTTTAAAAATTTTTTTCTTTAATATAGCATTCAATGGGTATTTCTTAATAATAGCAAAACCATAGCCATAACAAACTCTGTATACTATAATATATTAATAAACATTGTTAATCTATAAGATTTTTGAAAGGCAATCGGTATAAAGATACAGGCTCCGCGAAGCATTGAACCGAAAAATAATTATTGAATATTGATTAAATTCTGTATAATTATTGGAAATACTTTTATTTCACAGTACAGAAATATTTAATTTGTTATTTGTATCATCTTTTATTTTCCAAGTTTTTTTTCAAAATTTCCTGAATACGTTTAAATAGGGATGTTGACTGTATTCAAATAAAAACATAATTTTAACGATAATTGGTAGTTTCTATGATAGAAAAACTAAAAAATACAACATATTTCCTTAGTTGTAAGGAATTTAATTAATATTTAATAAATAAAACCTAATTAAATCACTCTGAAGTCTCGTGATAACGAACACCAATCAAAGCGCATGATGTTAGAGGGTCTTGAACAGCATCAGACGTTGTCAAAAGGCTTCATTGTTTAGTTAATACTTAGTGTGTAATTTATTATAATTTGTTTATAGGAAACGTCAAATTACATTTAACTATAGCGACAACTACGAAAAAACCTTTCATCACTTCATCAGCATACCAGCGTTTATGAGCACAATCACGCATCTATAGAATGGTAGCTCCCGTGTAAACTTTTGAGCCTCCTACTTTATGACCGTGTAACGTCACGACAGTCACGTGACAACTATTGGCGTTTTGGACCGAAATTTAAAATACATGATTTTTAAGGCTTGAGTCGTATTTAAATAAAAATAATAAATATGTGTGGCTATATTAGGTATTTATGCACGATTTAAAACACTTTCCCCAAAATTGTTAACATCCCTATTGTTGCCGTCGAAAAAACAGTTAAGACGGTGTGCATCGACCCTCAGCTTACACAAAACTCGTATGAAACTTTGATAACAAACACAAGTATATAAAAATTCACGCAATGAAAGAAGTGGTTATAACTGGCTTTGGCCTAAGTGCAATGTGTCGGTTGTGCTTATCACGTGGCGTTACGGTATTAGACTTGTTTTCATTTTCGACTAGATTTGGAAACCGTGTCGCTAACGCTGTCATGAAGTGCGCTCCCGTTCAGGTAAGATTCCTTAAAATCATTTTTTCTCAATATAGCTTATTAATACAATTTTGTATGTATTACTGTAAATTAATGTTAAACCGTTATATGATTTTTTTATTAGTGTAGATTCTATAAAGTTGACAGTGAATTTACATAGTAAATGTGGAAATTGATCATACCACAGTATTAGATTATCACAGTTCTCATATTTAGAAAAAAAATCAAGCTGCAAAAATGAATAAACCAATTATAAAAATACTTGGTTAGCAAAATTGTATTTTATTGTCATTTGGCTTTTTGTTCTTCTTTCGGATTTTTTTTTTTTTTTTGTTTTGTATAAGAATTGGTGATGAGATGCTAAATTTAATTTGTCAGAGATGTCACACTAGACTGGAAAAAACTTACCAGTTCCACATGCAAATAATAGTTTAAATGGTACAATTAAGGATAACAGTCTATTATGGGTGTTAAACTGAAAAAAGGCTCACCTAAAAGCGGCAAAAGAATGGCTCTAGTGTACCAAACTGTCCAATATGAATTTAGACAAAGTTAAGTATACAGCTGGCGAAAGACTAGTCAGTTACCTAGTACATAATTGTTTTTATAGTTTGTGTCCTGTTGTATATTTCATTTTAAACTAAATTTTTGAATTGGCATGAGATGGCCCTTCTTGTCTTTACCCTCCATAGTACGTAACTAAGTGACCATATCTTTCTAAGACGATATCTTAAGAATAAACAAAAAATGATATCGATTACGTCAGAATCAATAGGCGCGTATTAAGGCCCTTGTACACGTTTGGCCAACTAGTTGGGCCAATGAGTTGGACCAACGTGTACAGAACCACTTAGCGTTACTTGGTGATTGGCGACCAGAGTTGGTCTACAAACCGAATGTAGTCGGTTTTTCGTGCACATATCAAAGGATCTTAGCGCGAACTGCCAAACAGCGTTCACACGTTGGCCGTTGAGTTGTCTCTTTACTCCCGTACTGTTTTTTATTACGGCGTAGAAAGTCTATTTACGAGCTACAATGGCGGTTTGGAATAATAAAGAAATTTTAAAGTTTATAGATCTGTATCAAAATGAATCTATACTCGTCAAATGGCCAATGCAGACTGAGCAACTCACCAACGTGTAATCAGTGTTCTTATTGGTCCAACTCATTGGCCCATTTAGTTGGCCAAACGTGTACAAGGGCCTTTAAAATAGACTCCAAAAAAGTAGATTTTACACAAAATCTCGTTAATAAATAATTATGTTGACTTCGATATGGCGTGTTAACGTCATTTTGTGCTGATTTTTTTTTATCAAAATTGGTCTAGCCGTTTTTTTTTTTTTTTGTTTAAACAAAATTACTGCCAAAAAGCGTATTTTTCACGAAATTTCACAAATATAAAACGATATCAACTTCGTTATGGTGCCAATCGAGGCGCGTTAACGTCAGTGCGTCAAGAATTTTTTATATAAAAATTGGTACCTACTTACATTTTTTTTTTTGTTTTAATAAAAATATTGTAAAAAGTGATTTTTGCACGAAATTGAGGGAATAAAAACGATATCGACGATGTTAGGGTACTATTCGAAACTTATTAACATCAGTATGATCCGAAAGAAAATGTATTAAAATCGGCTCAGCTGTTTTGTACAAAAAAAATGCTATTCATTTCTCTCTTCATTAGATATTTTTATCCTTGCGCATTCTGATCTGTTTATTTTGTATGTACATATCCTATGTGCAGCGTACCAGTTTTCTTATCGTATATATTATATAAAATCTTTAAAATTCTCATTTGTCAAATCACTTGTAATTTAGTAGACTGTAGCCCTGAGGAAGGAAATACATTTTTAGAAACGTAGCCAAAATACTTCATTGAAGAACACTTATTTAAATCCATAATCGAATTATCCATTTCGGTCATAAATTGAACAGGCTAAATAAATACAGCTTTTATAAAATTGTATTTTATAGTATTTTCCTTTTTGGTTTTCACTCGAATCTTTCTTGTTTTAGATAAGAAGTGGCGATGAGATGCCAAATTTCATCTGTCAAAAATGTCACACTAGACTGGAAAAAACTTATCAGTTTCAGACGCAAATAATAGAGTCTGAGAAAACTTTGCAACGCTATTTAGAGCAATTACATGCTTTTGACAAAAAATCGAAGCCTGAGAATTCTATTCACAGGCCGGCTGAGGATCCTTTGATCGAAAACACTAATGCAGACATCACTGAGAAGTATGAATCTTTGGAATTCCATGACGTGGTTGCCTCGAACGTCAACTGGAGAGAGAAAGAATATGAAAAATCGAATTCAGCAAGCAAAATTAACACAGAAATGTCTTTAAAATCCGAAACGAAACATGAACAAGATAATTCAAATATCTCACCAAACAGTCCTGATGACAGCGTAGAAACTTTTTCTAAGGACGTTGAGGATTCATTTGGTGACAGTAAATTGATGGAAGACATGAATTTTAACTGGAAAGTGAAAGAAACTGCAAAATCTACCTCGGCATGCGACAATATTCAAGAAACGTCTTTGAAATCCGAAATCAAAGATGAATCGATGGACGACGGTTCGTTAATTCTGACGGAATCTATCGATGATACAGTAAGCGATTTTTCTAATGGAGTTAGCGAAATCAGCTGCGATGACACAAAGGTCGGGTTTCGCCTCATTTCAGGAGATTCTACAAATATTTGTTCTTCTGATGTGGGAGAGTATTTTGAGAAAATTAAAGATGGAATTAAAAATACCTCCAGTAAATTGGTGGAAGATTTGAATGTTAACTGGAAAGTTGAAGATTCTGCAAATTTTAACTCGTCATGCAAAAGTATTGAGGAAATGGCTTTAAAAACCGAAATCGAAGATGAATCGATGGACGACGGTTCTTTAATTGTGACGGAATGTATCGATGACACAGTAAACGATATGTCTAATGGAGTTAGTGAAGTCAGCTGCGAAGACACAAAGGTCGGTTTTGGCCACATATCGGAAAACTCCGCATGTATTCGTTCTTCTGATGTTGGAGAGGATTTTAAAAATTTTGAAGAAATATTTAAAAACACCTCGAATGCTCGTGAGACATATGAAAGAACAGAAGTGAATTCGCATCAGTCTAAGATTAAACATACTGGTGAGAAACCATATCAGTGTGACATTTGTGAAAAGTGTTTCACTCTTTCAGAAAATTTAAATCGTCACAAACTGATTCATTTTGGTGAGAAACCATATCAATGTGACGTGTGCAAAAAGTGTTTCACTCGATCAGGTGATTTAACTAAACACAAACTGATGCATACTGGTAAGAAACCATATCAATGTGACGTTTGCAAAAAGTGTTTCACTCAGTTACACACTTTAAAAACTCACAAACTGATACATACTGGAGGGAAACCATATCAATGTGACGTTTGTAAAAAGTGTTTCACTCAGTTAGGTCATTTAAAAAGTCACAAACTGATTCATTCTGGTGAGAAGCCATATCAATGTGACATTTGTAAAAAGTGTTTCACTCATTCAGGCCATTTAAATAGTCACAAACTGATTCATACTGGTGAGAAACCATATCAGTGTGACATTTGTAAAAAGTGTTTCAATAATTCAAGTAGTTTATTTCGTCATAAACTGATTCATACTGGTGAGAAACCATATCAGTGTGACATTTGTAAAAAGTGTTTCAGATATTCAGGTGGTTTAAATGATCACAGATTGATTCATACTGGTGATAAACCATATCAGTGTGACGTCTGTAAAAAGTGTTTCACTCAGTCAGGTGGTTTTAATCGTCACAAACTGATACATACTGGTGAGAAACCATATCAATGTGACATTTGTAAAAAGTGTTTCACTCATTCAGGCCATTTAAATAGTCACAAACGGATTCATACTGGTGAGAAACCATATCAGTGTGACATTTGTAAAAAGTGTTTCAATAATTCAAGTAGTTTATTTCGTCATAAACTGATTCATACTGGTGAGAAACCATATCAGTGTGACATTTGTAAAAAGTGTTTCAGATATTCAGGTGGTTTAAATGATCACAGATTGATTCATACTGGTGATAAACCATATCAGTGTGACGTCTGTAAAAAGTGTTTCACTCAGTCAGGTGGTTTTAATCGTCACAAACTGATACATACTGGTGAGAAACCATATCAATGTGACATTTGTAAAAAGTGTTTCAATCATTCAAGCAATTTGAATTCTCACAAACTGATCCATACTGGTGAGAAACCATATCAGTGTGACATTTGTAAAAAGTGTTTCAATAATTCAAGTAGTTTATTTCGTCATAAACTGATTCATACTAAGTAGTGAGAAACCATATCAATGTGACATTTGTAAAAAGTGTTTCAATCATTCAAGCAATTTGAATTCTCACAAACTGATCCATACTGGTGAGAAACCATATCAGTGTGACATTTGTAAAAAGTGTTTCAATAATTCAAGTAGTTTATTTCGTCATAAACTGATTCATACTAAGTAGTGAGAAACCATATCAATGTGATATTTGTAAAAAGTGTTTCACTCGTTTAGGTTATTTAAATACTCACAAACTGATACATACTGGTGAGAAACAATGTCAAATGGTCGTCGGATAGCGAATCATAGCCATATCAAACTGTATACCATATATCAGTGGCATCCAACCTTTTTTAGCTGGCGTCCCATCTTTCCTTATCGGAATACTTCCACGGTCCATGGTGAAGTAAAAAAAAAGAAATTTGGGATTAGAAAAGAAAGCACACGAGGCTCAAGTTTATTTCAATGTTTCAGAGCTCATACCATTAGAAAAAATTATTTCTTATATCAACGTCTGGATTCAGACCCGATCTTCCACTTTTGAAAGTCGAAGATTCGGGTTTTGAGTATCGACGGTGACATTGTTTAAAAATTTTTTTCTTTAATATAGCATTCAATGGGTATTTCTTAATAATAGCAAAACCATAGCCATAACAAACTCTGTATACTATAATATATTAATAAACATTGTTAATCTATAAGATTTTTAAAAGGCAATCGGTATAAAGATACAGGCTCCGCGAAGCATGGAACCGAAAAATAATTATTGAATATTGATTAAATTCTGAATAATTATTGGAAATACTTTTATTTCACAGTACAGAAATATTTAATTTGTTATTTGTATCATCTTTTATTTTCCAAGTTTTTTTTCAAAATTTCCTGAATACGTTTAAATAGGGATGTTGACTGTATTCAAATAAAAACATAATTTTAACGGTAATTGGTAGTTTCTATGATAGAAAAACTAAAAAATACAACATATTTCCTTAGTTGTAAGGAATTTAATTAATATTTAATAAATAAAACCTAATTAAATCACTCTGAAGTCTCGTGATAACGAACACCAATCAAAGCGCATGATGTTAGAGGGTCTTGAACAGCATCAGACGTTGTCAAAAGGCTTCATTGTTTAGTTAATACTTAGCGTGTAATTTATTATAATTTGTTTATAGGAAACGTCAAATTACATTTAACTATAGCGACAACTACGAAAAAACCTTTCATCACTTCATCAGCATACCAGCGTTTATGAGCACAATCACGCACTTATAGAATGGTAGCTCCCGTGTAAACTTTTGAGCCTCCTACTTTATGACCGTGTAACGTCACGACAGTCACGTGACAAGTATTGGCGTTTTGGACCGAAATTTAAAATACATGATTTTTAAGGCTTGAGTCGTATTTAAATAAAAATAATAAATATGTGTGGCTATATTAGGTATTTATGCACGATTTAAAACACTTTCCCCAAAATTGTTAACATCCCTATTGTTGCCGTCGAAAAAACAGTTAAGACGGTGTGCATCGACCCTCAGCTTACGCAAAACTCGTATGAAACTTTGATAACAAACACAAGTATATAAAAATTCACGCAATGAAAGAAGTGGTTATAACTGGCTTTGGCCTAAGTGCAATGTGTCGGTTGTGCTTATCACGTGGCGTTACGGTATTAGACTTGTTTTCATTTTCGACTAGATTTGGAAACCGTGTCGCTAACGCTGTCATGAAGTGCGCTCCCGTTCAGGTAAGATTCCTTAAAATCATTTTTTCTCAATATAGCTTATTAATACAATTTTGTATGTATTACTGTAAATTAATGTTAAACCGTTATATGATTTTTTTATTAGTGTAGATTCTATAAAGTTGACAGTGAATTTACATAGTAAATGTGGAAATTGATCATACCACAGTATTAGATTATCACAGTTCTCATATTTAGAAAAAAAATCAAGCTGCAAAAATGAATAAACCAATTATAAAAATACTTGGTTAGCAAAATTGTATTTTATTGTCATTTGGCTTTTTGTTCTTCTTTCGGATTTTTTTTTTTTTTTGTTTTGTATAAGAATTGGTGATGAGATGCTAAATTTAATTTGTCAGAGATGTCACACTAGACTGGAAAAAACTTACCAGTTCCACATGCAAATAATAGTTTAAATGGTACAATTAAGGATAACAGTCTATTATGGGTGTTAAACTGAAAAAAGGCTCACCTAAAAGCGGCAAAAGAATGGCTCTAGTGTACCAAACTGTCCAATATGAATTTAGACAAAGTTAAGTATACAGCTGGCGAAAGACTAGTCAGTTACCTAGTACATAATTGTTTTTATAGTTTGTGTCCTGTTGTATATTTCATTTTAAACTAAATTTTTGAATTGGCATGAGATGGCCCTTCTTGTCTTTACCCTCCATAGTACGTAACTAAGTGACCATATCTTTCTAAGACGATATCTTAAGAATAAACAAAAAATGATATCGATTACGTCAGAATCAATAGGCGCGTATTAAGGCCCTTGTACACGTTTGGCCAACTAGTTGGGCCAATGAGTTGGACCAACGTGTACAGAACCACTTAGCGTTACTTGGTGATTGGCGACCAGAGTTGGTCTACAAACCGAATGTAGTCGGTTTTTTTCGTGCACATATCAAAGGATCTTAGCGCGAACTGCCAAACAGCGTTCACACGTTGGCCGTTGAGTTGTCTCTTTACTCCCGTACTGTTTTTTATTACGGCGTAGAAAGTCTATTTACGAGCTACAATGGCGGTTTGGAATAATAAAGAAATTTTAAAGTTTATAGATCTGTATCAAAATGAATCTATACTCGTCAAATGGCCAATGCAGACTGAGCAACTCACCAACGTGTAATCAGTGTTCTTATTGGTCCAACTCATTGGCCCATTTAGTTGGCCAAACGTGTACAAGGGCCATTAAAAATATAGACTCCAAAAAAGTAGATTTTACACAAAATCTCGTTAATAAATAATTATGTTGACTTCGATATGGCGTGTTAACGTCATTTTGTGCTGATTTTTTTTTATCAAAATTGGTCTAGCCGTTTTTTTTTTTTTTGTTTAAACAAAATTACTGCCTACAAGCGTATTTTTCACGAAATTTCACAAATATAAAACGATATCAACTTCGTTATGGTGCCAATCGAGGCGCGTTAACGTCAGTGCGTCAAGAATTTTTTATATAAAAATTGGTACCTACTTACATTTTTTTTTTTTGTTTTAATAAAAATATTGTAAAAAGTGATTTTTGCACGAAATTGAGGGAATAAAAACGATATCGACGATGTTAGGGTACTATTCGAAACTTATTAACATCAGTATGATCCGAAAGAAAATGTATTAAAATCGGCTCAGCTGTTTTGTACAAAAAAAATGCTATTCATTTCTCTCTTCATTAGATATTTTTATCCTTGCGCATTCTGATCTGTTTATTTTGTATGTACATATCCTATGTGCAGCGTACCCGTTTTCTTATCGTATATATTATATAAAATCTTTAAAATTCTCATTTGTCAAATCACTTGTAATTTAGTAGACTGTAGTCCTGAGGAAGGAAATACATTTTTAGAAACGTGGCCAAAATACTTCATTGAAGAACACTTATTTAAAGCCATAATCGAATTATCCATTTCGGTCATAAATTGAACAGGCTAAATAAATACAGCTTTTATAAAATTGTATTTTATAGTATTTTCCTTTTTGGTTTTCACTCGAATCTTTCTTGTTTTAGATAAGAAGTGGCGATGAGATGCCAAATTTCATCTGTCAAAAATGTCACACTAGACTGGAAAAAACTTATCAGTTTCAGACGCAAATAATAGAGTCTGAGAAAACTTTGCAACGCTATTTAGAGCAATTACATGCTTTTGACAAAAAATCGAAGCCCGAGAATTCTATTCAGAGGCCGGCTGAGGATCCTTTGATCGAAAACTCTAATGCAGACATCACTGAGAAGTATGAATCTTTGGAATTCCATGACGTGGTTGACTCGAACGTCAACTGGACAGAGAAAGAATATGAAAATTCGAATTCAGCAAGCAAAATTAACACAGAAATGTCTTTAAAATCCGAAACGAAACATGAACAAGATAATTCAATTATCTCACCAAACAGTCCCGATGACAGCGTAGAAACCTTTTGTAAGGACGTTGAGGATTTATTTATCAGTATTGGTGACAGTAAATTGATGGAAGATATGAATTTTAACTGGAAAGTGGAAGAAACTGCAAAATCTACCTCGGCATGCGACAATATTCAAGAAACGTCTTTAAAATCCGAAATCAAAGATGAACCGACGGACAACGGTTCATTAATTCTGACGGAATTTACTGATGACACAGTAAGCGATTTTTCTAATGGAGCTAGCGAAATCAGCTGCGATGACACAAAGGTCGGGTTTCGCCTCATTTCAGGAGATTCTACAAATAATTGTTCTTCTGAAGTGGGAGAGTATTTTGAGAAAATTGAAGATGGAATTACAAATACCTCCAGTAAATTGGTGGAAGATTTGAATGTTAACTGGAAAGTTGAAGATTCTGCAAATTTTAACTCGTCATGCAAAAGTATTGAGGAAATGGCTTTAAAAACCGAAATCGAAGATGAATCGATGGACGACGGTTCTTTAATTGTGACGGAATGTATCGATGACACAGTAAACGATATGTCTAATGGAGTTAGTGAAGTCAGCTGCGAAGACACAAAGGTCGGTTTTGGCCACATATCGGAAAATTCCGCATGTATTCGTTCTTCTGATGTTGGAGAGGATTTTAAAAATTTTGAAGAAATATTTAAAAACACCTCGAATGCTCGTGAGACATATGAAAGAACACAAGTGAATTCGCATCAGTCTAAGATTAAACATACTGGTGAGAAACCATATCAGTGTGACATTTGTGAAAAGTGTTTCACTTGTCCAAGTCGTTTAACTAATCACAAACTGATACATACTGGTGAGAAACCATATCAGTGTGACATTTGTAAAAAGTGTTTCACTCATTCAGGCTATTTAAATAGTCACAAACTGATTCATACTGGTGAGAAACCATATCAGTGTGACATTTGTAAAAAGTGTTTCACTCATTCAGGCTATTTAAATAGTCACAAACTGATTCATACTGGTGAGAAACCATATCAGTGTGACATTTGTAAAAAGTATTTCACTCAGTTAGGTCATGTAAAACGTCACAAACTGATTCATTCTGGTGAGAAGCCATATCAATGTGACATTTGTAAAAAGTGTTTCACTCATTCAGGCTATTTAAATAGTCACAAACTGATTCATACTGGTGAGAAACCATATCAATGTGACATTTGTAAAAAGTGTTTCAGATATTCAGGTGGTTTAAATGCTCACAGATTGATTCATACTGGTGATAAACCATATCAGTGTGACATTTGTAAAAAGTATTTCACTCAGTTAGGTCATGTAAAACGTCACAAACTGATTCATTCTGGTGAGAAGCCATATCAGTGTGACATTTGTAAAAAGTGTTTCACTCGTTTAGGTTATTTAAATACTCACAAACTGATACATACTGGTGAGAAACAATGTCAAATGGTCGTCGGATAGCGAATCATAGCCATATCAAACTGTATACCATATATCAGTGGCTTCCAACCTTTTTTAGCTGGCGTCCCATCTTTCCTTATCGGAATACTTCCACGGTCCATGGTGAAGTAAAAAAAAAGAAATTTGGGATTAGAAAAGAAAGCACACGAGGCTCAAGTTTATTCCAATGTTTCAGAGCTCATACCATTAGAAAAAATTATTTCTTATATCAACGTCTGGATTCAGACCCGATCTTCCACTTTTGAAAGTCGAAGATTCGGGTTTTGAGTATCGCCGGTGACATTGTTTAAAAATATTTTTCTTTAATATAGCATTCAATGGCTATTTCTTAATAGTAGCAAAACCATAGCCATAACAAACTCTGTATACTATAATATATTAATAAACATTGTTAATCTATAAGATTTTTGAAAGGCAATCGGTATAAAGATACGGGCTCCGCGAAGCATTGAACCGAAAAATAATTATTGAATATTGATTAAATTCTGTATAATTATTGGAAATACTTTTATTTCACAGTACAGAAATATTTAATTTGTTATTTGTATCATCTTTTATTTTCCAAGTTTTTTTTCAAAATTTCCTGAATACGTTTAAATAGGGATGTTGACTGTATTCAAATAAAAACATAATTTTAACGGTAATTGGTAGTTTCTATGATAGAAAAACTAAAAAATACAACATATTTCCTTAGTTGTAAGGAATTTAATTAATATTTAATAAATAAAACCTAATTAAATCACTCTGAAGTCTCGTGATAACGAACACCAATCAAAGCGCATGATGTTAGAGGGTCTTGAACAGCATCAGACGTTGTCAAAAGGCTTCATTGTTTAGTTAATACTTAGTGTGTAATTTATTATAATTTGTTTATAGGAAACGTCAAATTACATTTAACTATAGCGACAACTACGAAAAAACCTTTCATCACTTCATCAGCATACCAGCGTTTATGAGCACAATCACGCATCTATAGAATGGTAGCTCCCGTGTAAACTTTTGAGCCTCCTACTTTATGACCGTGTAACGTCACGACAGTCACGTGACAAGTATTGGCGTTTTGGACCGAAATTTAAAATACATGATTTTTAAGGCTTGAGTCGTATTTAAATAAAAATAATAAATATGTGTGGCTATATTAGGTATTTATGCACGATTTAAAACACTTTCCCCAAAATTGTTAACATCCCTATTGTTGCCGTCGAAAAAACAGTTAAGACGGTGTGCATCGACCCTCAGCTTACGCAAAACTCGTATGAAACTTTGATAACAAACACAAGTATATAAAAATTCACGCAATGAAAGAAGTGGTTATAACTGGCTTTGGCCTAAGTACAATGTGTCGGTTGTGCCTATCACGTGGCGTTACGGTATTAGACTTGTTTTCATTTTCGACTAGATTTGGAAACCGTGTCGCTAACGGTGTCATGAAGTGCGCTCCCGTTCAGGTAAGATTCCTTAAAATCATTTTTTCTCAATATAGCTTATTAATACAATTTTGTATGTATTACTGTAAATTAATGTTAAACCGTTATATGATTTTTTTATTAGTGTAGATTCTATAAAGTTGACAGTGAATTTACATAGTAAATGTGGAAATTGATCATACCACAGTATTAGATTATCACAGTTCTCATATTTAGAAAAAAAATCAAGCTGCAAAAATGAATAAACCAATTATAAAAATACTTGGTTAGCAAAACTGTATTTTATTGTCATTTGGCTTTTTGTTCTTCTTTCGGATTTTTTTTTTTGTTTTGTATAAGAATTAGTGATGAGATGCTAAATTTAATTTGTCAGAGATGTCACACTAGACTGGAAAAAACTTATCAGTTCCACATGCAAATAATAGTTTAAATGGTACAATTAAGGATAACAGTCTATTATGGGTGTTAAACTGAAAAAAGGCTCACCTAAAAGCGGCAAAAGAATGGCTCTAGTGTACCAAACTGTCCAATATGAATTTAGACAAAGTTAAGTATACAGCTGGCGAAAGACTAGTCAGTTACCTAGTACAGTAAAACCTGTGTACACTGACCACTTACGATTCACGATAAGAGTGGTCATTGTATGCAGGTGGTCAATGTACAGAGAAGGAAAGGTGGAAAGAAATGATAAGAAAAGGTTAAACAAGAATTTAGCTTGAAATTAAATACTATTTTTATTTAAATAATCGTCAAGTTTAGTTTGTTTTAAATTTCTTAGCTTCTTCTTGATCCAGTCCTCTTCAATCTTATTAAAATAACGAAGGAAGATTCATAGATAGTGCGAAAAATGACAGAGAGGGAGGAGTCGGTCAATATACAAAGGTCAACTACACCTCAAATATTGTTAAGATAGAGGTCACATTAGGCAGGTGGGGTCAAATTACAAAGGTGGTCATTTGTACAGGTTTTACTGTAATTGTTTTTATAGTTTGTGTCCTGTTGTATATTTCATTTTAAACTAAATTTTTGAATTGGCATGAGATGGCCCTTCTTGTCTTTACCCTCCATAGTACGTAACTAAGTGGCCATATCTTTCTAAAACGATATCTTAAGAATAAACAAAAAATGATATCGATTACGTCAGAATCAATAGGCGCGTATTAAGGCCCTTGTACACGTTTGGCCAACTAGTTGGGCCAATGAGTTGGACCAACGTGTACAGAACCACTTAGCGTCACTTGGTGATTGGCGACCAGAGTTGGTCTACAAACCGAATGTAGTCGGTTTTTCGTGCACATATCAAAGGATCTTAGCGCGAACTGCCAAACAGCGTTCACACGTTGGCCGTTGAGTTGTCTCTTTACTCCCGTACTGTTTTTTTATTACGGCGTAGAAAGTCTATTTACGAGCTACAATGGCGGTTTGGAATAATGAAGAAATTTTAAAGTTTATAGATCTGTACCAAAATGAATCTATACTCGTCAAATGGCCAATGCAGACTGAGCAACTCACCAACGTGTAATCAGTGTTCTTATTGGTCCAACTCATTGGCCCATTTAGTTGGCCAAACGTGTACAAGGGCCTTTAAAATAGACTCCAAAAAAGTAGATTTTACACAAAATCTCGTTAATAAATAATTATGTTGACTTCGATATGGCGTGTTAACGTCATTTTGTGCTGATTTTTTTTATCAAAATTGGTCTAGCCGTTTTTTTTTTTTTTTTGTTTAAACAAAATTACTGCCTAAAAGCGTATTTTTCACGAAATTTCACAAATATAAAACGATATCAACTTCGTTATGGTGCCAATCGAGGCGCGTTAACGTCAGTGCGGCAAGAATTTTTTATATAAAAATTGGTACCTACTTACGTTTTTTTTTTTGTTTTAATAAAAATATTGTAAAAAGTGATTTTTGCACGAAATTGAGGGAATAAAAACGATATCGACGATGTTAGGGTACTATTCGAAACTTATTAACATCAGTATGATCCGAAAGAAAATGTATTAAAATCGGCTCAGCTGTTTTGTACAAAAAAAATGCTATTCTTTTCTCTCTTCATTAGATATTTTTATCCTTGCGCATTCTGATCTGTTTATTTTGTATGTACATATCCTATGTGCAGCGTACCAGTTTTCTTATCGTATATATTATATAAAATCTTTAAAATTCTCATTTGTCAAATCACTTGTAATTTAGTAGACTGTAGCCCTGAGGAAGGAAATACATTTTTAGAAACGTAGCCAAAATACTTCATTGAAGAACACTTATTTAAATCCATAATCGAATTATCCATTTCGGTCATAAATTGAACAGGCTAAATAAATACAGCTTTTATAAAATTGTATTTTATAGTATTTTCCTTTTTGGTTTTCACTCGAATCTTTCTTGTTTTAGATAAGAAGTGGCGATGAGATGCCAAATTTCATCTGTCAAAAATGTCACACTAGACTGGAAAAAACTTATCAGTTTCAGACGCAAATAATAGAGTCTGAGAAAACTTTGCAACGCTATTTAGAGCAATTACATGCTTTTGACAAAAAATCGAAGCCCGAGAATTCTATTCACAGGCCGGCTGAGGATCCTTTGATCGAAAACACTAATGCAGACATTACTGAGAAGTATGAATCTTTGGAATTCCATGACGTGGTTGCCTCGAACGTCAACTGGAGAGAGATAGAATATGAAAAATCGAATTCAGCAAGCAAAATTAACACAGAAATGTCTTTAAAATCCGAAACGAAACATGAACAAGATAATTCAATTATCTCACCAAACAGTCTTGATGACAGCGTAGAAACTTTTTCTAAGGACGTAGAGGATTCATTTATCAGTATTGATGACAGAAAATTGATGGAAGATATGAATTTTAACTGGAAAGTGAAAGAAACTGCAAAATCTACCTCGGCATGCGACAATATTCAAGAAACGTCTTTGAAATCCGAAATCAAAGATGAATCGATGGACGACGGTTCGTTAATTCTGACGGAATCTATCGATGATACAGTAAGCGATTTTTCTAATGGAGTTAGCGAAATCAGCTGCGATGACACAAAGGTCGGGTTTCGCCTCATTTCAGGAGATTCTACAAATATTTGTTCTTCTGATGTGGGAGAGTATTTTGAGAAAATTAAAGATGGAATTAAAAATACCTCCAGTAAATTGGTGGAAGATTTGAATGTTAACTGGAAAGTTGAAGATTCTGCAAATTTTAACTCGTCATGCAAAAGTATTGAGGAAATGGCTTTAAAAACCGAAATCGAAGATGAATCGATGGACGACGGTTCTTTAATTGTGACGGAATGTATCGATGACACAGTAAACGATATGTCTAATGGAGTTAGTGAAGTCAGCTGCGAAGACACAAAGGTCGGTTTTGGCCACATGTCGGAAAACTCCGCATGTATTCGTTCTTCTGATGTTGGAGAGGATTTTAAAAATTTTGAAGAAATATTTAAAAACACCTCGAATGCTCGTGACACATATGAAAGAACAGAAGTGAATTCGCATCAGTCTAAGATTAAACATACTGGTGAGAAACCAGATCAGTGTGACATTTGTAAAAAGTGTTTCATTCTTCCAAGTAGTTTAATTCGTCATAAACGGATTCATACTGGTGATAAACCATATCAATGTGATGTTTGTAAAAAGTGCTTCACTCTGTTACGGACTTTAAATACTCACAAACTGATGCATACGGGAGAAAAACCATATCAATGTGACGTTTGTAATAAGTGTTTCACTCGATCAAACGTTCTTAAAAGGCATAAACTAATACATACTCGTGAGAAACCATATAAATGTGACATTTGTAAAAAGTTTTTCACTCAGTCAGGTGATTTAAATCGTCACAAACTGATTCATTCGGGTGAGAAACCATATCAATGTGACGTGTGTAAAAAGTGTTTCACTCATTCAGGCCATTTAAATAGTCACAAACTGATTCATACTGGTGAGAAACCATATCAATGTGACGTGTGTAAAAAATGTTTCACTCGATCAGGTGATTTAACTAAACACAAACTGATGCATACTGGTAAGAAACCATATCAGTGTGACATTTGTAAAAAGTGTTTCACTTGGTCAGGTGATTTAAATCGTCACAAACTGATTCATTCGGGTGAGAAACCATATCAATGTGACGTGTGTAAAAAATGTTTCACTCGATCAGGTGATTTAACTAAACACAAACTGATGCATACTGGTGAGAAACCATATCAATGCGGCATTTGTAAAAAGTGTTTCACTTGGTCAGGTGATTTAAATCGTCACAAACTGATTCATTCGGGTGAGAAACCATATCAATGTGACGTGTGTTAAAAATGTTTCACTCGATCAGGTGATTTAACTAAACACAAACTGATGCATACTGGTAAGAAACCATATCAGTGTGACATTTGTAAAAAGTGTTTCACTTGGTCAGGTGATTTAAATCGTCACAAACTGATTCATTCGGGTGAGAAACCATATCAATGTGACGTGTGTAAAAAATGTTTCACTCGATCAGGTGATTTAACTAAACACAAACTGATGCATACTGGTGAGAAACCATATCAATGCGGCATTTGTAAAGTGTTTCACTTGGTCAGGTGATTTAAATCGTCACAAACTGATTCATTCGGGTGAGAAACCATATCAATGTGACGTGTGTAAAAAATGTTTCACTCGATCAGGTGATTTAACTAAACACAAACTGATGCATACTGGTGAGAAACCATATCAATGCGGCATTTGGTAAAAGTGTTTTACTTTTTCAAGTACTTTAACTCGTCACAAACTACTACATACTGGCGAAAAACCTTATCAGTGTGACATTTGCAAAAAGTGTTTCACTCGTTCAGACTTTTTAAATACTCACAAACTGATACATACTGGTGAGAAACCATATCAATGTGACGTTTTTATAAAGTGTTTCACTTGTTCAGACCGTTTAAAGTTTCACAAACGTATACATACCGGCGAAACAATGTTAAATTATCGTCAAATAAAAGATGTAAATTAAGACGAAATTATAATTAATTAAAAGATTATAATTATAATTAATTAAAAGAAAGCACTAGGTTTAGTGTTTTGCTGAAGATAGGGCTTTGCTCTCGAAATGTACATCCACTGAATAAATCTGTTGTGGTAAGAAGTCTCTATTCTTTTAGTGTTATTTTGTTACAACCACAGTGCTCTCAATATTTATATTATTTGAGACATATTGACCTGACTATCTGATAGATTTAACCCTATTCTTGAGCAGCAGTGTAGTTGATGGACTCGGTGGGCGCGGTAGCTGACTGGCTGCGCCTCAAGTTCAACCCGGCAAAGTGCGCCACATTGCACCTGCACTGTCGAGGAAGGAGAGGAGTGCGCGAAACGGCCTTCGTTATTCAGGAGGGCCGTCCAGTGGTATTGGAGGAGGGAGAAGTTTATAGTCATCTCGGCGTACCCACGGGGTTCCGGGTTGACCAAACCCCGAGGGATACAATAGATCGTATTGTATCCGACGCCAAACTTATAGATTGATCCCTCCTAGCCCCCTGGCAAAAGCTCGAGGCGTTGAATATGTTTGTCCTTTCTCGCCTTGACTACCTTATGCGTGGAGCCAATGTTGC
This sequence comes from Venustoraphidia nigricollis, assembly GCA_034508555.1. Taxonomy (NCBI): domain Eukaryota; kingdom Metazoa; phylum Arthropoda; class Insecta; order Raphidioptera; family Raphidiidae; genus Venustoraphidia; species Venustoraphidia nigricollis. Next base: position 6,088,756 of record JAVRKA010000016.1, read on the forward strand.
TAAGGGCCCATTGACCTCGGCGGATAAGATAGTCAAGCGCTTTGCAAAGAAATGGCTGAACCTACCGCAACGCGCTAGCGCTGAGCTGCTATATATGCCATCTTGGCAGGGCGGCGCGAATCTAATGCCACTGGCGGATCTTGTGGATGCGTCGACTGTAGCGCATGCCTTTAGGCTCCTGACCTGCCCCGACGGTGCAGTGAGGCGCCTCTCTTGGGGTGTCCTCCGCCTTGTGGTGCGCAAGCGAATTGGAACGGAGCCCTGCGGGGCGGACATTGCGGCCTACCTGAGCGGATCTATGGAGGGACGTCTGGCCCGGGATGGCGGCGACATTTCGAGTCTGTGGACGCAGACGCGGAATGCCTGCAGCCGTCTCGGACCTAGATTCGGTGTTGCCTTCGACTGGTCGGAGGAGCGCGGAGAGTTGTCGGTGATCGTGCGTCATCCAGGGCGCCCGATCGAGAACGTATTAGTGCCTGGGACTGCCCGCGGGGCCGTCGTTAGACAGCTGCGATCCAGCATCCGGGCGAATTATGCGGCTAGGCTCATCAGGAAACCTGACCAGGGAAAGACTTATGCCTCGATTTCACAGCGCGGGGCCAGTAGTCACTTCATGCTGAGTGGGCGCTACACCCGTTTCTGCGACTACCGATTTGTTCACCGTGCACGACTTGACTGTGTCCCTCTAAATGGAACACGTCGATTCGGGCAGGGTGACCAGCGATGCCGCAGATGCGGGTACGCGAGGGAGACACTTCCACATGTGCTTAACCACTGCACAACCCACTCAGCAGCGTGGCAAAGGCGACATAATGCCATACTTACACGCCTGGTCAACGCTGTGAGACCGAGGACGGGTGTCACGATCTCCGTCAACAAAACTGTTGCCGGGGTTCGTGACAACCTCAGGCCTGACCTGGTCGTCCGTGATGAGAATAGCCGCAGCATCGTCATCATAGATGTTACGGTGGCCTTCGAGGGGGCAGCAGGGGCACTGGAGGCAGCCCGACAGCATAAGCTCGATAAATACGGGCCGTTGCCTGCCGAGCTGCAAGCCCAGGGCTACGCTGTCGCCTTGGAGGCATTCGTCGTCGGGTCGCTGGGCGGCTGGCTGTCGACTAACGACGGGGTCACGAGCAGTCTTGGAGTCGCACGCTCGTATGCGGGCGTCATGGCGCGGCTCATGGTCTCCGACACTATCCGTTGGTCGAGGGACATTTATATCGAACACCTGTCTGGAGTCCGGCAATACCCAGATTAAGACCTGTGAGTGCTCTTCTGGCAGCACAATAACACCCACATATCCTTCTGCTACTGCTTCCTTCTCGCGTCATTCATTATTATTAACACACACGCCATTACATCACTCAATACTACATTATTATTATTCTTCTCCCAATTTCTATCTACTACATTACTATTATTGCTATCTCTTATTTCTTTTCTTTTAATATACAAGTGCTATTTGAACTATATATGAAGTCATATGCTGATATTACTCACTTACTATATTATACTACATTTATTATATAGTGTTATTATATTACTGAATTTATTGTGCCTAAACTAATTAATTAATTGAACTACATTATACTACATTTATTATAGTTATACTTATTATATTATATTACGGATACATGTTGGCGGACCCCATGTAGGAGGGCCGCGCCAAAGGCGCCGGCCTGGTGCTTTTACCCCAACTGCATTAGGACGGCGCCCTACTACTAATTTAATTATTTATATTGGAATATTTAATACCATTATATATTATATTACATAATGAAACATACTACGCTTTGTCAAATATTTTTTGTAAATTACTTTGTATTCTTGATTATTATGAAAATAAATAGAATTACAAATGGTTTAAAAAAGAATCATAGAAATTGTTTCGGTTCTTGTGTGTTTCGAAGATTTTTTGGTTTTATTTGTATTTTGTTATAATGGTTTGTTATTACCCATCCTAAAAACTTCATGCGTGTTCCAGTAGAACCTCGAGAAGTTAAAATCCAAGGGAAACGTTACAAAATTTAAGCTATCAAGTTTTTTACTTATCGAGAATTGATGTTAGAGAGGTTGTCAGAGTAAAATTTTTAACTTACCGAGGTTTGTGGATTTTATAGAGGATGTAATTAGTTCAATAGAGGTTACATACATTTTTTATCTATTCATTTAGAATCAATTATTTATTTAAACAAAGAAATCAGTTAAGCGATTTAGTGGAAGACTTAAGTGAAAATCAATTAAGTTCTTGGCAAAACCTTGTGTTTGGATACTTACTCATGATGACTCACTGATAATACTTTAACTTATGGAGGTCACCAAAATATTATTTTAAGTTACCGAGGGCAATGTTCACAAGATTTGTTTAAGTTACCGAGGTTTTGTGATTTAAGTAATGGAAGTTTTATGCTTTCAAGGGAAGGGAATTAAATTTTTTTTTTAATTTACTGAGGTGTTTTCACTTATCGAGGTTCTACTGTATTTTTAAAGTTTGAAACTACTTTAAATTAAAATCTTTGTATATACTATTATAACGACGAAAAGTTAATATTATTTTCTACAATTTTTATATTGATTTTTGTAATGCGAAATTGCTTATTATATCATAGTTTTATTATAATTTAAACATATTGTGGTTAGTCAAACCATTGTTTCTTTTTAGTAATTTATTTAATCCATAATGTTTAATATTTTTATTATATGATTGTTAATTTTTGTAAAAATTTTTTCACAGCTTGAAAAAGTCTTAATTATAAAGACGAAACGTTGCAATCAACGAGTGTTTAAATTGATTTATTTTTATTCCAATTACCCGCGAGACAGTTTTCTATTATAACATATATCTGGAATTGAACTTTAAAGATGAGTTAATGAGTTTGTTTGTCGAGGGTAATCTCAGAAATGACTGATACGATTTCAATTTTTTTTCGTTGTGCGATAGGTGATACTTTGCTTTAGGATATAGACTACAATAACTGCTCCCGCTCAGGTGAAATTTAAATATTTTAAAACTTGTGTTCATCTACAGGGCTGGAATTAATACAGGTACAGCAGAAAATACGTACCTACTTAAAATTATTAGCTGTGGACTAGATTCGAGTAAAAATACTAGTTATAAAAAGTAGGTCGTTTAATGCAAATGCTAATACCGATCTTAAAAGTTCACGTGTCAATTCCTGAATTTTTAAAAGTACTTTTTTGCCTATGAGGTATGTATTTTAAATACTTTTAGAACTCAGGACCGAGCTTCTGATTGCCCTCATAGGAAAAAAAAATATGACAAGAAAATATCGCTTTGAAAGCTAAATTTTAATCAAAATGCACAGAAGAATGTTGTTCCGAAGTGGAAATGTGCAAAAAAAATATCAAATTTAAAATTTGCATACCTACGTTTTTATACTACACAGTTACCAAAAAATTCATATCTATCGATCAACTTTGTTTAGAGCAAGATCGAATAAAAATTCTGATATACTTTTCTAATAGAAAAATATGTGTCCAAAATCTAAGATCATTGGTTAAATTAGATTTTCAAACATTGCTTTTTGCAAATACTGCGAGTTATGTTTACATAGGAATTCTGTTAATCTTTTTGAAAAAATTGTTTAATAAGTCGTTTTAAAATTCACACAATGAAAGAAATACCAATCACTGGCGTTGGCCTAAGTACAATCTGTCGACTGTGTTTATCGAGTGGTGCTCCAGCAAAAGACTTGTTTTCCTTTTCATCCAGCTTTGAAGACATCCTGGCTAATGCAATTATGAAGTGTGCTCCTGTTCTGGTAAGACTGCTTCTTCTCAGTTAGTTTAACAAAGTCTATAATATTGTTATACTCAATATAGCTTATTAATGCAATTCTATAATATGATAACTTCAAGAGATACTAAAGATTATGAACCTGGATTTAATTCCAAGGTCAGTGTCTATATACAAGAAATTAATATCACTTGGCAAAGTTGACACACGTGAGCATGTTATAATATACATATTGGATTGTCACTTTGCTTTTTTTTCTAAACTTCTCATATTTAGAAAAACGGATCAATATGGATTTATTAATTGTGAAACATATCTGTCTTCCAAATTTATTTATTGTCAATATCTTTTTTGATCTTATTTCGAATTCTTCTTTTATTTTAGATAAAAAATGGCGATGATTTGCCAAATTTTATCTGTCAAAACTGTTACGGTAGGCTGGAGGAAACGTATCAGTTCCAGATGCAAATAATACAGTCTGATAAAACTCTGCAATGCTATTTAGAGCAACTGCATGATCTTGACAGAAAACCTAAGTTTGAGAGTTCCATTCAGAGGCCTCTTGAGGATCCATTGATCAATAACACTACTCCAGACAACGCTGAGAAGCATGCATGTTCAGAACTACATGATTCGTTCGGTATTAATGTTGAAATGTCTTTAAAATGCGAAATGAAGGACGAGCAAGATAATTCAAGAATTTCACCAGACTGTGCTCATGATATCTTAAAAGCTTCGTCTACGGATAGTAAATTAGTGGAAGACTTAAATGTTAATTGGAAAGTTGAAGAATCTGCAAATTTTAACTCGCCATGCAAAAGTATTGAGGTAGTGGCTTTAAAAACCGAAATTGAAGATGAATCGATTGACGACAGTTCATTAATACTGACGGAATTTAACGATGATGCAGTAAACGATTTTTCTAATGGTGTTAGTGAAGTCAGCTGTGAAGACACAAAGGTCGGTTTTGGCCACGTATCGGGAAACCCCGCATGTATTAATTCTTCTGATGTGGGACAGTATTTTGTAAAATTTGAAGAAATATTTGAAAACACTGAAAAAACTGAAGCGAAATCTCATCGGTTTAAGATTAAAAATACATGTAAAAAACGTAACGTTAAATCGCGTTTTTTAGAAACTCACAAGACTGCACGTACTAGTAAGAAATTAAATCGATGTGACATTTGTAATAAGTATTTCACTAGGAATGGTCATTTAAATACGCACAGACTAATACATACTGGTGAGAAACCATATCAGTGCGACATTTGTGAAAAGAGTTTCACTCGTTCAAGTTCTTTAACTCGTCACAAACTGCATCATACTGGTGAGAAACCATATCAGTGTCACATTTGTGAAAAGTTCTTCACTCAGTCAGCTCATTTAAATACTCACAAACTAACTCATACTGGTGAGAAACCATATCAATGTGACGTTTGTAAAAAGAGTTTCACACGATTATACATTCTAAAAACTCACAAACTACTACATACTGGTGAGAAATCATATCAGTGTGATATTTGTAAAAAGTGTTTCACTCACCCAGCTGATTTAAAACGTCACAAACTAACTCATACTGATGAGAAACCAATGTAACGACTGAAAAAAATGTTTCACTCGGTTAGACACTTTTAAAACCCACAAACTACTACGTACTGGTGAGAAACCATATCAGTGTGACATTTGTAAAAAGTGTTTGAATAATTCATTAACTCTAAAACGTCACGAACTGAAATATACTGGTGTGAAAGTATTTCGGTGTGACATTTAAAAAAAAAATCTCTCGGTTACACTATAAAAACTCACAAACTGACACACACTGGTGAGAACCCATGTCAATGTACATTTTGTATTTTACATTAAGTGTTGTTTTGATATTTCCTTGCGGAAACGGTGTAAACGTTCGCCGTTTAGGAATATTGAATTATTAAAATTTGACTAAATTTTGCAAACTTATTTGAGACGTATTAACCTGACGATCAGATAGTTTTAAGCCTGTTCTTGAGCAGCAGTGTAGTATTACAAATGGTAAAAAAAAGAATCATAGAAATTGTTTCGGTTCTTGTGTGCTTCGAAGATGTGAAGATATTTTGGCTTCATTGGTATTTTCGTTATAATGATTTGTTATTGCACATCTTAAAATTTTCATATGTATTATTTTTAAAATTTGCAACTACTTTAAATCAAAATATCTTTACTAATATTATAGAGATAACGCTTATGAATTTGTTTGTCGGGTGTAATCTCAGAAAATACTGATGCGATTTTAATTTTTTTTTCGTTGCGCGCTAGGAGATACTTTGCTTTAGGTCTTAGGATATAGGCTACAATAAATAACTGGTCCGCGCGGGTGAAATTCAAATATTTGGAAACTTCAAGTTCACATACATGACTAGATTTACACGCCTAGCAGTAAATACGTACTTGGTGTTGACTAGACTCAATTAAAAAGTAGTTATAAAAAGTAGGTCGGTAAATGCAAATGCTAATACTGATCTTAAAAGTTCACTTATCAATTCCTGGATTTTTTAAAAGTACTTTTTTTACCTCTGTAGGTACATGTTTAAGTACTTTTAGTACTCAGTACCGCACCTCTGATTGCCCTCACAGGAAAAACAAATATGAAAGTAAATATCGCTTTTCAAGCTGAAATTTTGATCAAAATCCACGGAAGAATATTGTTCCGAAGTAGAAATTGTACGAAAAAAATTTAAAAACATGCATACTATAATAATTATATTTGATTTTATTTACAGCTGGTTGGATACTATATTTTTATACATATGCAGTTAAAAAACATATCATTTCTATCGATCAATTATGTTTGGACCAAGATGGGATAAAAGTTATACAGTACCGTCCCAATAGAGAAATATGTGTGGTCACAAACTAAAACTATATTTTGTTAAACTAGATTTTCGAACATTGTTTTTGCAAATACATACTGTGTGCTATGTTTACGTGGGAATTGTTAATCTTTATAGAGAGTAATTTGTTTATTAAGTCAGGTTTTAAAATTCACACAATGAAAGAAATTTCGATTGCTGACGTTGACCTAAGTATAATGTGTCGACTGTGTTTATCGAGTGGCGCTACAGCAAAAGATTTGTTTTCCTTTTCATCCACATTTGAAGACATCGTGGCCAATGTAATCATGAAGTGTGCTCCTGTTCTGGTAAGACTGCTTAAATTATTTGTAGGGAACCAGCCAGGCTTCAGTAAATGGAAATTTAATATTTAGTTTATACATTACCCATTCGTTTCACTGGTTCGTTCGAATTTGATGGATTGCCTCTTTGCTTTTTTTCTAAATATCTCATTTTTAGAAAAACAGATCAAATTGGATTTATTAATATGAAACATTTCTGTCTTCCAAATTGGTATTTTATTGTCATTTTCCATTTTGATTGTATTTCGAATTCTTCTTTTTTTTAGATAAGAAATGGCGATGAAATGCCAAATTTTATTTGTCAAAAATGTTACACTAGGCTGGAGGAAACCTATCAGTTCCAGATGCAAATAATACAGTCTGATAAAACTCTGCAATACTATTTAGAGCAACTAAATGATCTTGACAGAAAACCTAAGTTCGAGAGTTCCATTCAGAGGCCTCTTGAGGATCCATTGATCATTAACACTACTCCAGACAACGCTGAGAAGTGTGCATCTTCGGAACTACATGACTTGTTTGATATTAACATTGAAATGTCTTTAAAATGCGAAATGAAAGACGAGGAAGATAATTCAAGAATTTCACCACACTGTGCTGATGATATCTTAGAAGCTTCGTCCACGGATAGTAAATTGGTGGAAGACTTGAATGTTAACTGGAAAATTGACGAATCTACAAATTTTAACTTGCCATGCAAAATTATGGAGGAAATGGCTTTAAAAACCGAAATCGAAGATAAATCGATGGAAGGCGGTTCATTAACTCTGACGGAATCTGTCGATGACACAATAAATGATTTTTCTAATGGAGTAAGTGAAGTCAGGCGTGAAGACACAAAGGTCGGTTTTGGGAACATATCAGGAAACTCCACAAATGTTCGTTCTTTTGATACGGATGAGTATTTTGAAAAATTTGAAGAAATAATTAAAAATGCTTCGACGGATCGTGAGACGCTCGTAAAAACTGAAGTGAAATCTCATCGGTTTAAGATTAAAAATACGTGTAAAAAACGTAACGTTAAATCGCGCTTTTTAGAAACTCACAAGAGTGCACGTACTAGTAAGAAATTAAATCGATGTGACATTTGTCAAAAGTGTTTCACTCATTCAAGTTCTTTAACTCGTCACAAACTGATACATATTGGTGAGAAACCATATCAGTGTGACATTTGTAAAAAGTGTTTCGCTCGTTCAAGCAATTTAAATACTCACAAACTGCTTCATACTGGTGAGAAACCATATCAGTGTGACATTTGTAAAAAGTGTTTCACTCAGTCAGGTGATTTAAAACGCCACAAACTAACTCATACTGGTGAGAAACCATATCAATGTGACGTTTGTAAAAAGTGTTTCACCCGATTATACATTCTAAAAACTCACAAACTGCTACATACTGGTGAGAAACCATATCAGTGTGACATTTGTAAAAAGTGTTTCACTAACCCAGCTGATTTAAAACGTCACAAACTAACTCATACTGATGTGGAACCATATCAATCTGACGTTTGTAAAAAGTGTTTCACTCATTCAAGTTCTTCAACTCATCACAAACTGATTAATACTGGTGAGAAACCATATCAATGTGACGATTGAAAAAAGTGTTTCACTCGGTTAGAAACTTTTAAAACTCACAAACTACTACGTACTGGTGAGAAGCGATAATAGTGTGACATTTGTAAAAAGTGTTTGAATCATTCACTAACTCTAAAACGTCACGAACTGGAACATCCTGGTGTGAAACTATTTCGGTGTGATATTTTAAAAAAAATTTTACTCCGGTAGACATTATAAAAACTTACAAACTGACACACACTTGTGAGAAACGATGTCAATATGCATTTTGTATTTTACATCAAGTGTTATCATATTTCCTAAGTACTCGCCTTGCGGAAACGATGTAAACGTTCGCCGTTTTATGAATATTGAATTATTAAAATTTGACTAAATTTTGCAAACTTATTTGAGACGTATTAACCTGACGATCAGATAGTTTTAAGCCTGTTCTTGAGCAGCAGTGTAGTATTACAAATGGTAAAAAAAAGAATCATAGAAATTGTTTCGGTTCTTGTGTGCTTCGAAGATGTGAAGATATTTTGGCTTCATTGGTATTTTCGTTATAATGATTTGTTATTACCCATCTTAAAATTTTCATATGTATTATTTTTAAAATTTGCAACTACTTTAAATCAAAATATCTTTACTAATATTATAGAGATAAAGCTTATGAATTTGTTTGTCGGGTGTAATCTCAGAAAATACTGATGCGATTTTAATTTTTTTTCGTTGCGCGCTAGGAGATACTTTGCTTTAGGTCTTAGGATATAGGCTACAATAAATAACTGGCCCGCGCGGGTGAAATTCAAATATTTGGAAACTTCAAGTTCACATACAGGACTAGATTTACACGCCTAGCAGTAAATACGTACTTGGTGTTGACTAGACTCAATTAAAAAGTAGTTATAAAAAGTAGGTCGGTAAATGCAAATGCTAATACTGATCTTAAAAGTTCACGTATCAATTCCTGGATTTTTTAAAAGTACTTTTTTTACCTCTGTAGGTACATGTTTAAGTACTTTTAGTACTCAGTACCGCACCTCTGATTGCCCTCACAGGAAAAACAAATATGAAAGTAAATATCGCTTTTCAAGCTGAAATTTTGATTAAAATGCACGGAAGAATATTGTTTCGAAGTGGAAATTGTACGAAAAAAATTTAAAAACATGCATACTATATTTTTATACCCATGCAGTTAAAAAACATATCATTTCTATCGATCAATTATGTTTGGAGCAAGATTGGATAAAAATTCTACAGTACTATCCGAATAGAGAAATATTGTGGTCGCAAATTAAAGCTATATTTTCTTAACTAGATTTTCGGACATTGCTTTTTGCAAATACTGTGTTCTATATTTACGTAGGAATTCTGTTAATCTTTATGGAGAGTAATTTGTTTATTAGGTTAGGTTTTAAAATTCACACAATGAAAGAAATTTCGATTGCTGACGTTGACCTAAGTATAATGTGTCGACTGTGTTTATCGAGTGGCGCTACAGCAAAAGATTTGTTTTACTTTTCATCCACATTTGAAGACATCGTGGCCAATGTAATCATGAAGTGTGCTCCTGTTCTGGTAAGACTGCTTCTTCTTGACAGTTTAATAAAGTCTATAATCACACTCAATACGAGTAGTTTATTTTATATAAACCACGGAAATTTGGCAAGGTAAAACGTGCTATCTTCTCAAATTTTATATATTTTATTCTAGATACTGAACTTCGTCCCTTTTTAACATTCATGTTTTAGTAGGTACTTTGTGTACAGTTAAATTCTGCTTAAATTATTTCTAGGGAACCAGCCAAGCTTCAGTAAATGGAAATATTCAGTTTATACATTACCCATTCGTTTCGCCGGTTCGTTCGAATTTGATGGATTGCCCCTTTGCTTTTTTTCTAAATTTCTCATTTTTAGAAAAACGGATCAAACTGGATTTATTAATTATGAAACATTTCTGTTTTCCAAAATGGTATTTTATTGTCACTTTCCTTTTTGATCTTATTTCGAATGTTTCTTTTATTTTAGATAAGAAATGGCGATGAAATGCCAAAGTGTATCTGTCAAAAATGTTACACTAGACTGGAGGAAACCTATCAGTTCCAGATGCAAATAATACAGTCTGATAAAACTCTGCAATGCTATTTAGAGAAACTACATGACCTTGACAAAAAACCTAAGTTCGAGTGTTCCGTTCTGACCCTTGAAGATCCATTGATCGATAACACTACTGCAGACAACGCTGCATCTTCGGAACTACATGATTTTTTTTATATTAATATTGAAATGCCTTTAAAATGCGAAATGAAAGACGAGCAAGATAATTCAAGAATTTCAACAGACTGTGCTGATGATATCTTAGAAGCTTCATCTACGGCTGGTGAGAAAGGACCTATCAATATTGGAGATAGTAAATTGGTGGAAGACTTGAATGTTAACTGGAAAGTTGAAGAATCTGCAAATTTGAACTCGCCATGTAAAAGTATTGAGGAAGTGGTTTTAAAAACCGAAATCGAAGATGAATCGTTTACTGCGTCATCAATAGACCCCGTCAGAGTTAATAAAACGTCATTGACGTTGACGGAATCTATTGATGACACAGTAAACGATTTTTCTAATGGAGTTAGTGAAGTTGGCTACGGAGACACAAAGGTCGGTGTTGATCACATATCGGGAAATTTCGCATGTCCTCATTCTTCTGTTGTGGGAGAGTATTATGAAAAAGTTCAAAACACCTCGATGGATCGTGAGACGCAAAAAAAAATTGAAGTGAAATCGCATCAGTTTAAGATTAAAGACACGTGTAAAAAACGTTACGACAAATCGCGCGTTTTAGAAACTTACAAAACTGCACGTACAAGTAAGAAATTAAATCGATGTGACATTTGTAAAAAGTGTTTCAGTCGGTTAGACAGTTTAACAACTCACAAACGACTACATACTGGTGAGAAACCATATCAGTGTGACGTTTGTAAAAAGTTTTTCAGTCGGTTATACATTCTAAAAACTCACAAACTACTTCATACTGGTGAGAAACCATACCAGTGTGACATTTGTAAAAAGTGTTTCACTCAGTCAGCTCATTTAAATACTCACAAAGTGATTCATACTGGTGAGAAACCGTATCAGTGTGACATTTGTAAAAAGTGTTTCACGCAGTCAGGTTATTTAAATACTCACAAACTCATCCATACTGGTGAGAAACCATATCAGTGTGACGTTTGTAAAAAGTGTTTCACTCGGTTAGACACGTTAAAAACTCACAAACTGCTACATACTGGTGAGAAACCATATCAGTGTGTTGCTTTTTCACCAGGTTCGACTAGAACGCAATGAAATTAGAAACTATAAAATTTTATAAAGCTATATAAGTACCTACGTATAAAAATGTATTGTCGATAAAAAAAGAATAATATAAACATCTGGTTAAAAAATTATTTTAGAATTATTTACGAAATACAAATTTTGCACTAGTTATAATTATGGATTTACTAATCTTATTGACAGCCTCCTGTTATGATATCGTAATGAAGAATCTTCCCAGATAAAAATGTAGCTGTATGGCCCATCTACAATAAGGCCATACTATCAAACTGCAGACAAATTTCTTTACTAAACACTTTAAGTAAAATACTTGATAAAGCAATCAAAAAGAAACTAATGGCTTGCCTTGACAAGTATAAATTATTATCTGACAGACAATATGGATTTCGACTAGACCGATCGACTAATGACGCACTTGCCAGACTGACCGAAATGATTACTATTGACATAGACAAAGACAAAAAAAATCTAGCGTTATTTCTAGACATAGCGACAGCATCCCAAAAAATCCTCCTCCAAAAACTTTCCAATATAGGTATCGTGGCATACCCTTCAAATGGTTCAAAGTTACCTGGCGTTCCTTAACCGTCGCGACGACGCTTGAATCACAAAATATTACTAATTAAATATCAAAGTTAAAAGACCAGGCTCAGAAATGTTATTTTTTAACTTTTTATAGGTTTTTTAGTGTCAGGGGTTTTTTAAATTTTTAATTTAATTTTTATTTTAAAATTTTTAAACTTACTTACAAAATACCCGTTATGCGTCTAAAATCCCTACCGCAGCTAAGAAAAGAACTGATAACCTCGAAACGGTTGAACCGATTTTTTAATTTAATTTTTATTTTAAAATTTTTAAACTTAGTTACAAAATATCCGTTGTTCGTCTTAGATCTCTACTACCGCTAAGAAAAGAACTGATGACTTTGACACGGTTGAACCGATTTTGATAAATAATGTCTAAGAAGCACCGCTAGAAAACCTGCTTTCACATTAAAAAAAATCGCATCCAAATCGGTTCACTCGTTTAAGAGCTACGGTGCCACACACACACACACAGAGCGGTCAAACTTATAACACCCCTGTTTTTGCGTCGGGGGTTAAAAAATCAATAAGTATGTAGACGAGAATCCTACAAAAGAAAATAGACATTTCTAAAGAGTTCCAAATTCTCGCAAATACATTGACCACAATTTTAAAGTTTAAAGATAAGTTTTCAGAAAAAAACCTTGTTAAAACGAATCTTCGACCAATCTGACCTCTATATAAGAAGCTTCATTATAAAGAATTACTTGTTATAACGAATATTTTCTAATTCCCTTCAGTTTTGTTATATCGAGGTTGTACTAATAATGATCTTTATTTAAAGAACCTGATACAGGTCATAATAACGTCAAGTACAATTCAATTTACATAAAAAAAACTTACTACCTACTTCATTCATTTATGTTATAGTAACATCCATTAATTAAAAATGCCTTTAAATGTTTTTTAAAAAGTTCGAAATTGTCTATGTTTTTTAAGGAAACCGGCAGATTATTACAAGATCTGGAACCTGCGCAGACAGGAGTTCTAATTAATTTATTCTATTTTAATAGAATTCGAGTAATTTTTCACCCGAGTCTCTTATTAAAGTATATAATTTATAATGGAAGGTTAAAGTTTTATTAAAAAAAAGAACTAAACGAACTAAAAGAGTGTCCGGTGACCGGCCATGCCCAAGACTACTATGTTTCACTATTTTATTCTTCTCTTGCCTTCTTTCTTCGAACCTGAAGCGCCTTAACAGCGAACTAACGAACTATAGTTCGCCGGAAATGGATGAACTAAATTGAGTGCTCTTTTTAGTGAACTAAAATGTCCAAGTCTAATTAATAATGATAATATGTCGCTTACGCTCAGACGCTACTAAATTTCTGTCGCCCCAAGCAGCAATGACCGCCCCGCCGGTGTAGTGGGGCTGCGCTCTCAAGAGATGCTGTCTTCAGATGTTCTGTGGCGCGAGTATCATTTGTTTTGTGTTACAGTACGCTGCGCTTTTGTTATGTGAACGATAAAAACGTTGGAGAAAAATTGTTATGGTGTTTTTTTTTTTAAAACTGAACTAAGTTTGAAATAATTTGTGACATTAGTGGTTTCTTAAATTTTAAAATGGTAAGTTTTACATTTGATTTTTTAATTAAATTACTCGACCTTTTCTTAAGCTGAAGTAATTTAATTTAAAAGGAATATTTTGCAAAATCATTTAGACAAAAAAACACGCGTCGGTTTGTGGACATACGATTTTTTGGAACCGGGGCAAAAACTTAGTGATAAATTGTTTAAAAAAACTTAAAAATATATAATAAGTGGCATTTTTAGTGACCGGGAGGGGAGAATAAGAACCCCTTAATAATTTTTTTTTAATAATAATTTGTTATCAATTTTCAAACATATACAGTCGAACCTCGATAAGTTAAAAACCTCTGTAAGTTAAAATTTTTTGAATTCCCTTCGCCTGAAAGCATAAAACCTCCATTATTTAAATCACAAAACCTCGGTAACTTAAACAAATATTCTGAATATAGCCCTTGATAACTTAAAATAATATAATTTGCACTGATTTTTTACTCGGCACGTGGTAGAACATGATTAATAATAACAAGTAATTAAAAAACACTTGAAAATTCTACAAATAATTCTTTATTTCTCGACGATCGTTTCGGACAATAAGTCCATCCTCAGGAGTACAAAAACTTATACTATAAGTTTTTGCTTATTTTTCTGAATAATTTGACATAGCATATCCTATATCTAAACCAATCAGAAGCTACAAAACTGACCAAAATAGCTTTTTGACGTTATTCATACCGATCGAAGTGTGCCGTGTAAAACAAAATTTGTTGAAACAAATACATATCGACAGGTTAACAATCTGTCGAGTGATCGCTACAGTTTTGCTTATTCATTTTGTTTGATTTACTCTCTAAGATGGCTCAAGCATTCTGAAATTTGGAGAAACAAAAATACCACGTGGGCTCAAATAGAATACTTGAACTTTTATCCAGAAAGGCGACAGCCTTATTCAATAACTTTTAGGAACTTAAATAGAAATTTAAAGGTATACAGTTCTTTTTCAAAGAAAAAAGGCAACATTCAACACTGTGAAGAAGAATTAGTTTTAGCAAGCTTTGAAATAAATGGAGAAAAGTGACGGGACGTGAATGAGCCCAATTTTATGCACTACTTTGCCCATTTAACCGACTTTCTATCTCCACTAATAACAAAGTTACCCATGTTAGCCAACGTCGGTTGAGACACCCTGTATATCGATCAAAAAAATCTATTTTTTTAGCGATTCCCCGATTAATCGATCTCAAATCGCCATCCTTAGTTCGATCCCGAACAACCACAGTATTATCTTTGCCGTTTTTTACCACTGTCTAGAGTTTTCCATAGTACGGAACCCTTCAATTTTCTTCTGTAACTCTCGCTGTAATCACGGTACCGGGTAGCCAGGTATCTGTCGTCATCTTTAGTTATAACAACAGTCATGTTCAATTATGTAATAATTACATTGTCATTTATGATGTTGTTCTTTTTAACACGGTTTTAATTAGTCATAAACTACGTGTAATGCATGTTATTTTTTTCCGGATGTTGTTAATAATAGTCCGATATCTGTATCAAGGTTGATCGACTTATTGTTAATTGATTTTATTATTACTAGCGGTACCTGTGCGAATAATTCGCACTAAAATTCGTTTCTAATTTTTCACACTCTTTATAACTTTCTTCTTTTTGTTGTATTACATTACAAAGCTCAGTGACGGTTCAAGAAAATATTTTTCTAAAACTGTCATATAGAGGCGCAAGTATCGAAAACGTTGAGTTGAAGCGCCGCCATACGAAAAGCATTTATACGTGAATTTTGATTAAAAATTAAAAAAAAAAAAATTACCGACCGTCAATCATGTTGACGTTGTTTCAAAGTTAGAACCGTCAGATGGCAGCATTGCTGCATATACTGAATAAATGTTTAATTGTTATAATTATTTTGCAAAAACAAAAGCAATAATAGATTTTTTAGTTGTTGATGTCGGTAGAGCAAGCAATTATCTATAAAATGATATAAAATTTATGTGGAGCAATTGTGTGGTTTTTTCGAAAAAGGGAGGCAAACATCTTAACCTTAGCGTATTAATATATATGATAGTCTAAAGTAGGGGTCGGCAACGTGGCACCTGCGGGAACCTGGCTACCCGCGAGAGAATTTTAAAATCCCTGCACTCAAATATCTAAATTCTAAAAACTATACTAAACATTTTAATAATTGTATGTTTTATGTGAAATGATCAAACATTTAATTTTTAAGCGTCGATTTAAAAATTCTTAATTAAAAAATATTGGGTCCCATAGAACTTCAATAAATCTTAGACCCCAAAAATTTAGATCCGCCTCTGCAGGCGGCATTATACAAAGCTACAATAATGCGGTAACCTCAAATTGCGTCATGCCGTGAATCAGTAGATAATATATTATTGGTTCATCAATTATCCTGATTCAATTAACATTTAAATATGTTTCAAGAAAATATGCGGACGTTGAACAAATATAAAACAATTTTGATTGATGATTTATCAAGGCCGGTAATTAATGAACACCGTCAATTGTTTATTGATACACAAAGCTGAAGTAATCCGCCATCAATGAGAATTTTACGATATTGCCGTTCTCTATAACAGGGGTGTTCAAAAAGTTGATCGTCAGAGCTATTGGAGTCGATCGCGGAAAAGTTTCTCCAATCTATATTTCTTTAAATGACCACAAAATAATCCCGATTTGTCGGTGCGGCCATTGGCCGCCGGCACAAACAATGATTACCTACAGATTACAGCACCATCTATCTAATAATACCTAGGCGTGCTTAATTGCGCTTGCTTTTACTTTTATTGGTGACACATTTGTTTAGGTAAACAAATGTGTCACCAATAAAAGTACATTTCTTTCGTAGATATGCTCTTGTCTTAGTCTAGTTCAACGATGAGCAAAACTTTCTGCGCAACTTTATATAATAATAATAAATGACTGTGATAGCAGCGATTATTTAACCGGTAATTTATTCTTTTACATAACTGCTAGATATGTTAGGGACGTCTGTGTCCAGTTATTTATAGGTTTGACCACGGTATAAGAAAGAATGGTAGTATATCTCCCACATAAAAAAGCGAGTCTCTTATTGGGCTAGTATACGGAGAGCTCGCGGAGTAGCGCTGTCAGCTCAGCAGCAATGCTTGCTGTGTTAAAGAGTAAAGAGATTAAATTCAATTTTCAAAGTATAGTATCCAACGCCAATGCATAGGCAAACCCGTTAGGCATCTCTTTTAACACAGCAAGCATTGCTGGTGTGCTCGCAGCGCTACTCCGCGGGCTCTCTGTGTACTCGCCCAATAAGAGCTTCACCCCTTCCATGTATGATATAATATACACCTACCATTCTTTCTTATACAGTGGGTTCGACAAATCTGAAATATTTTTAGATTTTTTACCTTTTTACGCCACTGATTTTAACCTCCAAAGTCCAAATCGGGGACTTAATTAATTAAAAAGGTGCACAGAGCTTGATGCAATAATGACGACAATAATTCACGCAACGATCCATTTTATCGATTGTCGCTAATCAATAGACTGTAATATTTCAGCAAATCGTGCGACTGCGCTGGGAGAATTTTTTATGCGCGACTAGAGTTGGGTAACTCAGATCTAAACCGACTCCGACAGAAGATCCGTGAGAGCCGACTCATTTTTTTTTGAGCCGACGGATCAACGGATCACACACAGAAGCACATTTTACACCTACGTATCAGTTCTTGCTTTAATGCATCTGTCAGCTCAAATGACTCATGCATCACATGTTTGGCTATGCATTCTTGATTCTATACAGGTCGTGATACGATTGACTGAACTAGGTAACTCAGTGGCAGACTGCAGTAACATATTCAGAACTCGGCTCTTTTTGAACCGGTTCAGTGAGCCGGCTCACATACGGGATCCAGATGCAAAGATGCAGATCACTAAAAAGACCCGTTTTTCCCATCTCTACGCCACTGCTTTTACCTCCAAAGTTCAAGCCGAGGACTTAATTAATTAAAAAGGTGCAGAGAGCTTGATGCAATAATGACGACAATAATTGACGCAACGATCCATTTTATCGATTGTCGCTAATCAATAGACTGTAATAATTCAGCAAATCGTGCGACCGCGCTGGGAGAATTTTTTATGCGCGACCGATAATGACTCAAGAAACGTGACTTAGATATAAGTGTCGCAACGAAAAACTGATTTTATAAACAAACTCCGTCGTCTCGTCTGTGTCTCATCTCAATGATTCATTGATTTAAAACGAGTTTACAGATCGTGTTTGTTTATTTGTGTTCATTGTACAGTGTAACCTTAATATAACGAACCTCAATATAACGATTTCCTCGATTTAACAAATTTTTCGAAATCCCCTACAACTGCCCGTAAGAGTTATATTACACAATATACCTCTACATTATGAATACTTTTCGTCAAAAACCTCTTTATAACGAATTTTCAGTAATTGCAGAATATAAATAAAAAGTATAATTTACCATTATTTAACGATTTTTGTCAACTTATAACCTTTACATAATGTATCCTACCAAACATGTTGGAATCCACCACCGCAAGAACCCTATTTAAAATGGGCCCAATCGGTAGTTTTTAGGGGTTGAAAAAAGTTTTTGGGCTCCAAAATACCGAAAAAATTCTCTGAAACAATTCAAAATTGAAATTTAATCCTCTAGTAGTAATTAAAAGGTGTTCCTAAAATTTTAATAAAATCGACCGGACTTACAAATTTTATGAAAACACTAGTTAATGCAGATAGTGAATTATTTACTGAAAGTTGTATATAATTTGGTATAGAGGTTCGATTGATAATAATATTGCAATTAAGAAAAAAAAAAATGTTATTTTAAGGGGTGTATTAAGGACTCTAAATTTTTTATTTTGCCCAAAAACCAACTTAAATTTGCATAATAAAGCCACACTGCCTGTATTAGCAAATACACCATATTGTCGGCAGGGTTCTGGCACTGCGACTCGGATTTTTTTTATTTTATTAATGTACATCTTGAACGAAAATGTTAATATCAATTATCGCGATCACGCCAAAGAAGTATGACTTCTGCCGCGCGTATAATAATAAGTACACGCAAATCTTTTTTTTAAAGATTTTACGAGAACGAATCGAAATACAATCGTTTTTGTTTTTCGACAGACTGTAATATTCTAGCGATGTTTTTAACGACCGTGCATATAATAATTTAATAACAATTATTCATAGCTTCGCATTATATAGTTCAATATTGAATAAGTCGGATTACATAAACCAATGTTAATGTTAGTGAATCTCGTGTAATATATACTTTCTAAAAACATGGAAATTTAATTAAAATGATCTATAAAAATAAATTGCAATCGTCGAGACTGTTTCGAAACGTCGCGACTGTAGCTCGTCCCGAGACATATCCAATTATTACGGTGTTATGCATATTATGCTTTTGTTTCTCGCGCATTGCGCAGTCAGATATTTTTATTTATGCTGACATTTGGTTGTTGCGGAGGACAGGGCGAGGTCGTCATTTCTTTTTTTTTACATTAACAAAAGACGAAATTTTAGTCTAAGAGCTCGTGGTGAAGAATGGTAAAAATTTTATGAACGCTAATACTTTGAGATTAGTTATACAAACAATTCAAATACAGTAAGACCTCGCTTAACGCTGCTCCGCTTAACACTGTTTTAGTATTACGCGGTTTCTAAAAAAAAAGCTTAGCTACTATAACGTAAATTATGGCTCTCGATCGAGTGAGGGTTCATACTCTAACAGTGTCTAATATAATAATTGGCTCTCCGAGGGTATGGAATATCGTTGCAAATGTGCTTTATTGAAGAAGTATTAATTGTTTATAAATGTGTCACTGTACAGTGTAGAATAACTGGTAATTCAGCCGCCGCGGTAGTGGAAGATTCGAATTCGTATCCCGGCAGTGACATTGTTTGATTTGTAATAACCGCATTAATTTGCAACAATGTGTGTTCCATAATATGACAGCAATACTTAAAGTGCTATAATTATTATATGGAATTCATATCAAGAATGTTATTAAAATAACTTAACCACTTAATTATTATTAATCATGTTCTACCAAGTGCCGTGTGAAAAATCAGTACAAATTATGTAATCAATTTAGTAACAATTTGCCAGATTTCAAGTAGACTAGGGCATTTTCGTTCAACCATTTTCGGCGAACTAGTTCGCTCTTATAGTTCGTTAGTTCGCTGTTAAGGCGCTTCGGGTTCGAAGAAAGAAGAGAAAGCGAAGAATAAAATAGTGAAACTTACTTAGAAGCGGACAAAAATATAAATCCAAAAACAAGAAAATTTCTTAGTTCATTTTTTGAAAGGGTAACTAATAAAAAAATTAATATAAATATTAAGAGCACTGTGGTTGGAACAATAAAAATAAAAGAAAGAATAGTTACTTCTTACCACAACAGTTTTATTCAGTGGATGTACATTTCGAGAGCTAAGCTCCCATCTTCAGCAAAACACTAAACTCTTGCTGAAGATGGGAGCTTAACTCTCGAAATGTACATCCACTGAATAAAACTGTTGTGGTAGGAAGTAACTATTCTTTCTTTTATTTTTAATAAAAAAATTGTCGCACAGATTTTTTTCATAATTCAATAATTGTGTGGTATATAATGATAATTGAACTAACAAACCGATTTCTTGATTGGTTGCGATCTAGCTCATTCAGTTCAGTCATAAGAACGCTCTTTTGAAATAGTTCGTTCGCGAATTACACAACTCTATTATCAAGTCCCAACAGCATAAATTTCAACGATCTGTCAAGCGACGAACCCGAAATGCGCACGGAGACTTCAACGATCGATCAAAGCAGCGTAGCTCATGAATGATTCAAGATAACAAATTCCCTCGCGTGAAAAAACCAAATAATGAAACGCCAAACTTTCATATCTGTTTATTTATCAATGTACCTCTGCGAACAATGCTGGTACGTAGGTATCCACGGGTGTTAAATAAGGTCAAGAATGACTGAAGCAGTTTATCTCGTATTATGGCGTGTCGCCCTGGCATGGGAAGGCAAAGACTGCCCTGTATATGACAGTGGGCGGTCGCGAACGGATGCAATGTCACCGCTGGGTGCTGCGCCCTACAGTCGAATGCATTAAAACGGTTCCGTTGTTAATGATTTTAACAATATTTCTGTAATTATAATTAAGATTGGTGTATGTTTAAATTGGCCTTGAGAATGACCGAGATAGATCGTTAATATGACGTTACCGCGTGGTTCTGTTACTATAATCTCCAGTTCCCAGGTTCTAATTTGAGAACTAGTGAAAGTGTCAATTGCATTTTTAATTAATTGTTAAAAATGATGATAAATACAGTGGAATCTGTTTAAATTTTTACTGTTGCAACTAAAACTGAGATCGCAACGATCCTGAACTTGACTAGAGTTCGTTATAGTTAACGAAATCAATTGGTTTTTCAACTAGTTGACGTGGTGCAGGTTACAGTCAACGCCGGTCCTAGCCTTTGATCAGGGTAGAGCGAGATTGTCTTTCAGCGCCCTTTGGTCGACGCTTTCACTTCACGTAAATTGTACCTCGGTTTTAAGTCCCAAATTTTGCAAAAATAAACTTTTAAGGCCCCAGTACACAGTGGTCTGTAGTGGGCCATTGTAGACCATCGCCACTATGTACAGGGGGTAATCCATTTGTTGTCGGTTTTTTTTGACACACTTCAAAGGAATCGTGGCGTGGCGTGGCCTGTGGTGTTCACACAGTCGCCCATTGTTTGGACAGGTACCTACTTTTTTGTTGCGTGCTATACTATTTAAATTTTTTATCCTGGAGCAATGAAGAGACTTTTAGGTTTATAATACTATAATACTTGTAAATAGTATATAAATAAATAGCCGCCGCCGTAATTACTTCCACGTCCATCGCAAGTGCTTCGCCAGGTAGAAATGAGCCATGGGCCATTGTGTGAACACCAAGTGATAGTGGCCTACAGTTGCACATTGCAAAGCATGGCCCACTAGAGACCACTGTGTACTGGGACCTTTATAGCAAACATCACCACTTGTTCAGTTTAAATTAAATTAAGTAGCTTTAATTAGTGTATTTGCCATATGGCAACATACACTATTGGCGTCGGTCGGATGGCGGGACCTAGGGGTCGGACCAAAATTTCTCGACGTTTCATAACCTCCTAAACACTTTGGCACCATTTTTAAAAATGTTTATATATATATATATATATATATATATATATATATATATATATATATATATATATATATATATATATATATGTGTGTGTGCGGGCAATAACTTTCGAAAGAGTTAATTGATTTTAACGAAATTTGGCCCACGTGTTGCAATCCATCACCGCAAGAAGCCTATTTAAAATGGGCGTAATTGGGCCATTTTAAGGGTAGTTTTTAGGGGTTGAAAAACGTTATTGGGCCCCAAAAACCGAAAAAATTATCAGAATCATTTCAAAATTGACATTTAACCCTCCAATAGTAATTAAAAAGTGTCCCTAAAATTTTAATAAAATCGGCCCGACAGGACCGGATTTACAAATTTTATGAAAACACCAATTTGTAGATAGTGACCTATTTACTGAACGGTGTATTTAATTTGGTACACACGTTAGATTGTTAATAATATTGCAATTAAGAAAAAAAAAATTTTAAGGGGTGTATTAAGGGGTTAATTTTTTTATTTTGCCCAAAAACCAACTTAAGTTCGCATAATAAAGCCACCCTGCCTGTATTAGCAAATACACTATATTGTCGGCAGGGTTTTGGCACTGCGACCCGTGTTTTATTCTTCTTCTTCTTTAACATTAAGAAAGTTCCTACTCTCTCAAAAAGCTCCATCATTTTTATTTTGCGCCGGAAATTATATCTAATATTTTGATTTTAATGTAACCCTATGTTACAAGAAAATGAAAATAAATTACAATGAAACTTATGAAGTTTTGTTAGATTTTTAAATTAAATACCTATAAAATCGGTGAACGTCAAAAGAGGTTGTACTGTAATCGAAAATTAATAGATTTTATAACGAGCTCTGAGGGGAACCGTCTTCACTTCCGCTAATGCGATCTGGTTGTAAGTATAGCTGCAGGAACGGTACTGAACTAATTTGAGTAATTAGAGCGGTCGCGGCGTCATTATTCATTAAAATTTTTAAAACGTAATCTGGTTCAACTCAGTTGAAAGGACTGAACTTGAACGCGCCTTCATGAGAGTCGTTTGGCATTGTAACAACCGTATTACTTAAGGTGATATCAGACGGTTCACTCGGATGAATGTTCACTTGAGTGAATGTTCATTTTTGTTTCATTCTGCGTTCACGCGGCGCAGACAGAATGACATGGAAATGAACGTTCATCCAATCTTTTCCTCGAAGATATCGTCGAACAAAGTTGTGCGCCTTATACAGGGGCGTAGCTACCGCCGTATCTGCCGTATCAATAATACGGGGCCCCCGCGCCACGGGGGCCCCCAACGTGCGTAAGCAAAAATTAATAAAAATTTCCCATTTTTTTTTATTTCAGAAATGACAAAAGTCAAAAAAAAGCAATTTCTTTTTTTCCCGCGTAAAACGTGCGTTCAAAAGTTGGCAACACCCTACATCGGTTATCGCGGACTGCGGGATTTTCCCGTTTGTTATTTACTTCAACGGGGGAAGGGCCCCCAAACAAATTTTTATACGGGGCCTCGCCAAGGCACGCTACGCTTCTGGCCTTAGAATTCGTTTGATTTGTGATCATATGATCGAAGAATTGACCAAAAAGAAGCAAAGTCTAAGTTTAAATCATTAATTAGAGATTTTATGGAATTTGTCCGTATTGTTCTGTCTGTATTAGTCCAGTTTGTGGTTCCAAAGACATTAATAATTCTTTTTATTCTCCAAAAACAGCAGAGTATTTTGGTCGTTCCACTTAAATTCCATTTTGTCTCATGCACAGACAGAATATATTCACTATGCGATGTCGTAATCCCAAGTCCGTCGCTACAAGACCCGAGACAAAATAGCCAAACCCGAGTTCTTTCCATGTTCAGACGTTTCATTTTTCGTTCATTCGGAGAGCGAATGAATGATGCCGATGCCGATACTAGCGTTGTTAGATCGGTTCATTAATGAATTCATTCGTTACTATTGTTACATTTTGTGTGCTGACGTTTCACTTCGAGTGAAAGATGCTAAATGAAAATGAAAAGTTATTTTTGAATTTGGTAGTGCGATATCTTGGTAATGAAATTTGATTTTGAGCACACAGATTAAAGTGACCAGTTAAGGTATCTCTCCAAAACAATTTCTCGTATAAATATTCAGGTTTACCAGTTAAAATGATTTTGTGGAGTAAAACGAGAAAATGGACCAACATGTTGTTGTACACAGTATTCATATTGCACACTTTTCTGTGAAGTGTTATGTGATCAAACTTGCGCATTCCGCGGGAAAACCTAATATAATATTGGAATCTTTGAGATATATAGAACCTATAATACCAAAACCATAGTAAATTGCTAATGTTTGTATATTTTTAAATTATTTTTTAAATAAATGACAAGATAATATAACTAAAATATATCAACAAAGATTCTAAAATATAAAGTAAGTAGCTTGATAAATTTTATTATATATTGTAAATTAACAATCTAATTATAAATACTAATTGTATCTTATTAGTGTATTTGCCATATGGCAACATACACTATTGGCGTCGGTCGGATGGCGGGACCCAGGGGTCGGACCAAAATTTCTCGACGTTTCATAACCTCCTAAACACTTTGGCACCATTTTTAAAAATGTTTATATATATATGTATATATATATATATATATATATATATATATATATATATATATATATATATATATATATATATGTGTACGCGCAATAACTTTCGAAAGAGTTAATTGATTTCAACGAAATTTGGGCCACGTGTTGAAATCCATCACCGCAAGAAGCCTATTTAAAATGGGCCTAATCGGGCTATTTTAAGGGTAGTTTTTAGGGGTTGAAAACTGTTTTTGGGCCCAAAAATACCGAAAAAATTCTCCGAATCGTTTCAAAATTGAAATTTAACCTTTTGGTAGTGATTAAAAAGTGTCCCCACAATTTTAATAAAATCGGCCCGACAGGACCGGATTTACAAATTTTATGAAAACACTAGTTTGCAGATAGTGACTTATTTATTGAAGGGTATATTTAATTCGGTGTAGACGTTAGATTGATAATAATATTACAATTAAGAAAAAAATGTTATTTTAAGGGGTGTATTAAGGGGTTAAATTTTTTATTTTGCCCAAAAACAAACTTAATTTCACATAATAAAAGTATAAAACCACACGGCCCTATACAAGCAAATACACTATATTGTCGGCAGGGTTTTGGCACTGCGACCCGGGTTTTTTTCATTAAAGATTGCCTGAAGAAGTAGAAAAATAATCTACGAAACGTCGCAAATTTAAAAAAATTTAGAATTTTCTTTTATTTATTATCCAATATCTACAAACATATAATATTCTGGACGATAACAACTTGAATATCTTACACAGGAATTTTTCAATAATCTTAGTCTATTTAAATCGATCATTCTGAGATTTCTGCTGACATGCTCTGGAAAGTTTAAATCTTCATCAATATATATCCCAAGGCTTTTAACGCAATTTGATTTTTAATTTATAGGAAACGAATTTGTCCCGGTTACATTTGATCCCTACTACTAAAACTACTGATTTGGTCGGATTTACTGTCAAACCATGTTTTGTTATTCAAGATGACAGACGCTGAAGATCATCATTTGAATTTTGTATAAATGCCGCCCAGTGTTCCGGATCAAAACTAAGTACTAGCTGAGTATCGTCAGCATATGAATGCACGGAACAGTACTTTATAATTGAAGCCATACTAAGTTCATAAAACCTTTTTATTTTCTGTCTGATAGTTTATCGATCGGTTGTTAAACTCGATAAGAAAAAGACAACAATGAACGGCCGTTATATTTGCGAGGGGGCCAGTGATACTGTTTATACCGGATCTAATAGGTCAATTGACAAACCTGACTTCCTTACAGTGCGCTACCTGATTAAATGTTACTTGCATTGATTGTACAGGCTGTCTCAAAATAGCTTGTACCCAAAAACAGTCGACTTTCAGATTACAAATGTAGCGCTGAACTTTAGACCGTCGCGTACTGGAGACCCTTTTTTTAACATGTTTTTATTCGCTTCACCTGTATGTTGGTTTGTAAATGCTGGATCCAGCAATCCAGCTGGATCCAGCACATTTTTGGCCTTGCTGGATCCAGCAAATGGCGCTGGATCCAGCGGTGCGGATCCGCATTCAGCTAAAAACAAGTAATTAACTAGTTCTGAGAAGGATTATGATAAGATATTAAAGAAAGGAATGGCACTTTATGAAAGTGAGGGAGTAAGAATTGAAAACCTAACTTTAATCTTTGATTATTTGATGATTCTCAAGCCAACCAGCGTAGAGTTTGCAGTTCTTTAAGAAGTAGACTGGGAGATAACACTTTTTGAGATGTTATTAAAAAAAGTAAAAAAAAACTGTTACCTACATAATTGATTGGCTTTATTTTTTAAAAGACAAGTCAAGTCTTAAATTATATAATATAATTTATATTAAAGTTTTGTTTCTAATAAGAGTTAACTAAACATTTTATAAGCGGGAAATTATTTCTAAAATTATTGAGACGGAGAAACTAAGACTACATAGTTTGCAAATTAGGTAAACGAATAACTATTTCAGATATCTAGAATATCAATTTAGGTGACTTAAGACTGTATTGTGATAATTAATAATTATACTCCGAATACTCGTAACTATTACTTACTATTAGAGTACTTTACTAACGCCAAAAAAACGAGTATTTGATGTAAATGTAGATAAATAGTTAGTAAAGTTTGTAGAGTTAAAAAATTGTTACATTTATTTGAAAAAATTATTAATGCTGGATCCGCGCTGAATCCAGCTGTATTTGCTTTAATCCAGCATAAATCAAGCTGGATTGAAAATGCCGCTAGATTGCAATCCCTATTTATAAAGGAATCTTTGAACGTAAAATTCACCCACTTCAAAACGTCAGATTAAACTGAAACTTTGCACACTTATCAAGGCCCGATGACAATACAATAATTAAATAAGTTTGTCCCAATATTTTTTTTAAATTACAATGTTATGAGACAGCTTGTATTTCTAGTTTATGCATATATGACATGACATAATTAAAATAAATGTATATCTCTGTTTTAAATACTGCATGTAGCAATATTTTAAAATTAAAATACTGCACGAGTCTCTAACTTTTCTGAAAGTATGTCTAATTTAATTGTTGTGACTGCAACTAGCACGTTGCTCAGACATAACTAATCGTATCCGACAGCTATTCTGATGGTATTTTATTACAAAAAAAATGTGAAGTTGCAAGAGTATTCAGCAGAAGTGGTGTCAGGTCCTTTACGGGTGAATTTTAGTTACAAATATTGAAACAAAAACGGTAACCGTTAAAAACCGTTTTGAGTTCCGAAACTGATGGCTTGAAGACACTGTTAAAAAAATAGAATTTAAAAAAAACTAAAACAACACGCTTTTATGAACTAAAAAATGCAAAAAAAATCAACGACAAAATTAGCTTTACTGTAAAAAGCGTGGAGTGCTTATTATCGGTAATAAATTTGTCATTTACTAGCTAATTGTAAACGTAGAGCTATTATGAAAATTTGAGTAAATAGCATTCCACGCGTTTTACAGTAAAGCTAATTTTCTTGTCAAATTATTTTACATTTTTTAGTTTATAAAAGCGTGTTGTCTTAGTTTCGTTAAACTGTAATTTTATTTAACACCAGCTCGATAGAAATGACACCACTGATAACTTTACCGATAGGCATTTGTTGGTCAAACAAATGAATTCTTTCCAATAAACGCGTTCAAGGAAAAGTCTGTCACTGATTTAAATCAATCGAATTATTTAAACAAAACAGAACACACATTTTCTCAAACAATAAATAATGGGTTTGTAATGCAAATTTGCGGTACAGCTGATCAATCAACATGGTTTTTTACAGTTTACTTCGTTCAACGTTGCATCGTCAAGGTTATAGTGTATCAGGATTGTTAAAATACATTTAAAATAACCCGTAGTGGGTCGTGTAGTAGGACTCTATGGTGATCTGAGAATACTGACAGGATTCTTCATCGGCTACTGCCGTCTAAGATATTATCTTTCAAAAATGGGTAAAGTTGATGATAATAAATGTCGCTTCTTTAAAGAAACAAAAGAAACTGCATGTGAGCAGGCCCGGCGGATGACCAGGGTTTTGTGGGTAGCTATACCCATACGAAAAATTCCGTGTGGGTAAAATACCCACATGGAATTTCACAACATTTTTTTCACATATTAATAAATAAAGTGTTTTGGTCGTAAAGCAGTATTAAAAATATGAAAGTGTATAGACAGTATGAGAGAGAAAAAAAATTATGTGAATTTTGAATTTCGCGTACAAATTTGAGGTACGAAATCTCCTCAATCTTCTCAATAAAAATTCAAAATATGTTTTCTGTAATGTAAAGTTTGTTAACTAACCAATTTAACTTATGTGCTGGCTTCCCCAGAGTTATGGGATTTCGAAGGTTTGTTATACGATTACAAGGCTTATAAAATATAAGCTATATACAATTATTAGGTTTTAAATGCTCAGTGCTGGCATGAGTTAATTGGAGGGGGCTTGCTTTGAAGTTTGTTAATTTAATCACCGCTAGATCGAAAAAAAAATTTTTTTCGTCTCACTACCCACACGGGCTGAACATGACCTGCCGGGCCTGCATGTGAGGGCGTGAGGCAGTTTTCAGTTTTCACCAAAAGGCTGCATTACCTGAACAGGCCTTTCGTAAAACCCGATGAGGTGTGGAGGCCAGCTCTCAGCAAGATAATAAGATATATAAAAGCCTCTTACTTGACTGGGAATAAAATAGGGGATTCACAAAAGATCTTTTAGGTCGCAGTGATTGAAGGCTTTGACGCCTTACCGCCCCAATACAATCTAAGTCTAATCTAAATCTTAAACGTAGTCGACATCATTTTTTAACACGCTTTTAGTAGCTTCACCTGTATGTTTGTTTGTTTGTTTGTTTGTAATGGGACCTTTCAACGTGAAATTCATTCACTTCAAAACGTCAGATTTAACTGAAACTTTGCACGCTTATCAAAGACCAATGACAATACAATAATTTAATAAGTTTATCCCCAGAAGCGTAGCGTGCCTTGGCGGGGCCCCGTATAAAAATTTGTTTGGGGGCCCTTCCCCCGTTGAAGTAAATGACTTAAACGGGGAAATCCCGCATGCCGCGATAACCGATGTAGGGTGTTGCCAACTTTTGAACGCAATCTTTACGCGGGAAAAAAATTGCTTTTTTGACTTTTGTCATTTCTGAAATAAAAAAAAAATTGGGAAGCTTACACACGTTGGGGGCCCCTGTGGCCCGGGGGCCCCGTATAATTGATACGGCATATACGGCGGTAGCTACGCCCCTGTTTGTCCCATTATCCTAACCAGGACCTTCAGGATAAAAAAACTTGAAAAATTACAGCAAGCAAGCTAAAACGCTGTACAGTGACGTACGTTGAATTGCCTACCTCATAGTCAAATGTCATATCGTTTTTTAGACTTGTAATTAAAATTAGGTTTTAAAAAAACTAAAACAACACGGTTTTATGAACTAAAAAAAGCAAAATAATTTGACAACAAAATTAGCTTTACTGTAAAAAGTGCTTAATAGCGGTAATGAATTTTTCATTTACTAGCTAATTGTAAACGTAGAACTATTATGAAAACTGAAGTAGATAACACCCACGCTTTTTACAGTAAAGCTAATTTTGTTGTCAAATTATTGTGCATTTTTTAGTTCATAAAAGCGTATTGTTTTAGTTTTTTAAACTCTAATTTTATTATAAACATTAAGAGCACTGTGGTTGGAACAATAAATTAAAAGACTAGTTACTTCTTACCACAACAGATTTATTCAGTGGATGTACATTTCGAGAGCTAAGCTCCCGTCTTCAGCAAAACATTAAATTTTTTTTGCTGAAGATGGGAGCTTAGCTCTCGAAATGCACATCCACTGAATAAATCTGTTGTGGTAAGAAGTAACTATTCTTTTATTTTATTTTAATTTTATTATTCTAACACACACACACATACTTCTTGTAGAAATAGTGTCGTTGTAGAGAAACTATTCAATTTCGGTGAAGTTAAAAGTTGAAATAAATTTATTTGCGCCAAGGTGACTCAGACAAACTGTAGAAAGGTGAGATCGCTAATCGGGATAAAATGTACACACATAGAGATAACAATCTACAGAATAAAAAATAAAAGAAATATCTGTTGTCTATGGTTTATCTGCGCACCGAGTGAAAGGACCTTGATGAGATGTTTGCAATATGTATCAGGGCCATGTTGGTATGCTCATTTGTTCTCGGCTGACATGTCAGTCAGTTCGAATCAATTTAATTGATCGATATTCGATTTTATAGTTTCGGTCGTGGGAATGAGCGACCTATTAACGACAATTGAGTATTTGAATTAAAAAAAAAAAACTAAAAAATAAAAATATACGTAAATCATATTTACTTAACAAGCAGTAATAATTGAAATTCTACACTATTAATAATTATTAATTATGAGTATTATAGAGATACTAGCGGTACCTGTGCGAATAATTCGCACTAAAATTCGTGTCTAATTTCTTACACTCTTTATAACTTTCTTCTTTTTGTTGTATTACATTACAAAGCTCAGTGACGGTTCAAGAAAATATTTTTCTAAAACTGTCATATAGAGGCGCAAGTGTCGAAAACGTTTCGCTGAAGCGCCGCCATACGAAAAGTATTTATACGTGAATTTTGATTAAAAATTAAACAAAAAAATTTACCGACCGTCAATCATGTTGACGTTGTTTCAAAGTTAGAACCGTCAGATGGCAGCATTGTATAATTGTTATAATTAATTATTTTGCAAAAAAGCAAGCAATTATCTATAAAATTATATAAAATTTATGTGGAGCAATTGTGTGGTTTTTTCGAAAAAGGGAGGCAAACATCTTAACCTTAGCGTATTAATATATATGATAGATTTTGTTTTGATTTAATATATTGTTTGACACTGTATGGCCAACGGGCTTTTATGTCATTAAATTACATAAATAAATAAATATATTATCGCATTAAAATAAAAGTGCTTTTCGTGGAGACCAATTTTGCAACGTAACTTGACGAAAAAACTGTTGTTACTATCGAGTGGGGCGCAGCCTCGCAAGGCAAGATTGTATTACGGTCGAGCCGAAAATTCCGTTACTGTTGTTGCTGCCGAGCGAGCTATAAAACATTGTTTTTCTTAATCGCGTGTGGAGCTGCGAGTTAACAATGTTTTGCTAATCTACAATAGCTTAATTAACAATGAAATCTATTTCCTTCCTTATAAAGTTTACAAATATTATTAGTATTTATTTTCGGCGTACGTTCTTAAAATTTGTGACAGCTGTTATGAGAATTAAATTATTGAAGTCGACCCTATTTAGTTGATATCTCGTTATTTTAAACGCGCCTTCAATAATTGCAAATACATTTTTTTGCAAACGCGAAATTTATCATTGAAATGCAAATGCTGTTACTATTTTTAGGTGCATAAAAAAACTGTAGGTTATCGAGGCGAGCTGAGTGATTTTAATGTCATCTGTAAACTTGTGTTTGACTTAGTACAGTATACTTCCGCTTATGTGGTTCGCAAATAATAGGTATAATACTCGCCACGGTTCTAAAAGGTTTTGAAGTTAATCACAAACAGCATCGCAAATGCATATCTTAGAGCCATCCTGGTTGTTTTGTGGGAAAGGAAGACTCCCACCACCTCCCAGTTACCGGCACAGAACGTGCGCTCGTCGGTGATTGGTTATCGCTGTTTGTCGTGTCACTTGTCGCTTTCGTGCTATAAAGTACAGTCCAGTAAGCTATTGTTATGTTGTTCCTTTGATTGTTAGTTGATCAAGATGCCTAATACAGTTTTGCATAGACAAGCACGAAAAATAATTTTTTGGATGACTTTATGCAAGGAATTAAGACCCTTAGATTAAAGAAAAATTTAAAATAATAATATAGCGCGAGTTTGTAGTTTTTCAACCGACTGTACCTCCGAAAGCCTCCATTTGCATGTAACTTCAGAACCTTTTAGAACCGTGGCGCGTATTATACGTTGTTGTTCAGCATAGATTTATTACTATTTTTAGTTATGTTCAGATAATCGAGACTTTACTGTATGATACTATTTAACGGTAAATCTTCTGATCATTGCACGTTATAAATCAAATGTTAAAATAATTTCATAACATAGGTGAAATTTATCAGTTTATAAGTTGACTATAGCTGTTTAATCCGACTTCGCTCGGGTGGGGTTTAGAATGCCAGCGTTTCTCCAGTTTTAAGTATTTATGGTTTATTGGAAAAAAAACGGCCAAGTGCGTATCGAACTCACGTGGAGAGGGTTTCGTACCATTCAGATTACTTCAAGACTTAGGGTTTTCGTATAGATTTTCTTGTAAACTATGAATGAGGTCCTATATTCCCTATTTTTTTCAAAATTTTAGGCTTAGTAGTTTCGGAAATAATAATAATAATAATGAACTTTATAAGGGACGTTTCACATCATTCTAAGCAGCTTGACATCATTTTTAGAACTGTTTATTAAAATTGGTTGTTACAAAATTTGGTTCACATCTAATCTAAACACCGCGTGAAGCTTATTTAAAATGGACCTTATCGAACCATTTTAAGGGCTGTATTTAGAGGTTGAAAATTGTTTTGGGGCCTAAAAACCACGCATTATTTCTCAATTAAAAGGTGCTCCTAAAATTAAAAAAAAATTAACTTCACAATTTTATTCCCTGCGCCCCCGAGAGACAGGCTCACAGTGTTTTAAACTACAACTGCGAGCTGTCCCGGGGGAGATTACATATAATATCAAAAAACATGTACAGTGTGGGATCGGGTTTTTTTCGGGCCCATAGGAGGGCCCACATTTAACCAGCGAGCGCGATTCATATGCGACAAAATGCGATAATAATTTATAATAAACAACGTATATAAAACGAGTCTACGAATTTAATAACTGACCGGACTTGCTACATTGAGCTAGGTGTCTGATACAACTTTTAGTATTAAATCTAGATTTAAGGATGTCATTTGTTTTTAACTTAACAGCATTAAGCCATATATCAAAATTAAAAAAAAAAAATACTACCTACAGTAAAATATGTAGCTACATTGAAATTTAATAAAAAAAATATATCAAAACAAACGTTAAAAAGTGTTAAATTAACTTTTAAAAATGTACGCAAAAAACATTTATTAATGAAATTTATGCAAAGCAAAAAAATCGCGATACAAAAAATCAAAATCTTTTATAAAGGTCGTTGGAACAGAGGACGGTGGCTTGTCCCTCCGTTCATCTGAAAAAAAGGCTGAAGGAGAAATTGAGAAATATTAATAATTTGGAATGAATGAATGAACTGTAGATTATAGACGCTCAACATCTGAGGTTATCAGCGTCTATATAAATAATTTGGAAACTTGTTTTACCTATTATTTGCTGATGATATGTAAGTAGCATATTTTAGACTCATAAATAAGCTACTACATCATATTGTCAATTAGTGAAGAGAAATGATTCTCATTGAAATACTACAACAAAGCCGAAATATGATTTGCAAGGTTTCTTTATAAGATAACCACTGATAGAATTTTGAATTTGAATTGCTCCTCCAGTTGGGTCAGGCAACAATTTGTCCACCTGCCACCGTTGGAATAGCTCACAGTTTGTTCGCCATCACCGCTGGAAGTTGGGAAGAGGGCTCGAATTGTCCCTCCGCCTTTGTTGGAACCTCTCGCACTAAAGAGGTCCTTCACGGTCTCACGGAGGAATCTGTTTGCTGTAGTGTGTGTATAGTGTTCACTTTAATTAAACGAACCCTACTCGGACCACCTCCGCCCCTGGGTCAACTATGGCTGTTGCTTACATGACCCAAGGCCTCCTAAAGGACGCAAGCCAGTGATCCAACCCTAGGTCCTGTCCTAGAGATACCTACAAACCGCGCAAGGACCTTGTGCGTTCAAAAAACCAGCTAAGCTAACGCGAAAACTGCGATGGTCTCACAAGGATGGGGTGCTATGCTAACGAGACCGGAATCCGAACCCTACAGAGCAGTCCGCAACGCACGCTGACTGTTTCCCAAAACCCCTAGACGCGCCCCAGTGTATTTTTTGGGTGATACTATTTCAAAGGGAACGTATCTTCAATATACATTAAAACTCAAATTGTTCGAAGACACAGAAATATTGAAGATATGTTCGGACGCAAAAAGATCTACTAATCACAAAATATATAAACAAATAAAACATTGCAAATTTCAACATTGAAAAACAACCGATGGTAGCTGTGAACGTGACACATATTTAAAAAATGTCGAAATTTGCATTGCAAAAAAAATTTACACACAGATATCTGAAAAAAATCACGGAGACCCTAACTGAAATTTAACGCGCCGCGAAAGATAGAAGAGGAACGATGAATCCCAATTTATTATAATTACCATAACGAGAATATATATATAGCAGCTGTGCTGGTTAATAATAAAATAACATGTTGTAAAAAAAAACTCACCAAAGCAGATTCATTACAGGTTCCTATCTGAAACAAAAAAGACATTTTCTGTTAATTTGTATTCCAGTATTTTCATAAAAAAATAATAAAGGCGTTTTAGACCAAGTTGGATTCGGCGCTGCCATTCCGAATTCAATTTTCCCTGGAATCATTTCAGGATACTGTATTGACTACTGATTATAAAAACCCATGTTACCTTGTCTTATATTGCTTAAAACATTTTTTTTTATAACAATAAATAAAAACATTTCAATCACACATTTTTTTAAAATATTTTTTCACCGATTTCCAACGAGAAACTTTTTTTCGTAAAATTGAAAATAGTCAACATTTCATATAAAACTGACGTTAATGAGAATAACGCCGCGAGTGCAGGTACAATAAAAATGCCTAAAAGCGACCAAAAAATGGATTATGCCACTGATTTGAATCTTTTAAAATTAAGAACATCTGAATCAAATCAGTTTACGGAAAACACTATCAAATAAAAAATTCATAAAAATCTGTAATATCAAAACAGTCAACATTCAATTATTTCATTGATCAATTAACAATTTATTACTTAAATCCGTTATTGTTGAAAACAGTATATAATTATCATATTATTAAATATTAACTGAAAACGTATTAGCTGTCTAAACGACTATATTCTCCGAAATAAGCCGTTTTTTTCGTTTAAACAAAATGTCTGCAAAAAGTGATTGTTAGGATTTTTTAGAACATATTTATAATTGGTTCTGGCGATAAAAAACATGGTTTTTAATGTTTGAAACGCTCACTTTTCTATCTTATAATTATCACAAATATTGAATATTTATCCAGCCCTGAATCTAGGGGGGGGGGAGGCAACTGTGGCACCTGCCCCGGGCGCGCAGTTTCAGAAGGCGCCAAAATCATAATATAATATGTTTGAAAATTGATAAGAAATTATTAAAAAAAAAATCATTAATGGATTCTTATTCTCCTCTCCCGGACACAAAAATCCCATCCATTATATATTTTTGAGTTTTTTTAAACAATTTATCGCAAACGCTACTATCAAGTTTTTGCCCCGGTTTGAAAAATTCGTAGTACCGGAGCTATATTTATCACACTAGAAAATTTGCCTTGTGACCCTTAGGGCCACTTATTTAATGATATATTACGCCGGCTCGCTAGTATGCGTCATTAAAAAATGATTATTCGCAATGAAAATTTTCTTGTTTCGGATCACGTGTTTTCTCGATTATTATATTATGTAGAGTCGCAAGACTTTTTTTATCGCATGGTATATTTTTTGTGAATTTTTATTAAGTTAAAAATAGTCAAATTCATGATTCTTGAACTTAAAAAAATTATATTTTCTAAAATATTAATTAAACATAAAAAGTCATAGGACCTTTTAAATTTATATTTACACAAAGAATTTTATAAAAAAATATCCCATTTGAAAATTACATTATTTCCATATTGTTTAAATAATCTCATTTTAAACAATACGAGACTGCATTGCCCCGTGGCAAAGTACATTTGGTGATCAGTACAACACATTAAAGATAATCAGCCAAAATTATTTCGTCCTGTTAGTCACTGACATTCATGCGTCAATTTCTCCTAGACTATAAATGTCGAGCCTCTATAATCTACAATTAGATTGCTTACAAAAATTATCAGCTCGAAAAAAGAATTAAAAGCGAGCAAAATAATATTATAAATCTTTTCAAAGCACATGTTCTTACAAAATAGGATATTATGCATATTTAATCAAATATTAAAATATGTACGTAAAACTAAAGTCTCAAAAGTCAATCTTACCCAAAGCTGCCAAACACTGTCGAATTAGAAAATAATAAACACTCGAAAAGGTACTTTATAAAAATAATCTACCACAAACACCGAAACTATTTACCACAACGATTAATTTTTGATTCTATCATTTAATTTATTAATTTTACATTTTACTAAAGAAACGATACAATATTCAGACACTA
The DNA here is from genome assembly GCA_034508555.1 of Venustoraphidia nigricollis. Lineage (NCBI taxonomy): Eukaryota > Metazoa > Arthropoda > Insecta > Raphidioptera > Raphidiidae > Venustoraphidia > Venustoraphidia nigricollis. The sequence continues at coordinate 6,125,383 of JAVRKA010000016.1, forward strand.
ATAAAATCACCTCGGTCAGAGACGAGAAAACAGGAATAAACGTATTTGGACAAAGCCAACTTATGCAATCAGATTAAAAATTTACTAAAATTTGATAACACACTCCTCGACAAAAAAATCCGGACACTAAGATTTTGCAATTTTGTGTTTTTTTCTCAATATTACTGAGTAAATGTTGATAAACGTGCGTCGTTCCACTAAAATATGCATATTTGAGTTTGGAATAATGGAACTTAATTGATTAATTATTAATTTCAAATTTAAAGATTTATCTTGCATAAATATAACATTTTAACCAATAAAACCAGCATATGGTACAACAATTTTCAAAGCAATTTACAAGCAATTTTCAAATAAAAATGTTTGGAAACAACTTGACATCCACGGAAAATCACAATAATGACAGAAACAACAAAAAAACAATTGCCACGATTGTCAAATAATAAAATGCCAGGCCTCCTTGACCAAAAACAAAGAAGGAAGAAAAACACAGTTTTAATGAACTTTTAATAATAATGATTTTTTTAGTAATATAGATTAGTGATATTACGAATTTTTTATAAAAATATTTTTTAATGAAAGTTCCGCAATTAATTTAATCTTAGATAAATGTGTAATTTTAATATTGAAAAATAAATGTATAAAAACGACTGTCCGGTTTTTTTTTGTCCAGGAAGTGTATTTTACAAAAACAATATTTGACACGATTATGAAATGCGTTTTATTACGCTTAAAATGTATCGTTGTATTTTATTATATTAAAATCTATATATTTATAATAAATAGAATAAGAATATATTGTAGAAACATTATTTAAATTAATCTATAGGTACGAACATAATATTATAATGAAAGATGTTTGTACGAACCGCGTACCTTGTATGCATTGCCTTAAAACCACTACACCGATTTACATATTCTTCCAAATACAAAATAGCACTAGCGTTCATAAACTATAGCAGCGTTTCCCAAACTTTTCCTATTACAAAAAAACTTCACAAATTTTGAAATTTTAACGGAACACTTGATTATTTTGTAGGGTAGGTTTCAAACATTTTTCAATTTGGCGCAGCATTTAAAATCATACGAGGCTGTTATTATTATTATTAATTTTCATCATTTTTCACGAAACACTTATTGCCTTTTCGATGAAATCTCTGGGTTATAATATTTACTTATTCAGGCATAGCCCAATTACAGGAAAAATAAAAAAAACAAGTTACAATATGTTGTTAATATCAATTGATAGTCTACTGATGACGTCATCCCGCCACTAATGACCAACAAAACGAGGTCACCTCTGTATGTAATAATCTTGTAATAGAATTTAAGAATCCATAAAAATGCCCCCGTCATAATAATTAATCGGCACGACAGAAAAGAATATAAATTGTTAAAAATCACTTACATGGTAATATCGCATTGCACTATCACGGCAGAAGATAAGCGCTTATAGTACAAAAGTTTTTTGACTCAAAAACCACATTTTTATGAAAAACACAGCAAAACTTTTATAACATACGTGAAAAAGGGCAGTTTTAAAACAATATTCAATAATTGCTTTATTAAAATCAACAATTTTTAACGTTAAAACAATAATTATCAACACAACTAAAATTACAATAATTCAATGACAGCTATCCGATGCTCACATTTTTCGTTTCAATAATCAGTAGCACCAACGCTTAAAAGACACTGTTTTTAGTGCAATATGATTTAACCTACAGAATGTCCAGAAAGTCCCGAAACACTGAAATATCTCAAAGGAATGGTGTTTTAATGGAAAATGTTCCGAATAAAAGTTTCTCAATTCTAAAATGCGCTTATTTTGGTGCAAAAAATTTCCCTCCTCGAGGGTGCCCCCGCGGGGGGCTGAGACAACTCTAAGATTTCAAATGGTAAACCCTATTTTTCTCTACTAGATCGTATTTTACAGACAAAAATGAACATCTTTTGTCCGAGAAATTTTTTTTTCAAGCTACCGATTCAAAAAGTCCGGAAATGCTGAAATATCTGAAAAGAACTGAAAAGAATGGTGTTTTTTGGAAAATATTCCGAATAAAAGTTTGTCAATTCTAAGGAACGTTCATTTTGGTGACAAAAATTTTACCTTTCGAGGGTGCCCCTCGGGGGGGCTGGGGTCAGCTCTGAAATTTCAAATGGCAAACCTTATTTTGCTCTATTAGATCGTATTTTTTAGACAAAAATAAACATTTTTTATGCGGGAAATTTTATTTTATTCGGAATATTTCCCATGAATACACATTTCTTTTGAGATATTTCAGCGTTTCGTGATCGGTAGCTTTAAAAAAAAAGATGTTCACTTTTGTCTGGAAAATACGATCTAGTAGAGAAAAATAGGGTTTGCCATTTGAAATTTTAAAATTGACTCCAACCCCCGCGAGGGCAAGCCCGAGGGGGGAAATTTTTGTCACCAAAATAAGCATTGCTTAGAATTGAGAAACTTTAATTCAGAACATTTTCCATGAAAACACCATTTCTTTGAGATATTTCAGCGTTTCGGGACTTTCAGAAGACTGTGTATATAAATTTTCTTTTTTTTAATATAAGAAATCTTATATTAGTTTTCACATACATTTTTGTATTTTGATGAATTAATATTTTATATGAATATTAATGTATTACTCATGGCTTCTTTCGCGTGAATGTCACGATTACAGTCGGATAAAAATACCTTATCTGGATACTAGCAGATAATGTTCCAAATTTCTTTTTGAAAAAATAGGTTCAGTTGTCGTCAAGTAATGCTGGTACAGATCGACAGCTCGACAAAAACTCTAGAAACAGAGCAGTTTTCACAGTTATTTATGATAAGGACAAATTATGATTCAAATTTACTACAGCGATAAACTGAAGCGCATTGCAGGTCTTTGGACTAGGCTGGCGTGGGTTCGAGTCTCAATCCCGCTGAACGATGTGGTGTCGTTTTAATTTGATTTAATTTGTTAATTAAGACGCTAATAACCTTAGTTGTCGTGCGTTTATAATCTAAAATAAATAAATAGATTTAAATTTATACAACGGTTTTGCAAACTCGTCGTATATATAAGTTTGTTATAAATATATTATTTCAAGCATGTTTGAAGAGTCAGTTGCTATACTTTTATAATCGATTTCGATAGATACAACTGACCTCAGTTGTCGAGCGTCTATAATCTGTAGTTTCAATCGACATAAAAACAAATTTAAATTATTTTGGTTCTCGATGTCATAATATTTTTTTACACTACCCCCTATAAAATAGCTACATGCATATAAGCAAGCATGTAAAGTGAGTTATTACACACTAGTGCGGTAAAGTAAAATTGGTCGCGCTGTTTACCAATTGCATGGTAATCACTGTTTGTATGTCAGTTATTTTTAAACTACTATATTAGAATTGACTTTTGCTCAAAAATCAACTGTCAAAAATTTTGAAATGGACTAAAAAGCAGCCATTTTATAGGAGGTACGTGCAAAAAATACCATATCTACCTAGTGCGTAATGGTATTACAATACTAGTGCAGGGTTACCGAAAGAACTGTCGAAAAATCTGATTTGAGATTAGATTGAGATCGTATATTTACAGTTTTTATAAATATAAGAGCAGTCTAATGTCGTTGTGAAAATTCCCTGTCATGTAGAACACTGGATTGTCCTCACAGAAAAACAAATAATTGATCTACACAGAAAAAGACCAAGGGTTATGCGCACCCCACTTTAAGAATCCCCGATCTAAGCCAACGATATTAATAAAAAAAATGCAATTTAACAGAAACTGTTGCTGCTGGCGACGATGTCGTCTTTATGCTTCACGACATCGCAGGCATATAACTATCATCCGCCGTCGGGTGACGCGGGCGCCATCGAGAGCGGATACGTGACGCAGCTGCAGGAAACGTTCATCGATCACGGCACGTATCGGTCGCGGCACATCACGACGCGGAGAATACGACCGACGGGTGCGACGGCCGCTGTTGGAGTCCACCGTTTTACGTTCCCGATCGAAGGTTTCGGCAGGGGCATCGAAGATCCAGAGAGAATGTGGCCGGTGGGTGTATTCCTGCCTCCGGAGAATGATCTTCGCGGACACGTCACGCCGGATTTCTCCAATGGATTAGGTAAGAACGCTTCCACCATTCCAACTCCACAAGCGGAGTTTAATTGCTAAAACATGGAATTGTCCAAATATCCTTAACGTGGAAGGAAAGTTTGGTTGAGGAACAGTTGAAAAAAAAGAAGCTTTACCGATGTTTCGCTTGTGGCCTACGTTTCGGAAAATATATTTCCATCTTCAGGGCCTCAGGCTAGTCAAAGGGTGGTAAATTGTACTAGCCTTAGGCCCTGAAGATGGAAATATATTTTCCGAAACGTAGGCCACAAGCGAAACATCGGTAAAGCTTCTTTTTTTTTTCAACTGTTCCTCACCCAAACTTTCCTTCCACGTTAAAAATATATATTGGAACAAAAAATATTAAAGACTATGTCCAAATATCCATGACTATATTATTTCTTAATTTGTTTGGATGTGAATTGATTTATTTCTTTTACAGATTATCCAGATCCATACTTGCTGACGGGAAAGGACGCTGAAAGAGCCGTTCGCTATCTGTTCAGAAAGGAACTGTTTTACGACGACTATCCGCATATCGACGCCCTTTTGCGTCATCAGGAGGAACGGCGCCTCAACGGTTTAGAAGGCAACAGACTCAGCTCACTCCGACCGGAGTCGCCTTTCTACAGGCGCCAACATTGATTGTGATTCGTCGCAGAATCGGATCTCATCACAGAACTTCTATTATGGAATTGCCTATTGCTTCCCATAATAGAAGATTATGTATCATCGGCGTAATGTAGACAATTTTGACCAGTTTGACGTATTGGTGTAAAGTTACCGGGTATTTATGGTTGTAACAATTTTGACCGGAGAATTTACCGGCTATCTATTAAACAACACGGTGGTTTCTGGTTTTTGTTTCTCACTACAACAAAAAACAACACAATAGAGCACTTTTCAACACTAGAATCGAAAGAATTTAATTAAATAATGTATTTATATTTATGTAGAGATTGGTTATAAAATTAAAATATTCATTGGGAGTTACAATCATTGCACAGTCTTGTATAATAATAATAATAAATAGCTAAGGCTATTTATAATAAATTACTGCGGATATTTAGCTGGTTAAATAGCCGGTATTTTTTCTTTTACACCACACGATTCAAAATTGCATTTTGCCTTTGATACATATTGTATTATAAAATAAATAAACATTCATTGTTACATTGCTAAATTAGGGAAATTTATTTTTTATCCACTGTCACCGTCGGGCTTCAAACCCGAATCTTTCTACTTTCGCGGCGGAATGAGTTAATCAGTTACTCTACGGTGCGATATCTTAACAGTTAATTCATCATAATAAAGCAAATGTAACATTAAATTCACTACATACAATAAATGTTTATAACAATTATATAGCTTGTTCTGAAGCATTGCAGAATTAACATATATATATATAAATTGTATTTTTGTCGTGCACTCTATACAATAGTTGCTTTTGTCCTCATTTCCAGTATTTTCAACATTTTTAACTCTCATTTTTTAATTTTTCACGAGTTTTTGAAATTTCACTTGTGTAGCAAACTTAACCTCATTGAGTAGTAGGCTACTGCAAGCATTATAATGCTATGTGAGGGACAAAGGGGGTGTATTTAGCAGCTGGTAAACAGTCACTTAATGGTACACTTGATTTGTCGACGAAATTTAAATTATCTGGAGCGTCCGCATAGAGAAAATCACCCAATCTGGCAACACTGGCACTACATGGGAGAACTCGTACGTTAGAACATGCATGGAAAGCAGCTATTTTATAGATGCTAGAACAAAAATTAATATGACGGTATTTTGTAAATTAAATTCGGACTTATTAGAGTTTTCAGTGTTTATTTGGTTTAATAAAATACGTTTTCATCGTACGTTTTAATATTTAGGATATACCTACAGATATTTCTAATCTATTTATGTATTTATATTAATTTAATTAAAGATATCGTAGTTTATTTATCATGTAGTACAATAAATAATAAAATATGTATTTCACTGTTATTTTTAGAGTTCCGTACATCCAATGAAAAAACAGAAACCTAATAGGATAACTTTCATGTACGTCTGTTACAGCTTAATTTCTCTAAATTTACTGACCGAAAAAAGTTGAAATTTGGGACATTTTAGAGTTAGATATCCAATCACGCGCTTGTTATGAGAAATTCAAATATATTTTTTTATAGTATAAGATATACTTTTATTATAGAAAAACAATTCCAAAATTTTTTAATATAATTTATTTATTTATGAGCGCTTTCGACGATAGTCATCTTCAGATAATACATATTTTATTTACAACGTAAACTGTTAAAAAAAAAAAAATTTTTTAACAGTTTACGTTGTAAATAAAATATGTATTATCTGAAGATGACTATCGTCGAAAGCGCTCATAAATAAATAAATTATATTAAAACATTTTTGAATTGTTTTTCTATAATAAAAGTATATCTTATACTATTATATTTTCCAAATTTCTTTACGTAAAATATTATAATATTTTTTTATACTTTCAAAACGCATATCTTAAAAGATATTAAAGAAAATATACGTAAATCGAGCATTCTTCCCCCCTCCTAATCACCGAAACTACTAAACCTAAAATTTTAGACAAAAACAGAGAATATAGGGTCTCGCTTATAGTTTACAGGAAAACCAAATGGATAATTCTGTCTTAAATAGGGGTTAATTTTGGGGAGAATCAAACGAATCATGTGACGTACCAATTAATGAAAGAGCTAACAATCAAAGAAAGCATAGTTACTTCTTACCACAACAGATTTATTCAATGAATAAATCTGTTGTGGTAAGAAGTAACTATGCTTTCTTTGATTGTTATTGTTTCAAGCACAGTGCTCATAATATATATATATATATTAATGAAAGAGCTAGTTATGAGAAATACAAATATCTTTTTTTATAATTTTAAAATGCGTAGCTTTTAAAAGATATTAAGGAAAATATTCCAAAATCGAGCATTCTTCCTTCCCTAACTCCGAAACTTAAAACTTTGAAAAAATAAGGAATTTGGGGCCTCACTCATAGTTTACAGAAAAGTTCTCTCGGAAAACAGAATGGTACGGAACCCTTTCCACGCGAGTTCGGCTTCGCTTGCCTGATTTATCCTAGAAGACTTTTAAATATTCACTCATCAACGGACTATTCTGGTATTTTGGATGTTTTGACTGCGAACTCCTTAAGTCACTGAAAAAATACTAAGTCCTGTTTTTGTTTTTTGAAAAACATTTATTCGTCATAAAAAATATAAATTATACAGATTTTATAAAATACTAGTGAGATTAATTTACAAACCGCAAGACGACACACGCTTTAAGGCCCGAATGCACTGCTTAATTTTTAGGAAACTTTGATTTAAAAAAGATGCTTGCTAGATTAATACGTCATATTTTAACCCTTTACACCCGAGAGATGAAATTCTTTTAAAAACTGTTAAAATGTGGTTACGTGGTTTCCTTACTGTCCAAAACATTGTTTTGAACATTTGTTTTTATGTTAATAAAGTATATTTTGGTGTACTCTCAGATAAACTCACGATCGATCGAGCTTTCACAAAAATAGTTTCGGGTACGGTGTAGAATTTTTTAAAGGCAAAACTCACGACTGTATAATCTCGGGTGTAAAAGGTTAATTGTGATAAATTAAAAAAAAAGGGCGACTCCACTGAGACCAAAAGCGTAAACCACATTTTAATTTTTTTTAATTGATTTAAATTTCAGTGGTAATTTAAATTTCAGCGTGTGGGTCCCAAGGTTAATGAAGTGCTAAGAAAAGATTTGTCCTTAAACTAAGGGACATGTTAAGAAGAGGTTGAAATATAAAAACGGATAATACGGAAGGTGATAAATATACTTTATTTAATCGCATTACGTTTTTAACTCTGCCCTCTGGTTATGCCCTTGCTTATACATCATATCTTACAATAATCCCTTGATTTCAAATATTGTTTTTTGTGCTAAAAGGCAAGCAAGGCCAACAAAAAAGTTTTTGAAGTTTAATTTCTTTAGCGACGTATCTATTTGAAAAAAGTAAGAAATCGAGGGGAAGCAGAATTGACTCCTAAAGGGGAAGTTAGTTTGTCTTCTAAATTATACGAAACTGACAAGGACAGAAGTTTATAGTATGTGTAAATATTATTAATTAGTTTCACATAAAAAAAATAAACTTGGGAATAATATTAAAAACTAAAGAAGTTAAACTTCTTATGTGAGCTTATGAGAGCGAGACTCATTATAATTTTTTTCTTTATACCCGGTCGAAAGTGCGTACTTTCAGGTTCAATTTTAAGGCAGAAAGCGTAACATTGATGCACTGCTGGAATTAATCGCACGCTATCTGTAACATCGGGCCAAAACAGTTTTCTCGTGCATACTGATACGAAAGTAAGTACTTTCAGCTTCAATTTTAAGGCAGAAAGCCTAACATTTATGGTCTGCTGGAATTACTCGCACGCCATCTATAACAACGGGTCAAAAGAAAGTAACAGCGGGACGAAAGAGTTTTCTCATGCACACTAATTCGTAAGATCGCCTCCAGCCAGTTGTAGCTTTTTTTTTTGCTTAGAAGAAAAATCAGTAGTAGCTAACAGCTGTTATTGCGTATAACCTCGCAATTGCTCACTTGAAAGTTATTGATCTTTTCATATAATGGTGAAATTACGTACTTTCGCCCGGGCATAAAGAAAAATAGCATACACCGCACGGGCAGAACTGCGCGATATGATGCCCTCGGCTCGAGCCTTATGTCGTACAATGTAGGAATTTAAACTTTCTGCCCTTGTGGTGTAATATACTATTGTAATTTGGATGAATGTACAGCCACGTGTATTCAGAAAAACAGGAGTTTGTTGAGCGCAATAAGTGACAATGACAGACACATTAGAGCGGGTGTTGTCGCCGAAGGCATTGCCGAATTGCACAAGTCACCGTTGCAGAAACACATGAACACCTTTTTGTGGTTCCAAACCGTATCTGCGCATCTTTCCTCGTCATCTGACGGACCTCGCTGAAGACACATTCGCTCCGTCGCCATTCCGTATTCTGTAACAAAACATTATCATTATTCAAACATACACAATTAATAAATTATAAATATTTTAGAGGAATTAGGATCAAAGAAATAAAAGACAAATTATTATTTCACAACGTTTCGTATTAATTGGCAAAACATCATTTTAGTACAGGACATACTTTTAAATTTGATAAAGTTAAAATATTAGATATAGAGTCTAATCAATTCAAAAGGAACATAAGTGAAATGATCTGGATTTATCTGAACGATTCAATAAATTTAAAAACTGACACTAATAACTTAAGTTGTTTATATAATGGTATTTTGGATAAATATAAAAAGTTGATAAAGATAACATAAGTTATTATTTATGTTATTAATAATGAAATTAAATTGATATTTGAAAATATAAGTTTAATATAATGACTGAGATTGACGCATATATAAAATTATAGTAATGAAATTTTATATAGATAAAAATTAGTTACTACGTAACTATTGTGATTAATATAAACTGTTTATTTGTTTATTTATTATAAAACAAATTGTCATTCTGTATGAATTGTAATATCTTAAATTTTGATTTGTTATGATAATTTAAAATAATATAACAAGATAATTGAATTAAATTTAGTTATTGAGACAATTAATTAAGGTATGTTTAATATTTATTTATTTGTTTTATTATTGATTGTTAAATTGTCTTGTTATTTTATTTTAGATCACCTGATGAAGTATTAATATTAATACGAAACGTTGTGAAATAATAATTTGTCTTTTATTTCTTTGATCCTAATTCCTCTAAAATATTTATAATTTATTAACATCAAAAGGATCTGATTATACATTTTTCAAAATACACAATTAAGTTAGCAGGAAAGTGGATAATTGATGTAAAATCAATGCTCTTGTGATTTGTGTTACGTTGGACAAACTAAACAGTTTTTAAAGTCAAGAATAAAACAACACAAAGTAACTGTAGAACTATAAATGTTATTAAAGAAAATCAAACTGCTTTAGCATCACATCATTTCAACTTACATCACGATTTTGACTTTAATAAAATATCAATCTTAGATAAAGAAGTTAATTGGTTTAAGAGAACCATTAGCGAGATGATTTTTATTAAAGTTAATGAGACAGTGAATAAAAGAACTGATACCAATAACTTGAGTATTTGGTACAATGAGATTTTAAATGATTTTAAATCGACATTTAAATTATGAAATTTTGACATAAATCATTTATTTATTTTTTATATATTCAATTTTGTATATGCATCGACATCTAGTGACAGAGTTTATAATTGGGTTGAATGTTTTGACATTGGTCAGTATTTATTGTGCAATATTACAAGTCATATGTTCATAATGCTTTATTCTTATTAATTAATAATTTCTGCCAGATTTATTAATTTTGTAATGTGGCCAGTGTATACTGTTGACGAAGTCAGACGCAATATTATTAATAATAATAATAATGCGTTTAACGCCCGTTTCTCGACTTTGTGTCATAACAGACGCCATTCGCACCATTACTATTTTCTATTTACCACTTCCCGAAATTTTCTACATTTTTTAAAACTTCAACTTATGTAACAGCAATGGGCGAATGAAGGAATTATAGGAAAACAAGTTTTTATTCGTTATGCATTTTTCTGGATTCTGGAACACTATCAGACTTTTTTTAAATAATGAAATATCAGTTGCTTGAGTTTTAGACTGAACTGGTAGTCGCATCGTTGCTATTTACAAAATTAAAAAAAAAAAACACAACGTTTCGGTCATGATATCAGCCCTTTTCAAATGAATATAAATAAAAGATCCTACAAAAAATAATAATCATTGAAGAAAACAAAAGTGGCATTAAGTTAACTATTAACAGCCTAGATTGTCAAAAAGAAAGATTAAAATATACAAAACTTGATGGCAATTGATAGTAATATACCTATATATTTTTTTAAATATCGTTTTTGGACATTCTAGGTTGTAAATTGTTTTTTGTAGAATTTTTGATTTATATTTATTTGAAAAAGACTGACATCTTGGCCGAAACGTCGTATTGTGATTAAATATAAGTAAATTTTGTCTGTTAATTTGCTCACTTTTTATTATTTAAAATAATTTTCATATATGTGCAGATTGTACGACACAAATAAAGACATTTATATTATTAATTATTATCATTATTATTAAAGTAGTTAAAATTTTAACTAGTAACTACTAGTAGTTAGTAGTTTAACTACTTTTAAGAACGAGTAGTTTAACTACTACGTAGTTTAACTACTTTTTTACTTAAGGCTGTCGGAACGCTCTGAATTTAAGCCAAAAATAGAGCTTCGGCTGTCAACTGATTGTAGATTTATTCGTCAACATTCTGCAAAAATTCTTTCTCTATAAGAAAGATAAAGGACAAATCTAGGTCTCTAATGGACTACTTTTGTAATTTATGTACGATTCACTACAAAAAAATTGGCATTAATTGCGCCAAAAAAACACACGTTTTCAATGTCACACTACGACCTTATTCGTACTTATTTCACAAAACTGTTCCATTACAAACCTAGAGCGACTCTTTCTTTTTCGGAAAAGTTTTTTTAAATCTTCAAAATATTTCCAAAAATTAGAGTAAATAATTGACAGCGGCACCCTTGCAATAGCATCTTTTATCCTCGTAGTTGGCACCAGCCAAAAATTGAAACGTGCGGATGATTTGAGCGAGACAGAGCTAAAGAAGGTCACACCCACAATATGTCTTTTGCCTACCTCGCCCCTTACCACTGGGTCTCAGCACAAACAAAATTCAGAGCGTTCCGACAGCCTTAAGTAGTTAGTAGTTATACTCAACTACTTTTGTCAAGTAGTTTGCCCAGCTCTGTCTTGATTACGTACCGTTGTGCAATTTGTTCTCGCTCTCTACGATTTTCCCGCACCATCCGGACGCACAGGGCTGCGCCTCGACGCCTTTCTCGTCGACCACTTGCGTTTCGTTGAACGTGAACGGGTCCTTGCAACTGCCAAGGTCACCTCGCGAACGACATACAAAACATCTTCTCAAAGCTCCTGCGGATACATAATGTCGATAATTAGTTGAAAGCAATAATATGGAAAAATGGTTTGCTCCACGGTTCGGATTAAATGGGAATTTTAACTTCAGATTTATTTACAATTAGGGGCTAATGCCCAGGGTGGCAAATTTCCAGCGGCGGTAAAATTTGAAACATGAGAAAAAAAATGCGCGATATAGAAATGTTTTCGAAAAGTGTTGTCATGTAGAAAACATTCATGAATAAAAGGCTGTTTCACTTTATTAAAAATGTGTGTAAAATGATAAATACTGTAGTTTTATTTATAAAATTGTGAAAAAAACTTTAGTAACTAGAATTTTACTCATATTTTTAGAAAAGAGAATAAGTATCTTGTTATTCACAATTTTTGAAAGTTTTTGGCTCTTTATTTTAGCTTTAGGTACATCAAAATGTCGTTCCAAAAACATTATTTCTAATATACAAATTGGAAAATTTACGATAATTTAATATTTCAAAAAAAGATTTAGTTTTATTTTCTCATTATTTTAAAAATGTCTTAATTTTTCTATGTCTAAATATTACAGTGATTAAAATAAACTGACATTAAATAATTCTTTTCTAGCTTCAAATATAAAAAGATATTTGCCACGTTTTTCAGGTTGTAAAATACGTATATATATTAGTGTCAGTACTTTTTTCTAAGAATGAAAATAATTTTCCTCGATACTGAATGCGTATAATACAATTCTTGTTTATTTAAACTTTTCTTCTTTATTCTAAGTTTGAAAATAATAAAATACTGTTAGTGAGAGATTTCAATGATCAGTCAAGAAAACAAAACTTAACACTAGAAATTCGTTTAGAGCGTTTAGAGAAATAGTTAACTAAAATACTAACCATGAGAGTAATTTATTAAAACTACTAACATCACAAAAAATAAAACGGATATAAACTTTCCGAAAGACATTATTTTTAATAATTATAAATTGACAGCTGCTGTCACCAAGCAAACGTCATTTCTTAAGTATGGAGGAAGCATTTGGCAGACTGGTCGTTTAACTTAACACCAAAGGAGGTATAAAAACTTTTACTTTTGCACGATCTATAGATATTGGAACATCAAACGACATAAGCCAACGTTAGAGGTAAATTATACTTTTTAGTTATATTGTGCAATGACTGAAAATTCGTTATAAAGAGATTTTTGACAAAACGTATTCGCAATGTAGAATTATATTTTGCATTATCACTTACGTACAGTTCTAAGGAATTTCGAAAATTAATAAATCGAGTAAATCGTTATATTGAGGTTCGTTATATATAAGGTTACACTGTATAATGATGGTATTTATTAATGAAATAAGCTTGGAAACTTGTTATTCATTTATTGTCTCTCAAAATTACATTATATCAATCACTATTTGATAGAGGTGATTGTGGTAACTATAAAATTAGTGTTATATCAAATTGAAATAGCTTGAATTGATGTAATCTTCATTTTAAAACTAACATTAACATTATTTGTCACCACTATGTTTTAGTTACGGTGTATTTAAAATTTAAAAATACCTAAAAAGTGATTTAAATACATTAATCGAGTCATTAACTTGTTTTCAAGTCACATTTATTAGGTTTCTCGCCCGTAGGTATAGGTTTATGAATTTTACAATCGGTTGACGCATTATTACAAATGTCAGATTGATATGGTTTCTAACCAGCATGTCTCAGTCTGTGAATATTTAAATTTGTCAATGTAATATAAAACTTTTTACAAATGTCACACTGATATTGTTTCTCACTAGTATGTGTCAGTTTGTGAGTATTTAAATTGCCCTTTGCAGTGAAACATTTTTTACAAATCTCACACTGATATGGTTTCTCGCCGGTATGTATCCGTTTATGAATACGTAAACTGTTTGACTGTGTGAAACACTTTTTACAAATGTCACACTGATATGGTTTCTCGTCTGTATGTATCAGTTTGTGACTAGATAAAATGCATGGACGAGCGAAACACTTTTTACAAATGTCACACTGATGTGGTTTCTCACCGGTATGTATCCGTTTGTGAATACGTAAACTGTTTGACTGTGTGAAACACTTTTTACAAACGTCACACTGATATGGTTTCTCGCTTGTATGTATCAGTTTGTGAGTAGATAAAATGCATGGACGAGCGAAACACTTTTTACAAATGTCACACTGATGTGGTTTCTCGCCGGTATGTATCCGTTTGTGAATACGTAAACTGTTTGACTGTGTGAAACACTTTTTACAAACGTCACACTGATATGGTTTCTCGTCTGTATGTATCAGTTTGTGACTAGATAAAATGCATGGACGAGCGAAACACTTTTTACAAATGTCACACTGATATGGTTTCTCGCCTGTATGTATCAGTTTGTGACGAGTTAAATGACTTGAGAGAGTGAAACACTTTTTACAAACATCACATTGATATGGTTTATCACCAGTATGAATCAGTTTATGACGAATTAAAGCTCCTGGATCACTAAAACACTTTTTACAAATGTCACACTGATATGGTTTATCACCAGTATGAATCAGTTTATGACGAATTAAAGCTCCTGGATCACTAAAACACTTTTTACAAATGTCACACTGATATGGTTTCTCGCCAGTATGTATCAGTTTGTGTCTATATAAAATTCTTGAACGAGCGAAACACTTTTTACAAATCTCACACTGATATGGTTTCTCGCCGGTATGTATCCGTTTATGAATACGTAAACTGTTTGACTGTGTGAAACACTTTTTACAAACGTCACACTGATATGGTTTCTCGTCTGTATGTATCAGTTTGTGACTAGATAAAATGCATGGACGAGCGAAACACTTTTTACAAATGTCACACTGATATGGTTTCTCGCCGGTATGTATCCGTTTGTGAATACGTAAACTGTTTGACTGTGTGAAACACTTTTTACAAACGTCACACTGATATGGTTTCTCGTCTGTATGTATCAGTTTGTGACTAGATAAAATGCATGGACGAGCGAAACACTTTTTACAAATGTCACACTGATATGGTTTCTCGCCTGTATGTATCAGTTTGTGACGAGTTAAATCACTTGAGAGAGTGAACCACTTTTTACAAACATCACATTGATATGGTTTATCACCAGTATGAATCAGTTTATGACGAATTAAAGCTCCTGGATCACTAAAACACTTTTTACAAATGTCACACTGATATGGTTTCTCGCCTGTATGTATCAGTTTGTGACGAGTTAAATTACCTGAATAATTGAAACACTTTTCACAAACGTCACATTGATATGGTTTATCACCAGTATGAATCAGTTTATGACGAATTAAAACTCCTGGATGACTAAAACACTTTTTACAAATGTCACACTGATATGGTTTCTCGCCGGTATGTATCCGTTTGTGAGTATATAAAATGCTTGAATGATCGAAACACTTTTTACAAATGTCACACTGATATTTTTTCTGACCATAATGTTTGCATTTGTGAGTTTTTAAACAGCTCGCTTTAGTAAAACTTCCATTGCAAACACTACACTCATATGATTTCGCAATAGTATGTGCATGTTTGTGTGATTTTGCGTCTTCGCAACTAAATTGACCATCTCCTTTAGAAAAATCATTTACAATGTCGTTAATACAATCTGTTCGAATTAATGAGCTGTCCGTCGATTCGTCTTTAATTTTCTCGATACGTTCGCTTGCCGAGTGTAAACTTACACGTTCACTCTCTTTCAAGTTGACGTCTATATCAGGAATAAATTTAATGTCGCCAATGTCGATCTTTGAATCCTCGAAGTTGACTTCAAAACCATCACCCTCAAAGAAAGTCTCTATAGTGTTATGAGGACTGTCTGCTGAAATTAAAGCATAATCATTTATTTGCTCATCTTTTATTTCGATTTTTATACAAGTTTCATCATTGGTTCCGCACACTGAGTTAGAATTTGAAAATCCTTCCATTTCCAATTTACTGTCTTCGGCATTGGTATTTTTGTCCTCTTCATGCTTAGATAATATATTTACTCTGTAACCAGTACAGTCTGCAGGATTTGATGAGTTATCATCCACATGTATGTCTTTGATTTTGGATTTTAAAGTCGATTCGTGGTTAATTTTGCTTGTTGAATGAACATTCTCACATTCTTCCTCTTTCCTATTAGACAAGACGACATCAAGTTCTAAATTTTCGCAAGTCACGGTGATGTTTGTATTAGTGTTATCGATAAAAAGATTCTTAGACGGCATCTGAACGCATTTCTCGAGTTTTCTGTCATAACCATGTAATTGCTCTAAATAGAGTTTGAGAGTTTTCTCGGACTGTACAATTTGCATTTGAAACCGACGAGTTTTTTCCAACCTAGTGAGACATTCTTGACAGATGAAATTTGGCATCTCATTGCAATTTCTTATCTAAAATAGAAATAATAAATATGTAAAAAAAATGTTTCGTTATATTCATAAGTAGTACTTTGCGTGTACAGCATAACCTGAATTTTTGTAAACATGAAGTGATAAAATAATATTTATTATGCCATTATAGAAATGGTTTCCTTTAATAAAATTTCAAAGTTTGTAATGTTTTTTTTCCCTTGACTAATTATCACATTTACTATATCATTTCACTGCCAACTTTATTGAAGCTATATTTATAAGAATCATATAAAGTATTAACTTTAATAAGTTATAAAACTGAAATATTTTATTGTCATTTCGAAAGAAAAAATATAGACTTTATATACGAGCTTTCGGAAAATCTGTAGCAGTCTTACCTGAACAGGAGCACACTTCATCACAGCATTAGCCACGACATCTTCAAATATGGCTGAAAAAGCAAACAAATCTAATGTCTGAACGCCACGCGATAAGCACAACCGACACATTTTGCTTAGGCCAAACCCAATTACCGATATTTCTGTCATTGTGTTAATTTTAACACACAATAAAACGCTAAAGCCGTTTTCCGATATACACTGCGAGCTCTGGTCAGTGCTCTTGCTGAAGAGAAATACGCTCCGTTATAGACTGACAGTATACAGTCGCAGCATCCTAGGGAAATGTATGATGTCACAAATAATCCCCATTTTTCTACTGTGAACACTGGTGCTTTCGAGCCTTCGAGGTAAGGTGTTCTCAGTGCTTTGATCACGTGATCAACAGCGTTCAGAAACCCAACGAAATGGGTACCTATAAAATTTTATAAAATATATATTATTTATATTATGTGTCATTTAGAAGCTTTAATTTATATTTAATGCTTTTAATATCTTAATAATTCGCAAAATTACCGAAAATTTATAGAAAAAATTGTCTGTTAAATTCTTGTTTCCATGAGAAATAAAAAAAAATTCAAAATGTTTCCAATTTCTAGACGCCGAAAAAAAAAGTCCACCATCCAAGAGGTAAAAAAGTTTAAAAGACTATTGTAATTAGTTAGTTGAAGAAAGAAAGAAAAAACGCCAAAAAACGTAGTTGACAGTATACTGTACTGCGTTCCGGTTTAAACAGTAACCATAGCTAACTATATAAAGGAACGGCTTCGCAGTATACTAAATTGATGTCACACCTTACAGTGCTCGCAGTGTATATCGGAACATACCCTTAGTTCAGGGTAGCAAGTGATCGGTTGCGAGATGTTTTATCGACTGTTCAAAATTTCAAACACATCGATGTGTTGTAATTTGGGCCCAATTTTTGTACTACAGTCCACAAAACGTAACCCAGTAACAATCACAGTCGCACAAGATGACAGCTCTGCGTATAGTGTTTTGAAAACAATTTGATATTGGCATAGGTGACTCGAAAATGATTGAATGATAAATGTTTTGGTAAAGTAAAATTAAAATCTACTCAATTTTACGTAAACCAGACATCAGAGAAACGGGGAACGACCGCGTTTTTATTCGTTCGTCCGAAACGAACGGCTCCATGTTAAATGTACATTTCGATTGAAGAAACGAGTCGATTGTTATTTTTTTTCAATAACTATAATTTTGACTGTAAAATGTAAAAGCATTTCGCATTTGTCGATCACTAGTTCAGATAAATCAACGTTCGTCTGTTAACGAATCATAAAACAACATAGATTTCGACGGCCTGATCGGAGGATTCACATAGAAAGTGGATGTCTTTTGTGATGTATGGATATTTTCGTTATATCGCTTGTACTTGAATCTGTCTTATAAAATGTTAATTAAAGTAAGAAATAATAATAAAAAAATTGTGCGCGGCAGAAGTTATACGTCTTTGACGTGATCGCGATAATTGATATTCACATTTTCTTTAAAGATGTACATTGATGAAATACACAAAACCGTTTACGACGACATCGTTTAGAACAACATACCGATTATATTGACCAAAACCATAGGTCTCGGCTGATTACTATATGACAGCCTTATAAAAAAACACTGCTTTTTACGACATACCGCATTAAGCGACTTCGTTTAATGTAATATCTTCATATCTTCGGAGAATTATATCTGTTAGAACGACCAGCTGTATTGTAAACAAAATTCGTACGCACAGAAGTGTTCCTAACAGACTAAAATTACAGATTTTATGAATAGAGAAAAATGACAATGATAATATGAATTAAATTCCTATTAATATCTATAGATTTACATGTACCTACACATTCAATAATACTACATACTTAATAAAAAATTACTTTGTACCTCGAAAGCATCACCGGTTGTTACGACTATCGGTTTTTACGACCAAATATGAGTAGACCCTTCGATGTCGTTATAATAGATTTTGACTGAAATATAGGATGTCAAGAAAGATGATAAATATAGTTAAAAGTTAACCTGTTGACTTCAAGTAGTACTTATTTGTTTTGAATAATCGGTGGACAACTCCATCAGCACATTGTACCAGAGAAATGAGACGTGTCATCTATGAATACAAAGCAAAACTATACTGCATCGAAGAGGCAGCTTTATCGACGATTTCAGCCTTGCCGATACACATGGTGTCTCATTTTCGTTGCATGCTGCGTGCGAAATTTCCGTAACAAGTATACAAGGCTATGATGATGGCTCTACGCTTCACATGTCTGTGATCAGGGCTCTTTCGCACCCATTATTTATTTTCTGTGGGTGCTGGATACTCCGAGCACCCACGATGTCGGCACCCCTGTTTACCTGACTAAGATAATAATAATAATAACATATAATGATAAAGTAAAAGGTTTAGGCAGAAACGAAAATCACAATTTTATTTGAGATTGACATAGGTACATATTTATTTCAAACACCAACTTTTTACATATGTTGTGATGGAATTGGATTCGAGCAGTTCAGCCAATAGCAGAATTACGTCATCTAAGGAACGATCGCGGCTTTGCGAACTAGACGTTCGTTTGTTCGTCAAATTACGCGTGGTTTAATTACGTTATGGCATAATACAAAATAAGAGTTCGGCTAGCAAATATAACTGTTATACAATATTCTAGGTTAGGTATGAGCCACGGTATAAGCTCTTATTGGGCGAGTACGCGGAGAGCCCGCGGAGTAGCGCTGCGAGGACACCAGCAATGATTGCTGTGTTAAAAGAGATGCGTAACGGGTTTGCGTTGCGTAATATACTTGGAAAATTGAATTTAATCTTTTCACAATTTTTATTTATGCACAGCAAGCATGCTGCTGAGCTCGCAGCGCTACTCCGCGGGCTCTCCGTATATCTGGCCCAATAAGAGACTCGCTTTTTTATATAGGAGATGTACTATTAACTACCATACTTTTTTATACCGTGGTATGTGCTCTGTGTTTATGCTGTTGGCGTAACTGAATTTCGGAATAGCCTTTGAACAGATGCCTTCTTCGCCAGGCTATGAAAAGTCCGGCGCAATAGCAGGACAAGGTCAACGACAGAATGAAACCCAAATAGATCATGTGTCTCAAGAAAGCTGAAAGAAATTATTTCTGTGTATTAGTTTGTACAAATAGCGCGTGGGAGACTGGGTTTTTTTTATCATAGAATTCTATGCATCTATACATATAAATTAAATCGACGATTCCAAACTTTGTACAATAAATCACTCTTTACAGAAGTAATTGGTGATGTGTAGCCAATGGATTACAAATTCACATACTGCGAGAGTCGTTTTTTTAATGAATTTTACAGGAGTTAGTTCAAATACAAATAAATAAAATCGTAACGTAGACCAATTGTACAATTTTAAAGATTCCTAGAGCGAATATTCAGTTTTCAGTCAGTTTGCTTTGTCTATCTGGGCTAGTCTTTGAGACAGTTTGTCTGCCTGTTTGTTTCGGCTAATCTCCGAAACGGCTGGACCGATTTTGACGGAACTTTCACTGGCTGATGTTATAGGGAGTAACTTAGGCTACTTTTCTTTTAAAAAAAGAATGTATATAAAGAAAATTTTCAGTCAGTTTATTCTGTTTGTCCGGGCCGATCTTTGAAACGACTGTGCCGATTGTGATTATGCCAGGAATGATCTCTAGACTACTTTTTATCCCAAAAATAACTCTTATGGGGGTGAACAGGGCGACGGAAAGAATACGTTGAATCTCTGAAATTACTTAAAAGAAATACATGTTCGACGGTCTTTTGAACATACTACCCGAAAGGGGTGGAGGTGGATTTTACATAAAATAATTTAACCGGGTACAATATATCAACTATACGACGCGAACGAAGTCGCGGGAAGACCGTTAGTTTTTCAATTAAAAAAAAAACCCGGGTCGCAGTGCCAAAACCCTGCCGACAATATAGTGTATTTGCTTGTATAGGGCCGTGTGGTTTTATACTTTTATTATGTGAAATTAAGTTTGTTTTTGGGCAAAATAAAAAATTTAACCCCTTAATACACCCCTTAAAATAACATTTTTTTTTCTTAATTGTAATATTATTATCAATCTAACGTCTACACCGAATTAAATACACCCTTCAATAAATAAGTCACTATCTGCAAACTAGTGTTTTCATAAAATTTGTAAATCCGGTCCTGTCGGGCCGATTTTAATAAAATTTTGGGGACACTTTTTAATTACTACCAGAGGGTTAAATTTCAATTTTGAAACGATTCGGAGAATGTTTTCGGTATTTTGGGGCCCAAAAACATTTTTCAACCCCTAAAAACTACCCTTAAAATGGCCCGATTACGCCCATTTTAAATAGGCTTCTTGCGGTGATGGATTTCAACACGTGGGCCAAATTTCTTTAAAATCAATTAACTCTTTCGAAAGTTATTGCCCGCACACACATATATATATATATATATATATATATATATATATATATATATATATATATATATATATATATATATATATATACGTATATATATATATATATATACGTATATATATATATATATATAAATATATATATATATAAATATATATATATATAAATATATATATATATAAATATATATATATATATATACATATATATATAAACATTTTTAAAAATGGTGCCAAAGTGCTTAGGAGGTTATGAAACGTCGAGAAATTTTGGTCCGACCCCTAGGTCCCGCCATTCGACCGATGCCAATAGTGTATGTTGCCTTATGGCAAATACACTAATAATAACGCCGAGTAGAAACTGTCAATTGGGTTGGTGTTTAATGGCGGCCATTACCTTGACTGAACAGTGACTTCGGTACAATGAATACGCGAACCTGTTGCATTCTTTTTTCGTTAACGTAACAAGTGTAATTTCCCTCCTCCATACTGGTCACTTCACGTAAATATAGACTGCCGAATGTGTCGACAATTATTCGATGCTCATTGTTTGGTTCCCCGTTTGTCTGCCCCGACTTTAATACGACATTGTCCTTTTTCCACACTACGTTTGTATCCACGGATGATCTAGAAATATTAATAGGAGGTTTGTATTTCTCATAGGCGACTTGTGAATCTCAAAACTGGTGAAATACTCCGAAGAAGATTTGTTCTTATACTTAGGCAATGTTACTAGAAACTAAGGTTGGGAGTTAACATTGTTGAAAGGTGGGACATGGCGAGATGGGGAAGAGGGCGGCGGAAGTAGGCTTGTGACGTCACATGGATCCATTTTCCAAACAATTGGGAACAAAGTTTGACGTGACTACTGTCAAGAGTTACATTTCAACGTTGTTAAAAGATTTTTGCCGTTTACCGTTTTTGAATGGTTTTAATTTTAGTTCGTGTTGTGTTCCATCGTGTTTATCAATTTCTTTTCAATTATTTCTCGCTTTTTAATATATGTATTTTTTCGTTAATTTCCTTCAAAATGTGACAACAATAACTGAAAAATCCATGCGTCCCAATGGCGTAAGCAATCGATTCAGCCAATCACAGACGTGACCAGTTTTATAGCGACTTACGCCCAACCTTAGTACTCTAGTGACCTTGATAGTTCAGGAGCAAAGGCAGATTTTCTTAAGAATCAAATTACACAAGACGGCGTTGATCGGATTCATTGTTGATATTTCATAGGTATAACTGAAGTTCTTCGATCTTATATCTTTCCTCTTATAAATAAATTATATATAAAATAAACGTTGAGCATAAACCATCATATGATAACGTAGAAGACTAGTCACACTTCTTTTTCTATAGAAAGAAATAAATTATGTTCCTTCTAGTTCGATACAGATCTGATCAGTCAATAATATTTACGTCGTCTATCACTTATTTGACATCCAGGTACGTGTTTAGAGGCGCCGAGGCTTTGAGGAATGGTGAAAAAAAATTGTATGAATGTTGAAATATACTCACTCGGGGCAAACAAGAGTTAAATGTGCTTTTTGATTCAAAACGTAATTTTTCTTGTACTTAAAAACACCTTTTTTACTTGATTGCCAGCCTCTGCTTTTCCCTTCAGCATCTACAATAATTTTATAAAGTAAGTCTTTAATCAAATCATTTAAATACTATAATTTATTTCCTGAAAATTAGTCAGAGCCAAGTTACCCTTAGCATACGTGATCACAAAACTAACAATTTCCATTTATCTGCAGATTTGAGATCTGAGATTTACTCTAGTGGTGGGCGTTGATTCAACGAACTAGTTATTGATCAAATAGTACGCGTGTTTGAAATAATGACGCAATATTTTTCAACAATTTTTTTTATTTAGTCTCCTTTCAGGTCTACACACTTTTCCCAACGTTCGTGTCATTTGTTTAACTCGTTGGAAAAATATGATTCTTCAAACCCTGCAAAATACATTTCTGTCTCGGCGATTACATCTTCATTTGAGCCGAATTTTTTTCCTCTGAGCCATGTTTTCAAGTTAGGTCAGTGTCGGATTAAGCCAGCGCGGGGCCTGTAGCAAATTCTGTCAAAGGGTCTTTGGTTTGCTTTAGGTTCTCAAGTTTAGGGTATTAAATAAAACAAAACTGTTACAAATAAACTTTTCTGGATTTAATATGGGCAAATTTAGAGATAACACTTTCAATATCGACTTCTTAAGCAAATCATGCTCTATATTCAACAAAGTGAGATGATTAAGACGTCCTTGGCCCATCGTGTTCTTTTAATACGCTTTAATGTTGAAAAAGAACGTTTTCCACTGCTAGTCTAAATATATCGATTATAATTAAACATTAGAACATTAACGTTAAAAAGTTCGTAAAATACCTACTTATTTTTACGATTTAACGTGACGAAATCAAGTTTTAGATTTTCAAGTGGAAGTGAGGCATAGTCTAAGCGCTTCGCGTTTAAGGCATGCAAGATATTTTACGCTCCTATCTAAATTAATATTTTTTTTTATTACGGTCAGACAGGCGTTGGAGCGCGGGGCCCCCAAATTCGCGGGGCCCGTAGCATTTGCTACTCTTGATACGTGGCTAATCCGGCACTGAGTTAGGCAACAGGAAAGTCGCTGGGTGCCAGGTCCGGCAAGTAAGGTGGGTGCGGAAGCAATCCGTAATGCAGTTTGTGCAATTTGGCCGCGACAATCAAATCGAACACAACTATAAGTAACGCGAGTGAAGCCGCGGGAACAAGAAAAATTTACCGGGGTTGCAAATTCCAATGCACGGTTCCGTTTGAACAAAATTTGGAATTCGTTTTAATACTCTTCCGATGCTTGGAAGTATTTCAATAAATTTCACTGAGTAACATGACATTTTACTGGAGTTTCTTACTTGCAAGACTTCAGATAATTTGTTAGGTGATACTGTCACGTTGTTTTTTTCAGGCTGAAAAATTATTCATTTTTTTTAAATAAAAAAAAAAAACAGTTTCTTATTTATACAATCGTGTGGCATTTGAATGGCCTATTCAAAACTTCAATCCGATTAAATTTTGACACTAATCGGTTAAATAGATTGGGAGTAATACGATAAAAACTTTTTCTTGAATAACCTTGAAACTATTTGACCGATTAACTCTGAAATCTAATCAGATTTAAGTCTCAATAAGCCCTTTCGAATTCCGTAAACCCAGTCTCAATTGGTTGATTCGCTCTAAAGACACCGTACCACAAAAATTTATGGCGATTCATCCAAAAATAGTTAGAATAGCTTCCTAGGACCCCAAAACGTTGATATTTTTGAAAATCCAACCGAAACCAATAACTTTAATAGCAATAAGTAATAACGTCCCATGATCTATCAGAAAAAAGATTATTGGTATTGCGGCTTTCTGTTTGTCTATAATGACTGGTATTCGATACGTAGAAATTTCGGAAATATTCGTCTAAGGCCGGTCGTATACGGAGAGCTTGAGTTATTAATCGTCGAACAACATACACGAACCGCTCAAGCAGTCACTGTCAACCTCTCGAGCTGCTCGTTCAAGTTCTGTTGCAAGATGGATTTTGAGGAAGAAGCACTACTGTTACTACTTTTACTCAGGCGCAGACGACTTAGACAACAAAGAAAATTCTGGGTTCAATGAATAAATGAGACTTGTGACACTGAAAAGATGGGTTTCCCTGTTTTGTGTTTTACAGATATTAGACGCTGATGACCTTAGATGTTGAGCATCTATAATCTACAATATATCTATCTATCTAGATAATCATGCTCGCGAGCAGTCAATAGCTCGAGCAGTCGGCATGCTAGTCACCTGCAGCGCGCTCCCTAGCAACGGAATTTGTGGTAGGAGTATAAGCTAAGAATCGCTCCAGGCGACATTCGCGCCCAAGCTCTGACACAGTGAGGATCACGCGTGGCGCAAAAGTTGTTTTTGAGTTTTTGCCACGACAGAAAACGTCTAAACGACAATGCTCCAACCCCCACCGCTTTTGTTGTAACCGCTTACCTGGCCCAAATGGGACTGCAGCCTTGTCGCAGACATAGATAGATAGATTTATTGGTTTCCGTTATACAAAAATGAAAAAAGTAATTATTAAAAAACACGTCAAAGAATACAATGTGTTAGGGAGCATTGTTCACCTCTAAAAAATCTTTGTACGAATAGAGACACTCTTTTATCAGATATTTGTAAATTATTTTTTTAAACATTTTTAGACTTTTACTTTGAGTGTTCAAAGATAATTTATTAAAAAATTGTAAACCTAAATAATTAAGACCATATGTGGATATTTTGTCGGAAAAAAAGAAACGACAAGATCCTCTTTTCTTCTTGTATTGCACTGATGCAGGGACATGTGATTATTAAATTTGTCTGAATGTTTTTTAACAAATAATAAACATTTATAAATATACTGAGCTGGTAGAGTTAAAATATTTAGTTTGGAAAACAAAGGCTTGCAGCTGTCGCGCTGCTTTGCATTACAAATAGTTCTAATTGACATAAAGTCGAGAAACGGACGTTAAACGCATTATTATGATTATTATAATTGGCTTTTTTTTGTAAAATAAATACTTTATGTGCATAGGCGGCATTGCCCCATATTTCCAGTCCATATGAAATTTTTGAATGGAATAACGCAAAATAAGCTATTTTTAGTACGTTCTGATCTATATTCCTAGACAGTTTTCTCATTAAGTAAAGTATCTTGGAAAGTTTACTTTGAAGATTGTCGATATGATTTCTCCATAAAAATTTACTGTCTATAGTCCCGATGTGAATCTGACAGACTTTTTCCTGTTCTCAAAGCTCAAGAGAAGTCTGAAAGGTCGCCGTTTCGAAGATGTTTCCGCCATCCAACGGGTTGTTATAGATTATAGAGTATCTGAAAGAAGTTACGGCAGCTGACTCCAAGGAGCTTTTGCAGTATGAAAATCGCGTTATCGATGCCCAACGAAACTATTTTGAAGACTTTTAACAATTTGTGTCGATTGGATAAATAATTCTTTTTACCAAGCCCAATCTCATTAGTTTACGACAGACTCTATATGGCCGTATTCATAAAGAGTCGATAAATAATTTAACAGATAGATAGCACTAATAAACTAGTTGCAATTGCTTGACAACTTTACGAAATTTCGTTGTGCTGCTGATTGCTCGGTTCGATCGTGACTGCTCGGGTGATCGTGACTGTTCGGGTGATTGCGTGTATATCAGTGAAATATTTTCTGAGGAAGATTTGCAGTTCCTCATGCAGTCAATGCTTGAAGCAGTCAATTCCGACTACTTGAAGCTGTCCGTATACGACCGGCCTAACTATAATCACAAGGCTTACTTGATTCGTGAATTTTATTGTACACTTTCCGACGCGTTCTCTCTGCCCTTTTCCGAGCGGCCTGCCGCACAAAATGCAGATACCCCACCGGTCCCACTCAGTAATCACCTCCAGGCGGATGCCCCAACCGTCGCGCAACGCTAAATACTCTGGGGACATCGACTCGGCGAATCGTACGTTTATAGGTTTCAAATAAATGTCGCTGTAATTTTTCCACTCTGAAAGGTTACCTTGAATGTCCTCTGTACTGGACTTGTACACCACTGAGAAAAGAAATTAAAATGGTCAAGTGCGAGTGCAACTTGCTCACCAAAGTTTCCGTACAACTAACAAACGATATGTATTCAAGTTACTGAGTACTAGCTGTTCGATATGCTCCCTTTTTCTTCCGTATAACTTTATCTTATGAGCAGTTGACTGTTGGGAGATGTGTGTGTGCACTAACTCATGTTTCGCAAATCTTTAATTTCTGTGAAAAATCCTATTCAATCTTTGATGTCAGTGCTTCAAAATAAACTTGAAATATGTATCAATGTTCCCATATGATTTTTAGTCAAGTTTTTACAGGTTATTTGATCTAAATAAACGATTTAAAATTGGATAAAAACGAACATATTAGCAGAAGCGTAGCGCGCCTTGGCGGGGCTCCGTATAAAAATTAGTTTGGGGACCCTTCCCCCGTTGAAGCAAATGACTTAAACAGGGAAATCCCGCAGCCCGCGATAACCGATGTAGGGTGTTGCCAACTTTTGAACGCACGCTTTACGCGGGAAAAAAAAATTGCTTTTTCTGACTTTTGTCATTTCTGAAATAAAAAATATTGGGGAGTTTTTATTAATTTTTGCTTATTCACGTTGGGGGCCCCGTATAATTGATACGGCAGATACGGCGGTAGCTCCTGCATATTAGCATAAGTTTTAACAAATTTGTGTACAGAAAAAAAATTTATTTGAAAAAAGATACTGAGCAAGCCAAATTTGTCAGTATTTTTAATGTAAGTTTGTAAAGAAAAACTTCAAAATGGTAATTGATCTTCCCATAATTCGAAATCTCGTAACGTGGTGTAAAGAAATATTGACGAATGTCACGTTTTTTAATTCAATATTTAGAGCAAAATATATGCATTTTGAAATTTTTAAGTAGCAAGCCAAATTTTGTGAAGTTTAATGCTTAATCACAACCAATAAAAAGTAAAAACACTAATATAATGCATTTTGCGACTACAGTTCGAAATTTCTCGAGAGCATATTTTACAATTTAAGGGATCATTCACCGTAAACTTTATATTAAATTTAATTATCCAATAACACAAACTAGTAATGATTTCGCCAACTACATATTTATGGTTTGTTTGTAATGTGTTTTTTTTTTAACTATAAAAAATAGAGATACATCGTTCTATCTGTAATATTTACTAAAGCCAATATTTTTTTTAAATTTGTTGGCCTACTAAGTTCGAATATAAAATGGAGACGTTGTTTCAAGTGAGGATTTTCGCTAATATATCAAATGATCTACCATAAAAAGAAATTCAGTTATGGCACATGTGCCAAGTGTCTTTTGAAATCCCACTTAGTCTGGTGAAAATAGTAGGTTATGTATCTATGAATTATTAATTTTAAGCAATGTAAAAATACCGATTATTTATTATAGTAACAATTTTGATCGAATAATTAACCGGCTATCTATGAAATAAAATGCCGGCTTCCATATCTATTTCTGACAACAAAAAACTAAACAATAGAATAGTCTTCAACAGTAAAATCGAAAAAAATAATTAAATAATGTATTTATGACATAAATACAATATAATAAATAATAATATATTATAATATTATGAATTTCGAACAATATTACATATATACGTATTGAATTGAGAATCTTTTTTGAAGGGCTTTAAAAAAAATCTTGCCAAATGTAATTTTTACAATAATCACGAATGCTAGTTGGGTTGCATCTTGCACGGTTTAAGCTATTCAAAATAGGAGTTTTATGATGATATCCTCGGCGAACAATGGTAAAGTTGGGCGAGGAAGTTATAAAACCAAAATAAATTTATTGTTAGCATATGCATGTACTAGAGACATTACTTTTTCCTAAATAAAAAAATTGTTTTGTACAATTAGGTTTGAATTTTAAAATTAGGATAGAGATTTGTCCAATAGTGTTGATGCAGACATTTTTTTATGTAATGTTTTGCGATAATAAATAAATAATACAAGTACTTTATTATTTTTCAGTCTAGTTTTTCTAAACGATAATAATTTTTTTTCTTGCAGAGTAATTTTTTGTGACGAACGGAAAAAAAATTATTGAAATGTCGTTGATAGTAAAATTGCCTAGCAATTGTAAATTTTGAAATAATTTTATAATAAAAGGTATATTTTTTAATGTTAATTAGGTCACAAAATGTTTTATTTTTGTATATTCACCTTGACTATCATAGCGGTCTCAGAGGTCCGGCTGATAAATTTTATATAGCACTATGTCGGTCCCATAGACCATTTTTTAAAATTTGTATCATATCAAATTTATTTGTTGGGAAAAAGGACTTCTTTAAGTGAACACTTATTTGTTATATATTGCGACGTTTCGTCTCTTTATTGGGACTTTTTCAAGCTTATACCTAACATTAATTAATGTTTTGTTCAAGTAGATATAAAAGTTAACATATAGATATAAATTTTAGTTAAACAACTGTTCATAAAAACTTTTATAATAAAACCGTTTTTTTTTAATTTTTTACGGTTGATGTTCAAACTAATATATTTTATTTCCCAATAAATAAATTTTATATTAATTACCAAGGACAAAAAAGAAAGAAGTCAATTTGTATCATATCATTAAACATGTTAAATAAAAAGCCAGGTCCTCGATTATTGTCAATTTTGCTTAATTTTTTAATAAACAAATGTCTATAAGTAGCAATTTTAAATACAAATGGTGTCAGGAGATATCTATCAAAAACAAAAAAGTAATACTGCCTGCAATTGGATAAACCAACAAATTTTATCATAAACCACACGTTATAATAGTTATAATGTATGAACTACTGACTATATTTATTAAATTAATAAACGACGACATTAATTTTACATGTTAGGCCATTCCTCAGCTTGTTTCGTTTTGCAAAAAAACAGTGTAATTTTTTTATAGATTTATGAAACACATCAAAGTGAGCTTTTACTTATCAATTAAACAAAATAAGTAATATTATTGACCAAAAAATACATAATATTAAAAAAATAAATATCAACTTTTCCTGGTATGAAAATGCCAGAGTAGTCCGTCTTAGTTGAATTTGTGTGTTTTTGCATGAGGATTAAAAATTGATTTAGCAAAATATAAGTTCAATAATTCATAGTAAGTTGCAATCACTTACAATCGACAAGATAGTAATTAATGATCTGTTTATCGTTTCTGTTTTTGCAATAATATATTCCACTATCATTGCTTGTGACATTTCGGATGACCAATGCATGATTCGGAATCACATGACATTTGTTAATTGTTAGATTTGTTTCCATGTCGAGACGTATTTCCTCGAATGTTGAGTTAAGTGTCAAATTCCGTTTGTGCCAGATTTTAGGTTGTAGATCATCTTTATCGTTGCTTCTGAAACAAACCGTCTGAACGGACATCGTTCTTTTAATATCAACGGATTGTTAACTCACCAATAACGACACTGCAAGATCAGTTCTTCTTGTTCGATAACATCAACCAGACACGTAGAGTCATCGATACTTGTGCCTATCAACTTGTTTTTATCGATGCATTTGTTCACCGGTTGCTCATCACATGTGACAGTATATAAAAAACAAAGTGAAAAGAGTATGTCAAAGAATTGCATATTTCAGTTTTAATGACGTTTTGAACTTTCATTTGTTTTTAACAATTCAAGACGTTCTTGGTGTTGATCTTAATTTTCAAAACAAAATTACTGAGCAAAATTTTCATTGACTATGGACAGTTCTGTGATTAATGTAACGGATATCTGTGAGAATATCGGCTTAGCTCGTCAGCTAGTTTTCACAAGTAACTATGAATCGGCTAGTGTATATTTTCAAGACGTCATAAATAAAATTCATCGGTTGCTTAAAACGCTTAACGATCCTATGCGTCGAAAAAAATGGTATCGAGTTCAACAGGAAATTTGCGAAGAATATGAACAGTTGAAGCAAGTTGAGTCAAACTTGAAAATGTTGAAAATAGAACAACTACCCACAAAAGATGACACTTCGGTGTTCGAGACGTTTTGTAATGAAAATGTACTAAGCGGTAGTAAAAGTATGCCATTGAAAACTGTCCACTCGAGGAGAAGCATTCATAAACCGCAAAGCTTTTATATAAAAAATAAAGATCCCAAAATTGGTGGCAGGAAAATTCAGGAACGCTTGAAACAGCCTTCGAAAGTCGAAAAAAATGCTGAGACAGACCAAGAAACTGACGAAAATAAAGGTGACACTAAAAAATTTGAATGTAGTCCTCTTGAACGTGATTTGATGGATGTTTTAGAACGAGATATTTTGCAGCAAAATCCCGGAATCCGCTGGGAAGATATTGCAGATTTGAACCAGGCTAAACGATTGCTGGAAGAAGCCGTAGTATTACCGATGTTGATGCCTGATTTTTTTAAAGGAATCCGGCGTCCTTGGAAAGGAATTTTAATGGTGGGTCCTCCGGGAACGGGCAAAACGATGCTAGCTAAAGCCGTTGCCACCGAATGTGGCACGACTTTTTTTAATGTGTCGTCGTCAACTTTGACATCAAAATACAGAGGTGAATCAGAGAAATTGGTCAAACTGTTATTTGAAATGGCGAGATTCTATGCCCCTAGCACAATTTTTATAGACGAAATAGATTCATTGTGTTC